>CM062292.1:334534689-335134689 GCA_031216915.1 Pictodentalium vernedei
CATCAAAGATGAAAATGTTACTTTTCTCTGAAAGAATCCTAGTGGTTTGACATGCACATGTACGGGTCTCAGGAATAGAATTTAATTCAATAGATATGTATTAAGAATTTTCTGTTAAAACTTAGGCCATGTGCCCCTTCTCAAAATACCTTGACTGAGTACTTAGGAAGCCTAAAAATTTCCCTCAGTGACACGACTTTTTCTTAATTTTACCGGGGGATGCCCCCCTCCCATCGCCCGAACCCCCACCAATGGGAGGGGACACCCTCTCCCATGCCTACCCCCATTTCAGGCCACAAGCTCTCGTGAGATGTCTTCGGCATCTCTTTGCCAATTTTTCGGTCAATTCTATATTGACCTCCCCCCCTCCCCCCCCCCCCCCACTAGCCTAAAAGTCTACCTTTTATACGCCTATGACTGCAGCTCAACTTGTCCAAGAAGAAACTCAACTAAATAGAAAGATCCCGCAATGCCAAGTCATTTAATCAAGTTTCTACAGGAAAGACACCACACGAAAGCTACATATGAAACCCGAAATGGATCAGGTGAGGGAATGCGACCTGTAGGGTGTACCAATGGAATTGTTGACAATTTATATGCCAAATTCAAGATGATAGATGGAGGGCATTTTTTTTTTAGCAAAATTCAGTAACATTTAATAGTTCACGTGTGGACATCACACCAAAGCTGCATATGAAATTTGAAACAAATTGTTCCGTGTAGGGTGTGCTAATGGAATGACAATGTTCCTGT
This sequence comes from Pictodentalium vernedei, assembly GCA_031216915.1. Taxonomy (NCBI): domain Eukaryota; kingdom Metazoa; phylum Mollusca; class Scaphopoda; order Dentaliida; family Dentaliidae; genus Pictodentalium; species Pictodentalium vernedei. Next base: position 334,535,443 of record CM062292.1, read on the forward strand.
TCGAAAATCTTTAAAAGCTCTTTACAAAAACCTGTTTCTGATTTATTTACAGATAGTTTACTCCCGAAAATAATTCCCCGTAAATCAAATGTTGGAAATTCGGGGTGTAAATTCCAACAGTTGAAATTCAATAATATCAATTTAGTTTGCCCATATTTTTTCGGTCAGAGCCAAAGTGATTTTCCATTTTTCGATCAAATTCTCCGACTTTTCCAATCAACTGCCTAAATTTTCCAAAATTCTGGCTCCAGTCTGTGACCGATCCGGTTGTTCGAAATCACCCTTTCGTTTTTCAGACTCGGAATAGTCATTTTGAAAGAGTAGGTATTGGCTGAATAGCTATCAGTCTATGGTTCTTGTGTAACCTGGTCAGTGTAAGGGGAAACTCATGGACCTACATGGGGAAAAGCATTTTTCTTGTGGATAAAATGACTAGATTTTAATCAGAGGGAGGCCTCAGAATCAACGTAAGGGGTTCAAAAATAAACAAACAAAAACCCGGGGGAGGATCCCCAGCCCCGGAGGGGGATACCCTCTCAAACTCTTCCCCTACTCGCCAACCTCTTTCCTCTGGTTGGGGAGGGATTGTTTTTGTTTAACCCCTTTACCCAACGTAACGTAAGTTGACTTTCGCCTCGCAAAGGTAAAGTGAACACGGAACTGTTATATTAAATTACCACTGGGCCACACGAAGCACTACAATCCAATGGCCTCAATAAAACAATATTAACAATACAACTGAAACACATTTTATTGAAAACAATCTGAAAAAGCAACAATGACAGCTTGCTTCGGTAATTATTGTTTTGCCTGAGTTTAAACGCCAACGGATTTAGCAAGAGTATTTATAACAAATACTCAGCTCCGGGCAATCATGTTTATGGTCCTTGTGTAGCCTGGTCAGTGTAAGGGGAAACTCATGGACCTACATGGGGAAAAGCATTTTTCTTGTGGATAAAATGACTAGATTTTAATCAGAGGGAGGCCTCAGAATCAATGTAAGGGGTTCAAAAATAAACAAACAAAAACCCGAGGGAGGATCCCCAGCCCCAGAGGGGATACCCCTCTCAAACTCTTCCCCTACTCGCCAACCCCTTTCCTCTGGTTGGGGAGGAATTGTTTTTGTTTAACCCCTTTACCCAACGTAACGACCAGACCGGCCAGCGTTATTCATAAAAACTACTAGTCAATTTTCATTATTCTTCTCATTTTTTTTTGTCTCAAAATCTTAGCTTATGACCCCCTCATTGGAACGAGCCTCAATGAGCTCGTCCCATTGAGGGGTCTTAAGCTACGTTTTTGACGCAAAAAAAAAAAAAATAAAAAAATAGTTCAGTATTCAAGAACTTCAGTTGCAAGTGGCTTCTGCCTTTCGCGTTTGGTAAAAGGTTAAAAGTTGTTGAAGAAATGTGTTACAGATCGAGAGAAGTTTAAGCAACGTCGAGCCCGGTTAATCATTGGATGAGTGACCGGCTGAGCGATCAATTCGGACTCCCGCGTTGTGTCCTTGGGCCAGGCACTTAATCCCGATTGTCCACATGGGAGCACGATGACGCCGTGCACTAAGGCGTACTGCACGTCGATGGTACGCATGTCTTCAACCAATCTACTCCTGCCTGTGCTGCAGTGCGGTGTTATGATGTTGGGAAGGTGGCAGCTGCTCGTCGTTGCTCGTTGGTTCTCTCCAGGTACTCCGGCTTCCTCCGCCCGTAAAACTGTCAAGGTCATGATTAGCCATTGCGCATAAGTATATGACCTTAAACACCAATAAATAAATACAATTAAATAAATCGAGAGAAGTGTGGGAAGCCAGGCTTTTTTGCACCCCAATCTGCAGATTTACCACGAGACTAAGAGACACGGCCCAACAGCCTGAATTTGTAAATGGACCTTAAATTTTGACCACTGCTGTACAGTATAAGAGGATTCAAATCCATGCTGATTTTCTGTGTTGTTTGCATAGCCTTGTGGTAGCGAGTTGTTCTTATGATCTCAACGTCGTGAGTTCGATGCTTGTATTGATCTAGTATTTTTTGTTATCAGCAACAATTTAATTTTATTGATAAAAAAAAACTGCCCAGAGGAATTAAAAATATCTACGGGTGGAAAATTCCCCCCCCCCCCCCCTGATTTATAATAATACCATATATTTATAAATATTATATATCATTTATATTAGACTTGATAAGTAATGTTTCTGATGATATTAATAAAGCACCGTTCACGTGTCCTCGTGGTCTGGAGGTAACTACCTTCTTTTGGTGTTCGAATGGTCGCGGGTTCAGTTCCCGTTGGTGATATCCAACAAGGATGAAAATGAATACTTGCGTTTTCTTCAAAATGAGAGAAATATTTTGCACTGAAATTGCCATAGAATGCCCCAATACGACGGGTGTATTTAAATGACATATATAGATTCCCTATCAAATCATGACGAAAATTGATGTGAATTTTATTAAGATTATATTTTAGTTTACAAGATAAAAAATATTTATTGGGAGGTTATTGGTTAAATGATTCCCACAGGGCTGATATTATAATTCAGAACTGATTGGTCACGTCTCATTTATGTTATTTAAATTGAGAATACTAAGATTAACGTAGTTAAAATAAATGAATCCACGCAACGAATATATTCGTTGTTCATTAGTTCTTTCACATAAAACATCTTCGTTAAACGGTTTATTTCGACTTTATCTGTACGACCTATTTATTCCGTTCACGACTGTGAACAGAGACAAAGGATTTGGGGGAATCGAGACCCCAAGTGGACAAATAGCGTCTCGGTATTAAAATTTTGCAGTTAATTTGCAACTTTTTCGGTTTTAGGCTGAATACTCTCTAAACTTGCGACCAGAAATGTCTTTTTGTCCGATTTTTTGTTTTGAGTTCTCTCCCTTAGTTCAAATAGTGATTTGGGTGATCGAGACTGCTTGTGACAGGGAAGCGCCTGGATTACCCTTAATAATTTCTTCACTGTGAAAGACGAAAGAGTGAAAAAAATTATTCATTAAAATCTTTGGTTTTATAATTATTTATTTGTTTATACTAATAACAATTACGTAAAACAGAAGCTTTCATTAAGAGTTCGAGGTTTAAATTAGTTTGACAATCAAGATGAAATTCAATTCATTTTACACAAAACAAACTAGATATCCCGTAAAAACTTCAAAATGCTTGCAATCATCCATGGCTTTTAAACACTGGCAGCTCTTACATTTGTATGCTGTTTGTTATTTCCGTGTCAAAAGTATTTTGTCACAAGCATTGAACTTCATCAAGAGCTTGGTGCTTCGCCGTGGAATCGAACCCAGGACCCCAAGATCAAAAGTCGGACACTTCAAGTTACCGCGGAACCGATCAAACGATCTTAAACTTCTTTTCAAAACATCGCGTGGTCAATATATTCCCTAGCTAGCGGAACAAAATGCAATGACAGTTTGCGTCGGTGGGTATATAATATTTTGTGTTTCGGTTTTATACAGATACCAGTCCCAAGAAATCATTTTACTCATCAAATATTAAATTTAACAAAGAAAAAACAAGCCCACTTCCTTTTCGCAAAAGGGAATCGAACACGAAACCTTTCGACGGTGGTTACTTGAAATTACCACTGTGCCACGACGCTCTACGATCTCTTGGGCCTATCTTCAATATGCAATATCAACAATACAACTGAAACACATTTTAATGGAAACAATTTGAAAAAGCGACAATGAAAGCTTGCGTCAGCGATTATTGTTTTGCCTGAGTTTACAAGAGAACGGACTTAACAAAAAACAATTGTAGCAAATTACTCGGCTCCATGCGATCAGGAAAACATGTTCTCGTGGGAGGTGTTTTAGAAGGGAACAAAATAAATCATCTCGCACATCACAAAGGGGAATCGAACTCGGTACCTTTCGAACACCAGCAGACTGAAATACCTCTAAACCACGAAATATTATATCCTGCTACTAATAATTATGTCATTCTAAGTTATATTTAAAAACATTGCGAATTGCGAAACTGTCATTTAGCTACAATGACAGTTTGAGTCAGTTAGTAATATTCTTAGTATCACTGTTTTATGCAGATACTTTTCCCAAGAAATTATTTTTACTCGTCAGACATTTCCAAAAAGAAAATGCAAGTTAATCTTCGCTTCGCAAAGGTGAAACGAACACGGAACCTTTCGGCCGTGGTTAAATTAAATTACCACTGGGCCACAAATCACTACAATTCATGTGCCGTAATTATACAATTAACAATACAACTGAAACACATTTTATTGAAAACAATCTGAAACAGCAACAATGCGTCGGTGATTATTGTTTTGCCCGAGTTTAAACACCAACGGATTTAACAAGAGTATTTATAACAGATACTCAGCTCCAGGCGATAAGGAAATCATGTTCACTTGTGAGATGTTTTTGGAAATAACAAAATGAATAACCTTGCACATCATAAAGGGGAATTGAACTCAGTACCTCTCGATCAAGAGCAGTCTGAAATACCACTAGACCACGATGTATGATACCAAACAACCATCAATTATATCGTTCTGAGTTACTAACAATGACATTTAAACGCATTGCGAATGACAAAACTGTCATTCCCATCTTTCAGAACGCATTTAACAAGAGCATTTGTAACAAATACTCGGCTCAATGCGACCAGGAAAACATGTTCACCTGGGAGATGTTTCAGAAGAGAACAAAAGAAGTTATCTCGCACATCACAAGGGAGAATCGAACTCGGTATCTTTCGATCACGAACAGACCGATATACCTGTAAACCACGAAGTAATACATCGGACAAACAATAATTGTGTTGTACTAAGTTAATTTAAACACATTGTAAATGGCCAAACTGTCATTGAAGCCTTTCATTTTGCTGCAAGGATAGTTTGCGTCAGTGAGTAACATTGGTAGGTAGACAGTCAATCTAACTTTGCCATCTCTCTGCTGTGTACATTTTATGTTATGTTAAGTAAGTAAGTAAGTAAGTAAGTAAGTAAGTAAGTAAGTAAGTAAGTAAGTAAGTAAGCAAGTCCGTCCGTCCGTCCGTCCGTCCGTCCGTCCGTCTTACTTTCACGGGTTTATGCAGATTCTTGTCCCAAGAAATTATTATTACTCGTCAGACATTTCAGAAAGAAAATGTAAGTTGACTTTCGCCTCGCAAAGGTAAAGTGAACACGGAACTTTTCGGTCGTGCTTATATTAAATTACCACTGGGCCACACGAAGCACTACAATCCAATGGCCTCAATAAAACAATATTAACAATACAACTGAAACACATTTTATTGAAAACAATCTGAAAAAGCAACAATGACAGCTTGCTTCGGTAATTATTGCTTTGCCTGAGTTTAAACGCCAACGGATTTAGCAAGAATATTTATAACAAATACTCAGCTCCGTGCAATCATGTTTACTTGTGAGATGTTTTTGAAAATAACAAAATGAACTAGACTTTATGATTCTGGAGAATCATGGCTTTTCCCGATGAGATTCCTTGATTTTTCATGCCCCCACAGTGTCTGATGAATTGTTTTTAACTGTCTCACTGAAGTTCCTTCATTGATGTTATGAGAAAGGTGATAAAAGTAGTCTCAAATGACTCAGTTTGATAAAAAAATTGTTTAGGTAAAAACCATCATTAACGGTAGAGTGGGTTAATATTAATATCGTCGTCCCACAAGTTAACGACCGACAAAAGGAGTTATGTTTGTTTGTCACATACCCACTGAGAGCTCTATTTTAAAATGGTCCATTTTACCTCAAATGTATCCAAAATATTGATGTTTGGCAGGTTGTAGAGGGTTAACATGTGCTAACAGGAATATTTATTCATGTAACTTGCAATTTCAAACCAAAAAGTGCGAATGGTCATTTTTACTTAAAATCTACAAGATGTTTTCAGAGAAATCCATGCGCATGTGCTCTTTTCGAATTCGACGTGACGAAATGCGAAATTCGTATCGCTCTTCATGTAAAGTGATGCCGCAACTATCCATGAACAACGAGTGAAAATTTCATGGAAGTCTGCCTAGAATTGGCTGGGATATAGCGTTTTGAAGAGAGGAGGTAACTGTTTGAATTTGGTCCTTCCTTTTCAAGCCAGTTAGAAAAAAGACGTCGTGAATGGGCGCAGACTCCTTTAGTGCCCCCCCCCCCCCCTCCCCACTCTCTGGAGTAAGTCCACTTAAATGTTACAGTTGTGTGTGACTGGTGGAGAGTTGGCTGTAAATGGAAGTTGCTTCTTTAAGACCGCCACCCAGGGATCCCAACACAACCTTTAAACATAAGAGAGTCGTCAGAAGTTTAAAGTGAAAAGAAATTAGCGGTGATTGGGTTTCTGGCAGGAAAAGATTGACGAAGATTTGCATATTGGACATTAAAATAGCACTTCTGACATACACGAACCGTGTCCAGACCGCTGGAGGCAGCGACTTGAAATTTTCAGAACTTGTTCTACGAACCCTGGCCGACATTTTGGGATCTGTTTGGAGCGTCCGAACCGCCTGGAAAACACCACGCATCGCTTGGAATGTGAGAGTACTATTCGTCCCGACTCTATCAGTTTAGAATGGACATGGGCAGTGTTGAAGACGACTGTGGAGCTGCGATTGAGCATAAAGTCCCAGGTTTCGGTGCCTTATTGCCTAAGCGGCTCCATTGTATGATTGTTTGTCTCAATATCGTCCTTACTACTTGTAGTTTATACCGTTACCGTACGTTAATGTAGCCTCTTGCCATTTTCAAGACTTTCGACCCAGAACGCCTCCAAGGTGGGGAAGTGCGGGGGGGGGGGGGGGGGGCTGTAGCGGTGGGGGGCGGTGGGGGGGCGGGGGAGGGATATCCTGACACTATCTTTAAATCTTAGATAATCGGCAGAAGTTGAAGTGAAAAGAAATCGGCGGTGACTAGGCTTTTTGGCGGGAAACGATTAACGAAAATTTGCCAATAAGACATTAAAATTGCACTTCTCACAAACACGAACCGTGTCCAGAGCGCTGAAGGCAGCGACTTCTAATTTTAAGAACTTGTTCTCTGCACCCTGGCCGACATTTTGGCATCTGTTGCAAGTGTCGAGACCGCGTGGAGAACACAACGCATCGCGTGGAAAGTGAGAGTACTATTCGTCCCGACTCTATCAGTTTGGAATGGAATTGGGCACTATTGTAGACTACTGTAGAGCAGTGATTGAGCATAAAGTCGGAGTTTTTTGTGCCAAATTGCCTAACCGGCTCCAAGGTATGATCTTTTGTCTATACATCGCCCAGGTCGCCTGTAGTTTATACCGTTACCATACGTTGAAGTAGCCTTTTGTCATTTTCGCCACTTTCGACCCATATTTGAGGGTACCTTCCTTCAGCGAAATCTAGCCATGCTCACAACCACGCCCTCTCCCCGTCGGCCCGGGTGCTTCTAAAGATAGAAAGGTCAATGGGGAGGGGCCCGTTAGCAAACAAACGAGGGCAGGTGTACTTGGTGAAAAAACAGCAGAGGGGCACGTGTCCTAGGTAAAAGAAACAACAGGGGGCAGGTGTCCTAGGTAAAATAAACAGCAGGAAGGGGGGGGGGGGGGGCAGATGTCCCCGCTAATTAATTTATAGCAGGCAGGTGTTCATGGGGCAGGTGTCCTATCCCACTGCTCAGTGTTCCAAATTTTCTATGGTACTTGGCCTTGACGGAAACAACATTTCAACAAGAAACAACTGGAAACCTATTTGCAGTAAAGCTGCAAATATAAACATGATATTAGGACCATTCCATGGACAGTTTTAAGCCTACTGCGATATCAGCGTTTCTTACTCTCGACCTTTCACTGCATCACCGCAGTATTTCACACGAGTCGAGTTCTGACGTCATGCAAATTTGACGGACATGCTTTCAATTTTGTTATTGACAACAACATATTTATAATTTCGTGATTACGGATCGGAATTTTGAAAACGACACACGCAATCGCGAAAGAGTTTTCTGAAAAACACGATTCTGCAAAAGGTTTTAGTGAAATTCGATTATTTTTTTTTTAATTTCGATGGCTCTTGTCGAAAAGGTGCTAATCACTGATCGTCCCAAACGAGATCAAAGACTGACGCCGTATATTAATAACACACAGAGAATCTTCTAAGAATATACACACGCAATCCTAAGATGCAATAAATCAAGTCTTTTTTCTGGATTTACGGGAGAAATATGTCCAATTGTATCATTGAATCATGTTTAGGTATATGTGGGCGAGACATTTCCTATACGGACAAAATACAGACTAAATAAAATATTTGCCATTATTTCCCGCTGACGTATTTTTGTCTTTGCTTCTTGGGGAAATCCATGCTGCTAAATACAACGAAGGAGTGTTATCTAATGAGGTCAGAACCGTCAGGTGGTCGGGTCCGACACCGCACCTCGAAGTAGATTTAGTGGGGGTGTCGATTTTTACAAGTAATGTAGGCAGCGTACACGGCATGGGCTGTCTGTCTTTAACCCTATAAACAGGGTTGAGGCTTGTTTTTTTTAATACCCTTATTTATTTATTTATTTATTTATTTATTTATTTATTTATTTATTTATTTATTTATTGGTGTTTAAGGTCACAGGTGTTTAAGGTCACATACTTATGCACAATGGCTAATCATGACCGTGGCAGTTTTATAGGTGGAGAAAGCCGGAGTACCCGGAGAGAACCACCAAGCATCGACGAGCAACTGTCAGCTCCTCAACATTCTAACTCTGTTCAAGCTCCGCTCAAGCAGGGTTACAGAGGTTGAAGACATGTGTACCATCGACGTGCAGTATGCCTTAGTACACGGCGTCATCGTGCCCCCATCTCGGCAACCGGGCTAAACTGCCTTGCCCAAGGACACAACGCGAGTCGTCCCGGACGGGGATCGAACTTGGGACCTCTAGCATAGAAGTACAACAGTCTACCACTGAGTCACCACGCTCCCTTGAATACTCTTAACACTATCATACATTATCCCTCATGAATTCTGAGTCTGATAAAAGAGTTTATGTTTACCTATTACATACCCATTTGCTGCCCGAAAACAGCCGATTTTATCAAAATTTTGACGTTTAGCAGCCTGTAGCCCGATTAACAAACGACTAGCGGAATATTCTATCTATGCAATTTGTAAGACATGCCAATGTCCAATTGTTCTTGAAAATCCCCAACAAGCAGTTAGCGAAATCCACAGAAAATGTAAATTTTAAGCTTTTAAGGGGCATCTCTCATCCAGTCTAAAATGGGTTAAGTTTCATTCTTTTAAATACCCTTACTACTTACAAAACTGATCGTCTCTGAATTCTACGCGGGGTAAAAGAAGTTATGTTTCTCTGTTACATATCTATTGGGTGCTCTTGGTGTCTGAAAACAGTCCATTTTATCAACATTTTGATGTTTAGCAGCTCGTGGAGAGTTAACGAATGCTCAACGGAATATTTTGTCCATGTAACTTGGAATGTCACATGAAGACCCGTGAATGACCATTTTTTCTTGAAATCTACAAGGTGTTTTTAAAGAAATCCAGAGAAAGCATGAAATTTTAAGCCTTTGATGGGTACCGCTGTTTAACCAGCCCAAAACGGGTTAAGGCCTGATTTTTTGAATACCCTTATTGCTAACAAAAATGACCACCGTTCAATTCCACTTCCAATAAAAGAAGATATGTTTATTTACCAGCTACAAGTTGGGTGCTGTGAGGGGCCGAAAACACACTATTTTATCAGAGTGTTGATTTTTGAGAGCCCGTGGAGGGTTAACAAACGCTTATCAGAATATTTTGTCCTTGCAGTTTGTAATGTCTCACGAAGACCTGCGAATGACTAGTTTTCTCTTGAAAATCTACACGACATTTTTTGAGAAATCCACGTAAAACATGATTATTTAAGCATTTGAGGGGAATCACTCTTAAACCAGTCCAAAACGGGTTAACACTTGGTTTTCTGAATAACCTTATTACTTACAAAAGTGGTCCTCGGTGAATTCCACTTTCATCAAAGGAGATATATGTTTATCTCTCAGGTACACAGTGGGTGCTGTGGGTGCCCGAAAACGGCACATTTTCTGAAAATTTCGATGCTTGGCAGCCTGTAGAGGGTTAATAAAAGCTCACTGGAATATTTTGTCCATGCAACTTGCAATGTCATACCAAGACCTGCGAATAGGCAATTTTTCTTGAAAACCTACGGGATGTTTTGAGAGAAATCCACAGAAAATGGGAATTTCAAGATTTTAAGGGGTCTCTCTCTTTAGCCTGTCCAAAATGGTTTAAGACTTCGACTTTTGAATACCCTTACTACTCACAAAAATGTTTATGTATAGATTGTGCTCTCGATAAAAGAAGGCACTTTTCTTTGTGAGTGCCGTTAGCGTCCAAAAAGAGCCCATTTTATCACAATTTTTCCTTTTAGCAGCTCGTGGAGGGTTAACAAATGCCCACCGCAGTATTTTGTCCATGCAACTTTTATTGTCACACCAAGGTCTGGGAGTGATAAATTTTTCTTGAAAATCTACAAGACTCGTTTAGAGAAATCCATGGAAAACATGGATTTTTTAGCTTTATGGAGGTATTTCTGTTTAACCAGCCCAAAACGGGTTAACGCTTGGTTTTGTGAACACACTTATTACTTACAAAAATGATCCTCGGTGAATTCCACTTCCAATAAAGGAAGTTATGTTTATCTCTCATGTATTGTTTGGGTGCTATGCGGGCCTGAAACCGGCCCATTTCATCAAAATTTCGATGTTTGGCAGCCTGTGGAGGGTTACCATATGCATCGCCTGATATGTCATGTGTATCAAAGGTCGTGTCACAGGCAGGTCTAGCAATGATGAATGTTTAAAAAAAATCTACAAGACGTGTTTCGAGAAAGTGCCGATAAACCCCAATTTTGACAGTTTTTTGCCAATTCTGACGAAATAAGGGTTAAATAAAAAATAAAAAAATCCGCTTCGGTACATTTTTAGATTTTGTGCCCCTCTATGTGTGTGCAAAATTTTGTGAAAATCGGTTCGAAAATGGCCTCTGAATCGTACGGACAAAATGTGTGGAACCCCCCCCCCCCCCGCCCCCACCCCCCCCCCCCCCAAAAAAAAATAAAAAAATAATAATCCGTAGAAAAACATTAGTCTTTTCCAGAGGGAAAAGCCTAATAATCTTGCACATCATAAAGGGGAATCGCTCGCTACCTTTCGATCAAGAGCAGACTGAAATACCACTAGACCACGAAGTATCATACCATCCAATCGTCAATTATATCGTTGTGAGTTACTTACAATGGCATTTAAACACAATGTGAAAAGCCAAACTGTCATTCCCATCTTTCAATGAAGAAGTCGGGGTTGAGATGGGGTCTTTGCGCCCCCTTGAAATATTCTCCACAGGCCCCCGAACCCCAATGGCCTTCAGACTTTTATCACCCCCCCCCCCCCGAAAAAATGGGTTGGGCACCCCTATCATAGAATCCTGGTTGCGCGCCTGTCACCTTAAGCTTGTTATTTAATAAAAACAAGTTGAAAAGTTAAAAATGAGAGTTTGAGCATTCCGAGTTCAAATCAAAAGGATTTTCCGAGTTTTATACATTTTCCAAGTTCTTGATGGAAGTACAGAAATTTCAAATGAATTGTGTCTGAAGGCTCTAGCCCTAATAATATTTCACGATCAAAAAGAAAATACGATTGGGAACGCCTCGGATATCCGATGAATCGTTCTCTCCACCTTTCAATGGGCTAGATTTTTCATTATCTTGACAGAGGTGTTCAGCCAAATGCAACTACCGATATAAATTGATGCGTGTTCACTGATATTATTATACAAATATGTTATCCTACGTGGATCAAACGACTGAAACATTAGTTTTGAATGTGTGCTAAAGGTCGCAGGTTCAACCCTTCTTTGAAACCCTTCTCTCCCAGTCATTCATAATCAACAACTTTTCAAGTCTGATCTTTGAAACAACCTTTGTGTTTTGAAATCTAGTGTCCCAAGCTAATAGTGTGGATTCAGCACTCCTCAACTGCAGAAAATGGAAACTAATTGGAAACCACGAGTTAAGGTGCTATATAAGAATTGGAAATTTGTTTAAAATATTAACTACAGCCACTGTGCAACTCCGTTGTGTTTGAAACAAGCATAACCATCAGCACAACCCGTAAAGCCAGGCTGTGGTGTGTTTTGTTTTATTGTTAAGTGAAACACCAGTTCCTGTTGATGTGGGTTTCCGCCCTGCATGATTCTTTGAAAAAAAACTGGTCGTCACAGAAACTTGCACATTCACTCTAAAGACAGTTTGGTTAAAAATCAACCCAAATCAACTTGGTTTATTGAATATATACCCGGTTGGGTTCATATTAACCCAATCCAGTTGATTTGGCTGATTTTTTAACACAACTGATTTTAGCTTGATGGAGGGCTAGACACCACACCAAAGTTAGATATCGTCCCATGAGTTCCAATGTGCTCTATGTGCCAGTAGGCACATAGAACACATTGGAACTCAGGGGACGATATGACACCCAAAATGATCAGGCGAGGGAATGCGACCGGTATGGTGTACTAATGAAATTGTTGACAATTTATGTGTCAAATTCAAGATAGCCGACTGGCGGGTATGCTTTTGAACGAAATTCAAAAAAATGTAATAGCTCCCATTTAAACATCACACCAAAGCTACATATGAAATTTGAAACAAATTGGGTGAGATATGTAGCCTATGGGGTGTGCTAATGGAATGACAATTTATATGCCAAATCCAAGATGGCTGAAGGAATGTCCTCATATTGCACTAAGTTACAATTTGGGCTCCTATAGGGGGTCCAAATATTAACCCGGGGACTTGATTTTAATCTCTTCCCTAGAGATGTTGTATACCAAATATCAAGATTTTTGACTAATGGATTTGAAGAAGATTTTTAAAGATTATCCCCCATAATGCACTAAGTTAAAATTCGCCTCCCCCCCCCCCCCCCACCCTAGGAATCCTAAATATTAACTGAACGACTCGATTTGAACATACATGAATCTGACTCGCGTAATATACCAACTATTACAAGATTTTGGCTAGTGATTCTGGAGAAAAAGATTTCTAAAGCTCATACCCCATATTGTCCTAAGTTAAGATTCGGGCTCCTGTATTGAGCCCAAATATGACCCGAGGAGCTTAATTTGAACACACTTGTATACTGGAGGCCGCCATCTTGGTATCTATGGTAGCACATGGTTGCTATGTTATCCAATGACCTACAACAAGACAGGGGTATGTTCGAAAGGTGTGTTCCGCTGTACAAGAGTAATTTCCCGATTCGTAGAATTACCACAAACAACCTGACAATCCCTCCAAATCACCCAAAACGACTTTATTTACTACGGTTCCCCCATTTTAATAGGAGTGCGTAGTGCTATAGTACCGAGTGACCCCGGGATGTGTTCGATTGACCTAGAATAATATTCTGGCTCGAATTTTTCCCAAACCTCGGATACTTCGTAGAATTACCACAAACAACCCGACAATCCCTCCAAATCACCAAAATCCACTAACAATTACCGAAATTACTGACTTTATTTTGATACGGATTTAGGATCGCCATACCATAATACCGGGAGACCCCAGGTAACGAGGGGGGGGGGGGGGGTGTAAATTCTATTGAACTAGAGTAGTTTTCCTGGTTTGGATTTCCGCCATAATCCTTTTTAGGACCGCCATACCACGGCTATAATTGTAGCACGTAGTGCTATAGAACTGAGGGACCCCTTTGCATTATAGCCAACTGATAGACAACCTCCATGAAAGCCTATATCATTCCTAATGCCAAGAATCTATCGAGTGGTTACTGATAAGTCATTGCTCAAACGACTTTGAGGATACCTGTGACCTGGTATTGTATTATTTGAGGATACCTATAGAGGATACCTTCTGGAGAATCCCCTTTTTATGTTGCATGAGGCCATGAGGTCCATTAGAAAATTACTGAATGAGGTCAAATTTACTATCCCTCTTAACCTCATTTCGTTTGAGGCCATGAGGGCCATGAAAAAATCCTTCAATGAGGCCTAATTTACTATCCCTCTTAGTCTCATTTCGGTATTTGAAACAAGAATCACTCTGACAAAACGCGCTGCGCATGCGCACTAGGTCCACGTATCACTATGGGGATGACACCATAAGATGGCCGCTTACTCGGGTTACATGACAACACAACATGGCGCCACTGGGTCACGTGACATTACGTCACTTCCTAGGTCCTGCACTAGGTCCTGCCAAACAGGCGCGGTCAGGAACATGATCTACTACTCTCGTACCCTTTTTGTTTGGACAACGAGAGCCCAAATGGTAAATGCTGGACAACTTGTACCCACAGCTGGACAACTCGCATCCATTTCACTTTGAATGGGTTTTAGTTGTCAAAACGTGGGTGTGAGTTATCCAAACGTGGGTGCGAGGTATCCAGACGAAAAATGGGTAGGAGTTGTCGAATTGTGGGTACGACTAGTCTTGTACGACTTGTCTCGTAATTAATAGAGCTGTAGGTTTTTAAATTTCTTGTTCGGTTTCGGTTTCGGTTTTTCAGGTGGAGTAAAACCTCGGTTCTGTTCGGTTTTCGGTTTGTTCATGAGGCCAAATAAAATTCAATAAAACTCTTTCTTATGTCCGGAGCCATAACTGAATGGCAGTGAAATTGAGTGAAACTCAATGAATGCCCGAAATAAGCTATAATACATAAAGAATCAAGAAGGCCAATATAATAATTACCTAAATATACAGAACTTTTATTGTGCTTGGCCATTTTTCGAGGTCTGACACCTACACGCAACTTGAGGAAAGCTGCAAACACAACTAAACTGAAATGTCGGAAATTCACAGAATGTAACCTTCCCAGAGTAGTGAGAGTACCCAGACACTGCCGTTGGCAGCGTCTGGGTACTCTCACTACTCTGGGATGGCTACATTCTGTGAATTTCTGCAGCAAGAGAGTATTTAATAAAAAAAACGAAAAACCTTTGATTACGGAATGTCGACGGTTTCGGTTTCGGTTTTTAAAAAAAAACTAAAAACCTCGGTTCGGTTTCGGTTAACCTGCAGCTCTAATAATTAACAAGACTATTTACGAGGGGTGACATGTATATTATTCCAAGACATCTTTTCAATTCTCTTACACAAAAATGACCGGTAACCCACGTGCAATATTTCAGTATCCGACAAGTGTTTCAGTTAGGTGAGTCGTGCTGGAGAGCTCACAATTTCCTTTTCAGCCGACTGTTCGCTCATATCCTGTGAAATGACTACGTCAACTCAATAATTCTGCTGTCATATATCCGACCGAGCCCATTTTCGAACTTGGTCGAGACAATTAATTGTCCTGGAAATCCATACAATAAAAAAAAAATCAAATCGATTAACATTTGTTCATGTTATGGCGCAAGAAGCACAAAATTAAAAAAAAAAATGACAAAGTCAGCCCAATAATTCTTCAGCCGTACATCGGACCAAGTCCGTTTTCGAACTCGATCAAGACATTGTTCCTTGGAACCCATGTGGTAAATATCAATTAAATCGGTTGACGTATGTTGAAGTTATCGCGCTATCAAGCCCAAAATTAGTCGGACCGAACCCGTTTTCGAACTCGACCAAGACATTGTTCCTTGAAATCCATGTGCTAAATATCTGTCAAATCGGTTGGCGTTTGTTGAATCCCAGCGCTATCAATCTCAAAATTATAAATTTTAACAAAGGGCCATAACTCTTGTGAAAAAGCGTGGACACGCCCTACTTTTGCGTCATCGGGTGTTGCACATGCATATCAAGCCATATACCAAATATCAAATCGGTCCAGAAACAACTAAGTTTTTAGCGAAAAGGGTCGCCCGCCCGGTGACCGGCCCTCGCCATACCAATTATTTATAGTCACCGCCACATCAGCAACCAAGGCTATATCGTGGCGATAAAAGCGACAGAACCTAAAAGAAAAAGGTATTGAATTAAAACAAAATAAAATTAATAAAAAAAAATAAAAAAGAAAAAAAAATACAACTTTACCAAAACAAGTATGTGAGTGTGACTTGACGAGTAACGAGGCAATCCTCACTGACTCAGTCACACTCACGCACCTGGTAATGTCAGTTTATGGCCAAAATTAAAAGACCACCGAAGGAAAAGCTTTTCGAAAAAAGTAGGTTTTAGTACCAGGCTTGAACGATTCAAGTGATTTACTATTTTTTATGTCGATTGGAAGAGAATTCCAAAGCCTTGGGCCAGCAACCACAAAGGCCCTATCTCCAGCACTAGTAAATTTAGATGTGGGCTGAACCAGATTCGAGTTGACCTGATGACCTAAAAGACCTCGGTGGTTTGTTGATGGTAAGCAGATCGGACAGGTAGGATGGTGCAGATTCGGGATACACTTGAACACCAAAAGGACAATTTTAAATTGAATTATTTGCTTAGTGGGTAGCCAGTGTAACTCAGAGAATACTGGTGTTATATGGCAGTACTTCTGAGTTCTGGTTATCATCCTTGCAGCACAATTTTGGATGTGTTGTAGCTTTTCAAGAATAGATGTTTTAGAGCCAATCGGAAGAGAGTTGCAGTAGTCGAGGGGACAGGTAACAAAGGCGTGGACAAGCTGTTGTGACATCTGCGTATCAATGAAGGGTCGAATTTTGATAATATTTCTAAGATGAAAAAATGCACTGCGAGAGACATGTTTGATATGTTCACCAGCTGCCAAATTTTCATTGATGAAAGTTTCGAACACAGCTACTGGGTTTTATCGCAGAACCGCCAATACTGAGGGACAGTTTGGATGTTTTTGAAAGTTGATGAGGTAGACCTATATATATTAATTTGTCTTGTAATCGTTCAATTTAAGAAAGTGTTTAGTCATCCATGCTTTGATGTCTTCACAAAGTTCAATCTTACTGCATGCTTCAGACTCAAAGGCGTGAGTAAAACTAATATAGAGTCGTGTGTTATCTGCGTAAAAATGAAAATCAAGGCCATGGCTACGGATAATGTCACCGAGAGGTAAGACATAGAGAGTCTACGGTAGGGGGCCCAACACCGATCCTTGAGGGACGCCAAAACGTGTGACCTTGTCTGACGACTCACTGCCAATAAGGACGCTCTGTGTGCGACCATTAAGGCACGACGAAAACCAATTAAGTGCTCGGCCTATTCTCACCCCCAGTCTTTCAATAAGTATTTTATGGTCTATGGTGTCAAAAGCGGCGCTTAAATCCAACAAAACAAGACATGTTAGGTTGTGCCTGTCCGTGGATAGGAGGATATCATTTTGGACCCTTAGAAGCGCCGTTTCTGGCCTGCAATTAGATCTGTATGCAGGTTGGTTAACTTCGGCTAGGCCGTGGGCTGCCAAATGAGAATTCAGCCACCGCACGCTAAATAATCTTTGATAGGAATGGAAGATTAGAGACCGGTCGGCAGTTTTTCAGAACCTCTGGGTCAAGTGTTGGCTTTTTGAGAAGAGGTTTTACTAAAGCGTGTTTCATGCTTATCGGAAAGACGCCCGAGTGGAGGGAGACATTGACCAGTTTCAAGATCGGTGCAGAGATGCTTTTAACAACCAAGTTGGAAAGATATCTAGCATGCATTGCTTAGATGGTGCCTTGGATATTAACCCCTGGATATCTGTTGTAGCCAAAGGTTTGAATTGGAATAACTATGCAACAGCTTTCGCTCGAGTGCATAGCATGTCGGCCATCTGTCGAAGATCAGATTGTGAGCTTGTATCAAGCGAAGCTCTGATAGTCTAAATTTTTCAGAAAAGAAAGAAGAAAAGCTATTCGCAAGGTCTTTGGATGACGAATGCTCTGGGAGTACGGTTGTCTTTTGACGATACATTAGCTTCTCAAGAACGGCAGACAGTGCATTAGGAGAATTAACATTAGCTGACAATAAGTCCGAAAAGTATTTCTGTTTCGCGGATTTGACAAGTTTGTTAACAACATTTCGCTGGTTGACAAACATCTCTCTGTAAACACATAGTTTCGTTTGCCGCCACTGAAGCTCTAGTTTGCGTCGTAAATCTTTTGCGCGCATAATCTCTTCACTGAGCCACTGTGAGCAAGGGCGTACGCTAAATGTGCGTGTTTGCTTAGGCACAAACTTGTCAATAACTTTTTGAAGTGAGCCAGTGAGGATGTATTCAGTGCTGTCAACAGTTTGCATCTCGTTAATTTTTGCGACGGGAGACGAAGCAATAGCATCCCGGCGCAAACTTAGCAAAGTCAATACTTCGGTACTTGCTGTATGTGACTTTCTTCCGGAGGGGGGGGGGGGGGGTGGGGGGGGGGGACGAGGAAGTGCCAAATCGAAGATGATCATAAAATGGTCAGAGATTGCAGGATCAACAATTAATACATTTTTAACAAGATCATCATCGGATTCTCTGGTGATCAGCAGATCTAATGTGTTTCCATCTTTATGGGTATTGCCACGAACATGTTGGCGTAAATTCAATGAATTGATAAGATCACGTAGTTTAGAAGAATCACTGGAAGTTTTCTTCTCCATATGGAAATTAAAATCACCTCCAATGATGAATTTTCCTGGCAGCGCAGTAATGCATTCCAGGGCGAAAATAAGGACAAATAGCTGGTTTATGCTTTTTTAAAACTGGCAGCAATAAGCCTTTTTCGAAACTGCCATCTTGGAGTTTAATCTATACAAGGGCACAGGTCGCGCGGTGTAAACAAAGTGATTGTTTTCACGTTCGTCGCGTTGAGTTTTGTGAAGCCAAGTCAACTAGTTTTGTGACATATAAAATTTAAATTCGTAGAACAGATGTTATCATTCGAATTAACTGGAGGGGCAAACCTAAACGACTTTAAACGATGGTATATCTCAGGTTTAAAGACTTCTTTTTACGGAGGTGGGGACTTGTATTGAATGACAACAAGGAAACACTCGTTCCATGGAGTTTCTCGGCTTGGGAAATCCCCGAAAGTTGTTGAAACGCGACGTCATAGAGATGTTGACCACTGTCGTTGTCCAATATACAATCTGACATAGCGTTGTTCGGGTCGGGGGTGTCGGACTTCTCGTATGGGGTGACGGTGATATGGTAGTAGCGGTATATATCCATGTAGGTATACTATTAGCCCTTGAGTCTTCATATTATCCTATGTCAGCTATTGCTATGCCAAGCGGTATTGTGGGGATGAGGATCATGTATGGTCGGCTAGGCCGGTATTGCGAGATAGTTCTTGGTGGTTTAGATTGGCAGTTTAGGATGAATGGTCTGTTGGCCTATTACCCTCTTAGTACTATTAACCTACCGTATCATTTGTATTATCTTATGGCTGGTATTGGTAGTTCGTAAAGCTAGGTCAGGCTGTATTATAATCGTTTGTTTAGAACTGGTGCATAGGATGCATTCTATATACCGCTGTAGGTCCCCTGTTAGTCCTCGGTATTATTAACCAACCGATTGCTTTGTATTATTCTATGACTGGTAGAGATAGTACGTTATGGCAGGTCAAGTGGTATTGTGGAGTGGAGGTGGGGGTAATGACTGGCAGTATAGAACGGCAGTATAGTATGGACGAGTTATACCTCTGTGGGCCCCCAAAAGCCATTGGTACTACTAGTCGACCTAACACTTTATGTGACTGGTGTAGGTAGTATGTAAGACCAGGCGTTATTGTGTGTGTGTGTAAGGGGAGGGGGGGGGGGGGGGTGTAATGCATGGTAGTTTAGTGTGGTAGTATACGATGTACGCTTTGTACCCCTACAGGTCCCATGTTAGCCCTTAGTATTATTAATCCACCTGATGTTTCATGTTATCCTATGACTGGTATAGGTAATAGGTAGTATACAATGCTAGGCATAGGGGTATTGTGAGTAAGGGTAATGCCTGGTAGTTTAGAACGGTAGTATAGTATGGGCGGTATATACTTCATGACCCCCCACCCCATCCCCACAATAGTACTTGACCTAACTATAGCTGGCATAGGATAATATGAAGGTTCAAGGGCTAATAGTATACCTACATGGATATATACCGCTACAACCATATCACCGCCACCGCATACGAGAAGTCCAACACCCCCGGCCCGAACAACGTTATGTCAGATTGTATAGTGCACAATAACAGTGGTCAACATCTCTATGACGTCGCGTGCGCATCATGACGTCACGACGTCAATAGCAACGTCAACCGTTTCGCGGATAAAAACTTTCAAGAAAACTCATCTTCCCCTTCCATTTTCGATCACATACCCATTATATATCCATAGCCCTAGGTGTACATATATCACAAAACAATCCATAGCACACTATATATGCAGTACGTACACCACTTGTCGGATCTAGTCGGATGGTGCCGACATTTTGCACCGGTAAAGTTGCCGATGCAAAAGTCCGGTTCCTATGGAAATTTAACACTAGCTGCCCCGGCAAAAGTCCGGGGTAATCAGGGTCGAAAACCTCCTGCTATACTACTCATATCCACTCAACTCGGCTGATTTGGGTTGTTGTTTTTTTTACCGAAATTGCTTTTAGAGTACACGAAAGGTGTTTATTTATTTATTGGTGTTTAACACTTATTCTGCCGAAAGCGACTATTGTCGCCTATTTTATGATGATTATGTGAAGGTTCTGGTATTCGCAGATCAAACCTACAATCTTTGCCCGCTTCATACGTCGTTTGTCTAAATTATTTGCGGTTTGTGACTAAAACCTTTTGGATTTGTCGAGGTGATTTGAATGGCTTTGTTTGCAATGACCAGCAACTCCTTAGTGAAATGTTCTATTTGAGCAGCACTTTCCTCAATTTTCTTCCGTGCGAGGCGGTCAGAACAAAGCGACGAGAAAGTGTCCCAGTTAGCATTTTTAAAGTTTCACTGGGATATCTTCTCATTGTCCACCTGAACCACACTATCCAACACGATTGAAGAGTGGTTACTCACGCACAAGTCATGTTCTTCCTTCCAGGAAAATCGTTGAAGACAGAAGGACATGCAATATGAATTGACGTGTATGGACCTGAAACGGGGTGCGGGTGCGTAACTGACCCATCATTAAACAAACACAGGTCGTATTTTGAAATAAGGGGTAATACTTTTTGCCTGTAAAAAGGACGGTGTCCGGTAAAAGGACGGTAAGTGTCTAAAAACTACGTTTAAGGTACGAAATGTACCTCTGAATGTGTGAAAAGTGGTTATTTAAGGAACCTTACGCAATAATAAATATATAGAAGGAAGATTAAGTATTGTTTGTTTTATTGTAGACTATTTTCAAGACAAAATAGATCATTTCGCCATCGACACTGATCGACACGCCATTTTGTGCAGGGACAACAACGAATTCTCTGAGGTGCATTGCGGGTGAATATTATCATACTTGCTCGATGGAGGTGTAACTAATTCGTGTGCGTAACATTTAGATGTTTCTGTTTACTACGAGGGGATTTAACAGAAAGGTTTTGGGAGAGAAACCATTTATAATTTGAAAACAGTCTACAATAAAAGAAACAATACTCAATCTTCGTTATATATATTTATTATTGTGTACGCTTCTTCCCAGTGGTGGGCGAGTTGGTGGTGGGGTGGGGCTCCCAAATGCTAACTGTCACTTATTGTTTTCAACCCTCACCCAGACCTTCGATTGGGGATCCTCGCTCTGTCGCTGGAGCCACCGTTGATATTGTATTTAGAGAATGCCATGGTTTAGTCTCAGTGTCATTTAGTGTTAATCTGAATGTAGGTCCGTGAAGTTAGCTCAGTGTTCAGCGTTCAACATTCGGTCAACATTCGTGTAAAGTTAGCTCAGTGTTCAGCGTTCAACATTCGTTCAACATTCGTGTGAAGTTAGCTCAGCGTTCAGCGTTCAACATTCGACCAACATTCGTGTGAAGTTAGCTCAGAGTTCAGCGTTCAACATTCGTCAAAATTCAGTGCGCCATATGTCGAATCTGGGCTTTCACCCGAGGTGCTTCCTTCATGCGACCATCGTTTACACCTAACAACACTCAGATCTGGGCAACCATTCTCACCTGAAGTGATATTAGTGACTTTTACTACGCCAGTTCAGCGTTCAACATTCGACCAATATTCCTATGAAATTAGCTCAGCGTTCAGCGTTCAACATTCGTCAAAGTTCAGTGTGCCAGCTCCGAATCTGTGCCTTCACTCGAGGTATAGCCTTCATGGGACCGACTGCCCATCGTCTACTTCTAAGAACACACATATCTGGGGTGGGTCGTCTCTTTATTAATGCGCTCGATTGCATAAGTGCATCGATTGCATTAGTATCCACACTTCCATGACCCAACGCCAGATGAGAGTAGTCGTTGACGGAAACTATTTTGAAAATGTCGTGGTTGAATCAGGAGTCCCACAGGGTACTGTCCTAGGACCTCTACTGTATACTTATGTCACATCAACGACCCGCCTGACATCTTTAAATCAAAGGATCGCATCTTCGCTGACGACTGTCTCGTATACAGAGAGATCAAAGCATCGGGGGGGGGGGGGGGGGGCTCCTTGGTTTGAGTGTTGTTATAATTATGTAGACTACGGGCACGGGCAGTCATTTGCATGAGGGCTAGCCCTCCCAGCGACGATTGCACCGATCCCACTTATGATCTACAGCCGCGTTCTCTTCAAACTCCAGATACTGCCGAATGTTGAACGCTGAATTCTACGCCCATGCTACACGGAGGTTATTCGAATGTTGAACGCTGAGCTCGGATACACAACGCCCCCAATTAATGCTGCTATAGGCGGAAGGGGGTCGCCTATTTATTAGTTCATCGACTGCATAAGTGCAACGATCACATTAATGCATCCACCACTGGCTAAAAAAGTTCCTGACCCAACGCAAGATGGGGGTAATGGTTGACGAAACTATGTAGAACATGTTCCGGTTGAATCAGGAGTCCCATGAGATACAGATCTACGACCGAACTTGTTCTAATGCCACATTAAGGACCTGCCTGACAGCGTTAAATCAAAGGTTTGACTCTTCGCTTGGGACTGCCTACTAATTAGAGAGGCCAAAGCATTAAGGGGGCTCCAAGGTTTGAGTGTTGTTATAATTATTTTGGATACTCGGACAGTCGTTTACATGAGGGCTACACCTCCCGATGATGATTGCAGCGATCCCACTTACTATCTATGGTTGTATTCTCTTCAAACTCCAGATATTGCAGAATGTCAAACGCTGAATGCTGCGCCCACTCCCCACGAAGGTTAATCGAATGTTGAACGCTGAACTGGAATACCAAAAGTCACCAACATCGCTTCAGGCGAGAGGGGGTCGCCCAGATATGGGTGTTCTTAGAAGTAGACGATGGGTAGTCGGTCCCATGAAGGCTATACCTCGGGTGAAGGCACAGATTCGGAGCTGGCAAACTGAACTTTGACGAATGTTGAACGCTGAACGCTGAGCTAATTTCATAGGAATATTGGTCGAATGTTGAACGCTGAACTGGAGTAGTAAAAGTCACTAATATCACTTCAGGTGAGAATGGTTGCCCAGATCTGAGTGTTGTTAGGTGTAAACGATGGTCGCATGAAGGATGCACCTCGGGTGAAAGCCCAGATTCGACATATGGCACACTGAATTTTGACGAATGTTGAACGCGGAACGCTGAGCTAACTTCACACGAATGTTGGTCGAATGTTGAACGCTGAACTAACTTCACACGAATGTTGAACGAATGTTGAACGCTGGACACTGGGCTAACTTCACACGAATGGTGAACAAATGTTGAACGCTGAACACTGAGCTAACTTCACGGACCTTAATCTGAACCGGAGATTGGGGAGGCCCCACAGCGACCACATCATAAAAGGACCCATATAAAGTTAAATAAACAGTGTAAATCAGCATTGAATTGCTGGTTTTGATGAATCCATCCCGCCCCCAACCCTTTCTCTAATAAACATGTGGAAGGTTGAGTTGCTGGAAAATATCGTATGATCTTTTTTCAGCTTGGGATATCTTCCAATCGGTTTATTGTAAAGTAATGAGCAAAAAACAACTGCAAAACGAATGCAGTGATTGTAAATTTTAAATATTGTCCTCGGTTTAATCAGACTGTCTAGGATTAAATTAGAGTCGCAAGTTAATATGAAGGATACTGCTTCATAGCGCCGCCCACCCCTCTAATGTCAAAATATTAAAACTTCCACCTGCGAATATATTTCCCATAATGCAACTAGAAATTTAACTAATTCAATCTTATTTGACTGTTCCTCAAGCTCTGTCAAACGAGGTTGAATTGGTTAAATTTCTAGTTGCGCTATGGGAAATATTCACAGTCGGAAGTTTTAATATTTTTGACTCCCCATGCGACGCCCGGGAAGTGAAGGGCTGCATATCTACTGAGGTAGATTTGTTTCACCCTACTGGTAAAATAGGACCTGGTAATCAATGCCGCTGGAGTGCAATTACTCAGTAAGTGGGCAACATATGCATAAACGATTGGCATAACTTGACTTTATACTTATGTTGTGTCATGATATAGCCCAGATTCTGACAATGATGTTAAACACCAATAAATAAATAATATTTTCATAAGTGTACGAGCCCTCAGCCACCCCCCCCCCCCCGGGCCCACAATTGGAGCTCACACATAGGGATTGGTGGAGTGAGAACAAGGCGCTCCAGTCTTAATAGGCGCCCGTGAGTATCACTGGGGTAGGACATACAGAAATCTAGAACTAGTATCCACTGATGTGTGGTTGGTTTTAATATTTATTATCACCTCGGCATGTGTTTGGCGAAACGCTCACTGAAAATAAGCCATGAACCCCCGTTTAAAAAAAAATAGCTTGAACACAACTTTTTGCCGGTAAAAAGGACGGCAAGTGTATACAAACTATGTTTTAAAGTACTAAATGTACAGCTGAATGTGTAAAAAGCGACAGTTTAATGAAGCGTACGCAATAATAAATATATATAACGAAGATTAAGTATTGTTTGTTTTATTGTAGACTATTTTCAAATTATAAATGGCTTCTCTCCCAAAACCTTTCTGTTAAATCCCCTCGTAGTTAACAGAAACATCTAAATGTTACGCACACGAATTCGTCACACCTCCATCGAGCAAGTACGATAATATTCACCCGTCGTGCATCTCAGTGAATTCATCGTTTTCCTTGAACAAAATGGCGTGTCGATCAGTGTCGATGGCGAAATGATCTATTTTGTCTTGAAAATAGTCTACAATAAAACAAACAATACCTTATCTTACTTCTATATATTTATTATTGCGAAAACTTCCTTAAATAATCACTTTTCACACATTCAGAGGTACATTTCGTACCTTAAACGTAGTTTTTATACACTTACCGTCCTTTTTACCTGATACCGTCCTTTTTACCGACAAAAGTATTACCCGAAATAAGATCTTCCGCTATGTTACATTTCACATCTTCTTTACTGCAGGAATCACCCAAAAGAGGACTATGAGCATTAAAACGTTTGGGGTTAGAAGCTAGGGAACGAAGTTGTTCAAGATCATACAGCTGGACGATTTATTTGGTGAAACGTAAATCGAACATAATGTATCCGTCTTGCCCAAAGTTGGCCAACTGGGACAGCCTGTAAATTTCTAAGCAAAGACACACTGCGCATAATGCCGTTTCTGACAAGCCGAGCGTTTCACGAACATTAAAATCTTTCTCAATTCACCTGTCTAAGCATTATACAAAATATTACAAAATATAATGCTTACAAGCCGAATTATCTTTACTTTTAGGTTTCTTTAGGCAATTTCATTGAATAGTAGTGTTCTTGTTTTTATCATCTATATTTAGATGTAGATGGTGGTTGTATGGGCAAAATAGGCCCGGCCCGGTAGGTGTCTCCTTGGTGACTTTTTTTTTTCTCGTGCGGACTTTGTCGTAAACGAGTTCGGGTCCAGTTGCCAGAATGCTTCATGGTCTGTTATCTCTTCAAACCCTTTACACCCGTTGCGGGTAAAGGGTCTTGAAGTGCTTTGGGTGCATAAGTATGTGACCTTAAACACCAATAAATAAATAAGTGCTTTGGGTATTTGTCTGATAACTATTTTTGTTTTTCCTTTCCTTTTTTCTTTCGCACTTTTTCCAGTTCTTTTTTTTCTCACACTGACCAGGGGGGGGGGGGGGGGGGACCAAAAATTTGCAAGACGTGACGTGGGGGGGGGGGGGGGGTGGTCTCTTGAGTGCGCCAAAAATGTGCATTTCCAACTTGTGCAATTTTTTGAATTTTTTAAAAATATATCAATATATCAGCTAATATGTACCATCATTTGTGTTTCAAACCTTAAAGATGATGTTGTACATCACACTCTTAACATAAATACAACATCAGGAGGCTTTATATGTGAGAATATTGGGCTTAATCTGTGATAATGTCACACGCTAGTTGGGGGTGGGTGTCTTGTTCGAAATGTAGAAAATGTGCAGACAATATTTTGGGAAAATTCTCTCTGATGCACTAAATTCAACCCAAGTTATTTATTTATTAATAGAATTTGTATGGATAGAAGAGGAAAGTAGCAAACACCTGAGAACACTGACAGAACAATTCAAATGAAAATTTGTCCCCGTATATGTACACCTGCTCTGGCCAAGCCTGATAATGAACAGCTTGTCATTTCGTCCCCCGAGTTCCAATGTGTTCTATGTACCAGTAGGCACATAGAACATATTGGAACTCAGTGGACGATTTGTAGATTGGGGCCCACAGCAGCCCACAGAGGTTTAAATTGGTGGTACCAGTTTAAGAACATCATGAAACCCCCCTAAAGACAGCTGTGCCTACTAAGTTTATAAGTTTATTTTGGATTTTAATGGGAGAGTGGGGGGGGGGGGGGGGGGGGTGTCTGAGAATGGTAGTAGAAAATTTAAACGTGGGGGTGGGTGGGTGTAAAAAGGAGCTGAATAAAAAATAGGACGTCACGTCTTGCAAATTTTTAGTTGTTTCTTCTTTTTCGTTTTCTGATATGATCGGGTGTTTTGTCTTCCTATTTTTGTTGTATTTTTATTATTGCTGTAGCAGTCTGGAGTAGTTGACGTTGTTTGGGTTCAATTTGGTCGGAGTGCTTTATTGCAAAGGTTTGTTATAATGATGGAATTGTGCTGTTGAGCCATGTCCAGAGTGTCTAGCATTCCACTGATTTTGTTGATAATTTTTCCTACAGTGTATTGGTATAATGATGGCGTCGGGGTACTCATGTCAGACATGGACGATACAGTGTCTCTGGCCTCTCTGAAACTTATTTGTTTTTCACACTTTATTTTTTGAATAGCTTTTCTTTTTTCCAGACAGGGCATTCTTTAGATGATGGGGTGTGATTTCTCGGAGCTGATGCACTTAACGGTTTCGCTGTTACATGACTCATCGTGCTTTGGTCGCATCGTTGACATATTGTTTGGCCCAGACAACCATCTCACTAAGGCCGAACGTTTGGCACTTAATACATCTGAATGGATTCGGAATGAACAGATCAGTAGTATGTCATGTACCTTTGAGGTGGAGGTTGCAGGATCTCATTGCAGGATCTCATGTGACGTCATAGTCACGTGACCTAGTGCCGCCATGTTGTGTTGTCATGGTAACCCGCGTGAGCGGCCATGTTGTGACGTCATCTCCATAGTGATACGTGGTGTTAGTGCGCATGCGCAGCGCGTGTTGTTAGGGTGATACGTGTTTCCGTCGTCCATTTTGTATACTGGAGGCCGCCATCTTGGTTTCTATAGTGGCACGTGATTGCTATGTTACCTAAGGCCCACAATAGGATAGGGGTATGTTCGGTGGGTGTGTTCCTTTGTAGAAGAGTAAATCTGATTACCACAAACAACCCGACAATCCCCCAAATCACCAAAATCCACCCGAAATCACCGAAATTGACTTTATTTCCCCAATTTATCAGCTTAGCGCCTAGTGCTATAGTACTAAGGGGTACAAGGGGGTGCATTCGATTGAACAGGAGAAATGTTCTGGATTAGAATTCTCCCAGAATCCTTTTTGGATCCCTATCCCATGACGTTTTTCCCATTAAAAGACAGGTTCCTTTGGTAATTACCCAGAATTCTCCGCTTCTATCTATATATGCAATAGTTATAGTTTATCTAGCCATGTTCCTTTATTCTAGAGTATACTCCAGTAGTGTAGAAGAGCCTATTAACTGGAACAGCTTACCTTATTATTGCTATATTTAGCAATTTCTGGTCTATTCTTGTTAGTTCTGACCCTATTCCAAGTACTCTTGTTGTTTCATTTATATAACTAACCAATCAGATTGCTTGATTTCCCATAATCTGTATGCAGGGTTATCTCCCTTGTGTATAACAAAAGCCGATATCCAATGGCAATATCCCTGGGCTCCCCAATTTTAGCACCCCTTTTTGAAAACACCTGCGGCTATGGAATCCCTTTTTTGTCATATGTGCTTATGTGAAAAAGCACAATGTGACACAATGTGCCCTATCACATAGGCACATACGGGTATTTGAGGATACCTTTGGCCTGGTATTGTATTATTTGAGGATACCTATCGAGAATACCTACTGGAGAATCCCTTTTTTTGTCATATGTGCTTATGTGAAAAAGCACAATGTGGCACAATGTGCCCTAGCACAAAGGCACATGCTTTATGTGCCGATATGTGCTTATGTGAAGAAGCACAATGTGACACAATGTGCCCTATCACATAGGCACATACGGGTATTTGAGGATACCTTTGGCCTGGTATTGTATTATTTGAGGATACTTATCGAGGATACCTACTGGAGAATCCCTTTTTGTCATATGTGCTTATGTGAAAAGGCACAATGTGACACAATATGCCCTATCACATAGGCACATGCTTTATGTGCCGATATGTGCTTATGTGAAAAGGCACAATGTGACACAATATGCCCTATCACATAGGCATATACGGGTATTTGAGGATACCTATGGCCCGGCATTGTATTATTTGAGGATACCTATTGAGGATACATATCGAGGATACCTTTTGGAGAATCCCTTTTTTGTCGCATTAGGCTATATAAAAGCCCTCAATGGGTCTAATGTAGTCTTACCAACCGCTTCCATCTTGTCGCCAAAGCTCCAAGGCCATTACAGGTCTATGGCCTATCTGTCCTATCATTAGCTTCTACAACAGTCTTGTTCCATTGCGGCCTTGTACCAGTACTATTGGCTTCTGTTATTCTGCCCCATATCTCATCCATTTTCGTCTGAAACCTGACTTACTCAACTAATAAGACTGGAAGAACCTCCTATAGGGGATAATATTGATTGACTTGTGTTTAAGGTCACTTTCTGTGTATTTGACTATATTATGATTGCAATATAGGGATTAAGTCAAGGTTAGCCAATACCGAAAAATATGATCCTGTAATTCTTGAAATATAGGAGTTCGAATTTTTTATTTTATTTTTTATTCTTAGCTGCTGGGGCTTCCCTGGGGAAGTGATAATTTTATTGGAAGAACGTGCATGTCTCCGAATAATGCTGCGTGCAACCAGTTCTGAAGATAGAAACTAGGGCTGGACCCATAAATTTTGCCTCTCCTGGAAAAAGAACAAATATTCCCCGAGGAACTTTATTTAAACAAAATTGACATGACACCATTAAAGCAAACTGCATACCATAAAACTGCAGCCAGTAGTTCATGAGAAGACAGTTCAGTGTTTTCTTTATCAACAACAGTGTCAAAGGGGGAGGGGGGGAAGGGGGTCCCCCTATGGTGTCATTGAAGCAACAAGGGTTCCCATGGGGTACAGGAAAAAAACTTCACAAATCAAATATTAGCTCCATTCACTGGCAGAGTGCTAAATTATTTGTAGACATCAAAATTTGTCCACATGTCTTTGCCTTGTTACAATTTATAGGAGAGTGCCTATGGGCACTCTCTCATAAATTGTTACAAGGCAAATCACAACAGACTAAATAACATCACTTCAAAGACAAGAAGGGCAATGCAAAGCGTGTACCAATGCTCCCGACCCGCTAAAAATTTTCTTTCCTAGTTGAAAGAATGAAAAGGGACCATAACTCTGGAAAAATATGTGGAAGAAACTCACGCTATACAGGTAGCGTTCTCCCATGAAAGGGGAAAATATTGGTATGGATGGACGAATGAACAGATGGATGGACAGATGAATAGACAGACAGAGGTCTCCACTAGATACCCCTTCGACTTTTCAAGTCTGGGGTATAAGCACAGCCACTGAATTTGAAGACTTTAAGTTGCAGTACCTGCACTTCAGAATAAAGCCCAAATATGGCCTTCCAGGACTCTACTAGTTAATACTGCAAACCAATTTCGGTTCAAAACAGCTGACCAATTCAAATGAAAGTGTCATTGACACTGTAGCTTAACTTGACTGTGTGTAGTGTTTGATGAAAAGGATAACGTTCAATGCTTATGAAAGGATTATGAAACAAGACAAGAATTGTGATAATTGAGAATATGTTAATTTCTGTTCCCTATGTGCTGTTTTCAATAAGAATAATTTGAGGTGTAGACTGTACAAAAGAATTGAGTTCTGGGTTAATGTGGTCCTCACAGTTAATGTATATCCACCAAAGTTACCAAGTTACAGTAAAAT
Source organism: Pictodentalium vernedei (assembly GCA_031216915.1). Taxonomy (NCBI): domain Eukaryota; kingdom Metazoa; phylum Mollusca; class Scaphopoda; order Dentaliida; family Dentaliidae; genus Pictodentalium; species Pictodentalium vernedei. The sequence continues at coordinate 334,566,007 of CM062292.1, forward strand.
CATTCCAAAACGAGTCATCCTACCAATTTACAATGAAATCCCTTCATAAATATAACTCGTAGGCTTTGCTAGGAATCTAGGTCAAGTGACGGTTCGGCGGTCATGGTTGATCAATCATGACCAAAATATGAGAGTCTCATCTAGATATCATACCAGGTTATCCTACCAAGTTACAATGAAATCCCTTCATAAAAAACAACCTGTAGATAGTGCTAAAGGCCGGTAATGGCCGGCCGATCGTGACCAAAATAGGACAGTCTCGTGTAGACATCAGACCGAGTTATCCTTCCAAGTTACAATGAAATCGCTTCATAAATATGAACTGTAGACTGTGCTAAACAAATCTAGGTCACGATTGACCGATCACAGCCAAAATAGGACGTTCTCATCTAGACATTATACTGAGACACCCTACAGATTTGCATTGAAATCCCTTCATAAATGCAAGCTGTAGACTGTGCTAAAGGAATTTAGGTAACGTGCCCCTGCAGCCATTACGGTTGACTGAACCAGACCAAAATAGGATGTTTTCATCTAGACATTACACAGAGTCATCCTACGAGTTACAATAAAATCCCTTTATAAATACGACCTGTAGACTGTGTAAAAGGTTTTGAGGTTTCGGGCCTGCACAGCCGTCATGGTTGACCGATCGCCACCAAAAGGGGACGTTCTCATCTGGACCTTATACAGGGTCTTCCTGCCAAGTTACAATGATATCCCTTCATAAATACGACCGGTAGACTGTGCTACAGGTTTGTAGGTGTTGTGCTCGCATAGCCGTCGCGGTTGACCGATCGCGGCCAAAATGTTTTATGAAAAGGATAATGTTCAATGTTTATGAAAGGATTATGAAATAAGACAAGAATTGTGATAATTGGGAATATGTTAATTTCTGTTCCCTGTATGCTACGTTTTTAATAAAAATATGAGGTGTACACTGTTCTAAAGATCCGAGGGTGGGTTAAAATGACCTCACAGTTAATGTATATGGCCCTCACAGTTAACGTATGTCAATGAAAGTTACCAAGTTACAGTGAAATTATTCCAAAATGAGTCATCCTATCAAGTTACATTGAAATCCCTTCATAAATATGGCCTGTAGACTGTGCTGAAGGTTTTCGGGCTTCAGGCATGTGTAGCCATGACGGTAGACCGATTGCAACTAAAAGGGGACGTCCTCATCTCAACATTATACCGAGTCATTCTACTAAGTTATAATGAAATCCCTTCACAAATATGACCTGTAGTCTGTACTAAAGTTTTTTGGGTTTTGGGCTCGGGAAGCCATCATGGTTGAATGGTCGCTACCAAAGGGGGGGGGGGGGGGGGCGTTGTCATCTGGGCATACTCTGGAGTGATCCTACGAAGTTACAATGAAATCCCTTCATATATATGACCTGTACACTGTGCTCAAGGTTTTCGGGCTCCTGAAGACATCACAGTTGCCCAAACACGACCAAAAGGGGATGTCATCCTCTGGGCATTATATGGAGTCAACCTAATAAGTTACAATGAAATTCTTCCATAAATACGACCTACAGACTATAATAAAGATTTTTGGGCTCGGGCAGCCATCAAGGCTGAATGATCGCGACCAAAAGGGGACGTTCTCATCTAGACATTATTTGGAGTCATCCTACCAAGCTACAATGAAATCCCTTCATAATTATGACCTGTAGACTGTGCTCAAGTTTTTCGGGCTTCGGGCCCCTGTAGCCGTGACAGTTGCCCAATCGTGTCGAAAAGGGACGTTCTCATCTAGACATTATATGAAGTCAACCTACCAAGTTACAATGAAATCCCTTCATAAATATGACCTGTAGACTGTGCTAAAGGTTTTCAGGCTTCGGACTCGGGCAGCCATCATGGTTGAATGATCGCAACCAAATGGGGACATTCTCATCTGGGCATCATCTAGAGTGATCCTACGAAGGTACAATGAAAGCCCTTCATAAATATGACCTGTAGACTGTGCTCACGGTTTTCGGGCGCATATAGCCGTCACAGTTGACCAATCGCGACCAAAAGGGGATGTCATCATCTAGGCATTATATGGAGTCAACCTAACAAGTTACAATGAAATCCTTCCATAAATATGACCTATAGACTATGCTAAAGGTTTTTGGGCTCGGGCAGCCATCAAGGCTGAATGATCGCGATCAAAAGGGGACGTTCTCATTTAGACATGTGGAGTCATCCTACCAAGTTACAATGGAATCCCTTTTTAAATATGACCTGTAGACTGTGCTAAAGGTTTTTGGGCTTTGGCCCCTGTAGCCGTCACAGTTGCCCAATCACGTCCAAAAGGGGACTTTCTCATCTAGACATAAAATGAAGTCAACCTACCAAGCAACAATGAAATCCCTCCATAAATATGACCTGTAGACTGTGCTAAAGGTTTTTGGGTTTTGGGCTCGGAAAGTCGTCACGGTTGACAGATCGCACCCAAATGGGAAAATTCTCATCCAGACATCATGCGGAGTCATCCTACCAAGTTACAATGAAATCCCTCCATATTAAACATGACCTGCAGACTGTGCTAAAAGTTTTTGGGTTTCGGGCTTGGGCAGCCATCATGGTTGAAAGATCATGACCAAAAGGGGACGTTCTCATCTAGGCATTATACAGAGGCATCCTACCGAGTTACAATGAAATCCCTTCATAAATACGACCTGTAGACTGTGCTAATGGTTTTGGGGTTTTGGGCTCGGGCAGCCATACTGGTAGACCGATCATGACCAAAAGGGGACGTTCTCATCTAGACATGACCCCAAACCTGCATATGAAAGTTCGTGATGATCAAACAAAAACTACGGGGTGTAGCCTGTGCTAAAGGAAAATGTGAACAGACTCACAGACTAACAGACTCACAGACTTCCGCACGCGTGATGGCAATAGCTTATCTTGACTTTGTAAAGTTAAGCTAAAAACTGATAGTTTGGTTGGGGCCATAAGTTTTGCCAACTCCAGCGACAAGTTCAAATATAGTTCGAGAAACTTGTTTTGAACAAACATGAATATACACCACCAAAGGATGATGCATACCAAATATCTACTCAAAGCAGCCAGCTTTTTGTAATAAGCTTTGAATTAGGGACCCTAGTGTTCCCACAATCTGGTGCCAAATTTTAGCCATTATGGAAATATCTTAGTGCCAAACATATTGTTTGGTGCAAAAGCACTAATGGGAAGGGGATGGGGTATTTTGGGGTGTCTGATCCAAATAAATTGATTAAGTTGATTAAGTTTTGAAAAATGAACTACCAAAAGAGTAAGCAGACAATTGGTCACGAAAAAAATACAGCATAACTTTAACTCATTGAGGGCTACATTATTTTTGGTCTTCTGAATTTATTCATCAAAATTTTATTTATTACAAATTACTGAAGAGTGTCCATAGGCACTCTTCAATAATTTGTGATAAAACAAATTTATATAAACAAAACATTATTTGCATTTTACTGAATATGAAACATGAGCGAGGAAAATGTTGACTTTTCCTCTGGTACCCTCATTTTTTTAAAAGCCCTGATAGTGATTCCAAGCACTCAACTGGTTAATTATTTATTTATTTACTGGCGTTTAAGATCACATATTTCTGCACAATAGCTAATCATAATCACAACTTGGATATAAAATAGAGTCCAACCAATTGTTTATACCCATGTTACCCATTTTAGAAGACTTCCACCCAGGCACTGGTTACCGGGTTCTATTTTACCAGTAAAACAGGGCTTGTTTACCACAGTAAACAAGCACTGCTTCACTTCCCGAATTTCGCACAGAGGTGGGGGATAACTTAAAAGTTCCGACAGAATCATTGGTAGGCAAAAAAGAATGTTACCCCAAAATAATGAAAGTGTCAATGACACTGTAACACAAATTGACAAACTTGAACTTGGTAAGTTATAAATGAAATGGCAAAATTGAAGATCATTGGTCCCAATGTTATTTGATGAAATTTCAACATAACAGCATTGTGTGTGTACAACGTCAGAGTAATCCATGCATTTTTAAATGTAAACTGTAATACTGGCTAAAGGAAGAATGTTGATACACAAATGCAGTATGTTCCGAGTTTATTGTAAATGGCAACTTTTTTCACAGAAATGAATGCTAATCAATAGCTCTTATCTAAAGGTCTTGCCTAATGAGCACACGAAGTTCAAAAACAATCCTATGATAAATGTGGCCTGTAGGCCATGTCAAAGAATGTTGATGCACAAATGCCATAAATTCAAAGATTGTTGCCAACAGCAACAGTTTTTGATGGAAATGAAAAGAAAATCAACAGCTCCTATCTTTGTCACCCTGCATAAGCATACAAAGTTTCAAAACAACCTGATAATGAATATGCCCTCTGAGGCATGCCAAAGGAAGATGTTAATGCACAAATGCATTAAGTAGAAGGTCATTGCTTGTGGCAATGTTTTTTTTTTTGGGGGGGGGGGGGGGGGGGTTATGGAAATTCATAAATATACCCTGCAGAGAGTGCAAAAGGGACAAGTTGCTGCACAAATGAAGTAAGTTCAAAGGCTGCTGATGACAATAATTTTTTATGGAAATGAAAAAAAAATCAATAGATCACATCTAGAGGTCACCCCGAACACACATACCAAGTTTCAAAGTGATCCGATCATAAATGTGCCCTGAAGGGTGTGTCAAAGGGAAATATTGAGGTCTGACAAAACAAAGTTCAAAGGTCAGCGGCAACATTTTTCGACAGAAATGAACAAAATCGGTAGCTCCCCTATATGTCACCCACAGAAGCACACCAAGTTTCCAAGTGATCCAATCATAAATGTGCCCTGCAGAGTGCGTCAAAGGGAAATATTGATGCTTAACTGCACTAAGTTTTTACTAATTTCATCAAAGTTCGTTGTCAATGTCAACTATTTTTGAATGTTCCCTGTAGGGTGTGCCAAATGGAAATATTAAGGTCTAACTAAACTAAGTTCAAAGGTCATTGCCAGCTGCAACATTTTTTGATGAAAACAGGCACACCAGGTTTCAAAGTGATCTGGTAAAAAATGTGCACTGCAGGGTGTTCCAAATGGAAATATTGATGCATAACAGCACTAAGGAATAAAAGGTCATTGCAAACGGCAACAATTTTTGATGGAGCTCCCATATTGAGGTAACCCCAAACAAGCATACCAAGTTTCAAACCGATCTGATCATAAATGTGCCCTGTAGGGCATGCCAAAGGAATATATTGATGCCTGACTAAACCAAGTTCAATGGTTGTTGCCAGCGGCAACATGTTTTGATGGAAATGGAAGAAAATCGATAGCTCCCATCTAGAGGTCATCCCAAACAAGCATACCAAGTTTCAAAGCAATCTGATGATAAATGTGCCCTGTAGGGTGTTCCAAAGGGAAATATTGAGGTCTGACTAAACTAAGTTCAAAGTCTGTTGCCAGCTGCAACATTGTTTGATGGGAATAGAAGAAAATTGATAGTTCCCATCTAGAGGTCACCCCAAACAAGCACACCAAGTTTCAAAGCGATCTGGTTAAAAATGGGCACTGCAGGGTGTGCCAAAGGGAAATATTGATGCATAACTGCCAGTGGCAACATTTTTTGACAGAAATTGCAGAAAATCGATAGCTCCCATCTAGAGGTAACCCCAAACAAGCATACCAAGTTTCAAACTGATCAAAAATGTGCCCTGTAGGGCGTGCCAAAGGAATATAGTGATGCCTGACTAAACTAAGTTCAAAGATCGTTGACAGTTGAGAGATTTTTTGATGGAAATGGAAGAAAATCGATAGCTCCCATCTAGAGGTCACCCCATACAAGCACGCCAGGTTTCAAAACAATCCGATCATAAATGTACCCTATAAGGTGTGCCAAAGGGAAATATTGAGGTCTGAATTAACTGAGTTCTAAGAACGTTACCAGCTGCAACATTTTTTGACGGAAATGAAAAAAAATTGATAGCTCCCATCTCAAGGTCACCCCAAACAAGCATAGCAAGTTTCAAAATGATCCGGTCATAAATGTGCACTGCAGGGTGTGCCAAAGGGAAATACTGATGCATAACAGCACTAAGGAATAAAAGGTCATTGCCAATGGCAACAATTTTTGATGGAAATCGAAGAAAATTGGTAGCTCCCATATAGAGGTAACTCCAAACAAGCATACCAAGTTTCAAACCGATCTGATCATAAATGTGCCCTGTAGGTCATGCCAAAGGAATATATTGAAGCCTGACTAAACCAAGTTCAATGGTTGTTGCCAGCAGCAACATGTTTTGATGGAAATGGAAGAAAATCGATAGCTCCCATCTAGAGGTCATCCCAAACAAGCATACCAAGTTTCAAAGCAATCTGATGATAAATGTGCCCTGTAGGGTGTTCCAAACGGAAATATTGAGGTCTGACTAAACTAAGTTCAAAGAACGTTGCCAGCAGCCGACCGACTGACCGAAAGATTTTTAAAAGCAATTGTACAGAAATAATGCCACCCTTTCTGGTGAACTGACCTCCATGATTTTTTTTTGGTATCAGTCATTAATATTACAGAATGCTGTTGCTTGAAATTCTTTTCAAAAAGGTCCCAAGACCCTTTCCAACTGTGTATCACATAACAGCATTAAATTTTATAAGCAAGATACAGCTACTCAAATTCTGTTTAAATATATTGAAAAGCTATAGTTTTCCTTTATTAATCCTTTATTCTTAACCTGCCAAGTATATATATATATATATATTTTTTCTTTTTTTGGGGGGGTGGGGGGTGGGGAGTGGCAGGCAGGAAAATCAACCTGTGGATGACAAAGTGTTAAATATTGCTGACCCAATTTTATAAAATTTGTGGCTTTGTCACAGGTGCTTTTGAGTGGAATCATGAAGGCTTCAATACCAAATACATCCTGGCATTAGATCCCTCTCAAGTCCTTGAAGGCATTTGAGTTAAGATTCGCAGCCGTAGAAACTATGGAAAACAGTCTAGACCAAAGCATGAAACCTTCATATGGCCAAAAATCAAGTATTTTCCAACATGGTATGTACACCAATAGACATATCATATTCAAAGACTTTTTCCATGAAGTTTTCAGAATTTCCTTGATGATCAATGGAGGCACTGGAACGGCACATTCAATTTGGTGATACCTTAAGTTGTGAGGGTCACTGGTGCACAGACAAGAAGAGGGACATTGGGGATCTGAAAGAGATAAAGAAAAAGCAAACTTGGAACATGTATATTCTTTTTTAACCGTCTGCATACTGTGTTCAAATACCCAACACAAATTATTCCATAATGCAAATAGGAATATAACCAATTTGGTCAATGAGCTCTATCAAACAAGACTAAATAAATTGGTTAAATTTCTAGTTTCATTGGGAAAAAAAAATTTTGCTTGATATATTTTTTGAAAAATATTTTTGAGTTGGGGTCTAAAGACACTTTTGACAGACAGGGTCACCTCGTTTCCAGACAGTTTTTATGGTTGGAGGAATTTGGGAGTGCCCAGGGAGAACCACTGGGGATTGGTAAGTAACTGTCAGACTCCCCAACATACTAACTCCGCTCAACAAGGTTAGCATTGGTTGGAGACAAGTTCACCATCGACATGAAGTGCATCTTGGTACACAGTGCCACATGCATCTACGTGGACAATCAGGATTAAGTGCCTTGCCCAAGGACACAACACAGTTACTCCTGGTGGGGATCAAACCATGGACCCATTGGTTTGAAGACTGCACACCCTTCATATTTTGATATTTCAACATCAGTGTGCTGAAGGTTAAATTCATAATACACACCTCTTTCTTTACTAATAACAGCCTCCGACATCAATAATTGCAAAGCTGGTTAAGATATGTTTATAAAGAATCAATATCAAAGGCTGATGTCATGGTTCCAGCACCTGATGGAGAGTCTTGGTAAGCTCTCACAAAAAACTTTCTAAGCATCAGTCGAAAATGCTGTGTGATGGGGTAAACAAGCATTTGTATGCCCTCAATTATATTTTAATGCATTTTTCTAAAATCAATCAGTTTTACTGCTTTTATACAGCAACAGCACATCTACACAGTTTTCCATGTTTTTTTTTCTATGGTCATAACTGGTGGAGTTCTGGGAGCCCATATTTGGGCTTCATTCTGAAGTGCAGCTCAGTTGGCACTCTCCAATAAATTGTAACTAGAGGGCTGCCACATCCATGGGGCAGCTGATCCCCCCCGAAAAAAGTGTGGTCATCATAAGATTTTCTAAGTTGAAAAGGGGCATAACTCTGGTAAAATTAATCAGGACAAACCCATTTTCGAACTTGACCCGTATTTTGATATGTTTGCACCACATATCAAGTTTGGTTACAATCAAACTATCTTGAGGGAAGTTACCATCCGGAAACCAAAAATCATAAGATTTTCTAAATTAAAAAGGGGCATAACTCTGGTAATATTAATCAGGATGAACCCGGATTCGAACTTGACCTGTATTTTTATATGTTTAAGCCACATATCAAGTTTGGTTACAATCAAACTATTTCAAGGGAAGTTATCATCCGGAAACGAAATGTAAACGGACGGATGGACGGACGTACGTACGTACGTACGTACGTACGTACGTACGGACGGACGGACAAAAAAAAACACGTGACGACTATATCTCCCGAAATTTTTTTCGGGGGGATAACTAGGTGGACATTTGAACAAATTTTTATAACAAAAATTAGTTTAGCATGCAACCAGTTAATAAAATGATAATTTCCAGTTTTCAAAAACGTACATATTGAAAATATAAATTTTGAAGATTTTCACATTTTTCAATGATTACACACAAACCCTGTCTCAAAACTGAGAAAAAAACTTTGAAAGTTCTGCAACCTTCAACCCCTTACCTAATTAACCCTCTGCACTCTGATGTCAAAATTGATAAGTTTTCAGCAGCAATTATTTCCCATAATGCAGTTTGATATTTAATCAAATATATCAAACAAGATTTAATTGGTTAAATTCATAGTTAAACAAGAGAAAAACAGAGTAATTAGAGAAAATTCTGTTGCATCACCAGACTGCTTGGGGTTAACTGATTGCATCAACTTGTGTAATTTACAAATTGAATAGTTGAAAAAGGAATTTCAACAAAACCATATCCTGTCACCTCTCATTGGAATGAGATCATACCAATGAGGGCGTCACATATAGTTTTGCTGAAATTTTGTGAAAAATTTTAAAATATAAATAACAAATTTTGATACAGTAGAATCCTCTCAATTGAATATCCATTTTGCCAGTGAAAATTATTCAATTAACAGGAGTATACAATTAACAGGGAATTGGTCAGTTTCCTGTGTTCTGGAGGTAAACTGAGCATTTATTCTATTATATCTTGTTTGACAGAGCTCATAGAGCTCTGTCAAACAAGATATAAAAGAATAAATGCCTGTATTTGATGTACTGAGGCCAAAAACGTTGATAAATAAGGGGAATTTGGAGTGTGTTACAGTAATTTTTTTGACATATTACAAAAATTTATATACAATTAACAGGAGTTTACTCTACAACCCATATGCAATTAACAGAGCAAATTTGTACTGAAGGTATGGTAAATGGTTTTGTGTTTGAAAATTATATTCAATTAACAGGAATATACAATTAAGAGATATCCAATTATGTGCGCTGCACTGTATTGTGTGCAATGCACTGGGCAAAGGGGTAAGAACAAAATGTGTTTTTGGAAAATGAGAAGACAAACAAAAATTGGGTTGAAAGATTTATTATGATTCATAATCAGCAATAAGCCATGATTACTGTAGTTGCAAAATTGTATAAAACACATGGATTCAACAGCAAATATAGTATGAAGGATAAACACTTCCATTTTATCTAATCAATAAATCAAGTTTCTGTTAAATCTATCTACAGGGATGGTACATAAAAATAGCTTTTCAGAATCCAAGACAATTTTCATTCATTTTAAAATATAGACACAAAAATATTTATCTGCATTATATAAATTACACTGTACGGAACAATTTATTTCTCAAAAGTTATAGATTAATATTAAAATCATTGCTTATAGAGGAAAAAAATCTAAATTTAATATTTCCCATGTACATGTTGGAAACTAAAGATCTAAAACACTACTAACTTCCATCTGTGTTTTGTTTAACATATCAGTTTTTTTAAATACCATCATTTGGAAAATCAAAATTTATTTTTTTGGAAAAAACTGTTTTGGCCAAATTTTTTGCCACAGAAAAGCTCTTAATAAAACAGGCAAGATCAACAAATTAGTTTCAGAAATGGGCACTAATGTTGGTTTTCATGCCATGTCAAAAGTAAATCTAAATTTAGGCCAAAAAAAAGAGAAAAAATTTTGGTTCTCTGGCAACCCCTCATTGAAACTGAACCCCACTGAACATTTTTATTGGCTTGCACTATCTTCCAAAATTCGTAGGATGTCATGAGACTTTAAAATTATACCTTTTCTGATTGATGTATATTTATTTTCACATGTACAGTGGGAATTTAGGAAATTTATCCTGGCCCTTAGAGGCTAAATGACTGATGAGTTCTCACTGGATTTGTTCTCAAAACAATTTATTTTGCTGAACATCAGCAAATGGAATAATCACATTCTCAGCGTTTTTGATATGTGGTGTAGAAAAAAAGGTCTGCTTGAGTAACCACACAACAAAGGGTTAGAAGAGATTTGGTATATTCCCAATAGATTTACTGTGAGAACACAGATTTTCGAATCTCTTCGTTCATCAAGATTTTCTCAGTGAACCTTTGCCAGTTTACATCAAGATTTTCTCAGTGAACCTTTGCCAGTTTAAAATAAGATCGGCTCCCAAGGGTGATGGTGACCACTCGCATCAAAACAATGGGCCTGTTACAAGATGAATAATCAATACTTTGTTGACCAATTGTGGACACTAGCTGATTAACCATTCACAAATGTGGCATAAGAAAATGTAGTAAAGGGCGAAGTTCTGTGTAATAATTTTTTGTTAACCCATAAAGGTCTTTTTCCCCGGCTTCAGAACAGTGACCTTAACAACACGCCATCATGATGAGGTCCTGCTGATAACAGACATATTACCAAGGCAGTGGTTTCTAGTCAAGTCTTGGCTGCCTGAACAGGCAGCCAAGACTCGACTGGAAATCACTGCTAAGAAATTGGGCATGTACAGGCTGTGATGCAGTAGAAATTCATGGAATTTGTCCAGGCCCTTAGAGGCAAAATGAATGACAAGTTCTCCCTGGATTTATTCTCAAATATACTGAACATCAGCAAATGGAATGAGCACATACTCATTGTTGTTCATATTTGGGTAAACTGTAAAATAAGGAGATTTCCAAGTAAGACCAATGATACTTGTTACGATATCTAGATTTTTATATCACTTAATAAAGAAAATTAATCAATTTCATTACTGAGATTCCATTGAAATCTACAAATTAACGCTTACTGTAATCTCTGTAAGATAAGACATAATTGGTTGCATTTTTTTTTTTTATTTCCTGAAGAATAATTTAATAATTTAGATGCAGGGAAGTGAGAAAATTTTACATCAATACGAAGGGCATAAAGCAAGAATAAAAACCAGGTCACATATCTTGACGATGCATGTTTCACTGCTTTGAGTGTTGAACTATGCTCATGATAACTGGAATTCGGTCAAAGAATGAACCAATGGAAACCTTAACGATAAAATTGCAGTACATAATTTCAAATGGCTAAGAGCAATGCAGCACCATCAACTAACTTCTGTCCAACAGCACACACTATATCTTTTTCTTAAATAACCTCTACAGAACTAGATACAGCCAATCACAAATTTACACAAAACATACCCAGCATATTTATACAAAGGACAAGAAGAAAGGTTAAAACCCTTTACCCAACACAGAGAATATCAAAATTTATTATTTTAATTACTATTTTTTTTTAATTTTTCAAAAAATTTTTAACAAAACCATATCGTATGACCCCTCATCGAGCTCGTTTCAATAAGGGGTCACATGATATAGTTTTGTTGAAATATTTTGAAAATTAATTTTTTCCATCTGCTCAATTTACAAATTAGGAGGGCGATTCATTGGGTAAAGGGTTAAAGTCCATGATCCAAAATCAAGTTTACTTTCAACCGTTTTTTGAAAAAAAAAATCACACAATATTAATAAATTATATACTAAAAAACTGTACCTTCATGTGCCAAACAAAAATTGGATTTTATTCCATCAAGGTTAGCATGATGGCTTACCCGATTTAGTGTCAACTCGACTGGAGAGACCCAAAATATTTGAGATCATTCCAGTTTGTTTTTTTATGACAGCATTTCTTCAACAAAAGCAAATGTTCACAAAACGGTTCTCATTCTAGAATAGATTGACACTAAAACAGTTAAATTCCCCAAATAACTGAAAACCGAAATGAGGAACGAGTAGATATGCAACTAAATTATTGGCAATACTCATATTTCCATGGAAACAGTTGTGTAACTTCAATTACTTGAAAGAAAACAAAAGTACACACAGCTGAATTAAAATTGAGATGTTTTATTTCTATACAGTTACATGAAAGTGGTTTACAAGACCATTTTCCTGTAAATCGATATATAATGAAAAAAACAATCATTTTAGGTTTGAAATGTGCACTATTTTTTGCTGAACTTTCTCAGCATTTCTGAAAAAAGAGTCATCCAAACATTTTGCTTCAAGGTGAAGGGAATTAAGTCGGATATTGTATCTTTTCAAAACAAAACAAAAGTCTCTTTTTTTTCTGCAATGTTCGGTTTCCACACCTTTAAACATATCATATGCCTATTTTGTTTTCAAATGACTTCAACTTTCAAGTGTGATAGTCCTGGAAGAGATGTTACAACAGACAAAAAACTATTAACAATATATGCTCTTACTTTTCAAACTTGTAGACCAGAATCATTTTTAAATTACATAAAACATTTCAACAGGAATGCATGTTGAAGTCAAGACCTCATTTGTAGGCATATATTGACGAGTTCATTAGGGCGAGTAGATATATGACCCAGAGGCAAGGTCGTGACTTCAGTACACCATCTCGGAAACCCACTTAGTGGTAATAACCAATTTATCTTACAATATTCTTCCTTTGACTTGTTCACATATATTTTATGACTTGATTTTTTATGAATGAAAATCATTTCATCATGCTATTGTGTTCTTGCACTGTGCATGACGTAATCCCCATTTATTATTCTATTTGGTCTATAGCTGCTGAAATTTACAGCAGTGTTTCAGCTGGGGTTTTTTTGGTTTTATTTTTCAGGTTTAATGCATGTTAGGCCTATATAAAAATATCAGCATGGCAAAAAATGATCCAGTCTAATTTATTTCATTGAGTTGGTTATTTATCGTTTAAAAACTGTTATCAAAAATGGTGGCCTTAACATAAATAATCAGTTTTTGATGAGTGCAGAAAAAAAATGTTCTCTTTTTGAATCGAATCATCGATTGTACAGTTGCTACCCTCAATACAGATTTGTATTTTGTCTAGACGTTTTCACTTGTATTGGAGGGAAATACGTTCTTGTTGTAAGATAAAATTGGTAAAGCCAAATATCAAGTTATATAAAGATAAAAAAAATACTAACTGGAATCAAGTTGAAAGGGTTATATTAATTCAGTGGGATCTGAAAAGAATAATCTATCAGTATACATAAGATGCTTCCTATTGATTCATATCACAACAGAAAAAAAAGAAAAAAAAAAAAAAAAAATCTGCATAGTTAAGAACATTCTCACTAACAGAAAACAGATCCATTAGGTCAACTGTCAAAAAATTAATTTATTTTTGAACAGAAGCACTAGTATAACTTGGGATAACGAACACGATCAAAAACAAGACAATGTACGGTCAAGCTGTTTACCTATCTGGATTTAGTACTTCTATATGAACATCCAATTCAAATCTGGACTTGGGTCATGAACCTGCATTTGATTTCCTATTAAAATACCTGTAGACAGATGTTTCCACAAAAAACTCAACTGCGTTATTAAGCATAAAAACTAAGAACAAGCAAGCTAATGTTCCATTTGGTGAACATTTGCTGTGTTTATTCACATTATTAAGGTATAAAATGGATAGATAGACCACTCCTAGTGTGTTTTCATAATAAATCGCTCCCACACTGTGAAAGATTTTCATGAGAAAGTTAAACACCGTACTTCCTTTCTTTGACTTAACCCTCTGCCCACAGATGTCGAAATATCAAAATTTCAAGCCACAAATATTTCCCATCATGCAATTAACCAATTCAATCTTACTGGACAAACATCACTAGGATATGACCAACAAGACTGAATTGATTAAATTCCTAGTTGCATTATGAGAAAAAATTGCTGCTGAATATTTCAGTATTTTGATATCAATATGCAGAAGGCTCTGTCAAACAAGATTGAAAGGGTTAAATTCATAGTTGCATCAGGGGATAAATTTGAAAATTTAAATTATGTCATCATGAAAAGGAGGTTAAACCAATTCATGAATTCAAGAAGCCACAACTATCCTGATGACTTCAGATTACACTAAATGTGACCTGCAACACTGAAAATGCCCATGAGCAAGGATTTCTGAAATGAATTGTAAATACTCCTCAGATATGTCACAGATTATAATACGTGTTCCAAAGCTAAATCCAGATAACAGCCAAGAAGGTTCTTCCAGAACCTGTGCAATAGAGGATCATGTGTGGTAACATTTGTAAATAAAGTTATAAAACTTGAAATAATAACTGTAATAAATAAATCAAATTGGATTAATAAATGTACAAATATTCTGCCCATTAGTTCAAGCTCTGCCGCCACAGATCTGTTTTTCATAACAATACTATTAACCCTTAAAGGCCTGGAGGTTTTTATACATTTTGACAACACTTTGACAGTCTAAATTTATTTATTTATTAGGGTTTAACGACACATTAACAGCCAAGGTCATATCGTATTGGTGACAGTTTTACGGGTGGAGGAAGCCGGAGTACCCAGAGAACCACCAGAAATGACGAGCAGCTGCCAGCTCCCCAACATCGTAACTCCGCACTGCAGCACAGGCAGGGTTAGATTGGTTGAAGACATGCGTACCATTGACGTGCAGTACGCCTTAGTACACGGCGTCATCGTGCCCCCATGTGGACAATCAGGGTGAAGGGCCTTGCCCAAGCACACAATGCGGGAGTCCGAATCGATCACTCAGACGGTCACCCATTCAAGGACTAACCAGGCTCGACGTTGCTTAACTTCGGTGATCTGACAAGAACTGGTTACCGCAACGCCACCGCACCCCACAACAGTCTAAATTCTGTGGCTTTGCAGTTGTTTCTAGGCAAGTCTTGGCTGCCTGTACAGGCAGCCAAGAATTGCCTAGAAACAACTGCCGGAGTACTTAGACTGTATCTTGCAAGATTATTCTGAGGCAGCACGTAGGGCCACCTGTTGTATTATAGTAAATGTGATCAAAGTCGGAACTAGGCCTTTAAGGATTAGAATTCCTTGTGAAAATTACATCACCCATTCTGTTATTACATTATCTTCACCGATCATTCCAATACAAAATATAAAAAAAACCTACATTACTCACAAACTGTGATCCACTTTTCCCACAATACTATTTCAAACATCCACTGTAGATCAATTCATTCAACAGTTATAAGTTGAAGCAAGAATCAGGTTCTGCTTTTGGGATGGTACCAACAATCCAGGAAAGCTGAAGTGTAGCTTTACACCAAATGTGCACAATGTTAATACCTTAGAAGACTGTTCAAAACTATGATGTGCCGGAGCTGATCAGCCCATTAGAAAGCTAACTGTCTCAACTTACTTCGTCCAGATACCATTCATTTTCAAATATAAGCAAAATCAGATATTCCACCAAGCATTCTTCTTCAAAACTTTCAAACCATTATAAAGAGAATTTGACACAAAGGTAAATCAAAGTTGAGGATAAGCCTTCACAATCACAAAAAACAAATCAATTCTTCCAGCTTGAGACTCAGAAATACACCTTGAACCCTTTAAATGACATGACCTGCTGGCAACACAAAATATTTTTCCAAAATGACTCAACATTTCCACCTTTTTATTCTGAAACATATATCTTGACCTTTCCCTGAAATGAGCCATCAGGCCTTTTCCTTTAAGAGGCCATAATCTATGCAATGTTTGATGCAATAACGAAATATGATTAAGGATGTTTGTGTATGAGGCTTGGAATTTAGGCTAGAAAAAGGGTTGAATTTTGATCTAAAAATTTTAGAGGTGACAACAACAAATCCTATTTCCATTCAACTTTAATCCTTTACCCAATGAATCGGCCACATCTGCCCATGTAATATGCAAATTCCGCAGCAGAAAAAATACTATTTTTAAAAAAAATTCAACAAAACCATATCATGTGACCCCTCTTTGGAACGAGCTCATTCCAATGAGGGGGTCACAAGATATGGTTTTAGAGAAATTTTTTGAGAAATTTCAAAAAATGATATTTAAAATAATAAATTTTGATATCGTCTTCGTTGGGTAAAGAGTTACACAAAATTTTCTTTCCTTTTTTCACATATTCTATTGTTGTGCAACAGAATGAGCTTTTCCAGTGAGAAGGTCAATCAATATAATCTCAAAAGAAAAAATAATTAAAAATTTTTAAAGAAGAAATAATTTCCTTCATCTTCTATAGACTTTTGGGATGATTTGACCTATTTGCCAAATAAAGTGTAAAAACTCATCTAACCTTGTATTATCTGGAAGACAATATTTATTTCATATTTTTATACCATTATTTTGAACACTTCCATTTCTCCTGGCTGCTAATCCAATCATTTCAGGAACACTTCTGTAAATAATATCATACCAGCTCTTGGCTTTCTGGGTAACAGTTTCCATTTAATATCCACCCACAAATGGAATAAGTACAATTTATCACAAGACTTCCTGTCTGAATGACAACACCGCTTTTGTACAGAAATAAATGTGGTAAATGCACTTAAATCTAACTGAACCACTTCTAACATATATAAACAGTTGTTTTAAACTGTATAACCATCCAAACCCAAAAACAGAAACTGAGTCTACCTCCAAGAACAAATTGTGAAATTCTACAGGCTCTTATTAAATTTCAGGCTGAAGTGAGGAAGACTTTGTCATAAAACATAACATCACAAATTTATAGCACTGCACACCTGAAAAATTTAACAAAAATAAAAAAAAAACTTGTAGGTTGATAATCTGAGAGCCTTCCACCATTTGTTGGATTATTTTTTAACAATGTTGATGAGTTGTTACTGTCCCACAGCATAAAGATGAAGGAGTGAGGGATTAATACTATTTTCAACATCCCTTCAGAAGTATACCATGTTGTTTTTTAACCAGAGGCTTTGAGCTTAACATGACCAGGTTTTGGCAGTTTTGTAGCTTTGGTCTCCAATACCGTTAGTTGTGAGAGATTACAAAATGGAGGGCAAAGGTAGAAGATAAATACACGCAAGATCTTGAAATGGCCTCCAAAGTTTAATGACAAGACTTCATGCTCTCAGATGTATCACTACATGGGCATCAGTCTGTCAGGTACATATAGTGAACATTCCTCTACTACACAGTCTGGTTTGAATAGTTCTCTACATGCCATGCTACCCTCTACAGGTCACTCTCTCCATACAAAGCCGTAGAAAAGGATGTATAATCAAGGGCTCCTGGAACACCATCTCGTCCTGAGTATGGAGCCATTCTTTGAATACAATACTCAGCCTGGTCTGGTGGCAATTCCTGGCGCAGAATTTGGGCAGTAATATAAGGCTAAAAAGAAACAAAAAGGATAAAGATAAAATGCAAATAATATACATGAAAAATTTAAAATAATTAAATTACATTTAGCTTTTTCATTTAGTCTAAAAACAATGAAATTTTTTATCAAGCCCAATTGACCACTTGCAGTCCAGGCCATCAGAAATATTTTCAGGTTTGCAGTTAATGGTGCAGTGTAATTTGTCACAAATACCTGGGCTATTATGATTTAAGTGGTATACAAATACAAGCTCCAAGGAGCCCCGTGTTTTTTGTGAAATTTATGAAACAAAGTTAAGTAATTTAGGTCTGTACTAAGACTCG
Source organism: Pictodentalium vernedei (assembly GCA_031216915.1). Lineage (NCBI taxonomy): Eukaryota > Metazoa > Mollusca > Scaphopoda > Dentaliida > Dentaliidae > Pictodentalium > Pictodentalium vernedei. The sequence continues at coordinate 334,584,108 of CM062292.1, forward strand.
AGCCTTGGGCAAGGTTCATAAATAATTTACTAGACAATTTCATAAATTTCACAAAACAGGAGACGAGTGAAGATTCTATAAATCACTTGATCCAAAATCCCCCAAAAGATGCCAAAATGGACCAAACTGGAGGTGTGACTGTCCCAAATGGTCCTGACCATACTCCCCGTCGCTATGATTATTCTAAGACGAAAAGGGGCATGACAATGACAAAACAAAGTATGATCAAAACTATAATCGCAGGTGTACAGGTTCTCATGGTAGTGAACATCCATACCAAGTTTCAAATGAATTAATCTAAAAACATCTGAGAAAATCCCCAGACAACAAGAGCTGGACTTTCGTCTGGTGCATACCCCCTTCCATTTTCTTCGGAAGTTTTCAACAATTTCCAACAATTTCTAAGTCAAAAGGTATGGTAAATTGTTTGGTGTTTGAAAGTTTTATGCAATGAGGCAGAAGCCTTTGTCATAGGCAAACTGCATGCCATATTTCACCAAAATCTGATAACCCATACCTGAGATACGGGCTGAACAGACAAATAATGTCTATTTCCTACAATTTCTAAGTCACAAAAGGGGGATAACTCTAAAAAGGAGAATGTGAGAAATATCGTTGATAAAGCCTACACCATACGCAGTGTTCATGGCAAATTTCATTGCAATAGAACATTCGATACTCGAGATACATGCTGCTGAACAGACAAAATTTGGCTCGGACGGACACAATTTCTAAGTGAACAAGAAATAAAAAAAATAAAAAATAATAAAAAAATATAACTAGTGTGGGCATACCTATGACCAACAAATATTATAAACTAGAGTGATGTCACGCATGCAGCCCGACTTTCCCAGGAATGGCAATGCTTTGACGCAAAATAGTCGGAGCCATTTTTTGTTAGCAGTTTACCTAACGAATCTGCCATATCTGCACACGTGATATACAAAATTTGCTATTCAAATTTTATTTTTTCATTTCTCTACTTCAAAACATACCTCATGACCTATTAATGGAACAAACTTGATGAGCTTGTTCCAATAAGGACTAATAAGCCATGGTTAGAAGTAAAAAATGAAAAAAATCTGATGTTTCAGAAAAATAATTTGTACTGTTGGCTCCAACTTGTGTTAGGTAAAGGATTAAAGATGCAGTACATAAAGCAATGTTGGGCTATACGAGTCAATTTTCTTTTTTGCATGTAATAACTCCCAATCCTTCAAAATGAATTTTGGGAATAATTGCCTAAGTGACACGGGGAGTTGGGGGGGGGGGGAGGGGGAGGGAGTTGTGGAACCTATATTCAAACCTGGCCTGTATTACTAGCTGGAAAATACACATATCAACTTTGGTTGAAATCAAATAATCCAAACTGGAGTTATCAGTCGGCAACCAATTGTTTACAGACAGATGGATGGACCGACAGGCACACAGACGAAAGTCATGACTATAGCCCTGACTATAAACAGTCAGGCTAAAAATGCATTTTGTACCAAAGAAAAAATATTGCATCAATGGCCCTGGGTGAGGAGGAGGTGGGTGGGGGAGAGTGGGGGTGTGTCAGGGGGAGTCCATTTTTTTTTCCACGTGGTCAGTCTAAATACTTCAGAATGCATTTTAAGCAGAGAAAAAAAATACCTAACTGGCACCATGGGGGTAGGGGTGTGGGGGTGGGGTGGTGTTTGTCTGGGTTTTTGTGGTTACCACAAACTTCAACCAAAACTGTAAAAAAGCATTTTTGACGAAAGAAAAAGAAGGTGCCTAATTGCCCCACCCCCAGGGGGTGGGGAGGGTGGTGTGGAGGTGGGGGGGGGGGGTTACATGTGGTTAAAAAAAGGTTCTGCATGTAGTGACTGTAAATAGTTCAAAATGCATATTCGAGGAAAGAAAAAATAAAAAATGCCTAATTGGGGGGGGGGGGGGGGGGGGAGGCAGGAGGGGGGGGGGGAGGGGTGATGATAATTTCTGTCTGGATTTTTAACCACAAACTTTAACCAAAACTGTAAAAAAGCATTTTTGACAAAAGGAAAAAAAGGTTCTGCATGTAGTGACTGTAAATAGTTCAAAATGCATATTGGAGGAAATAAAAAACAAGAGGCCCCACGGGGCCTGAAGCGCTCATCTTGTACAGAACACAATTTAAACAGAGTCCAAGAATGAGTCTACATTAAGCAAGCCATCTCCATAGGCTACACTGTCAATCCTTGAGTCCCTCAGGAGTGACAAAAATAATCTGGGCATCATGCCTTTTCTTCAGTCGATCATAAGTAAAATGTAGAGCTCCCCTATGAAGCCCCTTGACACAACCTATGTGGATTAATCTTAGTACCTCTAGAGGGTACTGAATACAAAATTTTGAATTCTTCAGCAAAATGGCCAATTCCGGCTCCCATAGAGAGCCTGTAAAGAAATTTCTTCGAATTGCACTAAGTTCAAATTTGGGCTACCATAGCGAGCCCAAATATTAACATATGGATCCGATTTGAACAAACTTGAATCTGACCCCCCTAGAGATGTTGTATACCAAATGTGAAAGCATTCTGACAAGTGAATCTGTAGAAGAAGATTTTTGAAGAAATTCCCTCATATTGTACTAAGTTAAATTTCATGTTCCCATATGGAGCCCAAATATTAATCTAGGCACTTGAATTGAACAACCTGGAATCTGACCCCCCCTAGAGATGTTGTATACCAAATATAAAAGCATTCCGACTGGTCGATCTGAAGAAGAAGATTTTTAAAGAAATTTCCTCATATTGCACTAAGTAAAAATTTGGGCTACCATAGTGAGCCCAAATATATACCTAGGGATTCGATTTGAACAAACTTGAATCTGACCCCCATAGAGATGTTGCATACCAAATATCAAAGCATTCTGACTGATGGATCTGAAGAAGAAGATTTTTTTAAATTACCCTCCATATTGAACAAAGATAAAATATGGGCTTCCGTAGGAAGCCCAAATATTAACCTAGGGACTTGGTTTGAAAAATCTAGAATCTGACCCTCATAACAGTGATGTATACCAAATATTAAAAGATTCTGACTGGTGGTTCTGAAGAAGAAGATTTTTAAAGAATATTCCCCATATTACCCTATGTTAAAACTTCGGGCTCCTGTAGAGAGCCCAAATATGAACCAATGAGCTTTATTTCAACAAACTTTTATCTGACCCCCCTATGAATGCTGTATACTAAATATCAAAGGATTCTGATGATTGGTTCTGGAGAAAAGATTTTTTTAAATTTTTGCAAATATGCTGACTCAGCATTTTTTCGATGCCCATTACAGAACACCCTAACACAACCGATGGCAATTTTTTTTTACCATTCAATTCTACTGGTCATAAGGATACTTCATACCAAATAAAAGCTCTCTGTTCCGTGGGGTTTGGGAAATATGGGCGTTTGAAAATATTTCTATTTTTAGCTCCCAGGGTTCCCATGGGGATGCAGGATTTTTTTTTTTGCATGGGTCAAGTACTTATGACCCAATACTACCACAAACCAAATTTGGTTCATACCGGACCATCGGTTCAGAAAATAGAAATTTTGGGCGGGGCCAAAAATCTTACCCCTCCTATTACAAAGCCAAATATTACTTCACGAACTTCGTTTGAACAAACTTGATTCTACACCTCATATGGAAGCTCCATAACAAATATCAAGTCATTGTACACACTGGTTCTTGAGAAGAAGATTTTTAAAATATTTTGGAGCTTTTTCCCCCACTCCCTCCCTATGGGGCTGGGCATGCTGAGTTGAACAAAAATGAAATGCCCCTTTGGGACCATCACTCACACAAACTTTCACTTGAATTGGCCCAGTGGCTTTGGAGGAGAAGACCAAAACATGGTGTTGACGGACGACGGACGAGAGACGATGGACGCTGGACGACGGACGGAGAGCGATGAGATTAGCTCAGCTTGACTTTGTCAAGATGAGCTAAAAAATGCCCAATTCGGGGAGGGTGGGCGCGGTGGTGTTTGTCTGGGTTTTTAAACAAAACTGTAAACCAGTATTTTTGACAAAAGAAAAAAATTGCCTAATTGGCCCCGGGGTGGGGTGGGGTGGGGGTGGGAGATGGGGGGTATATAAGTTTAAAAAAAAAAAGGTTCCACATGTAGTGACTGTAAATAGTTCAAAATGCATATTGGAGAAAAAAAAGCCTAATTGGGGGGGGGGGGGGGGGGGGGGGGGTGTTTGTCTGGGTGTTTAACCACAAACTTGCAGTCATCCTACCAAGCTACAATGAAATCCCTTTATAATTTTGGCCTGTGGAATATTCTAAAGATTTTCGGGCTTCGGGCCCCTGTTGCCATTATTACAGTTGCCCAAAAGGGGACGTTCTCATCTAGACATTATATGAAGTCAACCTATCAAGTTACAATGAAATCCCTCCATAAATATGACCTGTAGACTGTGCTAAATGTTTTCGGGCTTTGGGCCCGTTGCTATCACAGTTGCCCAAAAGGGGATGTTCTCATCTAGACATTATATGAAGTCAGCTTATCAAGTTACAATGAAATCCCTTCATAAATATGACGTGTAGACTGTGCTAAAGGTTTTCGGGCTTTGGGCTCGGGCAGCCATCATGGTTGAATTATCGCAACCAAAAGGGGACATTCTCATCTGGGCATCATGTGGATTGACCCTACAAAGTTACAATGAAATCCCTTCAAAAATATGACCTGTAGACTGTGCTGAAGGTTTTCGGGCTTTGGGCTCGGGCAGCCATCATGGTTGAATTATCGCAACCAAAAGGGGACATTCTCATCTGGGCATCATGTGGATTGACCCTACAAAGTTACAATGAAATCCCTTCAAAAATATGACCTGTAGACTGTGCTGAAGGTTTTCGGGCTTCGGGCACCTGTAGCCATCACAGTTGCCCAATCACGTCCAAAAGGGGACTTTCTCATGTAGACATTATATGAAGTCAACCTATAAAGTTACAATGAAATCCCTCCATAAATATGATCTGCAGACTGTGCTGAAGGTTTTCGGGTTTTGGGCTCGGGCAGTCGTCACGGTTGATAAATCAAGGCCAAATGGGGAAATTCTCATCTAGACATCATACAGAGTCATCGTATCAAGTTACAATGAAATCCATCCATATTAAACATGACCTGCAGACTGTGCTAAAAGTTTTTGGGTTTCGGGCTTGGGCAGCCATCAAAGTTTACAGATCATGCCCAAATGTAGACGTTCTCATCTAGGCATTATACAGAGGCATTCTATTAAGTTGCAATGAAATCCCTTCATAAATATGACCTGTAGACTGTGTTAATGGTTTTCGGGTTTTGGGCTCGGGCAGCCATACCGGTTGACCGATCATGACCAAAAGGGGACATTCTCATGTACACATGACCTAAAACCTGCATATGAAATTTTGTGATGATCAGACAAGAACTACTGGGTATAGCCTGTACTTGAAGGCTGAATAAAAAACTTTAACCACAAACTTTAACCAAAACTCCAAATGTCAACTAAACAGGAAAAGAAAAAAAAAAAACCAAAAAAAAAAACCCACTTGAACCTTCAGTAAAAAAACTTTAACCACTAACTTTAACCAAAACTCTAAAAGTTAACAGACGGACGGATGGACGGACAAAAGTCATTACTATCAAGTTACAATGAAATCACTCCATAAATATGACCTGTAGACTGTGCTAAATATGTTTTCGGGCTTCGGGCCCCTGTTGCCATCACAGTTGCCCAAAAGGGGATGTTCTCATCTAAACATTATATGAAGTCAGCTTATCAAGTTACAATGAAATCCCTTCATAAATATGACGTGTAGACTGTGCTAAAGGTTTTCGAGTTTTGGGCTCGGGCAGACATCATGGTTGAATGATCGCAACCAAAAGGGGACATTCTCATCTGGGCATCATGTGGATTGACCCTACAAAGTTACAATGAAATCCCTTCATAAATATGACCTGTAGACTGTGCTGAAGGTTTTCGGGCTTCGGGCACCTGTAGCCATCACAGTTGCCCAATCACGTCCAAAAGGGGACTTTCTCATCTAGACATTATATGAAGTCAACCTATCAAGTTACAATGAAATCCCTCCATAAATATGATCTGTAGACTGTGCTGAAGGTTTTCGGGTTTTGGGCTTGGGCAGTCGTCACGGTTGATAAATCAAGGCCAAATGGGGAAATTCTCATCTAGACATCATACAGAGTCATCGTATCAAGTTACAATGAAATCCATCCATATTAAACATGACCTGCAGACTGTGCTAAAAGTTTTTGGGTTTCGGGCTTGGGCAGCCATCACAGTTGACAGATCATGCCCAAATGTAGACGTTCTCATCTAGGCATTATACAGAGGCATTCTATAAAGTTGTAATGAAATCCCTTCATAAATACGACCTGTAGACTGTGTTAATGGTTTTCGGGTTTTGGACTCGGGTAGCCATACCGGTTGACCGATCATGACCAAAAGGGGACGTTCTCATGTACACATGACCTAAAACCTGCATATGAAATTTTGTGATGATCAGACAAGAACTACTGGGTATAGCCTGTACTTGAAGGTTGAATAAAAAACTTTAACCACAAACTTTAACCAAAACTCCAAATGTCAACTAAACAGGAAAAGAAAAAAAAAAAAAAAAAACCCACTTGAACCTTCAGTAAAAAAACTTTAACCACAAACTTTAACCAAAACTCTAAAAGTTAACAGACGGACAGATGGACGGACAGACGGATGGACAAAAGTCATTACTATAGCCCTCACTGTAAACAGTCGGGCTAAAAATAATAAGTTACCTAAGTTATGAATATTTTCGGACGGACTCACACACGGATGGACGCATGTAATCCAGTATACCCCCATTTTCTTCGAAAGTGGGGGTATAAAAATATGTCGACGGATGGAGAGACAGATGGAGAGACAAAATGATTCCAGTATACCCTCCCGCCCCTCCCAACTTGTTGCGGGGGGGGGGGGGGGGGTATATCAACAACAACACTGCTTTAAATGCTTCAAATTACAAACAAGACTTTACATCACTGATACGGGGGTCGAGTTTTTGTGGCAAATGCAACTGTGGCTATGAACTAAAACAAGAGGCCCCAAGGGGCCTGAGGGCGCTCACCTGACATGGTAGCCTAAATATCAACCCAGAGAATTGATTTCAACAAGTTGCATCTGATCCTCCTAAGAAAAGCTTATACCAAATATCCAAAGATTCTGACCAGTGGATCTAAAAAAAAAATAGAAGATTTTTAAAGAAGATTCCTCATATTGAACTAAGTTATAATTCGGGCTCCCACAGTGAGTCCAAATATGGACCTAGGGACTTGGCTTGAACAAAGTTGAATCTCACTCCCTAAGCATGGTGCATACCAAATATCAAAAGATTCTGCCTGCTGGATCTTGAGAAGATTTTTAAAGAAAATTCCTCATTTTGAACTAAGTTACAATTCAAGCTCCCACAGTGAGCCCAGATATGGACCAAGGGACTTGGCTTGAACAAACTTGAATCTCACCCCCTAAGCATGGTGCATACCAAATATCAAAAGATTCTGCCTGCTGGATCTTGAAAAGAAGATTTTCAAAGAAATTTGCCTGAAATGCATTAACTTCGAATTCGGGCTTCTATAGTGAGCCCAAATATGAATCCAGGGGGCCAATTTGAACAAACTTGAATCAGATCCACCCCACAATGTTGCATAACAAATAACAAAAGATTCTGCCTGCTGGATCTGGAGAAGAAGATTTTTAAAGAAATTTGCCTGAAATGCACTAAGTTCGAATTTGGGCTTCTATAGTGAGCCCAAATATGAATCCAGGGGGCCGATTTGAACAAACTTGAATCAGATCCACCCCACAATGTTGCATACCAAATATCCAAAGATTCTGCCTGCTGGATCTGGAGAAGAAGATTTTTTAAGAAATTTGCCTGAAATGCACTAAGTTCGAATTCGAGCTTCTATACTGAGCCCAAATATAAACCCAGGTGGCCGATTTGAACAAACTTGAATCAGATCCACCCCACAATGTTGCATGCCAAATATCAAAAGATTCTGCCTGCTCGATCTGAAGAAGATTTTTTAAGAAATTTGCCTGAAATGCACTAAGATCGAATTCGGGCTTTTATAGTGAGCCCAAATATGAATCCAGGGAGCCGATTTGAGCAAACTTGAATCAGATCCACCCCACAATGTTGCATACCAAATATCAAAAGATTCTGCCTGCTGGATCTGGAGAAGAAGATTTTTTAAGAAATTTGCCTGAAATGCACTAAGTTCGAAATCGGGCTCCTATACTGAGCCCAAATATGAACCCAGGGGGCCGATTTGAACAAACTTGAATCAGATCCACCCTACAATGTTGCATACCAAATATCAAAAGATTCTGCCTGCTGGATCTGGAGAAGAAGATTTTTTAATGTTTTTCCCATTGCCTACAGTGTTAAAAAGTGCTGACTCAGCACTTTTTCAAAGTCCCGAAACTGTACCCTATGATAAAACCGATGGCAATTTTTTTTTACCAATCCTTTCTGTTGGTCCCAAGGAAGCTGCACACCAAATAAAAATTCTCAGTGCCGTGCAGTTTTTGAGATATAGGCGTTTTAATTTTTTTCTATTTTTAGCTCCTGTGGTTCCCACGGGGCTACAGGAAAAAAAATTTCTGCATAAATTAGGTACTTATGACCCAATAAGCCCTCACATAAAATTTGGTTCAAATTGGCCTCTCGGTTTAAAAAATAGAAATTTGGGGTGGGGCCAAAATTTTTGCTCCTCCCATAACATCGCCAAGTATAGACCTACAAACTTCTCTTGAACAAACTTGAGTCTACACCTCAAAAGGAAGCTGCATACCAAATATCAAGTCTCTGCTATTGCTGGTTCTTGAGAAGAAGATTTTTTAAGAATTGGAGCATTTTTGCCCCACCCCTCTGCTCAATATGAGCCGAAACCTAATTTGCCCAAAAATCAAAATGCCGCTATATAACCCCTACTCACATGAAATTTCATTAACATGCGGCCAGTGGTTTGGAAGAAAAAGACCCAAACACCACCTTCACGCCGGACGACGGACGCCGGACGACGGACGAAAAGTGATCAGAAAAGCTCACCCTGACTTTCAGTCAGGTGAGCTAACAAGTGCATTGCCAGGCGGTGGATCAATATATGGCCGCCTATGAAGAAATTGCGCTAGTCAAGACTAATCAACCTGAAAAAAAAAACAGTATCTTTTGGATTATCACATGGACAATCAAAAGTCCCTGAAAATCCAAGACAGCTGCCATGGTGGCCATATTGGATATGCCAGAATGCTGGTTATCGAAAGAACCATCCTCTAAGTCATGCTTAATCAACCATAAAAAACCAGTATCTGTTGGATCTATAGTTTTCAAGTTATCGCGTGGACAATCAAAAGTCCGTGAAAATCCAAGACGGCTGCCGTGGTGGCCATATTGAATATGCCAGAATGCTGGTTATCGAAAGGAACCATCTTCTAGTCAAGACTTATCAACCATAAAGAAACAGTAGCTGTTGGATGTATTGTTTTCAAGTTATTGCAGGACAAACAAAAGTTAATGGACGGATGGAGAGACAGACAGATGGATGGACAAATGGACGGACATTGCCATACCATAATATTGCCCGCTCCTAATATGAGTGGCCGTATAAAAATGGACAGAGCCGCCCATTTTCAAACCTGATCAAGAAAATGTTCCTGGAAACCGACATAACAATAATAAATTGGATCAGTTGAAGTTTGTTAAAATTATCGCGCTATCAAGCAGAAAATTCGCAAAAAATGACCAAGTTAGCCCAATAATTTTGCTGTCGTATATTGGACCAAGCCTGTTTTCGAAGTCGATTGAGATAATCTTCTTAGAAAAACCACATCACAAAAATTAATCAAATCGGTTGACGTTTGTTTATGTTACATGTATCGCACTATCACACACAAAATTTGTAAAAAATGACCAAGTCAGCCCAATAATTCTGCTGCCGTACAATGGACCGAGCCCATTTTCGAACTCGATCAAGACATTGTTCCTTGAAACCCATGTGCCAAATATCAGTCAAATTGGGGAACATAAAAAACAGACAGACAGACAGACAGACGGATGGACAGACAGACAGACGGACAGAGTGCAATCCTATAGTCCCCTTACAGTTCCCGTAGGGGACTAAAAAGAGACAAAAAATGACGATAGGATCACCGACCCAATGTCGAGTTGTGACAGCACAAAAGTGGGTTTAATCATTATCAACTTATAGTCCGGAAACCAATTGTTTACAATTTACTATATGAAGGGTCACTGTGACCATGACCTTTGACCTAGTGATTCCAAAATAAATAGGGCTCTTTCTTGCACCAATGCCAACCTACCTATGAAGTTTCATGAACGTAGGTGGAACCATTGTCAAATTATCATCTGGAAACCCATTGTTTACGATTTATTATTTCATGGTCACTGTGACCTTGACCTTTGACCTAGCGAGTCCAAAATAAATAGGGGACTTCCTCTCACCTAGACCAACCTGCCTATGAAGTTTCATGAATGTGGATCAAACCATTATCAAGTTACCGTCCGGAAACCAATTGTTTACGATTTACTATGTAGAAGGTCAGTGTGACCTTGAACTTTTACCTAACAAGTCCAAAATAAATAGGGTTCTTCCTCTCACTGATGCCAACCTACCTACGAAGGTTCATGAACGTGGGTCGAAACATTATCAAGTTATCATCCGGAAACCAATTGTTTACGATTTACTATGTTGAAGGTCACTGTGACCTTTCACCTAGCGAGTACAAAATAAATAGGGTTCTTCCTCTCACTGATGCCAACCTAACTATGAAGTTTCATGAACATGGGTCGAACCATTATCAAGTTATCATCTGGAAACCAATTGTTTTGATTTACTATGTTTAGGGTCAAAGTGACCTTGACCTTTGACCTAGTGAGTCCAAAATAAATAGTGTTCTTCCTCTCACGAAAGCCAACCTACATATGAAGTTTCATGAATGTGGGTTCAACCATAGCCAAGTTATCATCCAGAAACCAACTGTTTATGATTTAGTATGTTCAAGGTCACTGTGACCTTCACCATTGACCTACTGATCCAAAATAAATAGGGATCTTCCTTTCACCGAGGCCAACCTACCTATGAATTTTTATGAACGTGGGTCGAACCATTATCAATTTATCGTCGGAAACCAATTATTTACGCCCGCCCGCAATTCACCAAACTTTAAGTAGAGTTTGACTTCGTCACAACTCGACTAATAATTGGAATCAGAAATTTACCTACTTACACTATTATGTGGAAAACCAATGTTTTCAGCAGTGAAAATTTTCCATAAAGAAGTTGAAAATTAAACCAACTATACCTTGTTTGACAGAGCTCTGTACAGTTGGTTTAATATTTGTCCAACATTACATGCGTAAAACGTCCCTCCAGTTTCATGGCTTATATGGTCAGAAAGTTTCAGATATTTGACCTGTAAACTAGGTGGTGATAAATGTGCACTCTACTGAACAAGTGAATGAAAAATCAAACACAAAACCATTTGGCTAAAAAACAAGAAGCCCCAAGGGTGCTCACCTGACATGGTAGCCTAAATATCAACCCAGAGAATTGATTTCAACAATTTGCATCTGCTCCTCCTAAGAAAAGCTTATACCAAATATCCAAAGATTCCCACAGGGACTTGGCTTTAACAAACTTGAATCTCACCCCCCTAAGGATGCTGCACACCAAATATCAAAACATTCCGACTGCTGGATCTGAAGAAGAGTTTTAAAGAAAATTCCTCATTTTGAACTAAGTTACAATTCGAGCTCCCACAGTGAGTCCAAATATGGACCTTGGGACATGGCTTGAACAAACTTGAATCTCACCCCCTAAGGATGCTGCATACCAAATATCAAAACATTCCGACTGCTTGATCTGAAGAAGAAGAGTTTTAAAGAAAATTCCTCATTTTGAACTAAGTTATAATTCGGGCTACCACATTGAGCCCAAATATGAACCCAGGGACTTGGCTTGAACAAACTTGAATCTCACCCCCCTAAGCATACCCAATATCAAAAGATTCTGCCAGCTGGATCTTGAGAAGAAGATTTTCAAAGAAATTTGCATGATATGCACTAAGTTCAAATTTGGGCTCCTATACTGAGCCCAAATATAAATTCAGGGGGCCAATTTGAACAAACTTGAATCAGATCCACCCCACAATGTTGCATACCAAATATCAAAAGATTCCGCCTGCTGGATCTGGAGAAGAAGATTTTTTAAGAAATTTGCCTGAAATGCACTAAGTTCGAATTCAGGCTTCTATAGTGAGCCCAAATACGAATCCAGTGGGCCGATTTGAACAAACTTGAATCAGATCCACCCCACAATGTTCCATACCAAATATCAAAAGATTCTGCCTGCTGGATCTGGAGAAGAAGATTTTTAAAGAAATTTGTCTGAAATGCACTACGTTCGAATACGAGCTTCTATAGTGAACCCAAATATGAATCTAGGGAGCCGATTTGAACAAATTTGAATCAGATCCACCCCACAATGTTGCATACCAAATATGAAAAGATTCTGCCTGCTGGATCTGGAGAAGAAGATTTTTGAAGAAATTTGCCTGAAATGAACAAAGTTCAAATTCGAGCTTCTATAGTGAGCCCAAATATGAATCTAGGGGCCGATTTGAACAAACTTGAATCAGATCCACCCCACAATGTTGCATATCAAATATCAAATAATTCTGCCTGCTGGATCTGGAGAAGAATATTTTTTAAGAAATTTGCCTGAAATGCACTAAGTTCAAATTTGGGCTCCTATACTGAGCCCAAATATAAACCCAGGGGGGCCGATTTGAACAAACTTGAATCAGATCCACCCCACAATGTTGCTTACCAAATATGAAAAGATTCTGCCTGCTGGATCTGAAGAAGATTTTTGAAGAAATTTGCCTGAAATGCACTAAGTTCGAATTCGAGCTTCTATAGTGAGCCCAAATATGAATCTAGGGAGCCGATTTGAACAAACTTGAATCAGATCCACCCCACAATGTTGCATACCAAATATGAAAAGATTCTGCCTGCTGGATCTGGAGAAGAAGATTTTTGAAGAAATTTGCCTGAAATGAACTAAGTTCGAATTTGAGCTTCTATAGTGAACCCAAATATGAATCCAGGAGGCCGATTTAAACAAACTTGAATCAGATCCACCCCACAATGTTGCATACCAAATATCAAAATATTCTGCCTGCTGGATCTGGAGAAGAAGATTTTTTAAGAAATTTGCCTGAAATGCACTAAGTTCGAAATCGGGCTCTTATACTGAGCCTAAATATGAACCCAGGGGGCCGATTTGAACAAACTTGAATCAGATCCACCCTACAATGTTGCATACCAAATATCAAAAGATTCTGCCTGCTGGATCTGGAGAAGAAGATTTTTTAATGTTTTTCCCATTGCCTGCAGTGTTAAAAAGTGCTGACTCAGCACTTTTTCAAAGTCCTGAAAAAAGTACCTTGTGATCAAACCGATAGGGATTTTTTTTTAACCATTCTATTCTACTGGATAAAAGTAAGCTTTATACAAAATAAGAATTCTCTGTGCAGTGTAGTTTTGGAGATATGGCAGTTTTAAGGTTTTTCCTATTTTTAGCTCCCCAGGTTCCCACAGGACAATGACAAAAATTTTTTTTGCATCAATCAACTACTTATGGCCCATTATCATCTCATATCAAATTTGGTTCAAATCGACCTCACGGTTCAGAAAATAGAAATTTTAGGCGTGGCCAAAATTTTTGCCTCTCCCATAACGAAGGCAAATAAGGAAAAAGGAAGCTGCATACCAAATATCAAGTCTCTGCTACTGCTGGTTCATGAGAACAAGATTTGCAAAGATTTTGATGCCCCTTGGGGGCGTGGCCCCACCCAGGAGGTGGGGCAACTTCATTTGAACAAATCTGAATTGACATTAGGTAATAAACATTTGAAAAATATTGGGCCAGTGGTTTCTCCGGAGAAGTTGGTTTTGTAAAGTTTACGCCGGACGAACGACGGACAGAAAGCGATCAGTAAAGCTCACCTTGAGCTTTGCTCAGGTGAGCTAAAGAATGGTGTTTTGATTCTCAGGCAATCCCTCATTGAATTTGAACCACCTCACTTAGACATTTTTATTGCCTTTCAGTGTCTTCCAATATTAGTACAAACTCAGGCAGGCACGAATATTTTTACATTTTTTGAATGAGGCATATTTATTTATTTGCGTCTCTAACATGTTTGTCTTGTTACAAATCTATGGGAAAGTGCCTATAGGCACTTTCCCATAAATTTTATTGAGGAAAACCCCCACAGATTAAATACTTTTACTTCAAAGATAATATGAAGAGCATTAAAAGAACATGAAGCCTTTGAATTCAGCACCTAGTTTGTTTTTAGAGGAATGTTTTATTTTTTAAATTAAAAATGAATTTATTTGTATAAATATGCACTTTCTATATTTCTGTGTGTAAAAAGACAGCCGAAATCCTCTCCATGTTTGCTCACTTTTCGCAAAAGAAAAATAAAAATTAAAAATAAAACACTCCCGCCCTTACCAATTTGAAAAAAAAAAATTTTGTGTGGCCTTATCATCTCCTGTAAACTTGTTATGAGGTAGAGCAATAAACATACTGGATGGGTTAAAGTAAAAAGAAGGAAAAACAACTCTAAATATCTAATCGAGAGCATTTGTTATGCAATTGAATCTGTTTCTAGAAGATAGAAACATGTCAAAAATTATTTGAATCCAAAAATAATTGGCAGAGTAAGAGCCTCAAATATGAGAAACAGACAGAATGCACTATGAACAGGTGAAAAACCAAGGAGCAAACAAACAAATGTACATACAAAGATATGCAGTTCTCAACTAGACCACAACATGGCAATGCGTACACAATTCATCGAGTAAGGAAGTAATCGATATAACCATATCAAAGCTAGTCTTACCTTATCACCAGCTAGAATCTTGAATGACTTCATGACTTGTTCTGCAGTATCAGTATCGGCAGTTTCTCTCGTCATGAAGTCCAGGAACGAGTCAAAAGTGATATATCCTGCATGGTTGGGGTCAACAATGGACATTATTCTCTGGAAGTCAATTTCACCCTGAAATAAAAGAAGGAGAACCTGTGTTTATCTCAGATTGTTTCAAATTTGCTGTTTTATCTTTTCAAATAAACGTACAATGTAGTCTTACTTGTATACAGTAAAAGGGAAAGCAGATTACAACTGAATCACTGAGGTGTGGATGTTCTACTTAAAAATTATCCACAATCCATGAAACAAAGCACTCAAAGCAATAGAAATCTCCGTGAACTGATAGGTTGCTACTGCTTTAAGTGCTTAGTGACTTTTGTGTTTAACCCTTTGAACCCTAGCGGCCGTTTTTCAGGCCAGCAACATGATACGTCATTAAATAGAATGGCTGTTCAGTAAATGTGTGTTGGGTAGACCAATCAATATTTTCAATGTGCAGCCCGGAGGCTGCACATTGAAAATATTGATTGGCCTACCCCAAATAATGATTGTGGACTCGTCTAATTGCTGCCATTGACCTGGCATGGAAGATACCACTAGAGTTAGAGGGTTAAGGTCTGTTGGTGTATTAGTTCTTCATGTTAAAACCTGAGTAACTGAATAAGTGGGAGATTCACCTTACCACATTGTCATTGAAAATCTGCCTCATCTTGGTTTTGCTAAAGTAGTCAAAGACTATTAAAATACCTGGCATTTAGGACCCACAAAGTAGATCTTGTTTCTCAGGCCATCTTTTGTAAAATTGCATGTGGGCAGGCATTTTTTTATTTTATTTTTTATTTTTGTAATTATTTCTTTTCCATCAAAAGTTCATGTTCTTGGTTTGTTTTATGTTTTAGGTCTCATAATTTACAGAAGAGCATGGGTGGTGGAGTATTTCAAACCTTGAGTGCAACAAGTCTTTGCAATGCTAAAGCATTGCAAAGGCGTGTTGCACACAAGGGAGAAATGAATCATTTTTATTAACTTAGGAAAAAATATCAGACATAAACCATTACATTTTTATTTTTTAAAGTTTGCATTGGTTTTAAAAAAGAGTGCATACAGCAGTCAAAAGGACTATGCGGGAGGGCCTGAGAAAGAGATTTTTTAACTTTTTTCGGCCTTAAATAGTATTTTTTTTTAATTTCAAATGCACCCAAGTTTGTTCCAAGAAATTAACTTCCATACTTTTTCTATACCCTCAAGGCTTAAATACTCTTTTTTTCCACATACTTTTCAAGACATTTTTCAAACAGACAAAAGATTTCCACACTTTTCCCACCAATTTCAATATGGTGTACAAACCCTGTGCACACAGGAAACCGGAGCTACAAGCACATCCGATCAGGGCTCGCCTTCAGTAAAATGGTCGGGGCCCAAAAAAAAGTGCCCTACATATTGAGGTCGGGGCCTTTTCGGGGCCGATTTTCCATTTTGTCCATTATTGTTAGTGCTTTTTCGTGGAAAATGTCGAGGCTTGAAAAAAAGCCCCCAGCAAGTGCTCCTCGGGGCTGATCTCGGGGTCTGGGCTGATCAGCCCCGACTCAAGGCAAGCCCTGCATCCCTGCCTTGTTTCAAAGTGTGTATTTGCCACTGCATGTATTTAAGATACTGAGTAAATTTTAGGAATTTTTCCAATTAAATTTCACTTGTATCTGGCACATCCACCTTTTACAAAATACATACTTCCAAATATGCGGTAAATGAGTACAACAACTCACCTGTTTGTCATCTCTGATGTTATAACCCAAACTGACCAGACAGGCCTTGAATTCCTTTGGCTCAAGTCTGCGAGTTCGGTTCTTATCGAAGTGATTGAAGGACATGCGAAATTCATTCATCTGATCTTCACTGATGCCCTTGGAGTCTCTAGTTAATATCTGAAACCGAAATTAAAGAGTTCTGAAATTCAAACAGATAGTACAAAACACAAAACGAATAAAACAACTCTGAAATGTTCAAGATTCCGATATACAACTATGAATTTTGAAATAAAATTTGTGATGTAAACTTTTATTACAGGCTTACTATAATTTATCATGAAAATGTTAAAAGTGTAAAAACTTTATACAGTGGAGCCCACTTAATTGGATATCTCTCAACTAAATAACCCTGTTAACTGAATATAATTTCCCAACACAAAACCATATACCATACCTCCAGTACAAATTTGACCTGTTAATTGAATATAGGTTATAAACTCCGGTTTATTGAATAAAAAATTGTGTAACCTGTCGAGAAATTACCCTGACTCTCCCCCATTTTCCTTTGTTTATAGACATATTTAGCTTCAGTACATCCAATACAGGCATTTAATGTATTATATCTTGTTTGACAGAGCTCATGGAGCTCTGTCTCAAACAAGATATAATAGAATAAATACTAAGTTTATCTCTAGACTACAGGAAAGTGATACAATCTCTGTTAATTGAATACTCCCGTTAATTGAATAATTTTCATTGGAAAAGTGACTATTCAGTTAACAGGGCTCCACTGTATCTCCTTTGTGAGAGGTACAGAAAACTGGTTTCACTATGGCACACTTTCCATACACACCACAGGGTTATCCAGACTGTGGCATTTAAAAAAAATATTTGAATGCAAATCCCAAATGTTATTTTTTTTTATGTTTTCCTTACCAATAAATTTAAATTTCAAAACAATTTTGTTCCATTAGTGAAAAAATACTACACTATATATTACAGAATAATGGTTGAACAATCAGCAGATTCATATTTTGGAAAATCTACCGTTTCTTTGAAAACAGCGAAATCTTTCCATCTGAAGGCATCAATAGCTCCTATCAAGACATTACACCAAAGCTACATATAAAATTTGAAAAAGATCGGGTGAGAGATGCAGCCTGTAGGATTTGCTAATAGAATTGTTGACAATTCATATGCCAAATCAAAGATGGCAACATTTTTCACCAAAATTCAGAAAAATTTGATTGCTCCCATCTAGACATCACACCAAAGCTATATATGAAATTTGAAAAAAGATTGGGTGAGAGATGCGGACTGTAGGGTATGCTAATGGAATTGTTGACAATTTATATTCCAAAGTCATGGAGGCCATGTTTTTCAAATTTAGAAAAAATTGGTAACTCCCATCTAGACATCACACCAAAGCTACATATGAAATTTTAAAAACGATCGGGAGAGAGATGTGGCCTGTAAGGTGTGCCAATGGAATTGTTGACAATTTATATGCCAAATCTGATATGGCCACTGGCAGCCATGTTTTTAAATGAAATTCAGTAAAATTTGATAGCTCCCATCTAGACACTGCCCCAAAGCAATTTGAAATTGATTGGGTGAGAGCTGTAACCTGCAGGGTGTGCTAAAGAAATTATGGATGGACAGAGGAATGTATGGACAGATGACAGATCGCAACCCATCCCAATAGCTCATACTTGATGCTGGCAAGTTGAGCTAAAAATGAGAAAGCTCTGGAAATGATCTGGGATGATCAATTTGGCAATGGCACAAAAACATTCAAGGGAAGGGAATAGTACAGAGAGTCTGTCAGAAGTAGTGTAGAAACAGTAAACTGAAATGATGGCTAGTTGTCCGTTAGTTGGCAGTACTGAAATTTCAAGTTTGGTTTTGGTATCGGTGTAAGTATTTTTAGAATGATTTACCTCGGTATCAGTACAGTATTCGGTGTCAACAGCATACATGTACACACTGTAATACCAAAATTAATGAGAGGTACTGTGAGCAAGCTCACAAAGTGATACCCCCCACGCCTGTCAGAACGGAATTATATTGCTTCATGCACATCTTCATATGGAGTTCTTCCATTATGTAAAGTTTCATGAAAATTCTTCAAACGGTTTAGGAGTAGTTAGACGGACGGACGGACAGGGTGATTCCTATATACCCCCCAAACTTTGTTTGCGGGGGGGGGGGGGGGGGGTATAAATAGTATTTGTGATATATTGCCCAGCTGTAGGTATGGTAAATGGGTATTGGCTCAATATCGATACTGAATGGTATTTATAGTATACTTCCCTCCTCTACATGCAATACACATCTTCCTTTAAGTGTTCAATAAAAAGTATGATTTAGGCCCCAGAAAGTAGATCTTCTGTTTCTCAGGCCATTTTTTGTAAAATTCCATGTGACAGGCATTTTATTTTATTTAAAATTTTTGTAATTACTTCTTTGCCATCAAAAGATCATTTTCTTGGTTTGTTATGTTTTAGGCCTCAAAATCTACAGAATTGCATGGGTTGTGGTGTTTTTAGTCCCTTGAGTGCAAGAAGGCTTTGCAATGCTAAAGCATTGCAAAACCTTGTTGCACTGAAGGGACAAATTTATTAATTTTATAAACTTGAGCAAAATATCAGATAAAAACCATTTAATTTTTATTTTTTTTTATGTTTGCATTGGTTATAAAAAGAGAGCATGCGGCTAACTATTTTACTAGTGCCTAATGACTAGCCAGTTGTGAAGTTCATCAACACTAGTCAGAAGCATATTTCTAGAGAGCATAATAAAAGGGGTATTTGTTTCCCCTCTTCCTGCCAACAGGCTTAAAACGCTTAACTCAAAAGTTGTTATTGAAATCATTTCAGGAATATTTTTTTCCTTTTTTATACGTTTTTTTCTGTGCTATAGTATTGTTAGAAATTTAGTAACTGAAGTTTAAGGTCACTCAGCATCTATGCCTACATCATGACTGCAAAAGTATAAGGGCAACTCAAGCCATTCTTTTATACCTGTGTTGCACAATTTAGAGGTCTTCTGCCACAGCATTGGTTACCAGGTCCCATTTTACCAGTAAAACACAACTTGTTTACTGCAGTAAACAAGCACTGCCCCACTTCTCAGGGTTTTCCACAGAGGTATAGTATTATAAAAGTGACGACACTGCCCCACTTCTCAGGGTTTTCACAGAGGTATAGTATTATCAAAGTGACAAGTTATCACCTAGTTAGGAAATAGGAAATTTCCAACCTGTCTACCAACCATGAAAAAACCTGAGACTAAACAAATGATTTTTTAAATGTGTCTTTGCACTATTAAATAACATAGATAATCTTTAGTATTCCAATAGCCAGGTAAGCAGAAAAGAAAAAAAACTACACTAGACTTCTTTCTGAAAGAATATTTAGGCTGCATAAAAAAATTATTTCTCAGGCACCTCTCTCGTCATTAAAATTCTACCAAAAATACCTCCCTCGGCATTAAAATTCCACCAAAATTTGTTTCCCGTTTAATTTTTAACCAGTCAAGTAGTGTCAAAATCGACACTGACTGAAGCTAATTCATTTCCAACTGATGATGTGTAATATGATGGTAAAACTTGCAATGTACATTCTAAGTACTTTGCTAGTTATTTTTTGGCATGTCTTGGATGTCTGGATAGGAAGCCAAGACTTGCCTAAAACAAACTGCAAAGGATGTAGACTGTCCAAAAATTACCTGAGAAACAATGTGTTTTAATGATCTTAACAATCTGTAAAGGGAAACCTTACCTGATTCTCCACTTCATTTATATTCCTAGCAATAGCTGTTAATAGCTGTTCCCAACCCACTCTCAATGTCTGAAATTAAAAAAAAAAATCATTTATCAACTCACCATATGTATCTGTATTCAAATGCTACAGAATTTGACCTGACAGTGGCTTCAAGCTGATTTTAATTAACCCCTTCACTAACCTGAATAGAAAAAGACATAGGCAAAACAAATCTTGAATAAGTAATTTTCATTTTTTGCATCAAAAACATAGCACATGACTCCCTCATTCCAATGAATTTCCAAATTTACCCTCTGGGGACCTCATTTTGCAGATGACAGTCTGCTTATTTTGAGGCTTGATTGTGCTGTTATCGTCCATTTGTCTCAGAAAACTCAAACTATCTACAATTTAGTCATCCTTGATTAGTCTTAGAAACAAAACAGCAGTTTCAAAAAAAGTTGTTTGTTTTCTCTTTTTTCAAGTATTTGATAGCCTGAACTCACACTTATCAGCTGTTATCTGATCCTCTGGTAACTATATTTCAAAAAAGACCAACAAGAAAAGACCATATGGCCACAAGTTCTCCCGGCACTGCTAAAAAGTATATAAAAAATATTTAAAAACTAGAGTGGCCAGATTAGCAAAGGCATTAGGATGATCTTCATCTTTCAAAGATCATCGGACTTGTATCCAACTAAAACCGGATACTTTTGTGATAGAGACAAACACTGGGGCCCTGCAAATAATCCTAGGCCAAAGTGTTCTTGTGTTGGAGTCTGAAAACTGTTTTTTGGCTGGAGCACTCTTTGACTTTGACCTTTCAACCTCCAAAATTGAAAAAGGTTCATTCCTGTCTCCTAAGCAGTGTATCTGTGAAGTTTCTTGATTCCTGGCCAGCATTGTTGACTTAGAATCCGAACACAATTTTTTGGGTAAGAGCACCCTGTGACCTTGATCTTTGGGGTTCATTCCTGTCTCCTAAGCAGTGTATCTGTGAAGTTTCTCGATTCCTGGCCAGCATTGTTGACTTAGAATCCAAACACAATTTTTTGGGTAAGAGCACCCTGTGACCTTGATCTTTGGACATCCAAATCAATAGGTTTCATTAGTGTTGTGCGGTTTTATTTTTCTTAGCTCGGTTCGGTTTTGGTTCGGTTTTTAAAAAAAACTCGGTTTATAGGTCGGTTTTCAGTTTTTAATTGTGAAACATCCGAAAGAGTAAAACTTAAAACAAAAACTATCAAATGCCAATATAATGCCTATTCTCAGTACCGTATTTACTCTATGTATTGGGACACTCTATGTTTTGGGACACCCATTTTCTTTCAGAAAAATATTTTTTTGATACTCTAAATATTGGGACACTGGCGGTCGCTTGAAAAACGATGCAAGATACCGAATATTAGAAGTATGTTTCTGTTTTTGAAGAATAAAGTTTGGTAACACATACTAATAATACATACTAATTTGTGTTGTTTTTATTATTTTTAAGTCCATTCCCAAGTGTTCATATTTACAGTCGCGAAATGTCCATTTAACATAACATTGCATCTGAACCTGAAACTGCGAAAGCATGTTGATTGTCAACATCCAGGGAGTTGATAGTCAACATCCAGGGAAATCCCCCAAAGCCCCGCAATTCACTGTTAAAACAAGACCCATAATTCACTGTTAAAACACTTCCGATCTCGAAATTCCAAATGCTTGGTCTGTTTCACGAATTGAGTACCCCAGGAATTGCGCGTGTGTGTGTGTGTGTGGTGGTGGGGGGGGGGGGGGGGGGTGGGGTGGGTGTCATTCTAGCCAACAAAAGCCGTAAAGGCGAAGCCAAATCCACTGTTTATTGTAGAATGAGAATTTCCTCTTGGGCGGACAGGTGCGTGAAATGAAAGTACTGGTACCGACAGGGCATACTGATACTTAAAATAACGTTATCTTATTTTCATTAATGCCATACTCCAGCTACAGTGTGTGTGTGTGTGTGTGTGTGTGTGTGTGTATGTGTGTGTGTGTGTGTGTGTGTGTGGGTACTTTCAACAGAACATCAGTGCCGGTAATTTGTACCGTGTTGAGTCCACAATGGTCTTGTTCTTGGTGTAGGCCTGTACAATCGTAAAATTTCGCTGCTGCCGTGCTCGTAATTTGTACCGTCACTATCGTGTGGAGTTCCCCTGCATGGGTATTGTTCTTGGAGTTGGCCTGTACAATAGTCAAATTTCGAATGTTGACCTGTTCACAGATATTAGAACTGATATGAAGGACGAACCTGTTAGTTTCAACAGACGGTAACGGTAACCTGAAAGATCCGTTCATTCTCAAATGGAAATAAGTTGCAGGATAAATGCAGGAAAATTTTGCTTGCGTTCTTGTTTCACTGATTCACCGCCATTGATCAAATGAATCATTGAAAGAGGAACAGGAAAAAAATTTTTCTGTATTTATCTTACAACTTATTTTCATTAATGCCATTTTCCAGCCACAGGGGGGGGCAGGGGGGGGGGGGGGGTACTTTCAACAGAAGATCAGTGGCAGTAATTTGTACAGTGTGGAGTCCCCAATGGTCATGTTCTTGGTGTAGGTCTGTAGAGTCGTAAAATTTCACTGCTGGTAATTTGTACCGTGTGGAGTCCCCCTGGGTGTCGTTCTTGGGGTAGGCCTGTACAATAGTCAAATTTCAAATGTTCACCTGTTCACAGATATTAGAACTGATATGAAGGACGAACCTGTTAGTTTCAACAGACGGCAACTGGAAAGATCAGTTCATTCTCAAATGGAAATAAGGTGCAGGATAAATGCAGGAAAATTTTGCTTCCGTTCTTGTTTGACTGATTCACCGCCATTGCTCAGATGGATCATTGAAAGAGGAACGGGGAAAAATTGTCTGCATTTATCTTGCAACCTATTTTCATTAATGCTGTATTCCAGCCACACTGGGGAGGGGTACTTTCAACAGAAGATCAGTGCCGGTAATTTGTACCGTGTGGAGTCCCCAGTGGTCATGTTCTTGGTGTAGGTCTGTACAATCGTAAAATTTCACTGCTGTGGGGTTAAGTCCCATGCCACAATCATACAATGACTATTGACTACGACTTTCGCTGGGCCAACTGAGAAGTGTGCGGAGTCTGTAATTTTGTGGAATCGCGGCACGTTGACAACTTGACAGTGTTAATACACAGCTCCTTCCTTGGAAGGCCAGTAAGGGAGGTAAAAATGATGCGTTCAATTTCTAAAGAAAACACGTGGCCAGAAAATGCGACATATTTATATGCTTTTTACTGAAAATTCGAAATCTGCAGATAAAGTATGTGGACTTTTTCGGATATGATCAAACTGGAGATAAGTAATTTTAATAAACTGATTGATAAAACCACACAAATTTGCCCACACACGTCATCACACGAAGCCTGTTGCATACACCCCAGAGAATTGAATTAGTCTCACGGTCTGTGTATTGTTGGCTGTTTGACTGTCGGGTCAAGTCTGCATCGTCAATCTCACAGAAAACATCCGAAAAACATTTTTATGTCAATTATACGTAATAAATTGGCAACTTGTCGTGCCATTTCAGAGTGATTTTGTACATTTCGGCCTTTGTTAGTGCAAATATAACCATGCAAACATCTCTTCTCGACATTTTAAAAGAAAAACCGAAACCGTACTCATTTCACAAATACACGGTTTCGGTTTTTCGACAAAACCGAAACAGACTTATAAAACCGGTTAACCGCACAACACTAGGTTTCATCCATGTCCCGTTGGCTGCGTACCACATTAGTTTCTTGATCCTTGGCCAAAGCGTTGTCAAGTGTGAGCTGGAAATCAAATCGGACAGACGAACAGACTAATTATTCATTTATTGGTGTTTAAGGTCACTTTCTGCATTTTTGGCTACAGGGATGAAATCAAGTTTATAAACTATAAGGAGTCTACTGGTACTCTTATTTCCGAATATGACCTTGATTTTGCCTTACCAGCTTTCTAGTTTATTGTACTTCCTCAGAGGCTGGTGCCGTGTTGACTTCTTTTGCTTATAGACCTTTGAACTGGAAGTTAGCAACATCGTGCTTCCATTGAGGTTCTAGCGGTTAGTGGTGGTTGTTGAAAAGAGCCATCAAATCAAGTTTAGGCAATCGTTTATACCTATGCTGCCCACTTTAGAGGACTTCCACAGATTCCAGGTCCTATTTTGCAAATAAAGCAGAACATTACCACAGTAAACAAGCACTGCTTCATTTCCTGATGTTCCCACGAGGGATGCAGACTAATGGACAGGGCGATCATGAAAGGGCTCCATCCAGTTGGCCAAACCCTAACTAACATAATCAAGTCTTCAAGTATGATATGCTGTAGATCTACTAACATTGATTTCACCAATAAGACAACAAAATTGTAAAGTGGCAGTCAAATTGCTGATTTCACAACATGGGGGTGTTTTTTTCATGGACAATAACTTCAAAACACTTCAAAGAATCCTACCATCTATACACATGTTACACATCAGCAAACTATAAATGAAAACGTGTGGGTGAAAGTGATTTCACTACATGGGTATCCTCTTCACGGAAACCCACAATTCTTCTTAGTGTATCAAAGAGTAAAACTCCTACCAGGTTAGGAAGGATATTTAAAAAAGAATTATGGTTTCTCAGGCACTTCCCTCGTCATAGAAAATCTGCCTCAACATAGGCTCCTGCGAAAATTCGATTCAAAAGTCAATATATGATTCGATTCGAAATCGGAAATTTGAATATTTTTGAATATACTTCAGCCATAACCATGAATGTTTACACATTATAATTGATCACATTATTTTATATTGAGTATTGTTCTGCGTAGACATGTAGCCGACTTGTAGCGGTACAACAGTTGTAGCTACTACATTGCTACAAGAAAACAAGTGATAAAAGTGAGGTATCAGCCCTGTCCGCCAGGTT
The DNA here is from genome assembly GCA_031216915.1 of Pictodentalium vernedei. Classification (NCBI taxonomy): domain Eukaryota; kingdom Metazoa; phylum Mollusca; class Scaphopoda; order Dentaliida; family Dentaliidae; genus Pictodentalium; species Pictodentalium vernedei. The sequence goes on from CM062292.1 coordinate 334,609,556, forward strand.
CGTTTAAAATGTTTGTTGCTGCTGATTCAACGCTACTGAGTCAACAATTCGAATAGTTTGGGACATTCTCATCTAGACAGTATTTGGAGTCATCCTACCAAGTTACAATAAAATCCCTTCATAAATATGACCTGTAGACTGTGCTAAAGTTTTTTGGGCTTCGGGCCCCTGTAGCCGCCACAGTTGCCCAATCACGTCCAAAAGGGGACTTTCTCATCTAGACATTATATGAAGTCAACCCACCAAGTTACAATGAAATTCCTCAATAAATATGACCTGTAGTAGACTGTGCTAAAGGTTTTTGGGTTTTGGGCTCGGGCAGTCATCACGATTGGCAGATCATGCCCAAATGGGGAAATTCTCATCTGGACATCATAAAGAGTCATCCTACCAAGTTACAATGAAATCTCTCCATATTAAACATGACCTGCAGCTGTGCTAAAAGTTTTGGGTTTTGGGCTTGGGCAGCCATCACGGTTGACAGATCAACCTTCATAAATTTGACCTGTAGACTGTGCTAATGGTTTTCGGGTTTTGGGCTCGGGCAGCCATACCGGTTGACTGATCGCGACCAAGAGGACGTTCTCATCTAGACATGACCCCAAACCTGGATATGAAAGTTTGTGACGATCAGACAAGAACTGCGGGGTGTAGCCCATGCTAAAGGAAAATGTGAACAGACTCACCGGCTCACAAACTCACAGACTTCCGCACGCGTGATGGCAATAGCTTATCTTGACTTTAGTTAAGCTAAAAATGGAAGAAAACCTGTACACATGCATATATGTACAACAAATGCAATCTGTTGGCAATAATTCTGTTAGGATTATTTGCTCCAAACTGAAGTGGGAGGAGATAATTTCACCAAATGTGTTCTTCCTTTATCGAAAGTAAAGAATTTTTCAAGTTGATCACGGGTAGGAACTCAAAAAAAATTGAGGAATCATTTCATTTATATTCATGTTGCCCATCAACAGTCTGTTGGCAATAATTCAATAAAGTTTCGCAGCTCTACACTGAAAGGTGTTGGAGAAGTTAATTTCATCACATGTGTACCCCTTTCACAGAAAGGAATTTTTTTCTTTTTTGTAATTGGATCATGGGTACTAACTTCTTATATATAAAATTAAAAATATATCATCATCCTTTCACATGGTGCACATCAATAATCACCAATAAATTTTTTTTTCAAAATTAAAGATGAGCTGGATAAAGCATACCAGTACCATTCTTCATAAAAATACTATTTTTTCTATGCGAAACAAGGGCAGGAGGACCAAACAAACTGAAGAATCCTTTAATTGGTAGAGTGCTGGAAGCTCATATTTGGGCTTTACTCTAAAGCACAAATACTATAACTCAAAGGCTTCATATTCAGTGGATACGGTTCATATTATCTTTGAAGTGAAATTGTAAGTCTGTATGGATTTCCCTTGTTATAATTTATGGGCGAGTGCCTCTGGCACTGTCCCAAAAATTATAACTCGGCAAAGACTTGTGAACAAATTTTGGTGACCAAAAATAATTCAACACTCTACCAGTTAAGTACATACATGTTGCACATTAGCAAACTGTTGATAATTCTGTAGAATTTCAATTCAATACTCTAACCTCAGAGATACAGGAGGATCCATCTTACAACACTGAAACCATTTTTCAATAAAAATACACCATTTATGAAGAGCAGTAAGGGCAATAACAAATTTTTTGGGTTTTTCCGGCCTGCTGCATATATGTGCACCAAAATGAAATAATCATCCAAGAGTTTCAAACCTTTAACACAAATAGTTTAGGAAGTATCAGTTTGGATATATAGAAGGGCAGATGCACATCATTTCTACAGTAATAAAATAAATCCTCACCTCCATAGTATACTGTGTGTATCTATTTTCAAAAATCATTGCCTCCTGTACCTCCTGTAAAAGAATTTAAACAATTTACCTACTGAACAGAAATTAGAATAAAATTTAGGTCCTATTAAGTAGTTACTTTTAATATTAATAATGATTTACTTTTACAACATCTATTGTAATGACATAAAAATAAGCAACATAAAAATAGGCAACACTTCTAACATTTTCAGGAATGACCAGGGCTGCTGATTGAGTTGAGAAATAATTATTCAGACTTTATCGTTATGGGTCTGAATAATTCTACAGAATGTCCACTCCACAACAACCTCTTAAGACATATGGCAATGATGTCTAGTAAAGTCTTGGCTGCCATTGGAGGCAGCCAAGACTAGTTTAAAAAATGCTGACCGGGTTTGTCTATTCCAGCCTGTTCAGAGGAGACAAACTCAACATTTTAAGTGAAAATAGGTCCATAAACATTAAATCTCATGGATTAGTTGCAATGAGCTTCGGAACTAAAACAATGATCTTGCAGTCTACGGGTTAGTTCCCTGACCCCCAATGTGTTAAAGACCAGAGGCAGTCTATATCCATAGACAAGCATTACATCACTGCATAAAATTACAATGGAATAAGTATTATTAGCCCTCACCAAATAAAATAACCCTTTACCCAATGTAATGGCAAAGACTGGCTTGCACTATTCACAAAAATTGCAATGCAATTGCCACTTTTTCCCTCAAAAACATAGCTTATGATCCCTCATTGGAACAAGCTCCTTCAGCTCGTTCCAATAGGAGGTCATAAGCTATTTTCAGACACCAAAAATGAAACAAATTAGTTGTTCAATAATTTTGCTTGCAAGTGTCGTCTGCTTTTCATGTTAGGTAAAGGGTTAAATTAATTCTGGTGGAAAACACAAAATGGTCACTGAGATTCTAATTCTCTTTTTAATTTCTCTTGTCCAAATAACATATTATTACCCCCTTTGGAGACCAGCACACTTAACCATTCTGCTACTAACTTTCTTATTAGGGTTTTTAACTTCTTGCATGCGGCTGGTGGATATTCCTGCCCAGGACACTAAATATCTTGCTACTGGAAAAAGTACAGTTGGCCACTTTTAATCAAATTGCTCTCCTGTAAATTGAATGGACTTAATGACCAATACTTTTTTAGTTAAATGTACAGGAATTTTTCATCATAGATTTGATGAGAAATATTTTGAAAATACTCAGCGGGTTAAGAGTTAATGAAAAATATCTAGATGAGTTTAGTCCGACTGCTTCTCTTTATTCCATTTCAAGGTCTTGCTCTTGTGCAATCTCGAACATGCCTTCTTATTTGACCAGTAGAGAAGAAACAGACCAATGGCAAACTCAATTTCTGGAACTAATATATGATATAAATAAGCAGTTGGATAAAATTTCAATTCTGATATTCTCCCATCCCCCCCCCCTCCCCCTCGCCCTGCCAAATGCCACCTAGTTGAAGTGACCTTAATGATGGGACTTATGAAGTGTGACCCTGAATTGTGATCTTCACCTTGGGAGTTGCAGACCCAGCTGTAATATGAAACACACCCTCTCACGGTCAATTATAATTGTGTGACGTTTGATGATTATAGCCCCAATAGGCTCAGAGTTCTGCCTGAGACATGAAGCAATACCTTGAACATCAATAAGTCCAAAATGACCTTGAAGATATGCAAGCAACTATTAAACACAACATCTTCTCAAAGTCCTTAAGATTTGTGAGTAGTTTGATAATTGTAGCTTAATTCGTTTGGGGTTATGGCTGAAACACAAATATTGACCAATTTTAAGTGCACCCCCCCCCCCCCCCCCCCCCTTCCCCCACTGAAACAAAAAGGGAAAAAACAAAAGAAACAAAAAAAAACAACACAAAACAAAGAGGCAACAGATTTTTATGACACTGCAACTAGTTTCAATATTGTGACAGAAAATGTTTACCAATACAGGAATAGCTTTCCTATATAATTTTCAAACCTTGTAAAAGGACTGATCAGGCAAAAAGCTTGCCAAGAAAGTTTCAAGCCTTGTAAATCAGATTTCCAAAATCTATTATGAACAAATATATTTGCGTACCTGATTATATTTTTCTAACTCATCCATGTTTGGTTTATATGCATGAACAGCATTTTCGTACTGGTTCAGTTTCTTTAGTTGATCCTCAAGAGAACCCTTCATCTGTATGCCTATTGAAGCAACAGCATCTAGTTGGTTCTCTATCCACTGACCAACAACATTAGCCTTTGCAGCAAATTGGCGCCTCAGTCTCTCATTGTTCTGTTGTTTGATCATTTCTTGTTGGAGGACTTGGTCTCTTCTTGGTACAAGAGACCTAACATCATCCCATTTATGGACAATATCCTGCAAAATAAATAATGTATTTTAATCAACAATAGCACTGCTGGGCATTGTATAATATCCCTATTATGCAGTTGAAATTGAACAATCCCTTAAATTTAAAGCGTGTTTATAGCATGGGTTAAGTACACTTGGGTTCAAGCATGTCTTGCAATGAAACCTATATATTCACCTATATGCTCAGTGGAGTTGGAGAGGTTTAGTTATTGGTGTTTAAAATCACTTTCAGTTTCTGTGGCTGTATCATGACCACAAAACACGTAAGATGGTTAGCCAATCATTCACAGTGGTGCCACCCTACTTTATGAGTTACTCCATTTTCTTGGGTTGTCATGTGGAGTCTGTGGGATTTAGCTCATGGAAATATTTGTTTCTTTTCTAAATGCTGGAGCCAGTATTTGAGATCTCCAGAAATGTACTGGGAGTCTCTATGGTGACGTATCACACCATGCATGTCAGTCTCATTAACTAACTTAATTGGTTGAGGGCTAGATTATTTTTGGTGGTCTGAATGTTATTCGAAATTTATTTTTTTACAAATTATTGGAGAGTGCCCACAGGCAGTCTCCAACAATCTGTGTTAGAACAAATTTATATAAACAAAATACTATTTGCGTTTGACTGAATATGAAACATGAGCAATTAAAACATAGGCTTTTGCTCTGGTACCCTCATTTTTTTGAACGTGCCTGATAGTGGCTTCTAGCATTCTACATGTTGGAGTGATCATCAAAATACTTAAAATCTTGGAAATTCTAAGGCTGTAAAGATCAATAACTCAATAGTGAAATGTCAAATCGAATCTGTGCAGCAATTTATTTCCATGAGGTCATTCATCAATTATGGCTTAGATTCATTGAGAATATCCGAAAATATCGGGAAACAAATTCTTGGAAATTCTATGACATTAAAGAAGAACTTTAACATAAGTTGGGCAGATCAAATCATGCCAGGCAAACGTCAAAATCAAACCTGACATGCATGTTATGTGAATGATGCAGTGTACCAAACACGGAATGGTTGTGTGAGGTATAACTGAAGTTATCACCAAGGAAAAAAATGTTTATGAAAGGATTATGAAATAAGGCAAGAATTGTGATAATTGACAATATGTTAAGTTCTGTACCCGGCATGCCATGTTTTCAACAAGAATAATTTGAGGTGTAGACTGTACTAAAGAATTAAGGCCTGGGTTGATGTGGCCCTCACTGTTAACGTATGTCAACCAAAGTTACCAAGTTACAGTAAAATCATTCCACAACTAGAGATTGTCACTTGGAAGTGACTGTGCCCCCGACGTGGCAATGACCTTGATTTGTGACCTTGACCTCCATCGGACAAAAAAAATTTGTGACACATCGTCTCTCCATAAGCAACATGTGTGCCATGTTTCAACCAAATCCAACAAAGCATATCAAGAGTTATGGATCGGACACAAAAATCTTCTTGACGTACAGATGGACGGAAGTCACAAACACTATATGCCCCCAGAGAAAGTTTTGGGGGTATAAAAACTACCTGTAGAGTATGGCAGAATTAGGTCTGAGGCCTGGGGTCCCATACGGCTCTCATGGTTAGTCGATCTGAACCAAAATGGGAAATTCATCCAGACATTCATTCAGAACTCCATCTGGTCATCACAACACCAAGTCACTTAACCAAGTTGCAACGAAATCACCTCATAAATACGGCCTGTAGGCTGTGTCAAAGGTTTTAAGAGCAATGGCCCTCACTGTTGATCAGTATAACCAATGAAGAGCAAAATACATGTATCAGACCAAGTCATACTACCACGTTACAATGAAACTGCTTCATAAATACGACTTGTAGACTGTGGTAAATAAAGACTTTAGGATTTGAACCAAAACAGCCTTCACAGTTGACAGATCATGACCAAACTAGGATGTTCTCATCTAGGCATCATATAAGAAGGAAGGATGTTCCATGTTTATGAAAGGATTATTAAATAAGACAAAAATTATGACAATTGGCAATACCTTAAGTCTGAAATCTTATAGTTTATGCATTCAACAAGAATAATAAGAGGTGTCGACTGTGATAAACAAATTCAGACTTGAACTCGTGTGGCCCTCATGGTTGACTGATCTCAACCAAAGCAGAGCTACAGGATGAAATAACTACTGATATCATACGGGGTCATTCTACCAAGTTACAATGAAATCCCTTCATAAATATGACCTGTAAGACAGTGCTAAAGTAATCTAGGTCACGTCCTGAAGCAGTGGTAATGGCTGACCGATCGGGACCAAACTTGGACAGTCTCATCTAGACAGTATACCAAGTCATCCTGCCAAGGTACAATCAAATCGCTTCATAAATGTGAACTGTAGACTGTGCTAAACAAATCTAGGTCATCTGCCCGTGCAGCCGACATGGCTAACCCATCACGACCAAAATAAGATGTTCTCATCTAGACATTATACCGAGTCATCCTACCAATTTACAAAGAAAACCCTTCATAAATGCAACCTAGAGGCTGTGCTAAAGGAATCAAGGCCCCTGCGACTGTCGTGATTGACCAAACCTGACAAAATATAGGACGTTTTCATTTAGACAATATATGAAGTCATCCTACCAAGTTACAATGAAATTCCTTCATAAATACGACCTGCGGACTGTGTAAAGGTTTTTGGGTTTTGAATCCTTGCAGCCAACAGGGATGACCGATCGCTACCAACATGGGACTTTCTCATCTTGACATGACCTTGAACTTGAAATTTAGTGATGATCGGACAAGAATTACAGGGTGTAGCCTGTGCTAAAGAAAATGTGAACCGACTCACAGACTTGGACTTCCACATGCGTAACGGATATAGCTTATCTTGACTATGTCAAGTTAAGCTAAAAAGGGTTAAAGGCAGGATGCTAGGAACACTCATTACCACTTCAATAGCTTTCAAAAGAAACTCAGCTTTTGAAGGCTAAAGTGATTGCTGAGGACAAAAATGTCACTGAAAAGAATGAAAGTGTCAACGACACTGCAGCTCAACTTGTCCAAGAAGGGATTGAACTGAAGAGAAAGATTCAGTAATGCCAAGTCAATCACTCAAGTTTCTACAGAAAAGACATCACCCCAAAGCTACACATATGAAATTTTAAAAAAATCGAGTGAGGGATGGAGCCTGTTGGGTATACTAATGGAATTGTTGACAATTTATATGCCAAATCCAAGATGGCCAATGGTGGCCATCTTTTTCAAAGGAATGTAGAAAAATTTTATAACTCCCATCCAGACATCAAACATGTACCAAAGTTACATATAAAATTTGAAAAAAATCAGGTGAGAGGTGTGGCCTGTGAGGTCTGCTAATGTAAGTGTTGACAATTTAAATGCCAAAATCCCAAAATGGCCACTGCCAGCCATGTTTTTCAACAAAATTCAGAAAAATTTGATAGTGCCCAACTAGACATTACACCAAAGCTACATATGAAATTTCGGAAAAGATGGGGGTGAGGGATGAGACCTGTAGGGTTTGCTAATGGGATTGTTGATAATTGATATGCCAAATCAAAGATGTCTGAGTCATGTTTTTCAACGAAATTTTGACAAATTTGATAGCTCCCATCTAGACACACCAAAACTACATATGAAATTTGAAAAAGATTGGGTAAGAGATGCGGCCTGCAGGGTGTGCCAACAGAATTGTTGACAATTCATATGCCAAATCCAAGATGGCTGCTGAAAAATTTGATAGCTCCCATCTAGATATCACACCAAAGCTATATATGAAATTAAAAAACGATCAGGTGATAGATGCAGTCTGTAGGGTGTGCTAATGGAATTGTTGACAATTTATATCCGAATCCAAGATGGCTGCTGGAGGCCATGCTTTCATAAAAATTCAGAAATATTTGATAGCTCCCATCGAGATATCACACCAAAACTACATATGAAATTTGAAAAAGATCGGGTGAGAGATGCACGATGTAGGGTGTGCTAATGGAATTGTTGACAATTTATATGCCAAATCTCAAATGGCCACTGGCTGCCATGTTTTTCAATGAAATTCGGAAAAATTTGACAGCTCCCATTTGGACACTGTCCCAAAGCTACATATAAAATTTGGGACCTATCAGGTGACAGCTGTGGCCTGTAGGGTGTTAAAGGAATTGTGGACGGACGACGGATCGCAACACCCATCCAATAGCTCATACTGGATGTTGTCAAGTTGAGCTAAAAATCAAAAGTTGTTTGGACGTGGGTTAAAAAAAAACACTTTTTGCCTTCTTGTATTAAGCTGATATCTGAGGATATGTGTTCAAAGGCAAATCCTCTGCAAACTAGTGATATTTTGAAGGGGTTAAAATGGAGCAGACTTGGAAAATAGTCTAAATCTGAATGGTGCATCTATTAAGTGTAGATAGTAGGTTAGACCACCCAAATTACAGGTGACAGTTACTGATAATTCAAGTACAGAAAGAGAAAAGATTAACCCTTTACACAACTAATTGGCCACATCTGCCCGTGTAATACGCAAATTCAGCAGCTGAAAAAATACTATTTTTCAAACAATTTCAACAAAACCATATCATTTTGAAAAATTTAAAAAAATGATATTTAAAATAATAAATTTTGACATCGTCTGCATTGGGTAAAGGGTTAAATGTGTTACCTGATATTCTGAAACAACTTTTGTACAAACAGTTCATGACAGCGGACTCCACTGAATGTTTCATCAAATCAATTCATGGCCGCTTCATAGCAGCCAGGACTTGATTGGATTAAAATTAATGAAAATGATAATTTTAAAGTAATTTGTATATTTTTTATACTTACCAATGGCACAGACTTAGCTGGTGCAAACTCGATATTATCAAGGGCCAAACACACATTTTGAACCCCCCCCCCCCCCCCAATCCCCAAATTTGCATACAATACAGAAAATTAAAAGTCCTATCTGGCCCTCCATACTTTTACTATCTGCGCATCCGCAGCAGTCAGGAAGAGACCGGAATTGGCGCCAACATCATTCTTTGTAGATGAGCATACTAAATAATAACTCAGCGGGGAGGTATTAGCGCCCACTCAAGGGAGGGTCATCGCCGTCTGGGCCATTGGTAAGTATAAAAAATATACAAATTACTTTTTATATCATATTTTTATACTAGACCCAATGGAGCAGACTTAGCTGAATTGTAAAAAAGGAGGAGGACCAAGGACTTAAGAATTAGTAGTCCAAATATAGCTCATAAGCCTGCATTCCAAGGTGAAAAAGAGATTAAATTTAAAAGGAATTGCATGTATGTCTCTCTATACAGTAATAGAGAAGACATATCATAAATAAGGAGCCATATCCAAGTAATTCCGTAATCTTAGCATGAATGATTATGTTAATTGGGTGTAACGAGCCCCCAATTTTAAGGCTAGTCTGGACTAAGCTCCTTAAATTAGGATGGCGTATTCAAGAGTGAGAGACTAACCCCCACAAACACACGCGATATATAAATAATAAACAAGCTGAATCTAGGATCAGTAATAATCTACAGACAAAACAGCTTCACTCATAGTTACACACTTATCAAGCTGGAAGAGATGAAGAAAAATCACCCCCCTCCTCTTTTTTTTTGAAGGAACATTCTTCAAAACAAAGAGGGAAGCACTCTGGAATCAGTGAAGAGCGGTACCAAATAATCAATATATATTCGCCCAACAGGCATGCTGTTATTTATTATTATTAAATATTGGTGCTAAACGCCACTTCACAAGCTAAGGCCATCGTGGCGATCCCGGTAATTAACACTGCACGCTTCTAACGTATACCGGAGTTGGAATACGTAGATAGGTCAAAAAACGGTGATATAACGTGTACAATCATACACTTGTCCAATTGAATCCCAATGGAAAGTATCTGAAGAGCAAACACGCTTCTAAGGCAACCAACAGACGACCCTGTTCATGTGTACAATTGATTCCAATAACAACACTCCAATGAACTGTGCGAATATACGAGAATGTGTACCGTATCTTGTAGAAACCTGGATTTAGAACATGGAACGAGCTATGATTAACAGACTCGCCACGGACCACCCCCGAAATAATTCATTGTTTCCTAGGTCCATAACAACCAATGACTGTTTGGAGAAAGAATATATTACTCTGAATAATGATGCCAAAAATTGAGAACGTATGCATAACTGATCCAAATAGCCCCAAAATTCTCATGAGCTCAAAAAGCAGAGCAAGAATTTATATAATCTGTTCAGTAATGCGTCTGCCTAATAAATACACATATTATGCATGCAAGCAATGAAATCCTGCATGTACTCATTTGAATACAGCCTGTATCCATGGTATGACCGAGTGATAGAAGTGTAACCAGGAAACTGAATGAATAATACGAGGTTATTATGCAAGTAACTGAATAATAAACTCACACGTCGGAAGAAAAGGCCAGACCGCACTGAGTGAAACTTTTCAGAGTGGACTAATTGCCACACTGGAGAATGTCGCCCAGACAACTGACATGTCAGCCACACAGGTACACGAAGGTTAGCAATTTTATTGATAAGGAATCATATGCTCATATATGACTTATAAACGAACAACCACAGGAAACAAACCAACTAAATAGTGGATGTGACCATGAGGTCGCTGTCAGAACACGACCCAGCCACCAATCGAGGAGCCATGAAAGGCATGTATATACTTGGAATGCATTCGAGGCTTACCGGAAGGAAATTACGTCCTGCCCTGTAGTCGCCCACCTCTTAACACATTGGCAGGGGGGGGGGGGGGGGGGGGGGTCAAATAATAATTACTATCGAACCGCCCTCATCCACATTACTTGTATCGCTCTTGTGTTTGTTATCAAATAGTATAGAAACCGCAGGGCTCCCTCACGTCTGACCGACTCCATAATGCCACTAAGGATGGAGAGGGACGTGATGAACAAATAATACACCATATTGACATAATATCCAGTCTCTAAGGTGGAAATATAATCCACAGTAATAGATTGGATAGAAATGAAAAGGGAGACGAAAACAATGTTCCGACACCTGATCATAAAAATCTAGATGAACTCCTTACATTCGATCTGATATCAGGAAATATATTCCTGAGAAGGAGTTAAGTATAGGTGTTTGAAGAAACTAAGTAAATATGGCGTCATCAATAGAGCTTATTGCCTCATATAACTAACACTAAACCATACCGGCAGGAAGAGAATAAACTCCTCTAACATACGGTATCATGTCCGATAGGACAACAAACTCAGCCTAGCTGAAGCAGCTAAAGGTCTTCCTATACGTGAAGACAATAAAAAGGCTGATAACTGCAGCCTTAGAAGCTCATTAAGGAAATTTATAATGCTAGCCATAGCTTATAAGTCTTCATCTCCGTGAAGACAGATATATCGGTGTAAGTTGCGATGTTGAAAGCTCAATGAACGGAGACTTCAACTATCGTTGCGCAATTAGGGAATGAAGAGCCGCTATAACAGACCTAAATTCCCAAAGAGACAGTAGTCCCAAGAGATAATAAATTCAGTTATGTCACTGCATAATTACTGAAAAAACATTGCTCATGATTCTAGCTAGGCTACTATGGTGTAAACAATAAGACTCAAGTCTGTGACACCTAGAAAAACAAACCGAAAAGCACTCTACCTTTATCGGTTTTATTCCCAAAGACAGCGGTCAGAGCCTTGCTTACGTAGCTTAGAAATCTTCCTATCCGTGAAGACAGATATCTCGGTGTAACTAGCGACCTTGAAAGCTCACTAAACGGAGAATTACAACCATCGCAGCGCAAGGTAAGGAATGATGAGCCGCTATTCTAACAGCCGTAATTCCCAAAGAGACAGTTGTCTCCAGGTAGCTACGCAGTTATGAGTCTTTGTTTACGTGAAGACATATTTGTGTCACTTGCGGCCCTTGAAAGCTCACTAAATGAAGACTTACAACACTAGCCACTAATTATAAGAAAAGACCGCTGTAACAGTACATATGGCTACTATTGGCATTAAATGACTTGACGTCAAGGAATACAACACCGAGAGGGAAAAGACGTACTTATTCCCTCTAATGGCTCTATTCCAAACAAGACAGCTGTCTCAGCCTATTTATGCACTATCCATCTGGCTTCGGGTCGAAAAACAGGTGACTTGAAGAAACCTGGAGAATATTTTTGACGACGACCTCTATTGCTTTCTTCAATAGGAGAGCCTGTACCTCTGCAAGGAGAGACTCTCTTGGAAGAATTCGCCGGAAAATTTGTCCAACACGTATTTTTTGTAAGTGGAGCTTTGCTCGGACTGATTGCCGAAGGCCTGCCTGACTACATTCTCATCCACTGATCTTCCGTAATTTTCATCCACTTTTTTGCGAGGTTGATAACCTTCCACTAAGTGGAAAGCAACAGAAGTCTTTTTCTCGACAACCTCTATTGCTTCCTTTAATAAGAGAGCCTGTACCTCCTCTAGGAGCGACTCTCTTTTGAAAGGATCCGCCGGAAGATTTGTCCAATGTGGACATCTTGCAAGTGGGGGTTTTTGCTTGGAATGATAGTCGTAGGCCTTCCGAGACTACACTTCTCACCCACTGATCTTCAGTGACTTCTATTCAGTTCTCGCGAAGTTGATAACCTTGCGCCAACTGGCAAGCCGTAGAGGTCTTGTCCATCACCTGTACGACTTACGAGACTTATGGGAGGAGAAACTACACGGTTCTTTCTGGTAGTTACAGCTCGCTGATCAGGTGGAACAAAGTCAGGATAGTATTGATGAATAAAATTCATCGCTACCATATGCAGTTCCGAAAGGGAAGGGTAATCCTCTTCCTTGTCCATTTCACCATCCGACTGATTCAGCAGTGACGTTCAGTCCATCGCATCTGCAGATGACTGGACTGACCCAGCACCATCCGACAGCTCACCACCGGAGTCTGCAGAAGGATGTTCTTGCACTTGCTGGGATGCTTCGATTAGCTGCGCAATCTGTGACAGCAAGTCCGTTACCGAGGCTTGAGGAGCAGCAGTCTTCTGTTTTTTCGCTGCTTGCTGCTCCTGGGACGAAGATCCGGAGGTAGATCTTTTCTCCGCACGTCCCACTGAACGAAGCCTCGGATCGCTAGCTACCAGATGGTCCGACTTCATGGGCGAAGACTGGCTCCATCTTCGCGCAGATGGCTGGATATCCGAAGTCGGGTAGCTAGCATGCGGTCGTGTCTGCTTTTCTAACGTAGCGGAGGAAGCCTTGACTGTAGCCGACCCCGGCTGCAGTCTAGACGGAGCATCCCGAGCGGCAGGTGTGGACGTATGTTCCATACCATCACCATGTTCTTGTTCCTCTGAAAAAGAAACTGAAAAACTTGAATTATCTTGCGGTGAAAGCTTCGGCATAGGAACCTCACCACCAACGACGTACCGCAACACCCGTATCCAACGTTTGTCATCCCAATGTACCCATGTAGGGCAAGACTCTGCAGGCGTGCATCGACTACAGGCAAGGCAACAAGAATGTAAATCCAAGGAAGACTTCCTTACCTTGCATTTAGAGCAGTAAGCTTTCATAATTACAATCAAAATACAAAGTCGATAGCACTCCTACAAACTCCACAACAAAATTTTTGGTACTGTATGCAAATTCGGGGGATGGGGAGGAGGGGGTTCAAAATTTGTGTTTGGCCCTTCATAATATCGAGATTGCACCAGCTAAGTCTGGGCCATTGGTTATTAGTATAAAAATATACTCTGAAGGTGAAGAGCCTGAAATTACCCCTACCAGGACTAGTTATACTAATATATCAGTACAATAACCACCTTCAAAAGCTACAAACAGGATTTTCACAGGGGCGCAAAAAAATGTTTTTCTGCAGAAATCAAGTATAACAACATGAAATAACACTAAAAATTGGTCAACCAGTTTTGAAAATTTTGGGTGGTGCCATAAATTTGTCCCCTCCCAGGACAAATCCCAAATATTGCCCAGGGAGCCGGGATAAAGTGCCTTGCCCAAGAACACAAAGCAGGTCGTCCTGGATAGGGATTGAACTTGGGAGCTCTGGCATAGAAGTCCAACAGTCTACCACTGAGCCACCGCACTCCCCCAATGGGTTATGAAAAAAGAATTTAGGCATAAATAAAGTACATGTCATTTGATACTATTGCATACCAAATTTGGTTCAAATTGGCCAACTGGTTCTGAAAATACATATTTGGTGTGTGGCCCAAAAATTGCCCCCTCCCAGAACGAACACAAATATTATCAAGAGAAATTTTCATGGAACAAACTTGAGCATTGAGCACATAAGGAAGTTGGATATCAAATTTCAAAGCATTGTAACTGGTGGTTTATGAGAAATATTTTTAATGAATTTGTGGCCTTTTGGGCACTATCCCCCAACACACCAGCTTAGCAACGTCTAACAAACAAACTTGGAAGGGTATCTCCAAAAGATAATTTCTGCAAAGTTTGGATGGGTTTGATCCTGGGGTTCTGAAGAAAAGAACAGAAACACAAAAGTTAACAAAAGACAGACCATAGGGACAGATGACCAATACCAAGTGATGGCAATAGCTCACCCTCACTTTCAATTGTGTGGGCTAAACAAATGTAGGACAAGATAAACATAAATGTAATGATCTGAAAGATTAAACTTCAGACTCAACTTCAATAGCAAAAAAGATACATTTTTTAGAATACAATTACAACATTTATAATAACTGGAACACTCTACACACTGGCAGCCTTCGAGGGTTAATGATCTAGGAAAAACCCTATCAAAAAGTTTCATTTTTTGCTTCAAAAACTAAGCTTCGAACAGCATCAAGCCTGTTCCAATGAGGGGGTCATAAGCTGTGTTTTTAAGGCAAAAATTAATAAAATATTGTTTGAATGGTGAATTTTGAGAATAGCAGTGAATGGTTAAGAGGGTTCTTTATTTATTGGGATTTAACAACACTTTTGACAGCCAGGGTTACCTCGTGTCTGACAGTTTTATGGGTGGACGAAGCCGGAGCACTGGAGAGAACCATGAGCAACAACGAGCAACTGCCAGACTCCCCAACATACTAACTTCACACAAGCAGGGTTAGCATTGGTTGAAGACAAGTGCACCATTGATGTGCAGTCCTCCTTAGTACATAGCGCCATCATGCCCCTATGTGGTTAAGGGGGTAATGTCAGTTAAAAAGTTAATGAACAGATTTCACACACTATCAACCACAGGCATACACGACTTTTGACAGTTACTCTTGACAATCACAGAATAACCAACATTTCTAGACCTTGTTGGCCTTAGTACATCCAATATTAGCATTTAATCTTATACATCTTGTTTGACAGAAATCTTTTATATCTTGTTTGACAGAGCCCATTTTTTCTTTCATATCATATTTGACAGAGCTAAATATAAAAGAATAAATACTTATTTCAGAGAATACAAGATAATGACCAATTTCTTGTTAATTGATACTTCTGTTAATTGCATATGATAACAGGGTTCCATTGTAATAAGGGGAATGAAAATAGTATGTAGTTACCCTTAGGGCACTGGGGATTTGTATACATTTTTCTACACTTTTGGCACTGTTGATCTTGTGACTTTGCAGTTGTTTCCAGGCAAGTCTTGGCTGCCTGTGTAGGCAGCCAAGACTTGTCTAGAAACATCTGCCAAAGCACTTTGAATGCAACTTGCACGTTTACCCAAAGATTGCATGTTGGATATCTGCTTTGTTGAAGAAAAATGTGATTCAAGTCAGAAGTAGGCCTTCGAGGGATAAAATCAGCTGGAATCACTGAGAAGAAATATGAAAAAAAAAAGAAATCGTGTTTCAGAAATAAAAGGACGTCCAGTTAAAATTGTAAACAGTAGGAAATTACATACCAATGAATTCACATGAAAATTGACTGTAAACAAATTTCAATCTCACTTTATGGAAAATGAAATTTCAGCATTTTGAGAACGAGCTTATTGAAAATTTGCCACTTTGTTAACTTTCCTATCCCAATGTAATAAATCTGTGGAATGTTTAAAATTTAAGCATTTTCCAGTTAGGGTCAAAACAGTGAAAAATGAGAATTCCCATACAACTTAAATAACATCCTGATATTCATATTTTACATTCGCCAAAGCTTTAGTAATGTTTCCTATAATTCTATAAAATATTATAATTATAAGTCTATAAAATATAATATATTTTTACAGTTAGAGCTAAAGCATGCATCACTTCTCCCATCACCATGATTAGTACAGCAACAGAGATCCTAACAAAAAACAAAGATACAAAAACTTCAGATTGCGGTTACCTACTTATATATCCCATGATGCATTAGTTCCAGGTCTTCAATGAGAAATGTAATAAATAAACTTGTAACTAATTACCTATCACAAAACTTGAAGTCACTACATGGCTCAATCAAGTGATGTAATATACTAACCCTTAACTCTTAACCCACTGAGTATTTTCAAGATATTTTTTCATCAAATCTGGTCATGGCTGCTCTGAAGCAGTCATGACTAGATCTGATGAAAATTCCTGTAAATTTAATTCAAGAAATCATTGGTGCAAAAATCAATGCAATTTACAGATTTTGATTAAATGCTCCAAAATTATATTAATTTCAGTGGCAAGAGGAATCCAGTCATGGCAGGAATATCTACCTGCAGCATGCAAGGAGTTTAGGGCCTGAAGTGTTTTATACATATTTTTTGACTTTTTGAGAGTTTACCTCCTGTAGATTTGTCATTGTTATTTATTTATTTATTGGTGCTTTAAGGTCACATATTTCTGCACTATGGCTAATCATGACCATGACAGTTTTACGTCTGGAGGAAGCTGGAGGAAGCCGGAGTACCCGGATTGAACCACCGAGCAATGGCGACCAACTGTCCGCTCCCCAACATACTAACTCCACACAAGCAGGGTTAGCATTGGTTGAAGACAAGTACACCATCAACGTGCAGTACGCCTCTTTAGTACACAACACCACCATGCCCCCACGTGGGCAATGGGGGTGAGGTGCCTTGCTCAAGGACACAATGTGGTTGCCGCAGGAGGGATTTGAACTGAGGACCTCTCAGCTTGCATCCTGCACCTCTTCTTACTGAGTGCCCTTTGCCATTGTTTCTAGGCAAGTCTTGAAAAAGTTACTGTGCTTGCCTGCATATACCTTCTCTTGATCCCTTACCTGTACCCTGACCTTTAAGTCTCAACATCGGATCTTTAATTATTTATTATTATTGAGCTTTTAACACTTTCGATAGCCCTTGACACTTCGTGTTGGACAGTAAAGGAAGCCGGAGTAACTGGAGAGGACAACCAAGCAGCAGTATGCAACTGTCAGACAGACTCAAGCCTGAAAACAAGCAGACTGTCATCTACACAGAATGCGGTCCCAAAAATTTACCCTCTGTGAACGTCAAGCTGAATCAAGGTCTCAAGCCTAAACAGAAAGAGGCACCCCAAGGATAAATTGGCCCATTGTATGGGATAGCATCAGCAAATTCAACCTGTGGGACCTCATTCTGCAAATGACAGATTGCTTATTTTCAGGCTTGGACAGACTCCCCAAAGTACTAACTCCTTACTAGCAGAGTTAACACTGGTTGAAGGAAAGTGTGTCATCGATGTGTAATACATCTTAGTGGCACCGTGCCCCCATGGGGCAACCAGGATTAAGAGTCTCGCCCAAGGAAACAACAGTGTTACCGCTGGTCAGCATCAAAACGTAAACATATCGGTTTTGAATTTCAATACTCTAACCACTCAGCCACCGTGCTCCCTGAAAGATTATATGTGGCACAACTTCAGGTGACAGCACACGAGAAACCTGAGTGTTATCTTCATTTAGTGCTCCATTCAAAAATTATTGATCAAACACAAAAATGATGTGTATGCGGATCCCTTCTTTCTACCTCTATCTGTGACCTTGAGCTTGAAGTCTTTCAACAACACAGACCAAGTGGTGGTACAAATATTTCTAAATATTCTCCTTACTCAAAATAATCTAGCACTCTACCAATACAGAAATGAAGATATTTCTCTTCACTGTGTTAAAAACAAAGAATACCAGTGATAATAGACAGCTAAATCAACCAGGTAATAATTAAAACATGTGAATGAAAAATATCACTATTTTTAATCTTATTTTGAAATGAAAAAACCTTATACCTGAATGGAGGAATTTGACATACCAAACAATCCAAATGTGAGTTGTAAAAAAGAAAATAGTGATTGATTAGTGTGTTAGTTTAAGCACATTAAATGGATAACCTCAAGTAATACTACTTTACCATATCAATGAAATTGTTGATACAAAATATAACCAAAATTTTCCCGAAATTTTTTCTTAACCGTTACGGCCTAAATCTGACTTTAAAAACTTTTTAATGCAAAAGAACAGGTGCCGCAAAATGCATGTTTGGGTTAACTCCAAACTTGCTTTCTAAGTACCTTGTTGTCAGTTGTTTCTAGGCAAGTCTTGGCTGCTTCTGTAGGAAGCCAAGACTTCAGTAGAAACAACTGCAAAGCCACAGGAGGTAGACTTTCAAAGTATAGTAAAAATGAGCAGAACAGTCCATAAATAATAAGCAAGAAGCTATCCCACAAGAATGTCTGATGTTGATACAAGTTTTATTATAGCTTAAACTGGTGGCGTTCAGATAGTACATTTCTATTTATTTATTGGGGTTTAACGACACTTTTGACAGTCAGGGTCATCTTGTGTCGGACAGTTTTACGGGTGGAGGAAGCTGGAGTACCCAGAGAGAACCACCGAGCAACTGTCAGGCTCCCCAACATACTAACTCCACACAAGCAGTGTTAGCATTGGTTGAAGACAAGTGCACCATCGACGTGCAGAATGCCTCGGTACACAACGCCACCATGCCTCCACATGGGGAATGGGGGGTGGGGTGAAGTGTCTTGTCCAAGAACACAACGCAGTTGCCAGAGGTGGGATTCAAACTAAGGACCTCTTGGCTTGCAGTCTGCACCTCTACCTACTAAGCCTGCACCCCCCCCCCCCCCCCCCCCCCCCCCCCCCCCCCCCCCCAGATAGTACATATTTGGGATTTGTTCTTAAAGATACCAAGAGTCAGGGACCAGCCTAGAGGGTCATTTGAGGGAGAAGTCACTTCTCCCTCCACTGACTTTAGGGAGAAGCCAGATGAAACGGGGAGAAGTGAGAAAATGTAGAGAGATGATTCTGCATTCGCATGATCTACCGGTATATTATATTTTCATCTCTCACAAAAATAAATCACTACAGACAGATCAGCCTTGAATTAAACAATTCAAGTGTGTCCATTTCTTGGTCCAGAGTGAGTAAAAAGTAGGTCAATATACTGTTTTGGTTTTCAAAACGTCTTGCACAAAAATAAAATCCAGATTGGAATTAAAACTTCAGCTTTTACAAAAAAGTGTTCTTTTATGAAAAACTGCTCCCCAGAAAAAAAATTCTGAGTGTGAAAAATACTTATTTTAAAGATAACTTAAATAGAAAATCTTGTCTTAACTTGACGTCTTGTCACCTAATTTCAATGCAGCCAAGACGGTTTGCGATTACATTATTAATCGGGCATTGTTTTTAAATGCTGATTTTATTTTTAGTTACTATGAAAATTATTCACAATAACAATTAACCCTAGCAATAATACTCTTTTCAGATGGAAATTCCTTTGTAAATTCTATGTGAATTCACCTAATTTCAAGGTAGGTCAATTGGGAATTTACAAATTACAGGGTGACACGATTTCGCTTTTTAGTGATGTCAGAGCGAAGTTATGCAATCCAAGGCGACTATTACGCCCCAGTCGCCTGGTCTCTGCCAAGAGTAAACAGTTTCTTTTCCTGTGGATGTGTATCATGTTCTCTTTAAAGAGACCTTATTCAGTCTGTCAGGATTCCTTATCTTAGAATTAGTAGAACAGGGTGTGTAGACAGAAAGAATGTTTAAATCAATATGCTTTTCTTTCTACAATTTGGGGCTCTAAGTAGAAATGCTTAGTCATAGAAAATAGACCTTTGCCTAACAAATATTGTGAGTAATGGAGATCACTGTGTAAATAACACTTGGGCATGCAAGCAGTAAATCTTAGAGTCAGATGAGTAACATGGATACCAAATTTTATCAGCATGAAGGATGTCTTGTCATCAATAAAATCCAAGAAAATATCCAATATTGCTATAACTGAAGAAGATCACAACATTTATTTCTATAATGCCTACACTAACATGTCAATATTCTGTTCAATTTGGAGTTCTACGGGATAAGCAGACTGCCTCTAAAATGCATGCTTAGTTGCATTTCTACTTAGATAAACATCTTAGTCCGTGAAAATGTAATGCATAAGAAACAAAAGCAATGTTTCCACTAATGAACTTCTGGGTTAACCCTTAAAGACAAAGAAGTTTTTATACATTTCTCCCTCACTTTGACAGTCCACATTCGATGGATCTGCAGTTGTTTCCAGGAAAATCCTGGCTGCATGTATGGGCAGCTAAAACTTGAATAGAAACAACTGCCAAGGTACCTGGAATGTAACTTGCAAGTTTACCCGAAAACTGCATGTTGGGGCACCTGTTTCGCTGAAGTGAAATGTTAATCAAGTAAGAATTTGGTACTTAAAGAGTTAAACAAAGTGGTTTATGAGCTGGAACTTTGTCTATATACTTGACCCATAACCCTTTACCCAATGTAACAGCCAAAACCGGCCTGTGCAATTCACAATGAAAGTGTCAATGACACTGTAGCTCAACTTGTCAAGACAAAGACATGTACATGTATAGTATGTGACACAGCAATGACAAACACCTAGGTAATGACCTGATAACAAAGGTACATATAAAGTATTGTAACGGTCTGTACATAAATACTGAGCGTTGCCTGTAACAAATGTATAGGTAAAGTATAGTAAAGGTGGGTGACAGTCAGATGCTAAACTAGAAAAAATCTTTGAGTCCCAGAGTGGGTCTGACTGAACCCCAAAATATTTGTTCTCATAGCACAGTGATAACAAAGGCACCCCAAAACACACTCATTCCTGTCCCAAGGTGAAAACAAAGGTACCCAAGAAGTTTCGTGAAGATCAGTTCACAAATATGAGCTGTGTAGAAGTTGTGACAAAAAACTGATTAGACCTAATTTCGATACAAAATGGCCACTGGCAGCCATCTTGAATTTTGGACCGCACCCAGAAACACTCGTTCTTGTCCCAAGGTGATAACAAAGGTACCCAAGACGTTTCGTGAAGATCGGTTCATAAATACAGACTCTAGCCCGAGCTGTATTGACATGTGTACTTACTGTGTGTAAGCAGCACTGAAAAAATCAAAGTTCATCTAATTTGCATAATTTCTGCACGAGAAAAAAACCTGTATTATATGTGATGTATCCCATGGTACTAAACATTCACACAAAAAATTATTCAAATCAGCGCTTTCATAAGGAAGTTCTGTGCAAAAATCTGATTGCACCAAATTTCGTACAAAATGGCTGCCATCGGCCATCTTGAATTTTGGACCGGACCCCAAAACACTCGTTCTCGTCCCACGGTGATAACAAAGGTACCCAAGAAGTTTCGTAAAGATCGGTTCATAAATACGGCCTCTAGCCCGAGCCGTATTGGCATTTGCACTTACAGTGCTGAAAGTAACACCAAAAAACATCAAAGTTAGTCTAATTTGCATAATTTACGCACGAGAAAAAAACCCGTATTATATGTGATGTATCCCATGGTACTAAACATTCATACAAAAAATTATTCAAATCAGAGCTTTCATATGGAAGTTCTGTACAAAAAACAGATTTCTGCATCGTCGGTACAAAATGGCAGCTGGCAGCCATCTTGAATTTCGGACCGCACCCAAAAACACTCGTTCTCGTCCCACAGTCATAACAAAGGTACTGATTGCACCAAATTTCGTACAAAATGGCTGCCATCGGCCATCTTGAATTTTGGACCGGACCCCAAAACACTCGTTCTCGTCCCACGGTGATAACAAAGGTACCCAAGAAGTTTCGTAAAGATCGGTTCATAAATATGGCCTCTAGCCCGAGCCATAGCAGCTTGGCACTTACAGCTCTGAAAGAAACACTAAATAAATAAATCAAAGTCAGTCTAATTTGCATAATTTACGCACGAGAAAAAAACCAGTATTATATGTGATGTATCCCATGGTAGTAAACATTTATACAAAACTTTATTCAAATCAGAACTTTCATACAGAAGTTCTGTACAAAAAACTGATTGTTGCATCATCGGTACAAAATGGCCGCTGGCAGCCATCTTGAATTTCGGACCACACCTAAAAACACTCGTTCCCGTCCCAGGGTCATAATAAAGGTACACAAGAAGTTTCGTAAAGATCGGTTCATAAATACGACCTCTAGCCCGAGCCATAGCCAATTGTTGACGTACAGACAGACAGACAGACAGATGGCCGGCCGGACAGACGGACGGACGGACGGACAGACGGACGACGGGCCATGACAATAGCTCAAATTTGACTTCGTCAAAGTTGAGCTAAAAATCACCATTCAATTTTCATTATTGTTTTCATTTTTCTCTCAAAAACATAGCTTATGACCCCTCATGGGAATGAGCTTGTTAACTCCCTTCACTCTGATGTCAAAATATCCAAATTTCAAGTAGCCATTTCCCCCATAATGCAACTGAGAATTTAACTAATTAATGCTTGTTTGACAGAGCTCAGTGAGCTCTGTCAAACAAGATTGAATTGGTAAAATTTCTAGTTGCATTATAGGAAAGATTTGCACACTGAACTTTAGATATTTTGACATCAGTGTGCAGGGGTTAAGCTCATTCGAATGACGGGTTATAAGCTATGTTTGTGAGACAAAAAATGAAAATATTTAGTTATTCATGAATTTTGCTTGCAAGTGTCGTCTGCCTTTCGTGTTAGGTAAAGGGTTGAGGGCATAATTCCTATTTTAATCACATTTTTCTACTACAAAACAGGTGCCGCAAAATGCAGTTTGGGGGCCAGCTTGAAAGTTACATTCAAAGTGTCATGGCAGTTATTTCTAAGGAATTCTTGGCTGCCTATATAGGCAGCCAAGACTTGCCAAGAAACAACCGCAAAGTCATAGGATGTGGATTGTCAAAGTAAAGCAAAAATGTATAAAAAAAATCTCCAGGTCCTAAAGGGTAAAACATTTTAAAGAATACCAGCCAATGGCATGCACTGAAACTTGATTCAAAAGGTGGATGTTTCTTCAAAGCGGTTTAATGACAAACAACAGTCACCATCTTGACATGTGGGATAGTTTTACAGTTGGAGGAAGCCGGAGTACCCGGAGAGAATCAATGAGCAACAGGCAGTAACTGTCACACTCGTCAACTTATTATACTAGTACAAGCAGTACTGGCATTGGTTGAATGCAATTATATCATGCACATGCTGTACACATTAGTAGATCATCAGAGCTCTCACAATCAGGATTAAGTGTCTTGCTCAAGGATACAATACTGATGTGCGTCGGGGTTGAACCATCGACCTTCAATCTAAAGTCAAATATGCTAACCAATGATTCATTGTGCTCCCTCAACAGGTGACAATCCTAACTGGTTCCAAAACAAGAGGCCCCACGTGGCCTTAATCGCTCACCTGACAAAGTGACTCTAAGAAGTATTTTAGGTCACCTTCACCATGTCATGCCTCATCAACATTAACTGGTTGAGTGATAGATTTTGTTTGAAGTTCAACATTTGTTACCTAAAATTAGTTTTATTTAAAATCATTGGTGTGTGGCCAATCTCCAATGATTTTTAATAAAGCAAATTTATCTCTGCAGACAAACTGGTTTAGCATGAAGCACAAACAAGGAATGTGAAGAGATAGCCTTGGACATCTCTCCCCAACTGTGGATATCTTCCATGTGCTACATGTATATATTTGCATGCAAGAAAACAAAAATTTTCACAAATTTTATTTTTTTTTATCATCATTGGAACAAGCTCAAACAGCTTATTCCAATAGGGGTATGGGAAGATCAGGTATATTTTTGAGACAGAAATGTGAATATATAAATAATGGTGTTTTTTTGTGAATGATGCTGGAGAATATTGCGTAAAGATATGGTAAATGGTTTGTTCTAGATACAGAATGATGCAAAAGTATTTAAATTCCTATAATGCATTTAAAAATTGAAGTAACTGTTTTTTTGCTGACGAACTTTTAGATGTGTGTGTCTGTGTTTGTGTGTGTGTGTGTGTGTTTGTGTGTGTGTGTTTGTGGGAGGGGGGGGGGGGGGTAAGAGTGTTCTTGCAAACAAAATTCCTGAATAAATGGAAAATTTTATTTTTTGTGTGAAAGACATAGTGCGTGAATGTTGATTGGAACAAGCTTAGAGAGCTCATTTTAATGTGAAGTCATAAAGCTGTGTTTTACGTACGAAATTCTGGAATAACTAAAAAAATTGCTTTTTTGACTCAAAAAGCATGGTGTGCGACCTCTCATTGGAATGAGCTCAAAAAGCTCATTCCAATGGGGTATTTACAAGCGATAAGTACATGTATGTTTAAGAGACAAAAATTAAAATTTGAATAGCGATTTTTGCGAAGAATGCTGACAAGTTTTGGCAGTTATGCTGGTAAAAAGGTAAGATATGCAAAGTGGTTGTTTTTTAGAGGCGACATTTAATTAAGGGGAATTAACCCTTGATTACTGAGGTAACTTCTAAAAGTACTGAAATTTCATGAAGCAATGTGAATAACAGACAACAGTTGCCTAAAAATTTCATGAATAACTAAAATTTTTATTCCTTTGTCTCGAAAACATGGCATATGACCTTTGTTGGAATGAGCTGAATGCGTGTGTTCCAATGAGGGGTCATAAAATTTGAACGAAGATTTGTGTGAATAATGCATTAGTACTGCTAGATTTGGGTAAATGGTTCACCCTGGATACCACCCCTTCTATAGTAGATCTTTTCTGCAAATTTTGTCTAAGATTCTATCAACTTTACAAATAAATACATTCATGAATCACAATCAGATCCACCCTACAATGTTGCATACCAAATATCAAAAGATTCTGCCTGCTGGATCTGGAGAAGAAGATTTTTTAAGAAATATGCCTGAAACGCACTAAGTTAAAATTTGGGCTCCTATACGGAGCCCAAATATAAACCCAGGGGGCCGATTTGAACAAACTTGAATCAGATCCACCCCACAATGTTGCTTACCAAATATGAAAAGATTCTGAAGCTGGATCTGGAGAAGAAGATTTTTTAAGAAATTTGCCTGAAATGCACTAAGTTCGAATTCGAGCTTCTATATTAAGCCCAAATATGAATCCAGGGGGCCGATTTGAACAAACTTGAATCAGATCCACCCCGCAATGTTGCATACCAAATATCAAAAGATTCTGCCTGCTGGATCTGGAGAAGAAGATTTTTGAAGAAATTTGCCCGAAATGCACTAAGTTTGAATTCGAGCTTCTATAGTGAGCCCAAATATGAATCCAGGGGGCTGATTTGAACAAACTTGAATCAGATCCACCCCGCAATGTTGCATACCAAATATCAAAAGATTCTACCTGCTGGATCTGGAGAAGATGATTTTTTAAGAAATTTGCCTGAAATGCACTAAGTTCGAATTCGAGCTTCTATAGTGAGCCCAAATATGAATCTAGGAAGCCGATTTGAACAAACTTGAATCAGATCCACCCCACAATGTTGCATACCAAATATCAAAAGATTCTGCCTGCTGGATCTGGAGAAGAAGATTTTTTAATAAATTTGCCCGAAATGCACTAAGTGCGAATTCGGGCTTCTATATTAAGCCCAAATATGAATCCAGGGGGCCGATTTGAACAAACTTGAATCAGATCCACCCCGCAATGTTGCATACCAAATATCAAAAGATTCTGCCTGCTGGATCTGGAGAAGAAGATTTTTGAAGAAATTTGCCCGAAATGCACTAAGTTTGAATTCGAGCTTCTATAGTGAGCCCAAATATGAATCCAGGGGGCTGATTTGAACAAACTTGAATCAGATCCACCCCGCAATGTTGCATACCAAATATCAAAAGATTCTGCCTGCTGGATCTGGAGAAGATGATTTTTTAAGAAATTTGCCTGAAATGCACTAAGTTCGAATTCGAGCTTCTATAGTGAGCCCAAATATGAATCTAGGAAGCCGATTTGAACAAACTTGAATCAGATCCACCCCACAATGTTGCATACCAAATATCAAAAGATTCTGCCTGCTGGATCTGGAGAAGAAGATTTTTTAATAAATTTGCTTGAAATGCACTAAGTTCAAATTTGGGCTCCTATACTGAGCCCAAATATAAACCCAGGGGGCCGATTTGAACAAACTTGAATCAGATCCACCCCACAATGTTGCTTACCAAATATGAAAAGATTCTGCCTGCTGGATCTGGAGAAGAAGATTTTTTAATAAATTTGCTTGAAATGCACTAAGTTCAAATTCGAGCTTCTATAGTGAGCCCAAATATGAATCTAGGAAGCCGATTTGAACAAACTTGAATCAGATCCACCCCACAATGTTGCATACCAAATATCAAAAGATTCTGCCTTCTGGATCTGGAGAAGAAGATTTTTTAAGAAATTTGCCTAAATGCACTAAGTTCGAAATCGGGCTCCTATACTGAGCCCAAATATGAACCCAGGGGGCCGATTTGAACAAACTTGAATCAGATCCACCCTACAATGTTGCATACCAAATATCAAAAGATTCTGCCTGCTGGATCTGGAGAAGAAGATTTTTTAAGAAATTTGCCTGAAATGCACTAAGTTCGAAATCGGGCTCCTATACTGAGCCCAAATATTAACCCAGGGGACGATTTGAACAATCTTGAATCAGATCCACCCCACAATGTTGCTTACCAAATATGAAAAGATTCTGCCTGCTGGATCTGGAGAAGAAGATTTTTTAAGAAATTTGCCTGAAATGCACTAAGTTCGAATTCGGGCTTCTATAGTAAGCCCAAATATGTATCCAGGGGGCCGATTTGAACAAACTTGAATCAGATCTACCCCGCAACATTGCATACCAAATATCAAAAGATTCTGCCTGCTGGATCTGGAGAAGAAGATTTTTGAAGAAATTTGCCTGAAATGCACTAAATTCGAATTCGAACTCCTATAGTGAGCCCAAATATGAATCTAGGGAGCCGATTTGAACAAACTTGAATCAGATCTACCCTACAATGTTGCATACCAAATATCAAAAGATTCTGCCTGCTGGATCTGGAGAAGAAGATTTTCAAAGAAATTTGCCTGAAATGCAGTAAGTTCAAATTTGGGCTCCTATACTGAACCCAAATATAAACCCAGGGGGCCGATTTGAACAAACTTGAATCAGATCCACCCCACAATGTTGCATACCAAATATCAAAAGATTCTGCCTGCTGGATCTGGAGAAGAAGATTTTTTAAGAAATTTGCCTGAAATGCACTAAGTTCGAAATCGGGCTCCTATACTGAGCCCAAATATGAACCCAGGGGGCCGATTTGAACAAACTTGAATCAGATCCACCCTACAATGTTGCATACCAAATATCAAAAGATTCTGCCTGCTGGATCTGGAGAAGAAGATTTTTTAATGTTTTTCCCATTGCCTACAGTGTTAAAAAGTGCTGACTCAGCACTTTTTCAAAGTCCCGAAACTGTACCCTATGATAAAACCGATGGCAATTTTTTTTTACCAATCCTTTCTGTTGGTCCTAAGGAAGCTGCACACCAAATAAAAATTCTCAGTGCCGTGCAGTTTTGGAGATATGGGCGTTTTAAATTTTTTCTATTTTTAGCTCCTGCGGTTCCCACGGGGCTGCGGGAAAATTTTTTTTTGCATAAATCAAGTACTCATGACCCAATAAGCCCTCACATAAAATTTGGTTCAAATCAGCCTCTCGGTTTGGAAAATAGAAATTTTGGGCGGGGCAAAAAATTTTGCCCCTCTCATAACAACGTCAAGTATAGCCCCACAAACTTCTCTTGAACAAATCTGAGTCTACACCTCAAAAGGAAGCTGCACACCAAATATCAAGTCTCTGCTACTGCTGGTTCATGAGAAGAAGATTTACAAAGATTTTGGTGCCCCTTGGGGGTGTGGCACCACCCAGGAGGAGGGGCAACTTCATTTGAACAAATCTGAATTGGCATTAGGTAATAAACATTTAGCCAACATTTGAATAAAATTGGGCTAGTGGTTTAGGAGGAGAAGTCGATAATGTAAAGTTAACGCCGGACGGACGACGACGGACGACGGACACCGGACGACGGACAGAAAGTGATTAGTTAAGCTCCCCTTGAGCTTCGCTCAGGTGAGCTAATAACATTCAGTGGGTTTTTTAGCAATTTTTTGAAATGCATAGGTTCATATGTGAGTATCAGGGAGATCCACCACAAATAAATTTGGGCACGAATGATGTGTGGATGAGGCAGTTTGACTCTCATGGAAAGACCTGGTCTCAATGGGCCTCATTATTAAACCTTACTGAACTGGATATCTTTGACTGGGTGTCAGAAGGTTCATGAAACAACATATTTTACAAAGTATTATGTTGAGATCTTCAGTCATTTTTCTGTTGCTGAAAGTTTCAAAGATATATAAGCAATGTTCATGCTGGCTCAAGAGTTTAATGTGCCAAAGCTGAATACTTTTTGTGTCAAATAAGAATGCCAAATGAGTTTTTTTGTGCCTATGGGTATTTTATGTGGGAGAACTACACTATAGCCGCTGTGGATTCATCACTTTCCATGTGTAGGAAAAATGTCCACGGTCGCAGTAATATTAGATTCCAAACAGTAATCATAGGAATACTCATCAAACATTTAATTAATGAAGCACCGGGTACGACCCGGTGCTTCATTAATTGAAATTTTGCTGGTGATGATTTTTATTACCTGGTAAAGGCAAGTGTGGACATCACTGTCCACGTGTGTATTACAACCAGTCCACAGCGGCTGCACTGTATAAACAATTTTTTTTCAGATTTTATTTGAGAAAGATCAAAAGCAGAATTTTTTACAAACTCAAATTTAACATAAAACGGAACATAAAATAATAAAGTATTATGAAACATACAGGATCTAAACGGAAACTGATGGACATGTGAATCGAATTATTTGTCATTTTATTACTGCTTAAATCTTTAATTTTGGTCAATGGGGAAAGTACCATCAACAATTAAAAGACAATTGACAATCTGGTCTATTGTCCACTGGCTGAAGAAACAAAGCATGCGTTGTTTACAAAATACACAACTTTTTAATCCAAGGCCATCGGTAAAGACAACTGGAGAGTGACTGGTCATTGGGTACACAGTTGAACAAGATTACTTTTTTTATAAGTAATGATGTGGCCAAATCAAGAATGTACCACAGTACTAGGTTCGTAATTTTGAATTTATGTGCCAAATTTTTGTGCCAAACGCTCACATTTATGTACCAGATTTTTTAAAAATGTGCATTTGGCACATGCCAGCATGAACACTGTATATAAGGCTATTAAAAACAGATTCTTGTTTCTCAGGCACCTCCCTCGTCATAGAAAATCTGCCTCACCATCTTTTTTTCACCTGGAAATCTCTTCTATGACACTATTTTGCACTTGCAGGACAAATATTTAACCAACTAATTGTAAGCATTTATATATAGACAAATATACAAATGTCACTAAATGGTTACAAGTATAATCTATCAGTGGCTGAAAGTGAGATATAGATACTGTGAAAATACTGTCACTCTTTCTTCAAAATTAAAGTGTTCATGGGGTTGAACTGCAACCATGTGAGCCTGTGACCTGGACTTTTGGTCATCCAAATCACTGGTATTCAAAACACATATAGCCTGGTGATTATAGCTAGTTTTGTTCTTCTAAAATTGTGAATGAACATACACACAAATATTGCAGATGGCGAGACAAACAGACAGAAAATGCTTAACGCTTTGACATGCCCACTAGACTCGACTTCTCTGGGTTTTTCTTGAATGCCATATGTTCGAAATCAACTCTTGACAAAAGAAGAAATTATAAATTATGAATTTTTAAACTGCTTTGGATGTTATAGTACTGAGCTGCAGATAAAAAAAACTAACCAAAGAGACTGTCTTGTACTTGACATTATATTCTAGATCACACTGACTTTCTAAGAAATATTTAATTTTGAATCAGAAGATTGATTAACAAAAGCAAAGGATGAAGTTAAAGTTAAAAAACCCAGTTTAGTAGAAATGAAGGAAGCAGAAAATGGAAAAAACCCTCATTCTCTAACAGGTAAATGATATGATAGTCAGCAATGTCTACGTATTTACATGTACATAGTTTGGAGAGTTTGAGTCACTTTGAGAACACCAATTAAAAATGAAAGGGATTTTGACATGTCACAATCAATCAAATTCTACATAGTCTGGGGAGTTTGAGACACCTTGAGAACACTAATGAAATGGGATTTCGACATCTCAGAATCAAGCAAATTTTATAAGATAGCATAGGCACAAGACCAATTAAGTAGATTTTGTTTCTCAGGCCATTTTTTGTAAAATTGCATGTGGGGGGGCATTATTTTAATTTTATTTTTCATTTTTGTGATTATTTCTTTGCCATCCAAAGTTCATGTTCTTGATCTGTTTTATGTTTTAGGCCTCATAATCTACAGAATAGCTTGGGTAGTGGTGTATTTCGTCCCTTGAGTGCAAGAAGGCTTTGCAATGCTGAAGCATTGCAAAGCCTTGTTGCACTCAAGGGAAAAATGTATCAATTTTATTAACTTGGGTAAAATATCGGACAAAAACCATTTAATTTGTATTTTTTTAAGTTTACATTGGTTATAAAAAGAGAGCATGCACCAGCCAAAAGGATCAAGCAGGAGAGCCTGAGAAAGAGATTTTTAACTTTTTTAGGCCTTGTCTTTTTTTTTATTGGTGCTTAATGCTACATCAACAGCAGAGGCTATATCGTGGTGATACCATTTATCTGCAATGAATCTTCCAGTACAACCCACAAGTCTGTGAGCTCCAACTCTGTTGTGCTTGTACTTTAACTCAAATTTTGATTTATTATACGGCGAAGACTCTTTATCTAGATGTTACCATAGTATTATTATTATTTATTTAGGTTAACCCTTTACCTAACGTGAAAAGCAGACGACACTTGCAAAAAAAATTCTTGAATAACTAATTTTTTTCATTTTTTGTCTCAAAAACATAGGTTATGACCCCTCGTTGGAACGAGCTCGATGAGCTCGTTCCAACGAGGGGTCATAACCTATGTTTTTGAGACAAAAAATGAAAAAAAATAGTGAAAATTAAATGGCGATTTTTGAGAATAGCGCTGGCCGGTTTTGGCCGTTACGTTGGGTAAAGAGTTAAGGTTATTTACTGCATCTTTGACATATGACCACAACACAAGTATAACACCAATTCATACAACAAAACACATCAATTTAAATCAAATTTTATACTTAAGCTGCGCACTTTGGGGACCCTACCCCCCTCACTCCACACACACACCCTGGGCATTGGTTGCTAGGTCAAAGTTCACCACTAAGACAGAAGCTGTTCAAAACACTAAAGAACCACTACTTCTCTTCCCAGGGCTCCTATCAGGATATTGTCAAGAAAAGCACTTCACATTTACTCAAATCACAAGAAACTGACACAATGGCCACAAATTTAGAGGAAAGTGAATAGTGGAATCCTTCTGTACACTGATGAAGAAATGTCAAACTTTTAAACAGCAAATTTATCACATAATGTAACCAAGAACTTTACCAATTTAGTCTTGTTTCAGGGCTTGCATTGCAATGGGAATCCAAAAATCAATTGATGCAGAGATTTGAACAACAAAACCAGTGAGAATCCATGTAGATTTTCACTGCACCTAAGCTAGGATTCGTGTGAAAAGAATTTAGTCAATCTAAACCTTTACCTAACACAGCAGCAGCAGATTAACCAATACAAGGCTAACATGACCTGAAATATTCTGACACTTTGTCAATAAAATTGTGCAAATAAGGCTGTCATTGGAAATGAGCCGATTCCAATAACATACATATTTGTAAGGTTTATTGGTAAATATTATTAATTTAAAAAAAAAAAAAAAAAAATTCAGTTTATGTTTTAAAAACTGAAAAGCTGTGTTGGGTAAAGGGTTAACATGTGTTATCAGTATTCAACAGGGGTTCAATCTTGGTGGCCTGATGGGTTCCTGGGACACTCATAGAAGGTATGGATTCTCACAACCATTTTCACAAGAATCCAAATGGACTCTCCTGAATTTAGATGAAATTTTAGCCCTGTATCTGACAAAGCTCAGAGAGTTCTGTCAAAACAAAACTACACTGCTTTGTTTATTAGGGCTTAGCTGGTGGGGTGTTAAATTTTTCAATGAGTGATGTAAAATGCGAGTATTATTTTTCATAGACACCAGATTTGATTTAGCGAGATCTTGTTCATAAATAATTATTCTGTTACGATTTAATGGAAAGCCCCTCTAGCACTCTCCCAAAAATTGTAACAAAACATTTTTATGCAAACATTTTTTTTTCCTCCTGCCAAGCAAACAACAAGCTAACGCATACAGTGTAAAGCCATTATAGTGGCTTTCAGCATTTTTCAAAAGAGCCCTGATAGTGGCTTCTAGCACTCAACCAGTTAACAACTTAACACCACTTTCAACAACCAGGGTCACATGGTGTCAGAAATGAAGTGATTAACTTCCTAATTGTATTATGGGGAAAAAATGAAGGCTGAAATCCAAACCTTGCGACATCATTTCTTGGAAAGCTCACAGAGAGAGCTACCCAAGAAATTATGTCAACTGAGTTGGTGTCAAAACTTCCAAAGGACAGAAACTTAGAAAACACATAAATGTCCTAATTCATAAGCACACTCTCTGGCCAAAATAACAAGAAATTTGGAACAAGCACTTTCCAGGAGCATTTCCCAAAATGTTGGATTTTCAAACACTGTTAACCCTTTACCCAACGCAGACGATATAAAAATTTATTATTTTAAATATAATTTTTTTAAATTTTTCAAAAAATTTCAACAAAACCATATCATGTGACCCCTTATTGGAACGAGCTCAATGAGCTTGTTCCAATGAGGGGTCACAAGATATGGTTTTGTTGAAATACTTTGAAAAATTTAATTTTTTCAACTGCTCAATGTGCATATTACACGTGCGGATCCGGGCGATTCGTCAGGTAAAGGGTTAACTGGATAAGTGCTAGAAGCCACTATAGTGGCTTTACACTGTTTGCACTAATTTTTTGTTTGCTCAGTAGTACAAGAAAATATAAAATTGTTTTGTTCCAATTTATTGGAGAGTGTCAACTGGCATTCTCCAATAAACTGCAACAAAACAATTATTTCTGAGCAACATCTTGCTAGACTAAGGCTCCTTTTGCTGATAGTGTGATATATCTGAAAACAAGCCAAGACCAATACCGGGTCTGGACCTGCATCACTGCATGCAACTGATCACAGAGATGAACAGACTTCAAAGTATCGGCAAACAGGAAGTGGCTGCACGGCAGATCTGAAAATTAGATACACGATACAACTCATCATTATGAAGCACCAGACCAAATATAAAATCATTCCCTTTCAAAGAAGCCAAGAAAACTTTGATGGAAGTAGTGTTTCGGACGGACTGACTGATGGACTGACGGACAGAGTCGAGCAGTTACTAGACCTGCTCTGCCGCTGGCGACGCAGGTAATAACAAAAATACTCATGTTACAAATGACCATCGAAATATAATTTAGCATTCTACCAGTTAAGGTCCTGGAATTTCAATTTTAAAATTCAAGTACCTTCCAAGACCCATATGAACCCAGTGATGATAGAGTGCATATAAAATAGGAACTTATCTGAGATCCTCTATTCACAGTTTGCCAAATGTTGATTTGATTAAAAAAAAATGTCAAATTCATGAAATCAATAAGATATTGCTATAACATTCAGGCACAAACAATATCACAACATTCACTAAATTCTGATGACAAACATACTCGAAGAAAGCCTTCATTCAAGATACAGATACAGATAAGTTCAGTGACATACAAGATATTTATTGAGGACCTGAGTCCCATACTTTATAAACATGCAAATTCAGTTACATCATAAATGAAATCGCCATTTCATTTCAACATTTGTATATAATGAAGGAGATTAGAAAAACAGTGTTAGTACTAATACTAATGGAATAATAGTATTTAGCAATCTAGTATGATCAAGTTTTACAACAGAATCCAGAGTAATATTGCTTCCCATTGTTAGTGAGAAAAGCACTTACTGAAACTACTAACCTCCTGTTGAAATCCAAGCAAAGCGGTGTAATTTAAAATAAAATGATAAAAATAATCAAATAAGACAAAAGACGCTACAGCATTCAAGACAGTGTTGCATGATTGATTAATATTGAAACCTTCAAAACCCGACTCATTTGGGTCAAGGTTGGTTTAAATGGTGTGTTCTCAAAAAGTCAAAAAACTAAAATTCACACCTCGGTAAGTTTGTTTTGATAGTAATTATAGTTTATATCTAATTAGTGGTCGCTCGTGAGATGCTTCTGTATTCAGAGATCAGAGATACAGATGGTGGGCTTTAAGTGTTCGATGAACAGAGTTTACTGAGTTGTGTAAGATATATACAGTATGTGGAGAGAGGATTGTAATTAAATCACCTGGGGAATATAGTTGTCACTTAACTTATCACTTTCAAATTCTGAACATGTGGACAAAAAAAAACAAGCAATGTTTCAGCAAATGGATATTGGCTGGAACTTTGCTTATGCTTGTTATGCATTGCAACAAATTTGCAATTATTGCTTGAGTGGAATTGCCACTCTGTAGGTGATTTAGTGATAATACACTCCCCACATACTGAATATACGTACAAGGCAATGGTATCCATATCAATTTTCTGAAGTAAAAATTGGGGAGCAAACAAAGACGTGCTTCTCAAGCTTCACAAATCATTCAAACGTCAGTGAGAATTACACAAAAGACACCTATGGTTATTCCCCACAGTTATAGACCCTTCCCACAAAATACACGATGCTAATTAGATACAGACTGTAGCCTTAAGCCTATTGTTCTCTTGTGAAAACACACCGGTACAGATTTTCATTTTTTCAATGTTTTGAGATACAGTCGGTTTAAACAAATACAAAATACTGCAGCTTATTCTTACATGGATCACTCATTTAAGGATGAGGTTTTATGCAAGGCATTTTCAAAGATCTTTCAGGATTTTTTAAGACTATTCCAAGCTATCAGCATATAGCTTTAGATAAGCCTTCTTTCTGATTATGAATAGAGATTTTAGTAAACAACCAGAAGTCTAAAGTAGAGTCTACTTCACTTCAGAGTTGTACAGCAGGGATTTGTACTGACGTTTGCCTAATAGTGAACAATGAAATTTGTATAAGCTGAGCAATTGTTTTTAGTCAAGTGTTGTCTGCCTATTCAGGAAGACGACACTTGACAAAAAACAACTGCTAAGCCATAAGTCTTGATACTTTTAAATGTTCGATGTAAATTTTCTCTTATTTCCCAGTCTTGTAAGAGCATCCTTACTTATTTATTTATTTATTTATTTATTTATTTATTTATTTATTCAATCGTTTATTTACATATTTCTGGACATTAGCTTATCGTGTCCAGCCAATCGTTTATACCAATTTTTGAGGACTTCCACATCAGGAATTGGTTACAAGATCCTATTTTACCATAGTAAACAAGCACTGCTTCACTTCCTGGGTTTTCCATGGGGAATGAGCATCCTTAAAAAACAATAACATTCAAGGCTGATGCATAAATTTCAAGTACTTTCAAGGCCTTGAAAACCTATTTTTCAAGTCAATGACTATCAAGGTTTTTAAGGACCACAATGAACTGATTGTTTGTCATTATCACAACTGCAAAGTAAAGTCAAACAATAATCAATTGCATATAATTATGTTGCCCACTTTAGAGTACTTGTACATAAAGTGTTGGTAACAAGACCTCTTACACAAGTAAAGCAGAACTTCTCTACCACAACAACCATACACAACTCCACTTCCCAGGGTTATTTAATTTCCCACAAACACTCCATTAACTCTTAGAAGCCGGGGAATCAGAATGAATTTATTGAACATGACATACCGCGAAAAACTTACAGAAAAGCAGTTGCTTCAAGTCAAGTGTTGTCTGCCTATTCAGGCAGACAACACTTGACTAGAAGCACTTGCTCAGTGTTTAATTCTCCCCCTGCCCAAAGATAGCCGAAATTTCACATCCAGATTACCTGCCGTATTACATCACAGGCATGAAAACTCGACTCCCGGCTTCTAAGAGTCAAGCTCAAAACATGCTTTGTGACCCATCCCCAGAAAAGCCTTGATGATTTCATATAACAAAATTTATCTTATAAAGTGATAATTAAATTCTAGGGCTTAGTTCTTTTTATGAAAAAAAATTCTACTACTGGTACACTGCATTTTAGTATGTCTTCAAGCATTCTCAAATAAACTGAAACAAATCCAAATACATGAGCCGAGTACTGATGGCTTCTCTTTGCAATAAAGTCCTGGTTGTGGCTTACAGTTGTGTATATCTTTGCTTTGCCTGATACAGTGTTACACTTTTGTTACAAATTATCAAACATCTATAATTAATAAATTCTGAGACTTTTCCCATATTGTACAATGCTTATTTGGGCCTGCACAATTATGATTTTTTGTCATCTTTAGATTGCATCTATATCTCAACTATGTAGATGTCCTATGAGCAGATATGTAAGGGGGCAAGAAAAAAAAAAGAGGAAAACTTTCATTTCTAAGGAATTGTGAAGAATTTTATTTTTGACAATTCTTATCTTAACTAGGGACCTGCAAGTCATTATCTCCATCACTCACTTCCTTGCAGAAATATCAGTGGTGGGGCAACAACTGATATTGATATGGGGGTCCTATTGAGCATGTCAGTGTACATCACCCAAAATGTACAAAGTATGTTCCTGGCATCAGTAATCAAGAAAGCTAATTATTCTTCATTTCATTCTATACCAACCCAAGGCACTTGGAATTAATTTTTCAAAATGGAACCCAAATTGCTTACAAGTGAACAATCTATGTTCAAGATAATAACAGCTGTTTTGAGTTGAAAAGGTAATGGGCAAAGCATGAAAGAAAATCTTGGCACCAGCAAAATTAAATCAAAGAATGTTCAGAATATGGAATGCATGGAAGGTTCAGAAGAAGAAATGAACTACATTGCCAGTTAAAGCTAATTATACATATAAAATAAGTCTTGCAATCACCAGTGAGAACTCAGTAGTTTCAAACCTGGCAATGGCCGAACATTTTTGCTTTAACTTTTTACTTAAAACCAAAGAAAGAAAAAAAAAATTTCTAGTTCCATCTGAGAGTTTACTTTTAAAACTCTTTAAGACATTTTTTTTTTGTTTCCACTCAATACCATTATTCTACCTTCCATATTATTAATATTTACATATTTTCAACTTCAAACTATTTGCCTGCCCTGCACTTTTATTTTAAACAAAAAAGATGTAAACACACTCCTGGAAAAAAGATCTTTAAGGATTTTTCATGGTACAAAATACCACAAGCTCAGTGAAAGGAGATCAAGATATAAGTTGGAGTCTTCTGAGCACCTGACAGCATAAAGCACAGGCATATTACAAAGCAGTAAAATGACCAATTTCAATTTTTATCCTGTTGACAAAACCAATTAATTCTGTGCGCAAAAGTGCACTTATGTTCTGTATATCGTCTATTCACACCATTAAGAGTAAAAAGGTGCCAACTGATTTATGCTTTCATTTATTCATTTATGTTATTTATTGGGGTTGAAAGATGCTTAGGACAGCTAGGGTCACCTTGTGCTGGACAGTTTTATGGGTCGAGGAAGCAGAATAACTGGAGAACCACCAAGCTGCAATAAGCAACTGTTAAACTACCTAACCTACAGACTCAGCACAAGCAGGGTTAACAGTGGCAGTGGATGAAGGCAAGTGCACCATCAACATGCAGTATGCCTTAGTCCACAGCGCCACTTTGCCCCCACATGGCAGTCTTCCAATTTTCAGGTTTGCCATTGCACTTGCGCGCACGCCATTTTACAAGTATATTTTTGTTTTTTAAATGTTCGAAATGATGAACACGTATTGTGATTATGTGATCTTCATTTTATAGTTATGACCAAATAAACGTTGATACCAAAACGGGGATATTTTTAATAGAATACAGCATGTGTATGATAGACTGTTACTATCATACTAGAGCATGGAGGTTTTTCGGTTCGGTTTTGTTTTTTGCCGCAAACCGAAAAACCGAACCGACGGGCAAAAAAAACCCGTCCAGACGGTTTTTGCATACTTTGACGTTAAACTTCGAAATTTACAACGACCCACTCGTAATCTCATTTTGAAAATGACAACGAACGTCAGCAGAATGGGCCAATCCAAAAGAGATTATTTCCGTATAATTATGTCCGTGTTTTAGTTGCTCCCACGTATAAGTAGCACCCAATATTTTCAGCCAATATACCTCCCCTGCGACTATTACCTTTGTATAAGTCGCACCCCGACTGTGAGAATAGCAAGTGGGGGCCGACAAAAGAACGAATATGGCCAGTGAGTGTAGTACTGCAGGAAATTAAGTGAGTGTTGGAACACGTGAACGTTCCTTTTTTTCTTTTTTTTTTTTTCATTTCAGTCATATTTATCTCATATTAAATGCATGAAATAAAATAATAATCAAAATTCTATAGGGTTATTTACTTTGACCATTTATTCCCCATGTGATACTCGTTGATGCTGTAAATCCATTTTATTTTGCACATAACAACATGAGGGAAAGTTCATACTCTGTACTTCGAAAGGAGGCGAGAGGTCCAGTGAGGGATCAAGGAACAGGACAGTGAATGGAGTCCCTGTATTATGGCGATGTTAAACATAACAGAAAAGTTACAAGTGAAAATTATTTATTTTATCGAAATTAAAACTGAACACAAAATAACAAAGCAGGTATATAATGTATAGCAGTTGCAGCGCCAGGATTTCGATCGGGGGGGGGGGGGAGGGATTTGGGGGGGGGGGGGGTTCTGGTAGGGGGTGCTAAGTAAGATGTGTGGGTTCAAGGTCGAGATGCTTACGGCATCTCCCGAAGGTTGTAGCCCTGAGCCAGGTGGGTGGGCATGGGAGAGTATGCCTCCACCCATTGGTTTGGGATCTGTGGGTCGTACTCCAGGAAAAAAAAATCACATTTGAAAAATTTGGACGCCATCGGAGTGATATCTGAGCGTTTCTTCACCGCCTGACGTGGTCTTCAAAGGCGCCCAGGTTGTATCAGATAGCAATTTGAATTTTGTTTTTTTTGGAAAGGGGAGGGGAGGGGAGGGGATAGCACCACCACCCCTATGGTGCTGCCACTGATGTATAGCATTTACCAAATAGAACATATACAACAGGAAAATAATCAAATGACATACAATCTACCCCAAATTCATATTAACCCTTCATCAAGTGACTGAGTGCTAGTGAAGTGTGCTATGTCTCAGTACTGCCAGTAGGACGTAACACGCTTTAAATAGCTCTCAGGTGACATTTCTATGGCCTTTTCTAGTAAGACGATAGTGATTTAGATTAATTGAAGGGCCTGGAAATAATACCGAAAAACCGAACCGAAACTGAGGTTTTAAAAAAAAATAAAACCAAAACCGAACCTGGAAAAAACCCTCCATGCACTATATCATACACACATTGTTTTCTATTAAAAAGATCCCCATTTTCCCTAACCTTTCAGAATAGTTCAGCGTTTCATTAGTCGGAAAAATCACACTTGTGAATTAGAAATGACCCACGGCATACTTGGCGTAGCTGCATTTTTCAAAATGGAAAGACTGCATGTGGATAGCCAAGTCAGGATTAGGTCCCTTTCCCCAAGGACACACTGCAGTTACTGCTGGTCAGGATCAAACCATGGATCTATCAGTTTGAAGTTCAATACTCGAAGCATTGAGCCACTGCACTCACCTTTATGTTTTCAAGGGATAATATAATTCAGGTGTATGAACTCATTAGAAAATGAACCTGAAAGTTACAATATGTATGAACTCGACTTTTAATGCAACATGCCATAAAATTATTTATTTATTGGGTTTAAGGTCACATATTTTTGCACAATGGCTAATCATGACTACAACATGGATAACAAAGTAAAATCAGCCAATCGTTTATACCCTTGTTGCATATTTTTGAGGACTTCTACCCCCAGGCATTGGTGACTGGGAACTATTTTGCAAGTAAAACAGAGCTTGTTTACCACAGTGAACAAGCATGGCTTCTCTTCCCGAGGTTCCAGTGGGAACACTTATTAAATTTAACCCTTTACCTATTGTAATGGGTATATCCATCCAGTGTTATTCACAATTCAATGTTTATTATTTTTTTTAGTTTTTGCCATCAAACCATAGCTTATGATCCCTCAATGGACCGAATTTGTTAAGCTTTGTTTTGGTGAAAATTTGTTTAAAATCTTAGAAAAAAATGTTTTCTGCATATGTCATCTATTTAATTACCAGTGTTTAAGGACAATATAAACATCTACAGCTATATGAATATACTCATGCTCCTAACTTTAGAGGACATCCAACCCAGGCATTTGTTTCTTTATTGGGATTTAACAACACTTTCAGTAGCCAGGGTCACATCATGTCGGAACTACAAGCATTGGTTACCAGGTTTTACCAGTAAAACAGATCTTGTTTACTGTAGTAAACAAGCATTGCTCTACTTTCTGTGGTTCCCACAGAGAACTGCAAGTGTAGTCTACTTGTTATAAGGTAAAGGGATGATTCACTTACAATTCGGAGTGGAGAATATCAGCAAAATTACAAAACATAAGGCCTCACACAGTAGATCTTGTTTCTCATGCCATTTTTTGTAAAATTACATATGGGCGGGTGTTTTTCTATTTTATTTTTGCAATTATTTCTTTGCAATCAAAAGTTCATGTTCTTTGTTTACCGAATGTTTCAGGCCTCATAAATCTACAGAATAGCATGGGTAGTGGTGTATTTCGTCCCTTGAGTGCAAGAAGGCTTTGCAATGCTAAAGCATTGGAAAGACTTGTTGCACTCAAGGGACAAGTTTATCAATTTTATTAACTTGGGTAAACTATCAGACATAAACCATTTAATTTTTACTTTTTCAAGTTTGCATTGGTTATAAAACGAGAGCATGCGGCAGTCAAAAGGACCATGCGGGAGGGCCTGAGAAACAGATTTTCAACTTTTGTAGGCATACGGGTGCATTTTTTAGTTTTGTCAACAGAACAAAAAATGTTCCACTTCAAAGCATGTTGTGCCTTTTATTAAAAAAAGACACAATAAACCTTCTAAAACAGGTACCCATAATATATATTGCAGTGTATCCAAGCATGTGATAATAAATATAATAAACCAGGACAAAAAAAAACTGTCTGATTAACCCTTTAACCAACATAATGTGTAAAAAATAGGCCGATGAAATCGTCAGATGTGTGCCCATACGCGCAACTAGTAGAAAGCTGTATGGCGGAGCACCACCACGGATGCTGACATTATGTACACCATACATGGTAAGGGTACATATAGAAATGGATTGGAGGAGTGTCTAATTTGATGGATAAAGGGTTAATATCTCCGGATAAAATTATCAGATTTACATAAAAAACTATACAGCACATCAGTAACCTGAATACATATATAAAATAACATGACAATCGGATTAATATTTTTTGAGTTACCAAAGGGATTGGAGAAATTTTCAATTTGAAGGATAAAGGGTTAATATCTCAGGATCAAATTATCAGATTTACACCAAAAACTATACAGCTTGGCACATCAGTAACCTGAACACAAATATAAAGTAACTTGACAATCCAAGCAATATTTTTCAAGTTATCGAATGCCAAAGGGATTGGAAGAATTTTCAATTTGAAGAATAAAGGGTTAATATCTCAGGATCAAAATAACAGATTTACACCAAAAACTATACAGCTCGGTACATCAGTAACCTGTACACAAATATAAAGTAACTTGACAATCCAATTAATATTTTTCAAGTTATCGAATGCCAAAGGGATTGGAGGAATTTTCAATTTGAAGGATAAAGGGTTAAAATCTCAGGATCAAATTATCAGATTTACACCAAAAACTATACAGCTCGGCACATCAGTAACCTGAACACAAATATAAAGTAACTTGACAATCCAAGCAATATTTTTCAAGTTATCGAATGCCAAAGAAATGGATACGGACACCGGACGTTCAATTTGAAGGATAAAGTGTTAATATCTCAGGATCAAAATAACAGATTTACGCTAAAAACTATACAGCTCGGCACATCAGTAACCTGAACACAAATATAAAGTAACTTGACAATCCAAGCAATATTTTTCAAGTTATCGAATGCCAAAGGGATTGGAGGAATTTTCAATTTGAAGGATAAACGGTTAATATCTCGGGATCAAATCATCAGATTTACATCAAAAACTATACAGCTCGGCAAATCAGTAACCTGAACACAAATATAAAGTAACTAGACAATCCAAGCAATATTTTTCAAGTTATCGAATGCCAAAGGGATTGGAAGAATTTTCAATTTGAAGGATAAAGGGTTAAAATCTCAGGATCAAATTATCAGATTTACACCAAAAACTATACAGCTCGGCACATCAGTAACCTGAACACAAATATAAAGTAACTTGACAATCGAAGCAATATTTTTCAAGTTATCGAATGCCAAAGAAATGGATATGGACGCCAGACGGATGGACAGACAGACGGACAAAGGATGGACGAACGATGGATGGCCACCCCGGATGCCGGCATTATGTGTACCATACATAGTATGGGTACACATAAAAACCGGCCACTGTTACATGCAAAAATCACCATTCAATTTTCATAATTTTTTTCATTTTTTGTCTCAAAAATATACCGCTTATGGTTCATCATAGCTTATGAGCTTGTTCCAATGAGGGGTCATAAACAATGTTTTTGATGCAGAAAAATGAAAAAAAAAATAGTTATTCAAGGGATTTTGTTTGCAAGTGTCATCTGACTTTCATGTTAAGCAAAGGGTTGACACATAAGGCAAATAAAGATGCTGGCGTTGAAAAATTACAATGATGGCAAAATAAGAGTTTTAAAAGTTGTTTCA
Source organism: Pictodentalium vernedei (assembly GCA_031216915.1). Taxonomy (NCBI): domain Eukaryota; kingdom Metazoa; phylum Mollusca; class Scaphopoda; order Dentaliida; family Dentaliidae; genus Pictodentalium; species Pictodentalium vernedei. The sequence continues at coordinate 334,652,976 of CM062292.1, forward strand.
ACCTCAATAGGCTATTAAAAAATCCCATACCAAGTCAGAATTGAAAGAACAAATATATAAAATATATCATCATGAACTGATACGAGGACAATGCGAAGTTTTTTCCTCACATTTGTTTTTATTGCAATGGGTTCTCCACAAGCAAATAAAGATATTCACAAATACTGCTCTATGTGAACAGAATTATCATCCCTTAAGATAATTTGTTCAAAATTTAATTCAATGCATATGTGGACCATCAAGAAAAATTTATTATTGTCACTACTGCCCACTAAATTGTAATATTCTGAACTATTTGAAAGATTACCAATCAAGGATGCAGCCATTAAAGGCATAAAAGTCCTTTTTAGACAAGCCAGAAAATAAGAAATCTGTCATTTGCAGAGGCCGAAATTGCTGATGCTATTCCATACAGTGGACCAATTTATCCTCTGGGTTCCTCTTTCTGTTCAGATTTGAGACCCTGATTCAGATTGAGGTTCACAGAGGGTAAATTTAGTGATGCTACCCTGCTGTGCAGGATAGCATCACCAAATTCACCCTCTGGGAACCTCTTTTTGCAGATGACAGTCTGCTTATTTTCTGGCTTGTTTTAGATTGCCTTCGTACCTAAGCATAAATGCCCAACTCCAACTAGGTAAAATTTTATGGCCTCCCACACAGCAAAGTATAACTTGGGAGTCCGATATATGTTATGCGATCAACAACAAAATCACCTTTTCTATAAGTACATGTTATCTTTCAGGTAATCTAAATTTATTCTAAATAATGGTATTACGCATGCCGATTTTCCACATTTAATAAACCACACACACACATTATGATAAACAATGCTTCAATAACATGAATACTATTTTAAACACATTCCATTAATCCTTTACTCAACTGGTTTAGTGCTCGATTAATTTTTGTATTCAGACATTTTGCAACAAATATAGTTTTGTTACAATTTATTGCACATACGAAAGAGCCTTCTCCAAAACACTATAACAAAACAAATCCATTGAGTTTGCTTTAACCCTTAACTCTAAAGGGCCTGGAGACTTAATAGCTTTTTTGCTATACTCTGAAAGTCTACCTCCAGTAGTCTTGCAGTTGTTTCTAGTCAAGTCTTGGCTGCCTACAGAGGCAGCCAAGACTTGCCTAGAAACAACTGACAAGGGTACTTAGAAAACAAGTTTCGAGTTTACCCAAACAATGCATGTTAGGGCACCTGTTCCTTTGCATTAAAAAGTTATCAAAGTCAGAAATAGGCCCTTAAGGGTTTAAAGGGCCAAATACCTTTACTGCAACAAGGCAAGTGACCCAACATGAAATCTCTGGGTCGACATGCAAGTTACATTTAAACTGTTACATTTATAGATAGCCAAGACTTGGCTAGAAACAACTGAAATGCCACAAGACAAAGATAGTCAATATGTAGCAAAATATTTTAAAATCCCAAGGCCTTCCCAAGGCCTTTAAGGGTTAACTTAGTAAACTTGGAACTCACTGATGAGAAATATGAAGCCTTGATTGTACTTCTCAGCTTTTGAATGGTGCCTGATAGTGGCTTCCAATAGAGATATTTGACCATTTACCCAACACAATTTGCTATTAAACTTAAAATTTCTTTTGTAAATAAATGAAAAATTCCCATTTTTATTTCAAAACACAAGCTTCAACCATTCAACAGAATGATCCCAGAGAGCACATTCTAATAGGACATAATTGATTTGTTGTGAACAAAAACTGAAAGCAACATATCAACTACTGCTTATGAAATACTGGTTGACTTGTGGGGTGCCAAAAAAAAACATGTCAGAAAAAGTTCAAAATCAAACATTATTTATATTTTGTATGGTTATAAAAGAAAGTTAAAAAATTTATAGTAATTTATATATTTTTTATACTTACCAATGACCCAGACTTAGCTGGTGCTAACTCTAACAAAACCAGGGCCAAACACAAATTTTGCCCCCCAATCCCCAAAATTTGCATCCAAAACAAAAAGAAATCATGTCCTAAAGGACCTTCATACTACGCCTCTACTGCGCATGCGCAGTGACGCAGACGTCCCGAAATTGGCGCCAATTATCATTCTTACTGACAGTGCCTGGTCAGCGCTATGTACTCAGCGGGGAGGCAAGAGTTCCCAACTCCAGGGAGGGCCATCCCCGTCTGGGTCATTGGTAAGTATAAAAAATATATAAATTACTATAAATTTTTTAACATTTTTATACTGTACCAATGACCCAGACTTAGCTGAATAGTAAACAGGCTGGAGAGCCTAGGCCATAGAGGAAAATCCAATAAGCTCAACTATATAGTAAAGAGGTAACCCCTTAAGGAGAAAAGGAGTATTAGGCTTTACATGTATCTTTCTTATTTAATATTAAATTAGAAAGATACACTACCCTTAATAATTGAGCACAATAACATTCATGTTCTCTATTAACATCCAGTATATCCCTTATACTAATTATTTTTAAAGTAAGCCAATAAATAAAGTAGTTCAGAGAATTGAGACTCTTTATAGTCATTTAAAAGTGTCCGAGTATTGTATATTAAAGCCCGTTTGACACTTGACATATACAAATGCTTCACACCGAGCTACACTTTAAAAATAAGACATGAATGAATTTTAACATTAATATTACACTTTAAAACCATCCCGGAAGCGACTCAGAAATACTGACTTGGAGGAGGCATTCCCTTGCTTTTCACTATAAAGCAGGTGACCTAAGGGAACACCCCCCCCCCCCCCCCTTCCCCTTGCCCTGGGTCAAATAGCCCAGAGCGAAGAGGGCAGCCGGACGGAGTCACTGCCGGAACAGAAAGCCTGCATAACTATAGTTGCAACTGTTTAGTGGACGACATTCTGAGCAACAGATAACGGACCTAAACAATGCAGGTCTCCAGAAATGGACTCAATATTCCTGAGATAAAAATTCGTAAATGTGGATGGCTGAGACCAATAAGCAGCCTTCATTAAATCTGTAATAGCAACACTATTAGCATAAGCCCAGGAAGTAGAAAGAGCTCTTACTTCATGAGCGGAAATCTTAAGCACAGACTGCTGAGAAGAAGATAAACTCTCATAAGCAGTACGGATAGCTAATTGAATCCATCTAGCAATAGAATGGACCGAAATGTCCCTTCTATTAGGCATCAAAGACAGAAAGAAACGTTTCCGTCCCTTTCTGATAAACTCAGATCTCTGTTTATAGATACGTAACGCTCTAACAGGACAGAGTAAAGGCCTACGCCCGTCTGAAGACGGAAGAGCCTTAATAACAATAGGTTCCGGATATTTATTAGAAAGCCTGATTCTTAGCTAAAAAACCCACATTAGTAGTGAAGGTGATAGTGTTCCCGACACTACGATAGTGAGAATCATCCACCGACAGTGCATGAAGCTCACTGACTCTTCTAGCAGAAGAGAAAGCTAAGAGAAAAGCTGTCTTATAAGATAAGAATTTCAAATCTACTGTCCCAAGAGGTTCAAATGGCTTTTCCTTCAATTTAAGAAGAACCCAAGCTAAATTCCACTTAGGAATTAATCTAAGAGTTCTGGGTCTATTTATCGAAAAGTTTCTAACCAACTTAGATAAAGAGACATTAGATCCAATTTGTAAACTATCATGATGTGCATAGGTATCAGATAACATAGACCTATAACCCTTTATAGTAACAGGCTGCAGTTTGATTTCGTCAAACAAGTATACTAGAAAGTTTGCAATGTCTGGTATAGAGGGATCGAATATATCTACAGAATGATCCCTACACCAACGACGAAAAACCTTCCACTTAGCCGCATAGTTTAGCGAAGAGGAGGTCCTCCTACAGTTAGAAATTGCGTCCACTGCTCGTCCTGTAAAGTGTTTGCCATGCAAGAAGGACCGCACAACGGAAAAACGTGAAGGTTGAGACCTTGCGGGTTGTGATGGAGTTGGCGTGATTTCCCCTGCGAAAGAAGATCCTCCCGTGGAGGAAGCTTTCGCGGTAGGTCCCACAACAGAGACCTGAGTAGATTTATTCACGGTCTCTGTGGCGACAGAGATGCTACCAACAGAATCTTGCATTGAGATTGTTTTATCTTTAGCAAAACTTGTTGAATTAACGGCGCTGGAGGATACGCATATCCTATCATTCCGTCCCAAGGGATCGACAGAGCATCTACTGCAAATGCTCTTGGATCCGGACATGGAGACACATACGTCTGCAACTGATTGTTGAGATGTGTCGCAAATAAGTCTATCATTGGCCGTTCCCATTGGTAGCAAATCTGATTGAATACTTGTTTGTTGAGAGTCCACTCCGACGGCAACAAGCGACCCTTTCGTGAAAGGGAGTCTGCTAGCACATTCAGACGACCCGGTATGTGACGGACCGAAAGAAGAACGTGATGTTCTAGCGCAAACAGAAGGATTCTTTCCGTTAGATTGAACAACGGAACTGAATGAGTGCCTCCCTGATTCCGTATATACGCCACTACTGTCGTATTGTCGGATAGGATTTGGACATGAGCATCGTGAATAATGTCCATCCAGTGACGTAACGCAAGCCAAATTGACATCATTTCCTTGATGTTTATGTGCTTGCACAGGAATTGCGGATCCCAAAGACCCTGGCATCTCGAATCCATTGGGATTAATGATGCACCCCAACCTGTTTGACTGGCATCCGTCATAATGGTAAAACTCGGATCCGGCAACTGCAGCGGAACTCCCTGAGTTAACCACTGAATGTTTGCCCAAGTCTGAATCTCTTGTTTCACTTGATCTGACAAGAGAACGTCTACGTCGAGCGAATGAATTTTCACACTCCAATTCTGAGTCAAGAAAATTTGAAGAGGACGTGTGCGTAACCGCCCCATCGGAATGAGATCCGCAGCGGCTCCGCACAGACCTATCAGTCTCATAAATTCTCTCGCTGTGACTTTGTCTGCGTGCAGACAATAGCGAGCATAACAACTGACCAATTTTGCTCTGGTTAACGGCAGACGAACGAGATTGTTGTGCGTCTCGAAGCTCATTCCCAGATGTGTGAATGACTTGGACGGCACCAGATCCGACTTCTCCTCGTTTACTATAAAACCGAGACGTCGGAGCAAAAGAAGATTCTGAACATCGTTCTGAAGCGTTAACTCGTTGCCGTACCTCTGAAGAATGTCGTCCAGGTAGGCCGACGTTACCGCAGACGAATGAGCTCGGAAATAGATCATTACCGAGTTCATTACCCGAGTGAAAGCCCAGGGTGCTAGATTCAATCCGAAGCACATCGCCCGGAATTGATACACCACTCCTAGGACTACGAAGCGTAGGTACTTTCGGAATGTCGGATGTACCATGACGTGAAAGTACGCATCTTTGAGATCTATGCTTGATGCATAATCGTTCACCCGAATACTCGCTCTGACCGACCGAATCGTCTCCATATAAAACTTCGGAGCGACGATCAGCTTGTTTATCCAGCTCAAATCTATGACTGGACGGAACGAGCCGTCTGGTTTCGGAACCAGAAACAGATGGCTGTAGAATCCCGGAGATTCCTGGTTTTCTACGACCTCTACCGCGTTCTTCATTAAAAGAGACTGCACCTCTGATAACAGAGCGTCTCTTTTCTGCGGATTTGACGGAAGATGAGTCCACTTTGGACTTCGAGTTAATGGAGGCTTTCGTTTGAAGGATATCTTTAGACCTTCCGAAGTCACTCCTCTCACCCAAGGGTCGTCCGTAATCGACGCCCATTCTTGTGAAAAGCTCGACAACCTTCCGCCAACCGGTACGCGATAGAGGTTTAAGCCATCACCTCCTGGACCTGCGAGGCCTGCGGTAGGAGAAACCACGTCCTCCACGACCCGCACCTTGCCCCGTCGACCTCGGGGCATCCGACCGATTGTCCCGGCCCGAAGGACGTCCCGAACGAGAGTCGCTACCCTGACGGTCTCTTGAATAAGACCAAGAGGACGCACCGGAACCTCTATAGGAACCTCTCTTGGGCGCATTAGACCCAGAAGTGCCTGTCTTATTCTTGTCTGCTGTATCCGACTTCTTAGAAGCAGATTTGAACAACAGAGAATCCGAAGCTTTCCTTGTAATTTTATCATAAATAGCAGAAAGCTTGCCGTCAAAGAGAAGTTCTCCGGAGACCGAAGCGACTCTAAGAGAGTTCTTCACCTTAGTATCCACTAGTGTGGATGTAGCTAGGGCTGCGTCACGTCTAACCAACTCCAGATTTGCCACTGAAAGGGCGGAGTTACACGTGGAATAAGCTACTGCCCTTGAAAGAAGTCTTAAAGAGGATTGTATATCCTGAAACTCTTTCCCTTGAAGGCGCAGTGATAACGCCTTAGTAAGGTGATCTGCGTAAGATAAGGCATCTAAATTGGCTCTGTTAGACGCAATAGCTGTTTCCAACACCGCGGTTGGAATAGAAGCCGACGACGGTAATGATAGCTCTAAGTCTTCCGCCTCGTCGTCCATACGCAGAGGAACTCTCGAGATACCCTGTCCTGCCGTATCGAATTTATTCCTTGCATTAATGAAAGGCAGGTTGAGAGTATTAGCGGACAAGAAACCTGCTTTCCCCGTCTTGGAAGCAAGTTTGAAAATAGCGTCGTTCAATAATTCAAATGTTCTTGCAACATTATTGGACTGCGACGGAAACTCGGGAGCGATGTCCCTGAACCGCTCAAAAAATTCAGAGTCCAATGACGCTATAATCCTCTTGTCCGGAATTGCAGCAGTCTGGCCCGACGGAACAACTTGAGGGAGAAAGTGCCGGATGAAGTCCACGGCAGCTTTATGTTGTTCCGAAAGGGATAGCTCCAAATCATCCGTATCCCTTTCACCATCCGGTCGGACCTCATGATGTTCCCGGTCATCCGCCCCCGATGCTTCGGCGGAGCGTACCGACCCAGCGCCGTCGGATAATTCTCGATCCGACACCGTTTCTGTCGGCTGATGGGATGCTGCGATAAGCTGTGCTATCTGCACAAGAATGTCCGGCGTCGAGACCTGCGGAGGCGCAGTCTTTCGCTGCTTCGCCGAGGGCAGCTCCGCATCAGATGGCTCCCGCATACTTTTCCTATGCGAACGTCCGGAGTCCATCAGTCTCGAATCCCTGGCTGCCGGATGGTGTGACCTGGTCGCCGAAGAATTCTTGATCGGCGAAGCTGGTAATATATCGGCGGTCACGCAGCCAAGGTGCGGTCGTGTGCGCTGACGAGAAGAGGAAGCCTTAGCAGTCTCCGCGGACTGCCTATACAACGGAGCGTCCCGAGCGACGGACGTATGCTCCGCTAACGACACATTTTGTACCACAACATCTGGTCCCAGATGTTGTTGTACGAGAGAGGGGCCTCTCTCGCTCGCGGCCCAGCTGGACCTGGACGAACTAGGAACCGGACTCAAAGGCTTCCCCCGTTCTCGCTTACTATCCGCCGTCACTGGGTGTGCATCTATTATGTTTATAGTGCTCGCATCACCCAAAATTTCCTCCTGGACCGCATCGGACGAACCCGGCTGCCGAACCATTCGGTGAATGGACGCTACACCGGGCGAGCTAGTGGATGACATTTGTCTAATCTCCATGAGCACTTTTGCCGCTAGCTCTGAATTCATTTGTGACGACGGACGCACACTTGTAGAAGATAACATGGAAACATCACCCTGTTCTTGTTCCTCTGAAATAGAAACTGAGAGAGTAGAGTGACCTTGCGGAGAAAGAGCCGGCATAGCCCTTTCTCCAGAAACAACATATCGTGACATACGTTTCCAATGTTTCTCATCCCAATATTCACATATAGGACAGGGATTAATGCGAGAACACTGACTACAATTAATACAATGATCATGAAAGTCAGAGGAAGATTTCTTCCTATTACAATTTGAACAATGTCCCTTCATTGTGAAAGAACAACAACAAGTCCTAGTTACTCGCAAAAACCCCTGACACAAAGATACATAATAACATGATCCATTAATAAATGAAAAAACAATTGCAAATCAAAATAATTTTGAAAAAATATTTTTTCAGCGAAGCCCAAGTTGCTGAAAAGTAACGTTGAGCCCCGATGGATCCGATGGCAAAGTGTGATCAAAAATTTTAAATTTATATTAAATAATTAATGAGACACTTACGGATAATATAAATGTATCTTATAGTGAGATAAACTACAGCAAAGGCAAACAGCCCCCCTCAAAAAAGGCTGTTGCCAATGTAAACAATCAGTGTAAAACACCAGAAAACATGACTCCAGGCACTGAAAAAACTGGCCCGGAATCAGTCATCAAATTACACTCTATCTGATGCAAAACAGAGACTCCCAGGGGAGACTCCCAGGGGAGAATCTGCAGAACATCAGATGGAAGATGCAGAACACAAACGTTATATACCCATGGGTGAAAACGTAACTATGGGGAAAATAACAGAAAACATTCTGTAACCAAGCAACTCTCCCAGGAAATTTTAGAAATGAACTTTCTCAAAAATATGCCAAAAGCATGGGAGAATTGCAAGGGGGTACTTTAGAAGGCTAGGGGAGAGGAAACACTGAATAAGCAGTGCAACATTTAGCAAGAATGACAACAAGAGGCCCATGCCTCGAAAATAGGCAACTTAACATAATTTCATCAAAAAATTTTAAGTACAGCCCTGATTATTTTTTGTCACTTCTTTTTCCTCTCCTCCTTCTATCCTCCTTAGAATCACATTTTCTCCAAAAATTACGTGTCTGGCATCCTTTAAACTGAGATTTACAAGCACAAAGATCAGTGAGATGTTGACTGATGAAGGGCCAAACAGAGAAAGAATGATAATTGGCGCCAATTTCGGGACGTCTGCGTCACTGCGCATGCGCAGTAGAGGCGTAGTATGGAGGTCCTTTAGGACATGATTTCTTTTTGTTTTGAATGCAAATTTTGGGGATTGGGGGGCAAAATTTGTGTTTGGCCCTGGTTTTGTTAGAGTTAGCACCAGCTAAGTCTGGGTCATTGGTACAGTATAAAAATATCCTTTTAAGTTCAAACGTTATTTGACACAAAAAAAATTCTAAAATTTTTAACCATTTGGACTCCAAAAAACTTTTTAAAATGTTGGAAAAGGGTAAAAACAAATCTGAACTAGATATTGTATAGTTATAAAAGTATGACAGAATTCATATGACTTTGATGTATTGTATAAACTTTTGGGATGGAAACCAAAATTTCAAAGTACATTTTGGATAAAAAATTTAAAAATAAAAAAAATGGAAAAAAAGGGGAATAGCTGAAGAACAGAATCTTTACCAAAATAATTCTAATTATATAACTTAGTATAAAATCATTTTGATACTGGGTTGTTGTTCAAAAGTTCTGCACAGGTATGAAATGTCATATATGGCAGATATGGGCAATTCAGTGACTAAAGGATTAAATGTAAACCGGAGGACACCGTGGTACTGTGCATAATATGCCTGTACTTCCAGAAATTATAAAACATTATGCAGGCATATAAAAAAGTCTGGAAAATGATAAAAAATCTAAGTTCAAGTTCAATGTCTGAGAAGATCTCTGGATAAAATTGTCTATGGACGGATGGAAAGATGGATGGGAGGACGGACGGACAGACAGACAGACAGACAGACAGACGGATGGATGGACAAACAAGATGAGTCAGTCGACTCCCCCAAATCACTGTGCAAGGTATAATAAAATTTATTATCTTATTTCAAAGAGGGCGTCACATGATATGCTAAGATAATTGTTTCTCACTTTTAACATTTACGGCCAAAAAAAAATCAGCATTCAAATTTTATTTTTTCATTGTTTTAAAAACATAAGTTAGGACACCTTATAGGAATAAGCAAAATGTGCGCATTCCAATAATAGGTCAAAAGCTATGTTTTTGAGGCAAGAATGAAAATTTTCAGTTATTCTAGAATTCTTTGTGCAAGTGCCATCTGCTGGGAGTGTAAGGTGCATGGTTAAATGAAAGGACTTCCAGTTGATTAAAGTGTCGTAATATTAGTTAATAAGGGAGCACAAGTCAAATTTAACTAGAATAAAGTTTTATATTAAACACAATTGTATGCATGTACCTGTGCACTTAGTGTTGTGTAAGGATTCTCAGAAACTGTGATTCCAACTTGAGATGCAAGTCTTTGAACTTCTTGTACGAGCGAAATAACTGTGTTGTATTCTTTATCAGCTTCTCCAAGCGTCATCTTAAACTGTTCATGTGCATCAATTAAACCCTGCAAGAAAAACATCACATCACATTTTCAAAGCTCAAACATGATGGAGGGTTTGTTCACAAGAGTAAAAAAAAATAATCAGGTCTATAGGACTTTTCTAAGAGAATTTTCAGGCACTAAACAGGTCCTTTACCATATTTTTATGTCATCTCTGTTTTTTGTGTACACACCAATTAACAATTCTTATACATGCATTCCAAACTAATAATACCCACTCTACACAGATCTTTGTAGGCTCTCTCAGAGAGCTTCCAGAGTATTAGGTGTAGGTGTTATTTCAGTGGTTAAAAAATATAATTTTACAACAAATATCGCAGCTTATAAGAACATTTATTTATATATTGGTGTTTAAAGTCACTCTCAGTATCTATGGCTATATAATGACTGCAACATAGGTTGGAAGTCAAGTTTAGCTCATTGCTTATACCTATGATGCCCATTTTAGAGAACTTTCACCCCCAGCTTTGGTTACTGGGTCCCAGTTTATTAGCAAAGCAGAACTTGATTACCACAGTAAACAAGCACTACCCCTCTTCCCACAGGGGCTTAAAAAAGTAAATTTGAAATGTTGACCAAAGCAAGTAACCAATTATGTAAATATATTTTTCAAGAGCTTACCGTGATTTTTTTTCCAAACTTTTTAAACACTTTCAAGGAGCTGTGCGAGCCCTGCAGTTAGTCCAGATCTATGACTTCCCATGTCCGATTTTAAGCCAATTCCCAAAACTATTATCAAGCTTAACACACATATCTCTAAAAGAACTGACTGGAAGACTGCCAAGTTATTTTTGGTAATTAAAATTGGTTCACATATCTTTGCCATATTAGAATTTATGGGAGAGTGCCAGTAGGCACTCTCCCATAAATTGTGACAAGGTAAATCTAACAAACTAAATAATTTCACTTCAAATGTGATATGCAGAACATTCACAGAGAAAGGAAGTCTTTAAGTTGTGGTACTGACACGTCAGTGTAAATTCTAAATATGGGCTTTACTGGTTAAAGATTCATATTATTTAGTATTATTAATAATCAAAAGATATGACAGACTGGAGATGAAATTCCCACTTGGCAATGATATTCATACAATGCATCAACACTATCCCAAAACAAAGACTGAACCAACTGTACCTGTATTTCCTCTGTTGTATGAACAATAAACATGTCCATCAAATCTTCTTTAGCACCATCCATCCAGTTATTGAAAGGCTGAAAAAAAGCAAAAGAACACATTACTCTACAATAAAGAAGATTTTGCTCATGCAAAGTTGATTTGTTCTGTTAATAGATCAAGTTCTTGTGAAACAAAAAATGAATATGGAATTTATCTTATAATTTAACTTTAACTTCTCCTTAGTGTTATAATAATATGTGCATGCATGAAGTGCTCACTGAATATCGGAAACACTGCAAAGATACACCAGTAATAATACTGAAACAAAATAACTAGAAAAGATGGCTTTCATAATCTAATTATGATATGAGACATTTCAATACCTCAAGATGTTCTCTATACTATGACTGATGATCTGAGATTAACTCTTTGCATGCTGCTGGTGGATATTCCTGCCCAGCACAGGGATTCTCTTGTCATTTAAATAAGTATAATTTGGGCACATTTAAATTGAATGGATTTTTTCTTCAGAGATTACTTGTGTTACATTTAGATTAATTTTTAATCAAATCTAGTCATGGCTGCTTCACAGCAGCCATGACTAGATTTGATGAAAAATGTCTTGAAAATACTCGGCGGGTTAAGAGTTAATGAGTATGGAAAAAATACAGTCAGGACAAGATCTTCCCAAGAAACGCTCTGTAATGGTTATGCCCAAGTAATCTTATGTATCTAAAAAAGAAGGTGTCAATGACACTGTAGCTCAACTTGGCCAAGAAGGGACTGAGCTAAATAGAAAGCCCCAGTAATGCAAAGTCATTCAATCAAGTTTCTACAGAAGACATCACACCAAAGCTACATATGGAATCTGAAAAAGATCAGTTGATGGATGAGACCTGCAGGGTGTACTAATGGAATTGTTGACAATTTATGTGCCAAATCCATGATGGCCGATGGCGGCAATGTTTTTCAACAAAATTCAGAAAAATTTGATAGCTCTCATCTAGACATCACACCAAAGCTACTTAGGAAATTTGGAAAAAGATCGGGTGAGAGATGTGGCCTGTAGGGTGTGCCAATAGCATTGTTGACAATTTATATGCCAAATCTAAGATGGGTGATGGCGGCCATGTTTTTCAACAATATTCATTAGCTCCCATCCAGACACTGCCTCAAAGCCATGTATGAAATTTGGGACTGATCAGGTGAGAGTTGTGGCCTGTAGGGTATGTCAATGGAATTGTTAATTTATTTGCCAAATCCAAGATGGCTACAGGTGGCCATGATTTTCTATGAAATTCGAATAAATTCTTTAGCTCCCATCTAGACATTGCCCCAAAGCCAGCCACGAATGAAATTTGGAACTGATCGGGTGAGACCTGCGGCCTGTAGGATGTGCTAAAGGAATTGTGGGTTTATTCATGTCTTCAATGTGCATATCTGATCCCCCATGCAGGTCTATCAGCATACCAAAGGAGATCCAAACCTGATCAATGGCATTGAAATTACAATCCAAAACATTTGTACGGATGGACAGACAGATGGGAGGATGGACGTAGGTCTTGGGGATAACAAGGGAAATCTGGTGATTGTCAGGTTAATTTCTCGACATACTGCAAGATGTTTTATTTAATTAACAGGAGTTTACTTTATAATTTATATCCAATTAACATGTCAAATGTTTACTGAATGTATGGTAAATGGTTTGGTGTTTGAAAATTATATTTAATTAACAGAGATATTCAATTAAAAAATATTTAATTAAATAGCCCACAAAATTTTACATTGAAAGTTTAGGCCTTGATTACACAACATTGCTGCATATTTTTCCAAGGGCAGTAACTTCAAAACAAATCGAAGAATCCTTCCATCTATATACAAGCTGCACATTAACAAACTTCAGACAATAAGTCTGTAAGGTTTCCAAACTATAAACAGAAACATGTGAGGAGGGTTGGTTCCACCACATAGTTACCACCTTTATGAAAATGCAAAATTCAAAGTAGATCAAAGGGCAGTAACACCCGTCAGATTATTAAATTCCATCATCTTCAAACATGTTGCATGTCAACAAACTGTCAACAATAATCTGTTATCGTTTCATTAACAATAACTCAAAGGTTTACAGGGTTCCCACTGACATCAGAGAATCAAATTCAAGCACTAGGGGGTGTGGTGGCATTGTGGTAACCGGTTCTCGTCAGATCACCAAAGTTAAGCAACGTCGAGCCCGGTTAGTCCTTGAGCGATTGATTCAGACTCCCGCGTTGTGTCCCTGGGCAGGGCACTTCACCCTGATTGGCCACATAGGTGCACAATGACGCAATGTACTAGGGCGCACTGCACTTCGATGGTGCACATGTCTTCAACCGCTGTAACCCTGCTTGAGCGGAGCTTGAACAGAGTTAGAATGTTGAGGAGCTGACAGTTGCTCGTCGATGCTCAGTGGTTCTCTTCGGCTTCCTCCACCTGTAAAACTGTCACGGTCACGATTAGTCATTGTGCAAAAGTATGTGACCTTAAACCCTCCAAAAATAAATAATAAATAAATTCAAGCACTATTAAAGCATTTTCAAGAACCCTTGGCCAGGATTTTCAAGGACTAGTATAATTTTCATATGAACTTGCAACACCATGAAAAAACAAAGAATTCCAGCCTCGAGAACCTTGTTGCACTCAATGGACAATACAGAGATCAAAAAAAGATGTGGTTCTCGATCAAGTGATTTTGCATGTATGTGAGGCAGGTTGTCATGAAATATTTTCTCAGTGGTTACAGTACAGGTAATCTGAATTGAAGTACTTTTCAACAAGGATTGTGGAAAATCAGGTACTTTTCAAGGACAGAAACAAATTCAAGCACTTTTTCAAGGAAGGGTCCAAAATCCAAGGACTTTTCATTTAATTGGGAATCCTGGTGTAGGAGGTGTTGCTTTCACCATAAGAGGGTTCAACTACAAAGTTTCAAACCAGCAACCTAACAGTTGGGGAGGAATTGCTGTGGATGGACATACAGAGGTAATTTCATCGGGGAAGCACAAGTTGTAACAAGTTTACTTACAGCAGCTCTCTTGGCAAATTCAAGATGTAGTTGATCAATTCTTTCCAAGATTCTTTCAGCTTCCTAAAAATAAATATTTTCTGGGTGAATAAGCAATTAACAAAACTTAGAATTTTAAAGTGAACAAGCAATATCATCATGTCCTACCTTTTTCTCCATCCCAAACACATAAAATGCATTCAGAAAGCAAGACGCATTCCTTCATCTTTACGTAAAATTTTAAGACAACAGATTTGTGAAGAGATATTAACAATATATGCAGATATAAAGTAGAGGTTAATACCCAACCATAAATTTAATTTTCTTGAGACATATTTATTTATTGGTGTTTAAGGTCACATACTTATGCACAATGGCTAATCGTGACCGTGACAGTTTTACGGGTGGAGGAAGCCGGAGTACCCGGAGAGAACCACCGAGCAACGACGAGCAGCTGTCAGCTCTCCAACATCGTAACTCTGAACTCTGCACCGCAGCACAGGCAGGGTTAGATTGGTTGAAGACATGCGCACCATCGGCGTGCAGTACGCCTCAGTACACAGCGTCATCGTGCCCCCATGTAGGCAATCAGGGTGAAGTGTCTTGCCCAAGGACACAACGCGATTGCCGCAGGTGGGATTCGAACCGAGGACCTCTCAGCTTGCAGCCTGCACCTCTACCAACTGAGCCACCGCGCCCCCTTCTTGAGACATTAAAGATAATACATAATTTTCCAAATCATTTACTTTTCTCAGATTTCAAGAATCAAAAAAAGAATGTCAGAAAGTTAAAAAATTTATAGTAATTTATATATTTTTTATACTTACCAATGACCCAGACTTAGCTGGTGCTAACTCTAACAAAACCAGGGCCAAACACAAATTTTGCCCCCCAATCCTCAAAATTTGCATCCAAAACAAAAAGAAATCATGTCCTAAAGGACCTCCATACTACGCCTCTACTGCGCATGCGCAGTGACGCAGACGTTCCGAAATTGGCGCCAATTATCATTCTTACTGGCAATGCCTGGTCAGCGCTATGTACTCAGCGGGGAGGCAAGAGTTCCCAACTCCAGGGAGGGCCATCCCCGTCTGGGTCATTGGTAAGTATAAAAAATATATAAATTACTATAAATTTTTTAACATTTTTATACTGTACCAATGACCCAGACTTAGCTGAATAGTAAACAGGCTGGAGGGCCTAGGACATAGAGGAAAATCCAATAAGCACAACTATATAGTAAAGAGGTAACCCCTTAAGGAGAAAAGGAGTATTAGGCTTTACATGTATCTTTCTTATTTAATATTAAATTAGAAAGATAGACTACCCTTAATAATTGAGCACAATAACATTCATGTTCTCTATTAACATCCAGTATATCCCTTATACTAATTATTTTTAAAGTAAGCCAATAAATAAAGTAGTCCAGAGAATTGAGACTCTTTATAGTCATTTAAAAGTGTCCGAGTATTGTATATTAAAGCCCGTTTGACACTTGACAAAAACAAATGCTTCACACCGAGCTACACTTTAAAAATAAGACATGAATGAATTTTAACATTAATATTACACTTTAAAACCATCCCGGAAGCGACTCAGAAATACTGACTTGGAGGAGGCATTCCCTTGCTTTTCACTATAAAGCAGGTGACCTAAGGGAACACCCCCCCCCCCCCCCCCCTTCCCCTTGCCCTGGGTCAAATAGCCCAGAGCGAAGAGGGCAGCCGGACGGAGTCACTGCCGGAACAGAAAGCCTGCATAACTATAGTTGCAACTGTTTAGTGGACGACATTCTGAGCAACAGATAACGGACCTAAACAATGCAGGTCTCCAGAAATGGACTCAATATTTTTGAGATAAAAATTCGTAAATGTGGATGGCTGAGACCAATAAGCAGCCTTCATTAAATCTGTAATAGCAACACTATTAGCATAAGCCCAGGAAGTAGAAAGAGCTCTTACTTCATGAGTGGAAATCTTAAGCACAGACTGCTGAGAAGATAAACTCTCATAAGCAGTACGGATAGTTAATTGAATCCATCTAGCAATAGAATGGACCGAAATGTCCTTTCTATTAGGCATCAAAGACAGAAAGAAACGTTTCCGTCCCTTTCTGATAAACTGAGATCTCTGATTATAGATACGCAATGCTCTAACAGGACAGAGTAAAGGCCTACGCCTGTCTGAAGACGGAAGAGCCTTAATAACAATAGGTTCCGGATATTTATTAGGAGCCTGATTCTTAGCTAAAAAACCCACATTAGTAGTGAAGGTGATAGTGTTCCCGACACTACGATAGTGAGAATCATCCACCGACAGTGCATGAAGCTCACTGACTCTTCTAGCAGAAGAGAAAGCTAAGAGAAAAGCTGTCTTATAAGATAAGAATTTGAAATCTACTGTCCCAAGAGGTTCAAATGGCTTTTCCTTCAATTTAAGAAGAACCCAAGCTAAATTCCACTTAGGAATTAATCTAAGAGTTCTGGGTCTATTTATCGAAAAGTTTCTAACCAACTTAGATAAAGAGACATTAGATCCAATTTGTAAACTATCATGATGTGCATAGGTATCAGATAACATAGACCTATAACCCTTTATAGTAACAGGCTGCAGTTTGATTACGTCAAACAAGTATACTAGAAAGTTTGCAATGTCTGGTATAGAGGGATCGAATATATCTACAGAATGATCCCTACACCAACGACGAAAAACCTTCCACTTAGCCGCATAGTTTAGCGAAGAGGATGTCCTACAGTTAGAAATCGCGTCCACTGCTCGTCCTGTAAAGTGTTTGCCATGCAAGAAGGACCGCACAACGGAAAAACGTGAAGGTTGAGACCTTGCGGGTTGTGATGGAGTTGGCGCGATTTCCCCTGCGAAAGAAGATCCTCCCGTGGAGGAAGCTTTCGCGGTAGGTCCCACAACAGAGACCTGAGTAGATTTATCCACGGTCTCTGTGGCGACAGAGATGCTACCAACAGAATCTTGCATTGAGATTGTTTTATTTTTAGCAATACTTGTTGAATTAACGGCGCTGGAGGATACGCATATCCTATCATTCCGTCCCAAGGGATCGACAGAGCGTCTACTGCAAATGCTCTTGGATCCGGACACGGAGACACATACGTCTGCAACTGATTGTTGAGATGTGTCGCAAATAAGTCTATCATTGGCCGTTCCCATTGGTAGCAAATCTGATTGAATACTTGTTTGTTGAGAGTCCATTCCGACGGCAACATGAAAGGGAGTCTGCTAGCACATTCAGACGACCCGGTATGTGACGGACCGAAAGAAGAACGTGATGTTCTAGCGCAAACAGAAGGATTCTTTCCGTTAGATTGAACAACTGAACTGAATGAGTGCCTCCCTGATTCCGTATATACGCCACTACTGTCGTATTGTCGGATAGGATTTGGACATGAGCATTGTGAATAATGTTCATCCAGTGACGTAACGCAAGCCAAATTGACATCATTTCCTTGATGTTTATGTGCTTGCACAGGAATTGCGGATCCCAAAGACCCTGGCATCTCGAATCCGTTGGGATTAATGATGCACCCCAACCTGTTTGACTGGCATCCGTCATAATGGTAAAACTCGGATCCGGCAACTGCAGAGGAACTCCCTGAGTTAACCACTGAATGTTTGCCCAAGTCTGAATCTCTTGTTTCACTTGATCTGACAAGAGAACGTCTACGTCGAGCGAATGAATTTTCACACTCCAATTCTGAGTCAAGAAAATTTGAAGAGGGCGTGTGCGTAACCGCCCCATCGGAATGAGATCCGCAGCGGCTCCGCACAGACCTATCAGTCTCATAAATTCTCTCGCTGTGACTTTGTCTGCGTGCAGGCAATAGCGAGCATAACAACTGACTAATTTCGCTCTGGTTAACGGCAGATGAACAAGATTGTTGTGCGTCTCGAAGCTCATTCCCAGATGAGTGAATGACTTGGATGGCACCAGATCCGACTTCTCCTCGTTTACTATAAAACCGAGACGTCGGAGCAATAGAAGATTCTGAACATCGTTCTGAAGCGTTAACTCGTTGCCGTACCTCTGAAGAATGTCGTCCAGGTAGGCCGATGTTACCGCAGACGAATGAGCTCGGAAATAGATCATTACCGAGTTCATTACCCGAGTGAAAGCCCAGGGTGCTAGATTTAATCCGAAGCACATCGCCCGGAATTGATACACCACTCCTAGGACTGCGAAGCGTAGGTACTTTCGGAATGTCGGATGTACCATGACGTGAAAGTACGCATCTTTGAGATCTATGCTTGATGCATAATCGTTCACCCGAATCGTCTCCATATAAAACTTCGGAGCGACGATCAGCTTGTTTATCCAGCTCAAATCTATGACTGGACGGAACGAGACGTCTGGTTTCGGAACCAGAAACAGATGGCTGTAGAATCCCGGAGATTCCTGGTTTTCTACGACCTCTACCGCGTTCTTCATTAAAAGAGACTGCACCTCTGATAACAGAGCGTCTCTTTTCTGCGGATTTGACGGAAGATGAGTCCACTTTGGACTTCGAGTTAATGGAGGCTTTCGTTTGAAGGATATCTTTAGACCTTCCGAAGTCACTCCTCTCACCCAAGGGTCGTCCGTAATCGACGCCCATTCTTGTGAAAAGCTCGACAACCTTCCGCCAACCGGTACGCGATAGAGGTTTAAGCCATCACCTCCTGGACCTGCGAGGCCTGCGGTAGGAGAAACCACGTCCTCCATGACCCGCACCTTGCCCCGTCGACCTCGGGGCGACCGACCGATTGTCCCGGCCCGAACGAGAGTCGCTACCCTGACGGTCTCTCGAATAAGACCAAGAGGACGCACCGGAACCTCTATAGGAACCTCTCTTGGGCGCATTAGACCCAGAAGTGCCTGTCTTACTCTTGTCTGCTGTATCCGACTTCTTAGAAGCAGATTTGAACAACAGAGAATCCGAAGCTTTCTTTGTAATTTTATCATAAATAGCAGAAAGCTTGCCGTCAAAGAGAAGTTCTCCGGAGACCGAAGCGACTCTAAGAGAGTTCTTCACCTTAGTATCCACTAGTGTGGATGTAGCTAGGGCTGCGTCACGTCTAACCAACTCCAGATTTGCCACTGAAAGGGCGGAGTTACATGTGGAATAAGCTACTGCCCTTGAAAGAAGTCTTAAAGAGGATTGTATATCCTGAAACTCTTTCCCTTGAAGGCGCAGTGATAACGCCTTAGTAAGGTGATCTGCGTAAGATAAGGCATCTAAATTGGCTCTGTTAGACGCAATAGCTGTTTCCAACACCGCGGTTGGAATAGAAGCCGACGACGGTAATGATAGCTCTAGTCTTCCGCCTCGTCGTCCATACGCAGAGGAACTCTCGGGATACCCTGTCCTGCCGTATCGAATTTATTCCTTGCATTAATGAAAGGCAGGTTGAGAGTATTAGCGGACAAGAAACCTGCTTTCCCCGTCTTGGAAGCAAGTTTAAATATAGCGTCGTTCAATAATTCAAATGTTCTTGCAACATTATTGGACTGCGACGGAAACTCGGGAGCGATGTCCCTGGACTGCTCAAAAAATTCAGAGTCCAATGACGCTATAATCCTCTTGTCCGGAACCGCAGCAGTCTGGCCCGACGGAACAACTTGAGGGAGAAAGTGCCGGATGAAGTCCACGGCAGCTTTATGTTGTTCCGAAAGGGATAGCTCCAAATCATCCGTATCCCTTTCACCATCCGGTCGGACCTCATGATGTTCCCGGTCGTCCGCCCCCGATGCTTCGGCGGAGCGTACTGACCCAGCGCCGTCGGATAATTCTCGATCCGACACCGTTTCTGTCGGCTGCTGGGATGCTGCGATAAGCTGTGCTATCTGCACAAGAATGTTCGGCGTCGAGACCTGCGGAGGCGCAGTCTTTCGCTGCTTCGCCGAGGGCAGCTCCGCATCAGATGGCTCCCGCATACTTTTCCTATGCGAACGTCCGGAGTTCATCGGTCTCGAATCCCTGGCTGCCGGATGGTGTGACCTGGTCGCCGAAGAATCCTTGATCGGCGAAGCTGGTAATATATCGGCGGTCACGCAGCCAAGGTGCGGTCGTGTGCGCTGACGAGAAGAGGAAGCCTTAGCAGTCTCCGCGGACTGCCTATACAACGGAGCGTCCCGAGCGACGGACGTATGCTCCGCTAACGACACATTTTGTACCACAACATCTGGTCCCAGATGTTGTTGTACGAGAGAGGGGCCTCTCTCGCTCGCGGCCCGGCTGGACCTGGACGAGCTAGGAACCGGACTCAAAGGCTTCCCTCGTTCTCGCTTACTATCCGCCGTCACTGGGTGTGCATCTATTATGTTTATAGTGCTTGCATCACCCAAAATTTCCTCCTGGACCGCATCGGACGAACCCGGCTGCCGAACCATTCGGTGAATGGACGCTACACCGGGCGAGCTAGCGGACGACATTTGTCTAATCTCCATGAGCACTTTTGCCGCTAGCTCTGAATTCATTTGTGACGACGGACACACACTTGTAGAAGATAACATGGAAACATCACCCTGTTCTTGTTCCTCTGAAATAGAAACTGAGAGAGTAGAGTGACCTTGCAGAGAAAGAGCCGGCATAGCCCTTTCTCCAGAAACAACATATCGTGACACACGTTTCCAATGTTTCTCATCCCAATATTCACATATAGGACAGGGATTAATGCGAGAACACTGACTACAATTAATACAATGATCATGAAAGTCAGAGGAAGATTTCTTCCTATTACAATTTGAACAATGTCCCTTCATTGTGAAAGGACAACAACAAGTCCTAGTTACTCGCAAAAACCCCTGACACAAAGATACATAATAACATGATCCATTAATAAATGAAAAAACAATTGCAAATCAAAATAATTTTGAAAAAATATTTTTTCAGCGAAGCCCAAGTTGCTGAAAAGTAACGTTGAGCCCCGATGGATCCGATGGCAAAGTGTGGTCAAAAATTTTAAATTTATATTAAATAATTAATGAGACACTTACGGATAATATAAATGTATCTTATAGTGAGATAAACTACAGCAAAGGCAAACAGGCCCCCTCAAAAAAGGCTGTTGCCAATATAAACAAACAGTGTAAAACACCAGAAAACATGACTCCAGGCACTGAAAAAACTGGCCCGGAATCAGTCATCAAAATTACACTCTATCTGATGCAAAACAGAGACTCCCGGGGGAGAATCTGCAGAACATCAGATGGAAGATGCAGAACACAACGTTATACACCCATGGGTGAAAACGTAACTATGGGGAAAATAACAGAAAACATTCTGTAACCAAGCAACTCTCCCAGGAAATTTTAGAAATGAACTTTCTCAAAAATATGCCAAAAGCATGGGAGAATTGCAAGGGGGTACTTTAGAAGGCTAGGGGAGAGGAAACACTGAATAAGCAGTGCAACATTTAGCAAGAATGACAAGAGGCCCATGCCTCGAAAATAGGCAACTTAACATAATTTCATCAAAAAATTTTAAGTACAGCCCTGATTATTTTTTGTCACTTCTTTTTCCTCTCCTCCTTCTATCCTCCTTAGAATCACATTTTCTCCAAAAATTACGTGTCTGGCATCCTTTAAACTGAGATTTACAAGCACAAAGATCAGTGAGATGTTGACTGATGAAGGGCCAAACAGAGAAAGAATGATAATTGGCGCCAATTTCGGGACGTCTGCGTCACTGCGCATGCGCAGTAGAGGCGTAGTATGGAGGTCCTTTAGGACATGATTTCTTTTTGTTTTGGATGCAAATTTTGGGGATTGGGGGGCAAAATTTGTGTTTGGCCCTGGTTTTGTTAGAGTTAGCACCAGCTAAGTCTGGGTCATTGGTACAGTATAAAAATTTATAATTTTCTGGGTTTGTTCGCATTAAATGTATGTATCAGGGCTAACAAATGTCAAATTTGAATCACGGGCAAATTGCCCACACACTCCTCGCCACCTTCATAAACCCATCCAGTGGAAAATTAAGGTTGAAACAAGAATTGTGCTACATTCTTCACAAAGGAATCTGAAATTAGAGATGGTCTGTCGCCCGCTATACCCCCACCGTGGCATACTGCCTAGTGTGGGTGACTGGAAGAGGCATTCAAATTTTTTAAGTAAAAAAAATCCAACATGGCCACCAGTCGGCCAACTTGAATCCAATCGGGAAAAAAATTATGTCACACACTGCTCCTCATCATGTCAATCATTTATATTGAGTTTCATGACAATGCAGCAAAAACTGTCGAAGTAATTCACTCCACAAGTATTTTGCAAAATCCAATATGGCTGCCAGTCAGCCATCTTGAATCCGATTGGGAAAAAAATTAGGTCACGCACTGCTCTTCATCATGTCAATCATTTATATTGAGTTTCATGACAATACAGCAAAAACTGTCGAAGTAATTCACTCCACAAGTATTTTGCAAAATTCAATATGGCCGCCACTCGGCCATCTTGAATCTGATCGGGAAAAAAATTATGTCATGCACTGCTCCTCATGATGTTCATCATTTTTGTGAAGTTTCATGAAAATGCGGCTAAATCTGTGGAAGTAGTTTGCTCTGCAAGTTTACATGTGCAACAGGCCGACGATGAAGACAACAGACTGACCAACCTACCAAGTTGACTCATTTATACCCCCCAAAAACTTCATTGATTGGAAATCTCCTATTGCTAGCCTCTCCTTCATAACCCCTCCCCTCTTCTTTGTGCCAATCCCCCCCCCCCCCACCCGGTTGCCAAATTCAACTGTGCCTCAGGGTGTATAAGTCCATAGACCAGTGTAAATTCCCATACACCCTGGAAACACAAGAAAAACTAATAATACCCACTCTCCCCCATACCCATGACAGGCACCCCAAATTTGTTTGTTCAAATCAAATGCCCAATGCTTGACATTTTCTGGCACCGATATAAACATCTGATGGCTAAATGTGTGATGTACAATAAGTTTCTATGGAGAGTTCTTGATATGACTTTACATCTAACATATTTACTTCAATATTGGTGGAGTGAAAAATTGACCATCTTCTCCATCTATTGGCCTCATCACGAATCAGAAGTGGGACTATTTAACCAAAGACAAATTTTCTACTCTGGAGGAAGAACACTGAACAAGAGGTACAAAGACACTTGAATGGAAATGAATGATAAAAAAAATTAAAAACCACTGATTATTCACTCATTCACTTGTTTACTAAAAAATAATTCCATTTTTACCTCCAAGTCAGCCCTCCTTTGCTGTGTCTGTGTTCCCAAACGATCCCACTGATCACATATTTTCTGAAATAAAGAGTTCTGTATTTAGAAATCACCAATACTAGAACAGATGGACATACTCGATAAATTCATTCAACAAACACTTGATAATAATATTCCATATAAGCTGCTAACAACACAGAAATAACCCATTATTTTATGAGTATTCATTGAGTTACACTCAAAAAGCTTGTTCCTATGAGTAGTCATAAGCTATAGTTTGGAAGCATGCACAATTTTTTTAAAAAAATTGACCGAAAATGAGGCCCCATGGAGCCTGAAGAACTCATCTGTCCAAGACCCCTTATTCTTTACAAACACATTAACCCTTATGGGCCTAATTCTGACTTTAATCACATTTTCCGCAACAAAACAGATACCAGGTAACAGGTAAGCTTGCAAGGTACATTTGAAGTTCTATGGCAGTTGTTTCTATGTATGTCTTGGCTGCCCACATAGACAGCCAAGACTTGCCAAGAAACAATTGCAAAGTTATAGGATGTGGATGGACAAAGTAAAGCAAAAATGTATAAAAAATCTCCAGGCACATATGGGTAAAGTATATTTTAACAATTTATCACTTATTAATTTACTTTCATTTTTTTTCATCTCAGATCTCCCAAAAGAAAACTGCATTATTATAAATACATTATATGAACTGGAAATGTGAGCAATTTCCACAAAATACAAAGAAAAACAGCTGAAAGGGTTAATGTGATTGTAGCTGAAGGGGTCACAAGTATGAGCCAAGGGACTTTTATTTGAACAAACCTCCCAAAGGATGTTGTCTACTAAATATCGGAAGATTATGATCATTGGGTCTGAAGAAAATTTTTTAAAGACTTTTCCCACAAACTGCTCTAAGTAACAAGAGGTCCAAAGGGGACTAAACCTAAGAAAGCATCTATGGCTAGTTAACACTACACATCCCAAATATGAACCCAGGCATTCTATTTCAACAAGCTTGAATCTGATTCCCCCGACCCCCTACCACCCCAAGGATTCTTAATACCAAATATAAAAAGATTTGGACTGGTATATGAAAATGTTTAATACTGCACTAAGTTTACTGCCATAAGTTAAAATTCATGCCCACATGAGAAGCCCAAATATGGACCCAAGGACTTGATTTGAACACATTTGAATCTGACTCCCCTTAGGATGCTGTATACATAATTCTGAATAACTCTTTCAGGTGGATGTGAAGAAGATGACGTTTATAAAGAATATTCCTTATACTGCACTAGGTTAAGATTTCAGATCCCATAGGGAGCTCCATATATGAACCACGGAACTTGATCTGAATTTGAATCTGACCACAGTAAATAGGCCATTTACCAAATATAAGAAGATTGTGACAGATGGATCTGAAAAAGATTTTGAAGAATATTTCACATACTGCACAAAGTTAAAATCTGTATTCCCATAGCCAGCCCAAATATGAATCAAGGATCTTGAGGATGCTGAATATCAAATTTCAAAACTTTCTGACTGGTGGATCAAAAGATTTTTAATGAATATTCCTCATATGGCACTAAATGCAATCTCATAAAGCCATAAAAGGGGGGTGGGGGTTGATCCCAGGAAATTGATTTGAAGAAACTTGAATTGGACCCCATTAAGATGCTGTATACCATATTTTAAAAGATTCTAACTGGTGGTTCTGAAGAAGCTTTTTAAAGAATGTTTTGCATTTTGCACCAAGTTAAAATTTGTGCTCCCATAGGGATATGAAATATGAACCCAGGGACTTGGTTTGGACACACTTAAATATGACCTCTCCCCAACCCAGATGTTGGTCTTCTAAATATTTGATTGCTTGAACTGAAGAAGATTTTTAACCCTTAACCCTTAAGGGCCTGGACAATTGTCCTGAATTAATACCTGACCACATCCTGTACTTGTCCAGTGGCTTAGCAGTGAGTTCTAGTATTATTTTAAACCTTTAGAAATTAAAAATCTGTATTGAGTAAAGGATTAACATGTCGTCGTCTGAGTGCTAGAATGTCCTATGTCCCATAGGGGGCATAGGACATTCTAGCACTCAGGCAACGATGTGTTATCAGTATACAACAGGGGTTCAACCATAGTGGCCTCAAGGAATCCTGGGACTCTCATTGAAGGTATGGATTCTCACAACCATTTTCACAAGAATTCAAATGGATTCTCCCAATTTAGATAAAATATAGGCCCTGCTCTGTTATTACCAGTGCCAATAGATTTGAGCGAGGAAAGAATGATCCAAGTTTTATCTTTGTTTATCAGTGTTATATCTTATCAACCATTTAAGATAAAGTGGTCAAAGTTAACACACAAATTGGACAGATTCAGAGGTTAAAGATCAATGTTTTGTTGTTTTTCTGTTTGTTAATCTTTGTCTGCATGGTAGGTCAGCAACAGTTTTAAGGGATGTTGCCAACAAATGGCATACAAGAATCATTTATTAGTTTAACGTGAAAAATTTGAATTAAAAAAAAAAATTCCACAAAATGTAAGGGCATGTTACAATATTAATTGGCGATATCCTATTTCTGTAAAATGGACATAAAAAAGGTATGTGGCATTACTTTCAGAAATATGTATGGAGAATAAAATTTCAACCATTTAGTCCTGAATTAGTTGAGAACAGCTATTTTCCGATTCCCTTAACCCAGCACTGAGATAATAACTCAAACGTGTATTAAAAAATAAAATTAAATATGAAATAAAAACTCAAACTTGTATACAAAAAATGTGCAATAAATACATTCCCAGATTCAAAACATAACAGTCCTTGAAATTTGAAAACTTTTGTGAGGGTACCTGAATGTCGTAGCCAGGTCTTGTATGACACTGCAATGGCTTTTTCTGTTTACATAGATGATTCAAGCCACCAGTTGATGATGAAATTTGTTATCAACAAATTTATTTATAGTGGGGAGTTACTGAAGCTTCATCTCAAAGAACAGTGCATGAACTTTCTCAGAACTCCAATCTCAACAAGGATCCACAAGGTGTTACATGTTTAATAACTGGTGGGTTCCAGTTTGGATTACTAACTTCTTGTTGTCATGCTAAAAAGCATGCATGTTGCTTTAATCCTTTACCTAACATGAAAAGCAGATGACAAATGCAAACAAAAGTCTTGAATAACTTATTTTTTTCATTTTTTTTGTCTCAAAAATACAGGTTATGACCACTCATTGGAATGAGCTCAACGAGCTGGTTCCAAAAAAAAAGTCATAACCTATGTTTTTGAGACAAAAAATGAAATGAAAGTGTCAATGACACTGTAGCTCAACTTGTCAAGACAAAGACATGTACATGTATAGTATGTGACACAGCAATGACAAACATCTAGGTAATGACCTGATAACAAAGGTACATATAAAGTATTGTAACGGTCTGTACATAAATACTGACCGTTGCCTGTAACAAATGTATAGGTAAAGTATTGTAAAGGTGGGTGACAGTCAGATGCTGAACTAGAAAAGAAATCTTTGAGTCCCAGAGTTGGTCTGACTGAACCCCAAAATATTTGTTCTCATAGCACAGTGATAACAAAGGCACCCCAAAACACACTCGTTCCTGTCCCAAGTTGAAAACAAAAGTACTTAAGAAGTTTTGTGAAGATCAGTTCATAAATACGAGCTGTATAGAACTTGTGACAAAAAACTGATTGGACCTAATTTCGGTACAAAATGGCCACTGGCAGCCATCTTGAATTTTGGACCGTACCCAGAAACACTCATTCTCATCCCAAGGAGATAACAAAGGTACCCAAGAAGTTTTGTGAAGATCGGTTCATAAATACAGCCTCTACCCTGAGCCGTATTGACATGTGTGCTTACATTGTGTAAGTAGCACTGAATAAATCAAAGTTCATCTAATTTGCATAATTTCTGCACGAAAAAAAAACCCCTTACAATATGTGATGTATTCCATGTTACTAAACATTCATACAAAAATTTATTCAAATCAGAACTTTCATACAGAAGTTCTATACAAAAGACTGATTGCATTAATTTTGGTACAAAATGGCTGCTGGTGGCCATCTTGAATTTCGGACCACACCCAAAAACACTCGCTCTCATCCCACGGTGATAACAAAGGTACCCAAGAAGTTTCGTAAAGATTGGTTCATAAATATGGCCTCTAGTCTGAGCTGTATAGAAGATGTGTACAAAAAACTGATTAGACCTAATTTCGGTACAAAATGGCCACTGGCAGCCATCTTGAATTTTAGACCGCACCCAGAAACACTCGTTCTCGTCCCAAGGTGATAACAAAGGTACCCAAGACATTTCGTGAAGATCAGTTCATAAATACAGACTCTAGTCTGAGCCGTATTGACATGTGTACTTACTGTGTGTAAGTCGCACTGAAAAAAATCAAAGTTCATCTAATTTGCATAATTTCTGCACGAGAAAAAAACCCGTATTATATGTGATGCATCCCATGGTACTAAACATTCACACAAAAAAATTATTCAAATCAGGGCTTTCATATGGAAGTTCTGTGCAAAAATCTGATTGCACCTAATTTTGTACAAAATGGCTGCCATCGGCCATCTTGAATTTCGGACCGGACCCCAAAACACTCGTTCTCGTCCCACGGTGATACCAAAGGAACCCAAGAAGTTTCGTAAAGATCGGTTCATAAATACGGCCTCTAGCCTGAGCCGTATTGGCATTTGCACTTACAGTGCTGAAAGTAACCCCAAAAAACATCAAAATTAGTCTAATTTGCACAATTTACGTACGAGAAAAAAACCCGTTTTATATGTGATGTATCCCATGGCACTAAACATTCATACAAAAAATTATTCAAATCAGAGCTTTCATATGGAAGTTCTGTACAAAAAACAGATTTCTGCATTGTCGGTACAAAATGGCGGCTGGCAGCCATCTTGAATTTCGGACCGCACCCAAAAACACTCGTTCTTGTCCCACGGTCATAACAAAGGTACCCAAGAAGTTTCGTAAAGATCGGTTCATAAATACGACCTCTAGCCCGAGCCATAGCAGCTTGGCACTTACAGCTCTGAAAGTAACACTAAATAAATCAAAGTCAGTCTAATTTGCATAATTTACGCACGAGAAAGAAACCCGTATTATATGTGATGTATCCCATGGTACTAAACATTTATACAAAACTTTATTCAAATCAGAACTTTCATACAGAAGTTCTGTACAAAAAACTGATTTTTGCATCATCGGTACAAAATGGCCACTGGCAGCCATCTTGAATTTCGGACCACACCTAAAAACACTCGTTCCCGTCCCAGGGTCATAACAAAGGTACACAAGAAGTTTCGTAAAGATCGGTTCATAAATACGACCTCTAGCCCGAGCCATAGCCAATTGTTGACGTACGGACAGACAGACGGACAGACGGACAGACGGACGACGGGCCATGACAATAGCTCAAATTTGACTTCGTCAAAGTTGAGCTAAAAATAATAAAAATTAATTAGCGATTTTTGTGAATAGCGCTGGCCAGTTTTGGCCGTTACGTTGGGTAAAGGGTTAAAACTCATCTACCTTGTACTGGAGAAAGAATATGTCGTCTTGATATTCCACCTCTAAACTATGATTCCTACAAATTTACTTTCCACAAAATATTACACATATCATGACAGCCGTTATGTGCCATGGCTACACCATTTTGCTATAGCATGTTCCACAACATACTAGCACTTGACATGCCTAATTTTGAGGGCTGCATTAGCTGATGTTTTCCTTAAGCTGCAGTGATTGATATTACATAACTTGTGTTATTATACAGACTGAAATCCCACTCTATGGGTGTTTTTGAAATAAATATAGGAAACCTGCAATATCTCATGAGTGACACCAAGGAAATATAAGTTCAAATTGCAATTAAATTAAAAGACCAAATACCGAACATGTAGTGATATCGAACTAAACTTATTGCATTATGAGTGTCACTTCTGAGAGCTATTATTTGTATCCATTGTGACAATGTATATTTTGAAAAATATTAATTACACATTTCCTGATATATTATAAGATAGCTATTAATAAATCGCCTTCCATGTATGGTAATCAATTCCAATTATTTCTCTTTTAATTTCACAAACAAAAGTAAAGATCAGCTTACCTGACACCTAGTGTTTACAGTTACAACATCGTAATAATCCAAAGCACTAAAAAATAAAAAATAAAGTTGTTTTTCACTTTTAATATAGCTGTTTCATTCTTTTACTGATATTTAAAAAACAAGAGGCCTCTCAGCATAGACAGCTCTGCCCAGGGTCACTGCTTTTATAAGCTAAATACAAGACAAGAAAGTTTTACTGCTTGTGACCATGACCTTGATATAGAACAATGGGTCTAGGTCATGACCCAATGTTATGTTGTGGGTAACAGTTGTGTAAAGGATGGACAAGATCCGTCAGATAGATTCAATTATATACACCACTATGTAACAATATAAATGTTTTGCTGACAGTGACATTGACATTGATGATGTGACCGAGGATTAAAGTCGTGACTCACTTTTGTGTCCTGAGTAATAATTGTACCAAGTGTGAATAAGTTCAGTCAATCCTACAAAGTTACATGGACCGGACAAGTGCAATATACCAATATCAAAGTTTTGCTGTTGTGGCCTTGATGATAAGACTTTGGATCAAAGTCATGAGCAACAAGTGTTTGACCACCGAGGTGGTGTTAGTCCCCTACGGTGCTTTTGTGACATAAGGTGTTTTTGTCACAGAAGACACTAGAGAATATAAGCATCTTGGATTTTGAAGAAAAAAATATTGAGCGTGCATAATCCCCTCACAACCCTTTATCCATGTACCATATATGAAAGGCGTAGCTTGAACCATGTTGGAGGGAGGGATGGTAATATAAAATAGAGAAAAAAGCTTCAAAAACACAACAATAATGGCCGCCATTCTGCCATCTTAGATTTTGAAAAATAAATATTGACTGTGCATCATCCCCTCAGAACCATTTATCCATGTACCAAATATGAAAGGAGTAGCTTGAAGCATATTAGAGGGAGAGGTGGTAACATAAAAACAGACAGACAGACAGACAGACGGACAGACAGACAGATGTTAGATTTGGAAAAAAAAATATTGAGCGTGCATAATCCCCTCACAACCCCTTTATCCATGTACCATATATGAAAAGTGCAGCTTGAACCATGTTGGAGGGAGCAGTGGTAACAAAAGACAGAAACAAGCTTAAAAAACACAACAGAAATGGTTGCCATGGCGCCATTTTGAATTTTGGAAAAAAAATATTGAACGTGCAACATCCCATTCCATTACAACCCTCTATCCATGTGCCAGATATAAAAAGTGTAGCTTGAACTATGTTGGAGTGAGGGGTGGTAACATAAAATAGAGAAAAAAGCTTCAAAAACGGCCGCCATGCCGCCATCTTGGATTTTGAAGAACAAATATTGGACGTGCATCATCCCCTCCCAACCCTCTATCCATGTGCCAAATATGCAAAGTGTAGCTTGAACCATATTGGTGGGAGGGGTGGTAACATGAAAATAGAGAAAAAAAGCTTAAAAAACACAACAAAAATGGCCGCCATTCCGCCATCTTGGATTTTGAAAAAAAAAATTTGAGCGTGCATCATCCCCTCAGAACCATTTATCCATGTACCATATATGAAAGGCGTAGCTAAAACCATGTTGGAGGGAGGGATGGTAACATAAAATAGAGAAAAAAGCTTAAAAAACACAACAAAAATGGCCGCCATTCCGCCATCTTGGATTTTGAAAAATAAATATTGACTGTGCATCATCCCCTCAGAACCATTTATCCATGTACCAAATATGAAAGGTGTAGCTTGAACCATGTTGGTGGGAGGGGTGGTAAGATGAAAATAGAGAAAAAAAGCCTAAAAAACAAAACAAAAATGGCCGCCATTCCGCCATCTTGGATTTTGAAAAAAAAATTTGGAGCGTGCATCATCCCCTCAGAACCATTTATCCATGTGCCAAATATGAAAGGTGTAGCTTGAACCATGTTGGTGGGAGGGGTGGTAACATGAAAATAGAGAAAAAAAGCTTAAAAAACACAACAAAAATGGCCACCATTCCGCCATCTTGGATTTTGAAAAAAAAATTTTGAGCGTGCATCATCCCCTCCTAACCATTCATCCATGTACCAAATATGAAAGGTGTAGCTTAAAGCATGTTGGAGGGAGAGGTGGTAACATAAAAAAAACAGACAGACAGACAGATGGACAGACAGACGAACGGAGTGCAATCCTATAATTGTACAAAGTATGAATAAGATCTGCCCATCTGACCAAATTATATGGACTGGACAAAAGTGACAGTGAAATATCAGTGTTTCTAACTGTCACCTCGTTAATAGAAACTTTTTTCTTGACCAAGATTTGCATTAGGCTTATACTCAATTATTTCGAAATAGATACCTCACACTTGCAAACTTAAAAAGACACAATTGTAGTTAACCCTGTCTGGAGGGCTCATGTAAAAGAAGACTAAAGCTTAAATAAGAGTTTTGAAGACTTCTTGAGACTTCTTTTATTTCTATTTCTCCAGTGTGACAATATATGTACTCCGAGACTTGTTTGCACACACCTGCAAGTCAAAAGCTATAGAAATATGGAAACAAAGATCCCCAGATCAATATATTTTCATCTAGTTGTTCCCCATTTTGAAGTAAAAGCTAGTTTTTTACCGCCTTCTGTTTACACACATTCCCCAATGCCCCGCCTAAAGAGACTCAACACCTTCCTCAAACAAAATCAAACAAGCAGCCCAAAGGGGCCTTGATAACTATATCAAACCCTTCTGGTGACCTCCAAAACCAAACAACACTTTGAACAAACTTTAATCTAGGAGTCATAGTAATGCTATAGACAAAATATTAAAAGATTCAGTCAGGCGGGTCTGAAGAATATTCCCCATACTACACAAAGTTAAAATAGAGAGCTCTATTATAAGCCCAGGGGTTTGATTTGAAAAAACTTGAATCTCCACACATTAAAGATTTCAATACTATGAACAAATTTGAATCTCACGCCACTAAGGATGCTACATACCAAATAGCAAAAGATTCTGAATGATGGATCTGAAGATTATTAAATAAATTCCCTCAGATTGCACCATATGAAAATTTGGGTTCCCATAGGGAGCCCAAATATGAACCCAGGGAGCTGTTTCGACCAAACATGAATCTGACCCCTCTAAGGATGTTGTATGCCAAATATCAAAAGATTCAAATTGGAAGTTCTGGAGAAGATTCTTTTAATTTTGTAAAAAGAACTTTGTGCTTGCTAACAGAATTATGCCCCTTGTGGTGCCCCCCCTCCCCTCCCCCCCCCCCCCCCCCCCCCCTGTGGGCATGGCAACTTTATTTTAACAAACCTGAATGGACATATGATACGGAACATACATATCAAATTTTGTTCAATTCAAACCATTAGTTAATGAGATGTCGATAAAATACAGACAGTGGACAAACGAAAAGTTATCACTGAAGCTCCCATTGGGCTTTGCTCAGGTGAGCTACAAAATCAGAAAAAATGCATATCAAAAGTTTCAAATGGCTACCATTCACTGGAAAATAGTAGATTTCAAATCTTTTCTGAAGCTCTCAAAAATATTCATTATCCAACTGGATAATTTAGAAAAATATATGCTTACTTTAACTCCTGGGCAATGGCAGCAATCTGTTCTACTCTGTCTTGATGAGCTGCTAAATCACTCTCAAATGCTTCATGCTTCTTTTTCTTGGCCTGTTTAAGAAAGGACAGAAATTGTTTAAAACTTTTCTCCCCATTCCAACCAACAGTTGCAATCAATATTTTTACAGGAACAAAATTTCCACAACCATCTTCTCTTCACATTTTCAAATTATCTGATAAAGAGTTTCTAGTATTGTGCAGACTTGCCCAGAAGCCACAACACAGTAATTATCTCTGTTAACCCTTAAAGGGTCAATTCCAAGTTTGTAAATTTTCATTGTCTGATACATCCCACAGCAAGTCAACCAGACACAAAAAAAAAACAGAGACGATACTAGAAATTCAAATGACCCAGAAACGTAGGTTGGCATGCCAATGTAGTCTTCAGTGCTGTACCAGACTGATATCAATGAAGATTCAACTTTTTTAAGCTGGTATACCAATATTTTTTGTCACCAAAAATTTAATGCTTCCAGTTAAAACTAGAGGTACTGTGAGTAAACTCACAAAGTGAGACCCCCCCACGCCTGAAATGTATAAGTTAGATTATCTCCCCTTGGAAATGTCAAAACGGAATTATATTTCTTCATGCACATCTTCATATGGAGTTCTTCCATTGTGTAAAGTTTCATGAAAATTCTTCAAACGGTTTAGGAGGAGTTGCGCTTACAAGGATGGACAGACACCTGAAATGTATAAGTTAGATTATCTCCCCTTGGAAATGTCAGAATGGAATTATATTGCTTCATGCACATCTTCATATGGAGTTCTTCCATTGTGTAAAGTTACATGAAAATTCTTCTCAAACGGTTTAGGAGGAGTTGCGCTTACAAGGATGGACAGATGGATGGACAGGGTGATTCCTATATACCCCCCAAACTTTGTTTGCGGGGGGTATAATTAAGAGTGGTGAAAGATAAAGGTACAACCATAAACTAGATAATCTGTAGATATTCATTAAATTACCAATAGCCCCGTCAAGGTACAAATCTTTTAAATAAATGTGGGCTGTGTGTCTGCCAGCTAGAAAACTTAGATGTGAGTCTTCCATGGAAGACGTGCATCGCCTGGCGTTTCAGACAGAATTCCAAGTGGAAAAGGGGCATAACTCTGGAAAAAATACAGCGGATCTAAAAATAAAATAGGAGGTGCACAATGCCATGATGTGATAAAGAATCACTGAAAGTTTCATCAAAATCCATTCATAGGTTAAAGAGGAGTGGCGGATAAGAGAAGCCTGGCGTTTCAGACAGAATTCTAAGAGGAAAAGGGGCATAACTCTGGAAAAAATACAGCTGATCAAAAAATAAAATAGCAGGTGCACAATGCCATGATGTGACAAAGAATCACTGAAAGTTTCATCAAAATCCATTCATAGGTTAAAGAGGAGTGGCGGATAAGAGAAAGTGTGACGCGGACGACGCAAGATGACAAAAGTAATCCCTATATGTCGCTCCCCACTTCATGGGGCAGCGACACACTGAAGCGTTTCAGACAGAATTCTAAGTGGAAAAGGGGCATAACTCTGGAAAAAATACAGCGGATCAAAACATAAAATAGGAGGTGCACAATGCCATGATGTGATAAAGAATCACTGAAAGTTTCATCAAAATCCATTCATAGGTTAAAGAGGAGTGGCGGATAAGAGAAAGTGTGACGCGGACGACGCAAGACAACAAAAGTAATCCCTATATGTCGCTCCCCACTTCATGGGGCGGCGACACAATGAAGCTTTTATTATCTCCCTTGATATGCAATTCAACTAGATATTTTCAACTGGGTTGATGGAGCTACCCTGTACTGGGAAGTGTCAGCTTTCTAGCTTATTATAAACCATAACATCTTGTCAAGAGTTCTTTTGGACAAGAAATAATGGTTTATACTACTAATTTTGTTCAAGATGATGCACATTACGGATAAACAGGTCTAACATCTGTGTGGAAACTGTACTCCAAAACACCTAAGCCACACCAACTGTAACACAATTACCACAGAGAGAGTACTATAACTGAGAGTGGGCATAACTCAGAACTGAAATTGCTAAGAAGAGAGGAAAGTGACTTAAATTTCATCTTTAGCAAATGATTTCAACATTGGATATATATTGCACAAATGTAATAGGATTCTTCTTCTCACTGTTAACCTGAACACCACCTCTAAAGATCTGTCAGAATATTTGAAATTTAAATAATTTCTATATTTATCATAACTACCCCTGGCCGGGACATATCTGTGCTCTAATAAGAATATTTCAGGAAAGCACTTAATTTTGACACCACACCCCACCCCCAAATAACCAAAAAAAAACCTGTATGGCACTCCACGATCAGGTCTGCATGCACAGAGGTCCATCCAGGAAATTGCCTCCAATCGTGTAGCCATTCTTTTGTAGTACCTCCACAGTGCTAACAGTGGTATGCGGGGAGGTGTAGGTGAGCAACTCATAGGAGGGCACTTCATGTCTTGGCCAGTGGTAGGAATGATAATTATTGAAATTATTTTAAATTTCCAATATTTATCCATTATATAAAAATGTGCCCAGAGGTAATATTGATAAGATGATTTATATTATGATAACAAATCATAAGGTATATGGAATGCACTCATGACTTCTAAAACTGAATACAATTGTACAATAAGCAAACATTTTGGCATTCACTGTAAACCCTCAAATATCATGTGAGGGATAACTTCTGTAAACTAAAAACTGAGAAAACCTTGGAAGTCAAACATAAGCTTCTCCCCAAAACAGAAAGGGAGTAGAACCACAGTGAATGTCAAAATGTCACACACAAAATGTCACTCAGATTAATGCAAAATATTTGCGCAACATGTAGAAGACCCAATGATCTTAGATCCACTGCTACAGATTCCATATTTCTAAGGTAAAAGGTGGTTAACTAGAAAGTGTTTTAGCACACTAAAACATATGTCTCCCCTTCCTTTTGAGGTCAGAGGTCAAGGTCACATGCAGTTCATCAAGGCAGAGGACATGCGGTTTCATGGTGACATATCCACATGTCAAAAAAAAAATTCTGGTCTGGACAATTACTCCCTATTTAAAGTACATAAATATGACCTTGAGGTCAAGGTCACATGAAGGTCATGAGGACATGTGGTCTCTTTGTGATACATCCACATGTCAAACATCTAAGTCCTAGGTCCAAAAAACAAAAAAAATCTGATCTGGACAATTATTCCCTATTTGAAGTACATAAATTTGACGTTGAGGTCAGAGGTCAAGGTCACATGCAGTTCATCAAGGTAGTGGACGTGCGGTTTCATGGTGACACATCCACATGTCCAAAAAAAAAAAATCTGGTCTGGACAATTACTCCCTATTTAAAGTACATAAATATGACCTTGAGGTAAAGGTCACATGAAGGTCATGATTACATGTGACATGCGGTCTAATTGAGATACATCCACATGTCAAATATCTAAGTCCTAGGTCAAAAAACAAAAAAGTTCTGGTCTGGATAATTATTCCCTATTTGAAGTACATAAATTTGACCTTAAGGTCAGAGGTCAAGGTTACATGAAGGTCATCGAGGTAGACGACATGCGGTCTCATGGTGACACATCCACATGTCAAATAACCAAGTCCTAGGTCAAATGAAAGTGTCAATGACACTGTAGCTCAACTTGTCAAGACAAAGACATGTACATGTATAGTATGTGACACAGCAATGACAAACATCTAGGTAATGACCTGATAACAAAGGTACATATAAAGTATTGTAACAGTCTGTACATAAATACTGACTGTTGCCTGTAACAAATGTATAGGTAAAGTATTGTAAAGGTGGGTGACAGTCAGATGCTAAACTAGAAAAGAAATCTTTGAGTCCCAGAGTGGGTCTGACTGAACCCCAAAATATTTGTTCTC
Organism: Pictodentalium vernedei; assembly: GCA_031216915.1. Classification (NCBI taxonomy): domain Eukaryota; kingdom Metazoa; phylum Mollusca; class Scaphopoda; order Dentaliida; family Dentaliidae; genus Pictodentalium; species Pictodentalium vernedei. Next base: position 334,690,188 of record CM062292.1, read on the forward strand.
ACAGCACAGTGATAACAAAGGCACCCCAAAACACACTCATTCCTGTCCCAAGGTGAAAACAAAGGTACCCAAGAAGTTTCGTGAAGATCAGTTCACAAATATGAGCTGTGTAGAAGTTGTGACAAAAAAACTGATTGGACCTAATTTCGGTACAAAATGGCCACTGGCAGCCATCTTGAATTTTGGGCCGCACCCAGAAACACTCGTTCTCGTCCCAAGGTGATAACAAAGGTACCCAAGAAGTTTTTGTGAAGATCGGTTCATAAATACAGACTCTAGCCCGAGCCGTATTGACATGTGCACTTACAGAGTACAAGTAGCACTGAATAAATCAAAGTTCATCTAATTTGCATAATTTCTGCACGAGGAAAAAACCCGTACTATATGTGATGTATTCCATGTTACTAAACATTCATACAAAAATTTATTCAAATCAGAACTTTCATACAGAAGTTCTGTACAAAAGACTGATTGCACTAATTTTGGTACAAAATGGCTGCTGGGGGCCATCTTGAATTTCGGACCACACCCAAAAACACTCGTTCTCATCCCACAGTGATAACAAAGGTACCCAAGAAGTTTCGTAAAGATCGATTCATAAATACAGCCTCTAGCCTGAGCCGTATAGAAGTTGTGTACAAAAAACTGATTAGACATAATTTCAGTACAAAATGGCCACTGGCAGCCATCTTGAATTTTGGACTGCACCCAGAAACACTCGTTCTCGTCCCAAGGTGATAACAAAGGTACCCAAGACGTTTCGTGAAGATCGGTTCATAAATACAGACTCTAGTCTGAGCCGTATTGACATGTGTACTTACTGTGTGTAAGTCGCACTGAAAAAATCAAAGTTCATCTAATTTGCATAATTTCTGCACGAGAAAAAAACCCGTATTATATGTGATGTATCCCATGGTAATAAACATTCACACAAAAAATTATTCAAATCAGCGCTTTCATATGGAAGTTCTGTGCAAAAATCTGATTGCACCTAATTTTGTACAAAATGGCTGCCATCGGCCATCTTGAATTTCGGACCGGACCCCAAAACACTCGTTCTGGTCCCACGGTGATAACAAAGGTACCCAAGAAGTTTCGTAAAGATCAGTTCATAAATACGGCCTCTAGCCCGAGCCGTATTGGCATTTGCACTTACAGTGCTGAAAGTAACACCAAAAAACATCAAAATTAGTCTAATTTGCACAATTTACGCACGAGAAAAAAATCTGTATTATATGTGATGTATCCCATGGTACTAAACATTCATACAAAAAATTATTCAAATCAGAGCTTTCATATGGAAGTTCTGTACAAAAAACAGATTTCTGCATCGTCGGTACAAAATGGCGGCTGGCAGCCATCTTGAATTTCGGACCGCACCCAAAAACACTCGTTCTCGTCCCACGGTCATAACAAAGGTACCGAAGAAGTTTCGTAAAGATTGGTTCATAAATACGGCCTCTAGCCCGAGCCGTATCCAATTGTTGACATACGGCCAGACGGACGACGGGCCATGACAAAAGCTCAAATTTGGCTTCGCCAAAGATTCTGATGGATCTGAAGAAGAATTTTAAAAAACATTCCCTCATTAGACGAAGTTAGAATTTAAGTTCAAACAAGTAGCCCAAATATCAATTCAGGAACTTGATTTGAACAATCTTGAATCAGAGCCCACTAATGATGCTGCATACCAGATATCGAAGATTCTGACTGATGGATCAGAAGAATTTTTTTAAAGAATATTCCTCATATTACACAAATAAAAATTTGGGCTCCCACAGGAAGCCCAAATATGAGTCCAGGAACTTCACTTAAACTTGAATCTCACCCCATTGAGGATGCTGCATACCAAATATCAAAAGATTCTGATGGGTGGATCTTCAGAAAATGATTTTAAAAAAATATTCCTCGTATTATTGATTTATTGGTATTTAAGGTCACATACTTATACACAATGGCTAATCATGACCGTGACAGTTTTACGGGTGGAGGAAGCCTTCGTACCTAAAGAGAACTACCAAGCATTGATGAACAACTGTTAGCTCCTCAACATTCTAACTCTGTTCAAGCTCAGCTCAAGCTGAGGACATGTGCACTATTGACTGTAGTACGCCTTAGAACACGGCATTATGGTGCCCCCATGTAGGCAACTGGGTTAGCGTGCCTTACCCAAGGACACAAGATAGGTCGTCCCGGATGGGGAATGAACTCTGGACCTCTAGCACAGAATTCCAACAGTCTACCACTGAGCCACTGCGCCCCCTTAGCCCTCATATTACACCAAGTTGGGAGCACAAATGTGATCCCATGAACTTGATTTAAACAAGTTTGAATCTGACCCCCTAAGGATGTTGTATACCAATCATCAAAAGATTTTGACTGGTGGAGCTGCAGAAGAGTTTTAAAGAATATTCCTCATATTGCACTACATTAAAATAATACCAATGGGAGCCCAAATATGAACTAGGGACTTCCTTTGAACAAACCTGAATCTGCCCCCTCTAAGGATGTTGTATAGCAAGTAGCAAAAGATTTTTTAATTTTAAAACAAAAATTTTGCTAACAGAATTATGCCCCTTGTGTGTCCAGTGAGTGTATAGCAACTTTATTTGAACAAACTTCAAATGACATATAAGAAACATGAAATTTAGTTCAATTTGGTCCAGTAGTTTATGAGAAGTCAATAATGTAAAGTTCATGCCTGATGATGGATGAACCAATGATGATGGACAGATGGAAAGTGAATCCCTTGAGCTTCAGTAGGTGAGCTAAAAACACAGATCCAAAACTTTAGAGATGGGGGATTAAACAGAGGAGGATGAAATGTTATAAATTTGAAGTGAATACATTATATGCTGTATTATTTTCTGCAGACTGGTCTACAGAGTTTCAATGCACACACATACACAATCATATTGCCAAAAGTTTTCAAGAAAGTTACAACTAATTACATTTGTTTATGTTTGTTTTTTTTATTGGGGTTTAATGACACTTTCAACAGCCAGGGTCATTACATCTGACAGTTTTTATGGCTGGTGGGAGTGGAGTACCTGGAGAGAGATACCAGGCAGTGGCAAGTAACTGTAGAATACAACTAAATAAATATGTACAAAAGATAATTATAAAAGAGAAGCACTACAGGTCATAAACAAACCTTTAATTCATTCAATGAGCATTTCTTGAAGTCTTGACTTTTCAACATATCCTCTTTGCCTTCGGCCCATTCCTCATGAATATCACATTTATGCCTGAATTTCTGAGCTAAATGATCAAGCCGCTCCAATCTGAAATTATTCATTTATTTTTGAATAATTAATAGTTTTGTGAATATTTTTGACTGTTAAACCCACAGATCAATATTTTTGATTGAACACATCAAATATCCATACTATCAATGTTGAATAGATGAAGAAGACATTTCTAAAAAAAATTTCATATTCTTCTTCCATCCAATAACTGAACTGATGCATTATACCCCAAAAAGTTTTGACAACCAACACATGGCAAGAGAAACCAGGTTTCAGTTTATCTTTTCCATTTGAAGTAAAGATAATGGTTTTCAAATTAAACTGGTCATGTCCAGCAAAATATACGGATCCATAAAATAATTTTCAATCCCAAATTTTCTTTAACCATTTACCTAACACAGTATTTTAAAAAAATAAATTAAATTTCACCTTTTTTGAAAACAAATTTCACAATTTTTCAATAAAACCAAATATGGATATCATTTGAACCAGCTCAACGAGCTGATTCCAATGATATCCATATTTGTGTGGTTTTATTGAGAAACTCCCGAGATATTTTAGACTTTGGTAGGCTTATTCTGGTTAATTTTCTGGCCGTTTTTGGCTGCTATGCTAGGTAAAGGGTTAAATGTAAAAAACTGTAGCTTATCCACCTGAGTGCAGTGAGGTCATTGCAGTACAGATATCACTAATACCTTCAATACTGATATTCTAGCATAAACTGAATATTGTAGTCAACAAGACAACACAATGAACAAGAAATTCAAAGAAAGCAAGAAAATAATTCTATCCTAAAGTGCTATACAACTTGTTGAATTACATTATCACTAATCCTAATCCAAGGTGTAAAAAGGCCACACAAAGTAGATCTTGTTTCTCGGGTCATTTTTGGTAAAATTGCATGTGGGTGGGCAGTTTTTTATTTTAATTTTTATTTTTTGTAATCATTTTTTTGCCATCATAAAGTTTATGTTCTCGTTTTTTTTTATGTTTTAGGCCTCATAATCTACAGAATAGCCTGGGAGGGGGGGGGGGTGTATTTCGTCCCTTGAGTGCAAGAAGGCTTTGCAATGCTAAAGCATTGTATAGCCTTGTTGCACTCAAGGGACAAATTCAGAGATAAACCATTTAATTATTCAGAGATAAACCAAAAGGACCATGTGAGAGAGTCTTAGAAACAGATTGTTAAGGCCTAACTGAAGCAATTTTTCTTAACTTAATAGATCCTGGATAGATGGCAAAGGATTTTTAGAGGTTATAGGCCCAAAATGAATGGGTTGTGCCACACAAACCCTTGCGACCACCCATGTCTGTATTTAAGAAGGAAATTTGGAGTGGAAGGAAGCCAGAGTAAAGCAAAGAGCCACTGCATCTTATAGATACAGGGTTCAAATATTTAAGATTATTCTCAGTGGATGTGCAAAGAATACAATGTAAAGAGAGGTTTCCATAATTATCCTGCACTTGCAAACAGTTGTTGGAAACTTGGACAAACCTGCAGGTAAAAAATATCCAAAAGCGTTTCCAAAGCGATCACACCTGTTTCTGTGTTCATTTAATATTTATCAAAGGAATGAGCTAATGACATTAGATGTGCTTTCAATATGCTGCACTTTGTGATTTTAATTTTATGATTTATTTTACCATGTAAGTTAAAAATAACATACAATGTGCCTGAGACTTAAAAAACTCAAACCTGTTTGCTGAATAGCTTACGCTCAAAGTTTCTGGGAGGGTTTTTTTTGCTCCCTCAGAAGGTCAGAAGCTGCATTATGAGAAGAAAAACAAGAGGCCCCATGGGGCCTGAGGCACTCACCTGACCACAGTTGTTTAAACAATAGGCCCCAGGGGGCCTGAGGGCGCTCACCTGACATGGTAGCCTAAATATCAACCCAGAGAATTGATTTCCACAAGTTGCATCTGCTCCTCCTAAGAAAAGCTGAAACCAAATATCCAAATATTCTGACCAGTGGATCTTAAAAAAGATTTTTAAAGAATATTCCTCATATTGAACTAAGTCATAATTCGGGCTCCCACAGGAAGCCCATATATGAACCCAGGGACTTGGTTTTAACAAACCTGAAACTCACACCCCTAAGGATTCTGCACACCAAATATCAAAACATTTCGACTGCTGGATCTGAAGAAGAAGATTTTTAAAGAAAATTCCTCATTTTGAACCAAGTTACAATTCGAGCTCCCACAATCAGTCCAAATATGGACCTAGGGACATGGCTTGAACAAACTTGAAACCTACCCCCCTAAGGATGCTGCATAAAAAATATCAAAAGCATTCATCTGCTGGATCTGAAGATTTTTAAAGAAAATTCCTCATTTTGAACTAAGTTGTCATTCAGGCTCCCATAGTGAGCCCAAATATGAACCAAGGGACTTGGCTTGAACAAACTTGAATCTCAGCCCCCTAAGGTTGCTCCATGCCAAATATCAAAACATTCCAACTGCTGAATCTGAAGAAGATGATTTTTAAAGAAAAATTCCTCATATTGACTAAGTTATAATTTGAGCCCAAATATTGACCCATGGACTTGGCTTTAACACACTTGAATCCCCCCCCCCCCCCCCCCCCCCACCTTGCAAGGATGCTACTCACCACATATCAAACCATTCCAACTGCTGGATCTGAAGAAGAAGATTTTTTAAGAAAATTCCTCATTTCGAACAAAGTTACAATTCAAGCTCCCACAGTGAGCCCAAATATGGACCTAGGGACATGGCTTGAACAAACTTCACAAGATTCTGCCTGCTGGATCTTGAGAAGAAGATTTTCAAAGAAATTTGCCTGAAATGCACTAAGTTCGAATTCGAGCTTCTATAGTGAGCCCAAATATGAATCTAGGGAGCCGATTTGAACAAAATAGAATCAGATCCACCCCACTATATTGCATACCAAATATCAAAATATTCTGCCTGCTGGATCTGGAGAAGAAGATTTTTTAAGAAATTTGCCTGAAAAGCACTAAGTTCAAATTTGGGCTCCTATACTGAGCCCAAATATAAACCCAGGGAGCCGATTTGAACAAACTTGAATCAGATCCACCCGACAATGTTGCATACCCAATATCAAAAGATTCTGCCTGCTGGATCTTGAGAAGAAGATTTTCAAAGAAATTTGCCTGAAATGCACTAAGTTCAAATTTGGGCTTCTATACTGAGCCCAAATATAAACCCAGGGGGCCGATTTGAACAAACTTGAATCAGATCCACCCCACAATGTTGCATACCAAATATCACAAGATGCTGCCTGCTGGATCTGGAGAAGATTTTTGAAGAAATTTGCCTGAAATGCACTAAGTTTGAATTTGGGCTTCTATAGTGAGCCCAAATATGAATCCAGGTAGCCGATTTGAACAAACTGGAATCAGATCCACCCCACAATGTTGCATACCAAATATCAAAAGATTCTGCCTGCAGGATCTGGAGAAGAAGATTTTTGAAGAAATTTGCCTGAAATGCACTAAGTTCGAATTCGAGCTTCTATAGTGAGCCCAAATATGAATCTAGGGAGCCGATTTGAACAAAATAGAATCAGATCCACCCCACTATGTTGCATACCAAATATCAAAAGATTCTGCCTGCTGGATCTGGAGAAGAAGATTTTTTAAGAAATTTGCCTGAAAAGCACTAAGTTCAAATTTGGGCTCCTATACTGAGCCCAAATATAAACCCAGGGAGCCGATTTGAACAAACTTGAATCAGATCCACCCCACAATGTTGCATACCCAATATCAAAAGATTCTGCCTGCTGGATCTTGAGAAGAAGATTTTCAAAGAAATTTGCCTGAAATGCACTAAGTTCAAATTTGGGCTCCTATACTGAGCCCTAAAATTAAACCCAAGGGGCCGATTTGAACAAACTTGAATCAGATCCACCCCGCAATGTTGCATACCAAATATGAAAAGATTCTGCCTGCTGGATCTGGAGAAGAAGATTTTCAAAGAAATTTGCCTGAAATGCAGTAAGTTCAAATTTGGGCTCCTATACTGAGCCCAAATATAAACCCAGGGGGCCGATTTGAACAAACTTGAATCAGATCTACCCCACAATGTTGCATACCAAATATCAAAAGATTCTGCCAGCTGGATCTGGAGAAGAAGATTTTTTAAGAAATTTGCCTGAAATGCACTAAGTTCAAATTTGGGCTCCTATACTGAGCCCAAATATAAACCCAGGGGGCCGATTTGAACAAACTTGAATCAGATCTACCCCACAATGTTGCATACCAAATATCAAAAGATTCTGCCAGCTGGATCTTGAGAAGAAGATTTTCAAAGAAATTTGCCTGAAATGCACTAAGTTCAAATTTGGGCTCCTATACTGAGCCCAAATATAAACCCAAGGGGCCGATTTGAACAAACTTGAATCAGATCCACCCCGCAATGTTGCATACCAAATATGAAAAGATTCTGCCTGCTGGATCTGGAGAAGAAGATTTTCAAAGAAATTTGCCTGAAATGCAGTAAGTTCAAATTTGGGCTCCTATACTGAGCCCAAATATAAACCCAGGGGGCCGATTTGAACAAACTTGAATCAGATCTACCCCACAATGTTGCATACCAAATATCAAAAGATTCTGCCTGCTGGATCTGGAGAAGATTTTTTAATGTTTTTCCCATTGCCTACAGTGTTAAAAAGTGCTGACTCAGCACTTTTTCAAAGTCCCGAAACTGTGCCCTATGATAAAACCGATGGCAATTTTTTTTTACCAATCCTTTCTGTTCGTCCTAAGGAAGCTGCACACCAAATAAAAATTCTCGGTGCCGTGCAGTTTTGGAGATATGGGCGTTTTAAATTTTTTCTATTTTTAGCTCCTGCGGTTCCCACGGGGCTGCGGGAAATTTTTTTTTTTGCATAAATCAAGTACTCATGACCCAATAAGCCCTCACATAAAATTTGGTTGAAATCGGCTTCTCGGTTCAGAAAATAGAAATTAGGGGTGGGGCCAAAATTTTTGCCCCTCCCATAACAACGCCAAATATTATCCCTCAAACTTCTCTTGAACAAATCTGAGTCTACACCTCAAAAGAAGGTGCATACCATATATCAAGTCTCTGCTACTGCTGGTTCATGAGAAGAAGATTTACAAAGATTTTGCTGCCCCTTGGGGGCGTGGCACCACCCAGGCGGAGGGGCAACTTCATTTGAACAAATCTGAATTGGCATTAGGTAATAAACATTTAGCCAACATTTGAATAAAATTGGGCTAGTGGTTTAGGAGAAGTCGATAATGTAAAGTTAACGCCGGATGGACGATGGACGACGGGCGGATCACGATCAGTAAAGCTCCCGCTGAGCTTCGTTCAGGTGAGCTAAAAAGGATTTAATTACCATCTATGGCTAGATAACACAACAGAGGAATGAATAAGGAACTCTGTTGTCCATGCCAGTATTTTCAGTAATGCAAAACTATGGGAGTCCAAATATCAACCTAGGGATTTGACTTGAACAAACTTGAAGGATGTTGAATACCAAATATCAAAGGATTCTGACTGGTGGTCTGGAGAAGAGTTTGAGAATATTATCAATTTTGCAGTATGTTAAAATTTCCCCCCTTGAATCTGACCCCTCCAGAGATGTTGTATACCAAATATCAGATGATTTTAATTGATGATTCTGAAGAAGAAGATTTTTAAAGAAATTTCCTCATATTGCACTTAGTTAAAATTCGGGCAGGTAGCCTGAGGGTGCTCACCTGACATGGTAGCCTTAATATCAACCCAGGGAATTGATTTCAACAAGTTGCATCTGCTCCTCCTAAGAAAAGCTTATACCAAATATCCAAAGATTCTGACCAGTGGATCTAAAAAAAAAGGATTTTTAAAGAATATTCCTCATATTGAACTAAGTTATAATTCGGGCTCCCACAGGGAGCCCATATATGAACCCAGGGACTTGGCTTTAACAAACTTGAATCTCACCCCCCTAAGGATGCTGCACACCAAATATCAAAACATTCTGACTGCTGGATCTGAAGAAGATTTTTAAAGAAAATTCCTCATTTTGAACTAAGTTATAATTCGGGCTACCACAGTGAGCCCAAATCTCACCCCCTAAGCATGGTGCATACCCAATATCAAAAGATTTTCAAAGAAATTTGCCTGAAATGCACTAAGTTCGAATTCGGGCTTCAAAAGTGAGCCCAAATATGAATCCAAAGTTCAAATTTGTGCTCCTATACTGATTTTAACAAACTTGAATCAGATCCACCCCACAATGTTGCATACCAAATATCAAAAGGTTCTGCCTGCTGGATCTGGAGAAGAATATTTTTTAAGAAATTTGCCTGAAATGCACTAAGTTTGAAATCGGGCTCCTATACTGAGCCCAAATATAAACCCAGGGAGCCGATTTGAACAAACTTGAATCAGACCCACACCACAATGTTGCATACCAATATCAAAAGATTCTGCCTGCTGGATTTGGAGAAGAAGATTTTTTAAGAAATTTGCCTGAAATGCACTAAGTTCGAATTCGAGCTTCTATAGTGAGCCCAAATATGAATCTAGGGAGCCGATTTGAACAAACTTGAATCAGATCCACCCCACAATGTTGCAAACCAAATATGAAAAGATTCTGCCTGCTGGATCTGGAGAAGATTTTTTAATGTTTTTCCCATTGCCTTCAGTGTTAAAAAGTGCTGACTCAGCACTTTTTCAAAGTCCTGAAAAAAGTACCTTGTGATCAAACCGATAGGGATTTTTTTTTAACCATTCTATTCTACTGGATAAAAGTAAACTTAATACAAAATAAAAATTTTCAGTGCCGTGTAGTTTAGGAGATATGGCAGTTTTAAGGTTTTTCCTATTTTTAGCTCCCGAGGTTCCGATGAGAAATTTTTTTTTTTTTTGCATCAATCAACTACTTATGACCCATTATCATCTCATATCAAATTTGGTTCAAATCGACCTCACGGTTCTGAAAATAGAAATTTTAGGCATGGCCCAAATTTTTGCCCCTCCCATAACGAAGGCAAATAATGCCCGACAAACTTCTCTGAACAAACTTGTTTCTAAGCCTCAAAAGGACTTTGTATACCACATATCAAGTCTCTGCTACTGGTGGTTCATTTGAAGAAGATTTTCAAAAAATTTGGCCATTTTTTCCCCACCCTCTGCTCAATATGAGCCGAAACCTAATTTGCATAAAAATCAAAATTTCCCTATATAACCACTACTTACATGAAATTTAATTAAAATGTGGCCAGTGGTTTAGGAGAAAGAGGCTCAAACACCACCTTCACGCAGGACGACGGACGGATGGACGACGGACAAAGAGTGATCAGAAAAGCTCACCCTGATTTTCAGTCAGGTGAGCTAAAAATGACACAGGGTAGAAGGTTAAAACACACCTCTGTAATTCTGAAAGAAGCCATTCCTCAAATCCCTTTTCAGACAACTCCAATCCTTTCCATGCATTAGCTATATCGGACACCATTTTACCCTCTGTTGGTAGATAAGCAGGTCGGTTACTGAGACGTAATCTTGTCTGTAGAGTGTTAAAACTATTTTCTAATCTTGCTTTGTCCTCCAGTTTTGGTGGTTTATGTTTCCTGCGATAATCTCGGAATTCATCAAGCTTCTTTTGTGTTCCTGGAAGAGTGTTGTCAGTTGTGCGGTTCTCTAGCCATGGCTTGGTTCTTTTTATCCATTCTAAGAGCTAAAGTAATAAAACATAAACAGAATATTACACCCCGAATAAGGGAAAATAGCTTGAATGTTGAATGTTTATTTAAAGCATAGAACAGAAGAGCCACAGCCAGACACATAAAAGCAGGCTGAACTCCTCGCATGCTGCCGACAGATATTCCTGATGAGGATAGGAAATCTCTTGTTATTAAAATAAGTCAAATTTGAGGATATTTAACTAAATTTTCCTCTGTAAGATGTGTAGACATTTTAATCAATGATTTCTGGTATCAAATGTTCATGAATTTTTCATCAAATCTAGTCATGGCTGCTGCGCAGCAGCCATGACTAGATTTGATAAAAAATATTTTAAAATTACCCAGTGGGTAAAACAAGTTTAGCAATGTCTATACAATTTCAGTAGAAAACAGAAGGGGAAATTTTTTCATCTGAAAAGTTTGCTCTAAAAGGAATTTTATGGTCGCTGATCATTACAATGTTCATGTCTTGTCACCACTTTTTACTGAATGGAGGTGCATAAGGTCCTCCAGACTTCCATTAGTCATGCATACCATTCATTTACCTAATAATACTTCTCATGCTTGGGGTATTTTCAAAATTTATCACAAAAGCTAAGCAAGCTTTTCGGCCTTTTGATTAAACATAGCAAAGCCCCCCCCCCCCCCTCCCCCCCATAATAAAACAAGAATGCAACTTCAGACACAGGCCTCTGAAAATTAGCTGGGATAACCCACAACCACTTTCGACACAGGCAATCAATTCCTACACAAACATGGAAGAAACTGTGGAGATCGACAACTTAATTATGTTGATTAGTGTGCTAATATAAATCGTCAGAAAATAACTGATAAAATTGTCACTTAAATCCAATTAATTGTTTGAGTACTTGATTATTTTAATGGTTAGAGTTTATTCTGCAAAAGAAGACTAACAGTGAGCACTTGGCCATGGATGCCCCCGAAATATGGACAAATGGCCTTTTATACCGGAATGAAAAGTTTTGTATTGAATTTGGTGATCACTATAGTCCATAAGGTTTCAAATTTAATAAAATACATCCGAACATGGCAGCCAAAAGCTGTATTGACCTCATTTCCATAAGGTAACAAATTTAATAAAATACATCCGAACATGGCAGCCAAAAGCTGTATTGACCTCATTTCCATAAGGTAACTAATATGTTAGAACTTTCTTAACAGAACCATATACATATGGATATCACTTGAATTGGCATATCATACAAGTTAAAAATAAAGTTGTAGGATAACCGTTATAAATGTATCTTTCTCTTCCTACACTGATCAGACCAGAAACTAACATTTTCTGGAAAGCTCTCACTATCTGTCAGATTCTGGTCTTATCAGTGCACAAGCAGCAGTATACTTAGTTTATTGCAGCTATGTTACAACTTATTTTGACTTGTACTGTAATGTGCAAGTTCTTTTGACGATATCTTAATGGTTTTATTGGAAAATAGAGATAAAAATTTTTTCCCATGAGTGGAATTTAGTTTATCATTTTTAAAAAAAAAACGTCTTGGATAAAGGGTTAACTGATATAGATTAACCTTTTAAACAATGAAATCCTGCACACAGGGATTGTAAATGACGAAAGTGTGCAAGCAGACAACTTTGTCAGCCAAGCATTATAGAATTATGAATCCGGACGAACAAATACAGTCTCATTAGGGAATTAAGTTTTCCCATTTCTGTGCCCTTGACCTTTGATACTCAAAGATGGTGTTGCTATGCAAGAGACCTTTCATTGGTCTTTACCCTTGTGTAAAGTTTCAAGCAAAACCACCAAAGCATTATAGAGTTAGGGCTCCTGACGGACAAATAAAGTCGGATGGACGGACAGATGGTCAGCTTAATTTCCAATTGTAATTTGTTTTAGTAATGCACAGTACTCTTCAAAATAATGTTACTGTTATCTTAGCAATTAAATATTTAGTAAACAAGAGTGAAAGTATTTTGTTTGCACCCTTTCTCAAGAGGCTTTTAACTTACTGAGGGCTATATTATTTTGGGTGATCTGAATTTGTTCATCAAAATTTGACTGTCTCAATGGCTCTATCTCCAACATTCCCCATTATGTGGGTTGTAAATATACTCCAAGTCAAAAAATGGCAATTACCCTGCCAAAATGAGTCTAGCCGATCTCTAAATCAGAGATTTCCATGCTGTTTATCTCGGTTTTAAAAACAAAATTGACCAGAAAATGAAGGAGGACAAACTCGGACAAAATTGTCTCCACAGATGACAAATTCTTGATGCAAAAGGCCAATAACTGTGCAACAACACATCTGATCAATCTAAAAATTGCAGGTGCAGAGATTCCCATGGTGGTTAACTTTGATTTTAAGTTTTGAAAAAAAATGACCAAACAAGCATGGACAAAATGATGTAGGTTGCAAAAATATGCCAAATCAAAATAGTGCAATAACTCTGCCAAAACTGAGTTCCAGCGATCCAGTAAAAACGCAGGTGCACAGGTTCCCATTGTGGTGAGTCTTGTTGCTAAGTTTGAAAATAACTTGACCAGAAAATCATGGAACACAAGCTTGGAGAAAGTTGTAGCCATTGACAACAAATTCTAAGTAAAAAAGGAGAGTAATTCAACAATAATGTCTGATCAATTTCAAAATCACAGGTACACATCTTCCCATGGTGGTTAACGTCTATCCTAAGTTAAAAAAATTATTGAAAAAAATAGCTTTGAATAAAATTGCATCCAGAGACAGATGCACAAGAGGATTTCAGTATACCTCTCATAACTTTATTTGTACAAGTTTAATAGCTCCACAAAAAGAGCAAATAGGACAACAATCATGTTAACACAAAAAGAATTAATTAAAAGTGATTCTTCGATCTGCATCGATTCAGAAAAACTTACATCGCTAGCCAATCTTTCATATTCTTCCATGAGTCTTTCATTTTCCTGGTTGACTTTTAATACTTTACAGATTCTGTTTGCAGCAGTCTCAGCCTGTAAAGAAAAATGGTTTATTTTTTTTATTAAAGACTGGTGGTTAAATGCTTAATGTTATTGAAACTTCAGTGCCTCTTCAATGCATCTACCTATACAGTACAAGAGTGGATTACATAGACAGAATGGCATTTGTGTTCGAACTGTGATTTTTTATCGCACAAGAACGATTTGGGCAGAGGGATAATATTGAACAAGATGAAGGCTTCGAGTTCAGTATTATCCCTCTGCCAAAATTGATCGTGTGCGGTAAAAAATGACTGTTCGAATGCGTATGCTGTTCTGTATTTATTGCATGCCTACAGTTAACTAAAAAATTATTAACTGATTTTGGCGAAGAGATAATGTTGAACTCGAAGCCTTCGGCTTCTTGTTCAATATTATCCCTCTGCCGAACTCAATCAAGTGCAGTAAAAACTGACAGTTCGAACACGCATGCTGTTCTGTATTTATTGCACGCCTACAGTTTACCAAAAAAAATTATTAAAAACACAAATTATTGACCAAAATAACCCAAACATAAACAAGAGGCCCCAAGAGGCCTTAATCGCTCACCTGCCAAAGTGGTTAAAAGAAGTATTTGGGGTCACATTCAGTTAGACATGGTTCATCAACACTACAAAGGAATGAAGTCATGGAAGGCAAATTTTATGGATAAACACTAAGGAATGGATTTGAACAAACCTGAACCTAACATGCCTCCCCCCCCCCCCACGACCCTCCACCCAACCCCCACTCATAGAGATCTAATATTAAGCCAGGGACTCAAACTGAACAAACTTGAATCTGACTCCCCTTGAGATGTTATATAACAAATATGAAAGAAGTCTGACTGGCAGATCTGAAGAAGAAGATCTTTGAAGAAATTCCTTCATATTGCACTAAGTTAAAATTCAGGCTCCCAAAGGTAGCCCAAATTAATAATCCAGGGGCTCAATTTGAACAAATTGGAATCTGACCCTCCTGGAGATGTTGTATACCAACTATGAAAGGATTCTGACTGGTGGATCTGAAGAAGATTTTTAAAGAATTTTTTTCATAATGCACACAAGTAAAAACTGGGTCTCCCACAGGGAGCCCAAATATCAACCCAGGGATCCTATTTCAACAAACTTGAATCTGACCCCTCCAGAGATGTTGTATATCAAATATCAGACAATTTTAATTGATGATTCTGGAGAAGAAGATTTTTAAAGAAATTTCCTCATATTGCACTAAGTTAAAATTCGGGTAGGTAGCCTGAAGGTGCTCACCTGACATGGTAGCCTTAATATCAACCCAGGGAATTGATTTGAACAAGCTGCATCTGCCCCTAAG
This sequence comes from Pictodentalium vernedei, assembly GCA_031216915.1. Lineage (NCBI taxonomy): Eukaryota > Metazoa > Mollusca > Scaphopoda > Dentaliida > Dentaliidae > Pictodentalium > Pictodentalium vernedei. Next base: position 334,705,406 of record CM062292.1, read on the forward strand.
AAAAGCTTATACCAAATATCAAAAGATTCTGACCAGTGGATCTGAAAAAACAAGATTTTTAAAGAATATGGGGGCGCGATGGCTCAGTTGGTAGAGGTGCAGACTGCAAGCCAAGAGGTCCTCGGTTCGAATCCCACCTGCGGCAACCACGTTGTGTCCTTGAGCAAGACACTTGCCCACGTGGGGGCATGGTGACGTTGTGTACTAAGGCGTACTGCACGTCGATGGTGCACCTGTCTTCAACCAATGCTAACCCTGCTTGTGTGGAGTTGGTATGTTGGGGAGCTGACAGTTGCTTGCCGTTGCTCAGTGGTTCTCTCCGGGTACTCCAGCTTCCTCCACCCGTAAAACTATCACGATCATGGTTAGCCACTGTGCAGAAATATGTGACCTTAAACACCAATAAATAAATAAATAAAGAATATTCCTCATATTGAACTAAGTTATAATAATTCAGGCTCAAATATGAACCCAGGGACATGGCTTGAACAAACTTGAATCTCCCCGCCCCCTTCCCCTCCCAAGGATGCTGCATACCAAATATTAAAAGATTCTGATTGGAGGATTGGAAGAAGAAGATTTTTAAAGAATATTGCTCATATTGCACTAATCTGAACATCTGGGCTCCCATAGAGAGCCCAAATATGGACCCTGGGATTTGATTTCAACAAACATGTGAATGATCTTCCAAAGATGTTATATGTGAAATATGAAAGCCTTTGGAGCAGTGGTATGGGAGAAGATTCTTTAATGTTTTTCCCATTACCCAGTGTTAAAAAATGCTGATTCAGCACTTTTTCAAAGTCCCGAAAAAGTACCCTATGATAAAACCCGATAGCAATTTTTTTTCACCATTCCATTCTGTTGGTCCTAAGGAAGCTCCACACCAAATAAAAATTCTCAGTGCCATGTAGTTTTAGAGATGTGGGCATTTTAAATGTTTTCTATTTTTAGCTCCTGCGGTTCCCATGGGGCAACAAGAAATTTTTTTTTTGGCATAAATTAAGGACTTATGACCCAATAAGCCTTCATATCAAATTTGGAAAGTAGAAATTTTGGGCAGGGAAAAATTTCTTGCCCCTCCCATAATGAAAGCAAATATTGCCCCTCGAACTTCTCTTGAACAAATCTGAGTCTCCACCTCAAAAGGAAGCAGCACACCAAAAATCAACCTCTGCTACTGTTGGTTCATGAGAAGATGATTTTTTAAGATTTAGGCTCACTTGTTGGGCATGGGCGTGGCCCTACCAAGGGGTGGGTAAACTTGATTTGAACAAACTTGAATTGACATATGATAGGGAACATACACACATGATTTGGATCAATCTGGTCAAGTAGTTTGTGAGAAGAAGGACAATACAAAAAAATTATTGTTCGCTTCGGTTTTTGCAGAAAAAGTGTGTATTTTATGAATATAAAAGCATAGGTGTGCAATAAAACAAATATGGAGAACAAGTCTTCATTCTGTGAAAAATGGATAAGAAGTGATGCAAAATTTCAGCTATCACATCTGCTGAAGGTCACTCAAGCACATTTTAACCATTTCATGAACCATGGCATAACAGTACATAACAATTCAATGGCATTTATTGGATTAATTCAAATCTAATTTCAACATGTAGCCTTACTGTTTACTGGGGGTTTAAGGTGACTATAGCATCTATGGCCATATCAAAATCACAACACAAAGATAAAGTCAAATTTAAGCCACACAAAGTAAATCTGTTTCTCAGGCCATTTTTTGTAAAATTGCATGTGGGCAGGCGTTTTTTGATTTTATTTTTGTAATTATTTCTTTGCCATCAAAAGTTCATGTTCTTGGTTTGTTTTATGTTTTATGTTTGTAATCTACCGAATAGCATAGGCGGTGGTGTATTTCGTCCCTTGTTGCACTCAAAGAACAAGTTTAACAATTTTATTAACTTGGGTAAAATATCGGACACAAACCATTTAATTTTTATTTTAAGATTGCATTTGTTATAAAAAGAGAGCATGCGGCAGCCAAAAGGACCATGGAGAAGGGCCTGAAAAACATATTTTTAACTTTTTTAGGCCTTAGCCGATCACACTGCAACTGTAGAGGACTTTTACACAAGTCACTAGTTACTAAGTCCTATTATACCAAAATCTTTTTTTTTGATAACAGTAAACAAGTGCTGTTCTACATTCTATGAAAACAAACTATTGTATCATTTCATGAAGGACAGCAAATTTACTATTTTTAACGTCATGTTGTTATAATTCTGATTATGTTTTGTTTTATCTTGATTCAAACTCGTTTTGACAAACATACTAATGAATATGACCAATGCTTAGCAGGTAACTCATAACATTGCCTGGATACTCAGGTACCCAACATGGATACTTTTTGTTTTGATTCTTTCCCCAACAAGTTTGGAATTTCATAGTAAAAAGAGCAACCGATCCAGTGGGGTCTTGCCTGCTTTAAATTTCACCCTACTAAGGCAGACGTCTGGGGTGGATGTGCGAATTAGAGTGATTTTTTCCTTTAAAATGAGTTTTAAAGAATTTTGAGTGATTTTACGGCCCCACAAAACATCCTGCAAACCTGCACCTCAGCAAAAGTGAATTGGCTGATTTTGTTTTAATAAAATGACATGAAAAGAAAAGAAGTTATAACCCATTGGTGATGGTTGCCAGCCTTCGGAATTGGTAATGCCTATATCTCACCTTTGTTAAAGCAGGCAAGACAAAAAAGGTTCACCGCTAATATATCTCCCTGGTACTACCCCTGATATTACGTACATTCTGAAACATCAAGTTCAATCCATTCCACAAAAATTCCCCATAAATTGTACGTTCTATACATACCTGTTGTGCTCCAGAGAAAGCATGGTAATAAGCAGATACATATGTCATCACTGATCGTTCATCTGGCTTGACAGAGTTCACCATATCTGAATAGAAAAAGAAATATAAAATGAAACTGAACTCCAATTGCTTTATGCACATTACAGCTTCTAAACTATTTGCATCCTGCCCAGCACAAAGTTTCTCTTGTCACTGAAATCAGTATAATTTGGGCACATTTAATTATATTTTCTTCCTGTAAATTGAATGGATTTTTTCGACAATTATGTCTTGTGTTATATTTAGATCAATTTTTCATCAAATCTAGTCATGGCTGCTTTATAGCAGCCATGACTAGATTTGATGAAAAATATCTTGAAAATACTCAGCAGGACAAGAGTTAAGAATTTGGTTTATTCTCTCTGCAGAGTAAATTCAACCCTTCACTCAAGGAATCAAACTTTGTTATTTTTAAAATATTTCCCTAAAAAAAAAAACTGCTTAAGACACCTTACTGGAACATGTTCATCGAGCTTGCTCCAACAAGGGTTCAGAAGTTATTTTTTATATGTTTTTCAGGTTTTGAGGCTACTTTCAGCATCTGTGTCTGTATCAGGCCATAAAAGAAATGTAATGGAAGTTTTGCCAATATATCAGGATTATGTTGCCAACTTTTGATGATTCTCACACTGGTGCTGGTTACCAGATCCTATTATACCAGTGAAGCAAAATATGCCTGCCTCAGTAAACAAGCACTGCTCAACTTTCCAGATTCAAATAAGGATTTCAAGGTGAAAAACACCCAAGAAAATATCCGCAGAGCTGAAAGATGCTCTTCAAATTTGAGCTCAAAGGTAAGGCTTGACACTAATAGTTTGCAATGCAATGGAGAGGAACTAGCAACAAGTGTAGTTGTTAAAATTTCAGTTAAAATAGATTGTGTACAGGCCTGTAAATACTTCTTGTTGTGGTGCATTTCATGAGAGATGAATGATCTGCGACCATGATGTTATAGCCTTGCTATAACCATATAATACAGGAGTCAAGAGCAAGCATGGTGTGAAGAATGAACAAGAACTGTCCATTGAATCAATTTTCAATTGGACCAGACGAAGCTAGAACTCATGAATGGTCTTTGACCTTCAACTTGAGTTAGGACCTTGGGTCAAGTCATGACACACCCTTACATCATAAGCAATCACCATGTGAATTATAAAAAAGATCAGACCACTGAATAAAGGAGGAGTGCAAATATGATACCTGAGACTTGATTTGAACAATCTACGAGCTGCCCCTCTGCCCCCTAAGGATGCAGCATACCAAATATCAAGAGGTTTTGACTGGTGGATCTGAAGATTTTTAAATACATTTCCTCATATTGCACAAAGTTAAAGTTAAAATTCATGTTCCCATAGGGAGCTCAAATATGAAGCCAAGGACGAGTTTTGAACAAACCTGAATCTGACACCTCTAAGGATGATGTATAGCTAGTATCAAAAGATTCTGATTGGAAGTTCTGAAGAAGAAGATTTTTTAATTTATAAAAATGAATTCTGTGGTTGCTAACCGAATTATGCCCTTTGTGGGGCCTCTTTTGGGGGTGGAAACTTTATTTGAACAAAATTGAATCAACATATAAGGAACATGTATATAAAATGTGGTTAAATTTAGCCCTGTGGTTTTTGAGAAGTTGATAATATAAAGTTCACGCCAGACAGATGGATGGATGAGGGATGGATGGATGGATGGATGGATGACGGGCAGAAAGTAATCATTAAAGCTCCCTCTGAGCTTCGCAACCCAACCACTGGTCACCAGGTCCTGTTAAGCCAATAAAATTGATTAACACATTTAGTGTGAGTCACACCATTTCCCAGGGTTCTCAATTGGATCTCCACACCCAATAAAAAATTACGAAACAGCTTAAAATATGTGCTTTTAAATTATTACAAACCTTCTGCATCCAACATTTTTGGGATGTCTAAATGTTTCTCTGCAACATCAAATGCAATATTAAGGTTTTCTAATGGTCGGTCCTGTTGAAAATAGAAAACAGTGCTGATCAGAGAAAGTATGAATTTGTAAATAGAAGTCTTTAAAGAGAAGTTTCTGGGAGTTTATCCTGTACATATCACATTGATACATTTCAAGTAAGTATTTGTGATTTATTTAACCTTTTACCTGTACTATCGACCGTATATCATCCATTGAGTGCAACAAGGTGCCATCAGCAATGTTTTAAGCATTGCAGATAGGCCCTTGATGCACTCAATGGGGGATTTATCCAGTACCATTTACCAAAATATCGCCATTCAAATTTTAATATTCTTTTAAAATTTTTGCCTTCAATTAAAAGCTGATGACGTCATTTGAATGAGTTTAATAAACAGGTTTTGAAAGCAAAAGATGAATATATTTAGTTATTCAAGAAAATATTTCATAACTGTCATCTTTTAGTCATGTTATTTAGTGGGTGTAAACAACACATTCAACAGCAAAGATCATATCATGCCAGGAAATTTTACAGGTGGAGGAGGCCTAAGTACTTGGAGAGAACCACCAAGCAGTGATGAGGAACTCTAAACATGTTAGGCCAAGAGACAACTGTTTTAGTGCTATCATCTATTCTAGAATGAAGATATTTTGGAGTATCTTTCTTTGCCTCTGCTGATGACATACTACAGTGGAATCTACTTAATTTGATGTCTCTTAACTGAATAACCCTGTTAACTGAATATAATTTTCGAACACAAAACCATTTACCATACCTCCAGTACAAATTTGACCTGTTAATTGAATATAGGTTATAGAGTAAACTCCTGTTAATTGAATAAAAGCCCTTATATCCTGTCGAGAAATTACCCGCTCTCTCTCCAGTTTTTCTTTGTTTATAGACCTATTTGGCCTCAGTACATCCGATACAGGCATTTACTCTATTATATCTTGTTTGACACAGCTCATTGAGCTTTGTCAAACAAGATATAATAGAATAAATGCTAAGTTTATCTCTAGAATAGGAAATTGACACAATCCCTGTTAATTGAATACTCCTGTTAATTGAATAATTTTCTTTGGCAAAGTGGCTATTCAATTAACAGGGTTCCACTATATTATATGACAAACTGTTGGAAAGGACTTCTTGAGCACATTCCAAAAGCATGCCACAAAACTAGAAACTTTCACCTTCATAAATGAAGCTCAAGGACTGTTTGTGGCCTGATCAGATCAGCCTTGGCCTTTTGATAGGAAATGTGTTTGAATTCATATCTGACTGCTGGAAAAGGGGCTAACCCTTCCCTATCTATTACTATTTTTTATTTCGTTGATGAAATGCTACCATGTAACACTGTTGGAAAGAGTTTTATGATCCCTTTCCAAGAGTGTGCCACATGACATTATTATCCATTATTATCCAATTCATGGAACAGGGATGTGATCACACTCTTATAAAATAAAACAAAATCTTGTTTGCAAAGATGGGAAGGTCTCAAAATCAAGCTTTACATTCCCATATAACTGATATTTTGCACGAATAATGCTTTTGTGGCATTTAGTTCTTTGGATTTGCATAGAAATGATATAAAAGACCATTTTCATATAAAACTAGAGATGGTCTGTCGCCAATTATACCCCCACCGTGGCATACTGCCTAGTGTGGGTGACTGAAAGGGAGCATTCAATTTTTCTATGGCCATCTTGAAACCGAGTAGGAAAACATTGTGTTACTCACTTCCCCTCATCATGTTTATCATTTTTGTGAAGTTTCATGAAAATGCAGCTAAAACTGTGGAAGTAGTTCGCTCCACAAGTGTACATGCGCAACGGACCGACGACGACAGACAAGTTGACTCCTATATACCCCCCCCCCCCCCCCCCCCCCCCCCCAATAACTTCATTTTTTGGGGGTATAAAAATATTATTTGTCCAAAAATTTCAACAAAAAGCCATATCAAGTGACCCTTCATTGGAACGAGCTTGTTACAATAAGCACGTTCCAATAAGGGGTTACATGAACGGTTTTATTTAATTTTTTTTAAAAGCTAAAAACATATCTAAAAAAAATAAATTTTGATATCGTATGCGTTGGGTGAAGGGTTAAAAGACACAAGCCAATTTACAGAATCTGTGCTTTGTGGTATTACTTTTAACCCTTTATGTAACGAATCAGCTGCGTAATTTGCAAACTGAGCATTTGAAAAAGACTTCTTTCAACAGAAGCATATCATGTTACTCCCGTGGTGGAACAAGCTTATCAAGATCGTTTCAATGAGGGGACACATGAAGTAGGTTTGTTGAAATTTTTTAAATTGAAAATAAATTATTCAAATAACAAATTTGGATATCGTTGGATAAAGGGTTAACTGGCTAAACAGTCATATCCAACCGGTGTTATTCACAAAAACTGGAATACAAATTTTACTACTTTTTCTTTTTAACTCCAAAACAAAAATAGCTTTCGGACTTAAAGAAAACATATATTAGTTGTGTTTGGTAATGGACTTACCAACTGTATTCTGAATTTACCAAGGAGATTTGGTTCTATAACATGAACATTGAAATATTATATTCAGTTCCACTTTAGGAAGCAAGTCTCATCTTGGCAATATAAAAGTTCATTGTGTAATGGGATTTGTGTTTCACAGTGCTGTCCCACATACAAGTGTAAGCTCATATTGCCACTCCTGTTTAAAATTTAAGTTCATTTTAGGTTAACCAAGTTAAATAATATACATATACTTTCTTTAGCAGAATCGATCTCCCAAGTTTCGTTAATATAGGATTCTAAAACATTAAAAAATCCCTCTGACACCTTCTACTTTTGCTTTTTGGGCAATACCATTATGAGTTCCCTCTATGGGAGGCAACAGTATACACCTATCTTGTACATAATTAAAGGGAAATATTCTCTTCTCACTCTATACTTCAAAAGAAAATCTATGTCTAGCCAATACTTATTCACTGCAAACTGTAAAAGCAGAGTACAGGAAAAATAAATTGGCAGCACATGGGATGCCACCCTAACCAGGTATACAGCCATAAAATTCAGCCCCCTTTTTGTCCAAGTGGGTTAGCATGTTTGGAAGAAGTGGCAGAAGGCATAAAATCCCTAATAAACAGGCTTACTGCAAATTTAAAATCTTTCATTTGTAGAAAAATATCTAAAAGAAATCAATGTCGGAATCTAAATTGAAGAGCTTTGAGAATTAAGAATGATTCATATAAACAACAAACTCATATCATCATGTCTATCTAACAAGCTATTCTCATAAAAAGTGGCATTCAAATAAAACTGCAAGTACTATAGTTCTGTCATTATTTATTGACTCAACACCTGTTGCCATATCTTAACTTCTGCAGTGCCAAGAATGATCAAGGATGCCAAGAAAAACCACAGCCACAGCCTCTGCTCATTTATTTATTTGTTGGTGTTTAAAACCCTTTGCACACTGAGGTCGAAATATCAAAATATCAAGAATTTTTCCCATAATGCAATGAATAATCTAACCAATTCAATGTTGTTTGACAGAGCTCACAGAGCTCTGTCAAACAAGATTGATTGGTTTTCTTCCTAGTTGCATTATGGGAAAATTTTGCTGCTTGAAATTTCAGTATTTTGAGATTAGTATGCAGAGGGTGAACTCTTTGGTTGTCGCAGCCAAATTTTCCCACCCTGAATGAAAATACTTTGTTACCAAAGAGAGGTGTTCAGGCCAGAAAATAAGCAGACAGTCATCTGCAAAATGAGGTTCCCAGAGGGTGAATTTAGTGATGCTACCCTGCATAGCAGGGTAGCATCACTAAATTTACCCTCTGTGAACCTCAATCTGAATCAGGGTCTCAAAACTAAACAGAAAGAGGTACCCAGAGGATAAATGGGCCCACTGTATGGGATAGCATCACCAAATTCGCCCTCTGAGGACCTCATTCTGCAAATGTCAGACTGCTTATTTTCAGGCTTGGAGGTGTTACTTATACCTATAAAAGATAATCTCCAATAAGTAGGATCAGTGCTCTTCAGAATGATTTCCTTATAGGCCACACTTTAGAATGTTGCATCAAATCAAGTCTTGGTTGTTTTGCTGTTTATAATCACACTGCCCACATTAATGAACTCTCACCTAAGGTGTTGATAACCAGCTCCGATTATACTAGCCAAGGAGAACTTATCCACCATACTGAATATATATGTACCACTTCTCAGGGTTCCCACAGTCATTCTAAAGTTTGTTCCACTGAACTGAAGATATACTTCTATGTGACAATGTTGGAAAGGGCTCAGAAAATTATTTTCAACAGTGCCACATAACATTTAACCAGTAGCAGGAAATGCAAAGAAAGCTTCTGAACCCATTCTAAAATAGATCACACAAAATGTAGTGTATTTATCAGATCAAACGACATGGATGAACATCATAGATAATTGTTTATTTATATATAATTGTTCATCCATTGGGTTTTGTGGTCACTTTCAATAGCCTCTGGCTATATTGTGATCTCAACACAATATGAAGTAATCATTTATACTTTTACCACCCACTCTAGGAGACTTGGTCCCCAAGTCCCAAGAGCTACAACAGCCTTTCCAAAAGTATGCCATGTAACAGGATTTTATCACTGAAAGCAAATAAGGCCCTAGAAAGTAGATCTTCTGTTTCTCAGGCCATTTTTTGTAAAATTGCGTGTGGACAGACATTTTTTATTTGATTTATTTTTGTATTTATTTCTTTGCCATTAAAAGTTCATATTCTTGGTTTGTTTTATGTTTTAGGCCTCAAAATCTACAGAAAAGCATGGGTGGTGGTGTATTTCGTCCCTTGAGTGCAACAAAGGTTTGCAATGCTAAAGCACTGCAAAGACTTTTGCACTCGACGGACAAATTTATCAATTTTATTAACCTGGATAAAATATCCGACACAAAGCATTTATTTTTTCAAGTTTGCATTGGTTATAAAAAGGGTGCATGCGGCAGGCAAAAGGACCATGCGGAATGGCCTGAGAAACATATTTTTAATCTCTTTAGGTCTAACACTAACTGCCCGTTACCATTCTAAAATAGAAAATCCACTAAATCAACTTTTAATTCACGAGATATCACACTTTTGCTTTTATAATAAATAGAATGGAGAACAATGAGTGACAATATGTTTCCACTCTTGAAATTCTCTTTGTTGATCAGTAAAAAAACATTGTGATTGATAAAAATGCCCCTTTTTCTAAAGCACATAAAACTAGCCATAAAGCACTGACAAAACATAGCAAATTTGTTTCCAATCAACATATGATACCACATATATAAGCTCTTTTTCTACAAACAACAATGCATTTCTGAATTCACAAAAAAACCCTTAATGAAAACATGAGATGGAGACAGACATGTTAACTGTCCCGGAATGCCCGGGAAAATCCCGGAATTTCAGTGTAGTTCCCGGCCTCCCTGACGGGAATCAGTTTTGGACCAAAAATCCCAGAAAACAACTGTCAAATATTTCGTTCCCATTGTAACTTCTGAAAAACGTTCGGAGTCAAATCACATGCATTTCAAACTCTGGTAAAAGCTCACGAAGCAGTAAAATATGGATTTAAGTCAAATTTATTTAAGAAAAGGCTATTTTATGATATATATTTCAACTATGTTCATGTTTATTTCTGGGTTTTTCTTCGGAGATTTGTGAAAAATGTGCGAGTGTCGAAGTGAAAATAGGTGACTTACTTTCAAAAAATTGAAAACTCCACCTTCATTTAAATGCATTTTTTGGAAATTAAAATATATGAAAAGGAATTAAATAATATATATTTATTTATTCCTTCATAGAGTAGCTTTAATTCTCATCCCTTTTCCAAAATCAAAACGTAAACAACAACTATTTAGCACAGCTTAAAAGTAGGTTAAAGTTGCTTAGGATGCCGAAAAATTATGACAGCATATTTAAACACAATGGACTTTTTTTCTAACACCATATTTATTCTGTTGTGCTGACTACAGAACTGTTGACTGTTGGCCATCTGTCACCAGAAAATTTCGAATTAAACAAAAATGCTTCAATGATGAAAAGAAAAATTTTGTGTAGGGCACAAGCGTCCCACATGCATGAAATTTGATAAAGATACTTTCTGAGTACTAATGTTCTTGAAGTAACTGAACATCAGGACATCTTTTCCTGTTAACATTTCCAGACTTGGGAAATTATTAGCTAAGTAGACTTTGATAAGAGCAAACCACAGGTGGATGTGCTCTGTGGGACAGTGTGTGTGGGTGGTGGTGGGGAGGGGGGGGGGGGCTCATGAAGAAGAGCATCGGAGGGGGGGGGGGGGGGGGTCAAATCAACAGTTATTTTATGATTTTTTAACATAGCATAAATTCATCAGCATAGTTGACAACTCATTCTGGATATAACCTGGTGTTAATAGTGGTCCGTGAGCTGAAAATTCACAAGTTTTTTCTTTTATTTTGCCCCCACGCGAACTTTTCCCTGAAATCCATCCCATTTCCCTGAAAATCACCCTCAGGTTCCCTGATAAATTATTCTGGAGGTTAACATGTCTGGATGGAGAGGGTAATTAAGAGGATTGGGCAAGTGGTAGGAATTTGAAGAAAAACAATGATCAATACAATCCTTCCAGCTGCTCAACTCAGAGATCATACAACAATATTGGAAAGAAGAAAACTTGATGTACCCAAGAGCTGTAACCAAAATATGACCAATACACAATAGCAAGCGATTGATAATTAGGTATCTAGGTGTTTTACAGTGGACAAGATGACCTACAATTAAAATGTAGGTTAGAGTGACCTACTTAATACTTTGTGCCCCACACCACTCCCAAGATATTTTTGCATCCTTAATTTGTTAGGTAACTCTAAGCCAAATGATATAGGAAATATGAGCCTGAGTTGACAAATGCAGATGGATGGACATAACCCAATTACTAAAATGTTGGTCAGCATGACCTAATTATATAATGTGGAACAACCAGTACCCAACATGCGTATGCATTCAAGTTTGGTAACCCAAAACCATATAAGAATCATGAGCCTCCACTGTTTTGGGAAGGCAAAAAAAAAATCATGGAAATGACCTATTTTCTGCAATGTAAATTAGTGTCTCACTTATTTACTTATTAGTGTTAAAGGTCACATATTTCTGCACAATGGTTAATTATGACCACAACATGGAGATCAAGTCAAGTTTAGTGAAACGTTTATACCCATGTTGACATTTTAGAGGACTTTCACCCCAAGCATTGGTGACTGTGACCAGACTAAACAAGCAGTGCTTCACTTCCCGATGTTCCCATGGGATGTATTTGACTCACTTATAGTCTGGGCCATTTCTCCTCCCCAAGATGTATATGCTTGTCAATTTTTGTAACTCTTAACCCTTTACGAAACGTAACGCCAAAACCGGCCAGCGCAATTCTAAAAACTCGCCAATTAATTTTTATTATTTTTTCATTTTTTGTTTCAAAAACATAGGTTATGACCCCTCGTTGGAATGAGCTCATTGAGCTCGGTCCAATGAGAGGTCATAACATATGTTTTTGAGACAAAAAATGAAAAAATTTAGTTATTCAAGAATTTGTTTTGCAGGTGTTGTCCTCTTTTCATGTCAGGTAAAGGGTTAGGCAAAAAAGTATAGGAATTACGAGACTGAATTGTTTGGGAGACAGAGGCAGCATATGGATATTGTAACCTATTTTCTAAAATGCAGATCAGCTTGAACCACTTATAGTTAGGGCCACTCCCCATTCACAAGATGTACAATTACATGTGTCAAGTTTGGTAACCCTTATTCATACAGTATTGGAATTAAGAGCTTGAATTTTTTCAGAACAGACAAAGACAGCCAGACTTCCAATTGCCCAGTCCGAGTGCAATGGTGGCAGATAACAGAAGGAAAATTTCTCCACATTTTACAAAAGAAAAGGATCCTATCACCCAGAAAACTGCTCTGGGAGGTTTAACTCTACTAAACAAAATAGCCTAACACAGCACTTTTCGCAAAAATTGCCAGTGCACTACGGACAATAACTCAAGTAAATGAAAGTGTCAATGACACTGTAGCTCAACTTGACAAACTTGAACTTGGTAAGTTATAAATGAAGTGGCAAAATTGAAGATAATTGGTACCAATGTTATTTGATGAAATTTCAACATAACAGCATTGTGTGTGCACAAGGTCAGAGTAATCCATGCATTTTTAAATGTAAACTGTAAGACTGGCTAGAGTAAGAATGCTGATATACAAATGCAGTGTGTTCAGAGGTTATTGTAAATGGCAACTTTTTAAACAGAAATGAATGCTAATCAATAGCTCTTATCTAAAGGTCTTGCCTAATGAGCACACCAAGTTCAAAAACAATCCTATGATAAATGTGGCCTGTATGCCATATCAAAGAATGTTGATGCACAAATGCAACAAATTCAAAGATTGTTGCTAACAGCAACAGTTTTTGATGGAAATGAAAAGAAAATCAATAGCTCCTATCTTTGTCACCCTGCATAAGCATACAAAGTTTCAAAACAACCTGATAATGAATGTGCCCTCTGAGGCATGCCAAAGGAAGATGTTAATGCACAAATGCACTAAGTAGAAGGTAATTGCTTGTGGCAATGGTGGGGGTTTTTTTTTGTTTTTTTTTATGGAAAATCATAAATATACACTGCAGAGAGTGCAAAAGGGACAAGTTGATGAACAAATGTAGTAAGTTCAAAAGCTGGTGATAACGAAAATAATTTTTTATGGAAATGAAAAAAAGCAATAGCTCACATCTAGAGGTGACCCCGAACACACATACCAAGTTTCAAAGTGATCCGATCATAAATGTGCCCTGAAGGGTGTGTTAAAGGGAAATATTGAGGTCTGACAAAACAAAGTTCAAAGGTCAGCGGCAACATTTTTTTACAGAAATAGGAGGAAAATCGACAACTGCCATATAGATGTCACCCCATACAAACACACCAAGTTTGCAAGCGATCCAATCATAAATGTGCCCTGCAGGGTGTGTCAAAGGGAAATATTGATGCTTAACTGCACTAAGTTTTTACTAAGTTCATCGAAGGTCATTGCCAGTAGCAACATTTTTTGACGTAAATCGAAGTAAATCGATAGCTCCCATCTAGAGGTCACCCCAAACAAGCATACCAAGTTTCAAAGCAATCTGATCATAAATGCGACCTGTGAGGTGTGCCAAACGAAATTGTGGATGTATGCCTGGATGTACGTACGTACGCTGACAGACGAGAAGTGATGGCAATAGCTCCGCTTGACTTTGTCAAGTTGAGCTAAAAAAATGAAATGGCACTGGGTTTTCAAACATGATCAAGATATTCTTGCAGCAGACTCAAATACTGAAAATTGTTGAAATTCATTAACCTTTGTTTCAGTTACCATGCTAACAGACTAAAAATCCTGATAAATCAACACACTGAGAGCCATAAATTTGATAAGATGAATCAGGCTAAACTGATTTCAGAACTGAATTAAGATATTATAGCAACAAACATATACCAAAAACGTTTGGAATCTATTGAAGTTTTTTGAGTTATTGAACTCCTTAAAAAAAATCTAAAAATGCCAAGGGCCACAACTGAAGTAATCCTGAAGACCAAAAATTGTTGAAATCCACTGACATTTGTTTGAGCTTTCCTGCTTATGGATTAAAATCACAAAAATCAACAAAGGGCCATGAATTTGGTGTAAAAATTTGACATAAGTGTTTCAAGAGCCCTATCAAGATATAATAACAAACGCACACACAAAAATGGTTGAAAACCATTCACGTCTGATTTATTGCAGTAACCATGTTGGAATGAAGAAACACCTTTCAACTGACTTCATAACACCATAAGTCGAGTTGTGAAATAAAACTTGCTTAAAACAACAACCCCCAAAACCATCTTGACTCACAGTCTTATCCAGGTCCAATAGCCAAATCTTTGTAAATTTTACTTATTCAACACCAGCAGGATCTTAAAAAGAAATAGATATTATATTGATACCAGGGATCATTTAAAGTGTTGGGTATTCTATCATTTGAATTATGTTGGAATCTAACAGAGTAATAGCTAAAAAATTAATTAGAAATAAAGTGATGAGCTGAAAAATCCTATTCCTTTCTATGAGTACCATCCCGATCAACAAGTACAACATTCAAAAACAGCATTATAATTCAGGCATCTACTGTCACCTGATGAGAGACCCACCAACAGAATTTTTTATCATCAGTTAACTTACGAAAAGTTTGCCTTCACATTACTTACCTTTGATAGGGTCTGATAATCTATTAATTCTGGTCGGTGTCTATGTATCAACGCACAAAAAGCCAAGCCATCTTTAAAACTGTAGGAAAATAACCAGGATGTAAAACAGCATGCAAAAACACAGAGTTAAATGCTAAACATAACAACAGTAACAAAGCAAAACACAGTGACAGTAAAGTTGCAATGCATTACACATTTAATGATAAGCTCAAAGTAAGAGTAGGCTAAAATGTTGCACATTTCTCCAGTATTTTCTTTTGGACTTGGTGAAAAAATTCAAATTTTTTTAGGATTATTCTTTATTTGCTTGGGTTTAAGATAACTTTCAGCACCAATGAAAAGTGTACTACAAGAAAACAAATATGAAGTCAAGTTTAACCCATCAGTTTAATTTATTGTCCAGCAGTTTCTGAGTGAGGAGTTGGGATGTGATTCATAACATCAACATTTAACATTACTCCAGTTAAAACCAGAAGTCCTGTCATGAAATGCGCACAAATAGTATGTCGATCTGCGCATTAATCTACGCGTTATGACCATAGTACGGCTATCAAATTCTGTACATATGGCCTGTGCACATGCAATGTTTCAGCCAATGGACCTCCGGGTAGCCCGGAGGTCCATTGGCAGAAACATTGCCTGTGTTTGCTATGAGTAACCAGGAGAACCTGCCATGCTTTGGATGCCATTCGATATGGCAATCGCGCACAATTCCTATGCACAATTAAGCCTAGATAAGCGCACAGTTAGTGAAGGACTTCTAGTTTTAACTGTAAGACCTTGACCCCTGAAGAACTGACCTGACTACTGTCTTAGACACACCCTTTTATTGTCCTCGTCATCTGAGAATGGTACTTCAATTAAATATTTTAGCAAAGAACTTGTATTTCTGTAGCTCACAACATTAGAGCTGAATATTTACTACCAGTTTTATTCTAACAGTTCAGTAAAACTAAACTACCACAAATGGTATAAAGATATTTCTTAAATCATTTTAAAAACGCTAGGTCAAAGTTCTGTTTAGATGTTCCATTTGTCTTTTATATTTCCGAATATGAATATGTAGACTTTTCCAGCAAGGAGGATCAAAATCAGAAAATTGATGGGGTAAGTGATGCTTGGTTTGGCCAGTGTAGGTACAAACACCAAGGACCAGAAGTATTTCAGCTCAAATGTTGCCTGTCACATCGAGGGCTATGCACATGTACCTTCTAATTCACTTGTCAACCTCACACAAATTCAAACACTTTTTGACGTCACATTATCTCATCTGGGAATCTGATGCTCAAGGACATTTGATTCTTTATACCATCCACGACAAGCTAATAGTTTTAAAGGCAGGCAATAAATGGGTTGAGAAAGACTAGGCATTAGCAAACCCTCTCCACACCTAAACTTTTGAAGTGTGTGGGTTCAGCCCAATGTAAGCCCTTTGATTCAGCGAAACCTGAAAATTTCTACTTGGGTAGTTGATGTAATTTGTGGATAAATAGACATGGCTTTGACGAGTGATGGTCTAACAGGGTTCACTTGATGAATTATTCCAAGCTCTCAATCCACAAGTCTAATTCTGCAAAAAATTTGATGCTGTTATAGCCCTCATGTAGGCCATCGGCTATGTTTAGATTCACTTGTCTAAAATAGTTCAGGTTCAAAAATAATATATCCTAATAATCAGGTCTGAAAATAAGCAGTCTGACATTTGCAGAATGAGGACCCCAGAGGGTAAATTTGATCGTGCTATCCCATATAGTGGGCCAATTTATCCTCTGTGTACCTCTTTCCGTTTCATTTTGAGACCCTGATTCAGATTGGGGTTCACAGAGGGTAAATTTAGTGATGCTACCCTGATGTGCAGGGTAGCATCACTAAATTCACCCTCTGGTAGTGTTGAAACGATTAATGCCATTTGGATTTTTACGAATCGCTGGATAGTAGTCGACGATTAATCGACTAGTCGGTTATGCAATGTCAGATGCTAAACTAAGCTATAAATTCTACAAAACTGTGGTTTTAACTAAATTCATTGGATGGAGTGGCCTCCAAATTACGATACAATTAATGGGTCTAACTGCACGACATTACGGAAGCTGATAAGTCCAAACAACTGGTGCCGCAAAAAATAAATTTGTCTAATAATAAATCTTTGTGTTCCAATATTTGGTTCTGTCAAATATTTTTAAGTGAAATTGAACTTTTCCCCCAAAATTCCCTTGTATATTGTGGTCTAATAAGAAACTTTTGCACTTTGTTATTGTGCAAAAAAACTTTGAAAGCAGAAAACAGGTCACTGAAGAAGTGTACTCTGATGACGTGATTGTTCTATGACCTGCATAACTTAATCAACCCCCAATGAAAAGCTACACAAACTATAAACAATAGCCTCATTGAATATTAAATACATCACTTGACAAAACAGTGCGATTTTTTTGGTCAGTATGTGCACTACGTAATGAAAGTTGTAAAACTTCATTCAATAGTAAATATCATTATGTGACGTTTTGTTTTCTGACCAATCTTATTACAGCAACATTTACCCAAAATAAGAACGTGTTGAAAAAGCTAAACATTTGTAGATGTACTTCCGCAGTCACAGCCTGTCAGCGTTAATTAAAATGACACAACAGTTTGCAGGCATACTGTTCACACCTCATTTCTGTGTTTTAATCAGTGTAATGGAATCACGAATCTTTGACCAGTAATTTTATTTTCTTGAAAATTAGAAAAGCACGAAAAAGAGAGCTTCTTGTTTCCAATGTGGAAGTGCGAGTATGATAGCACACCTCAAATCGAAAGCACTGAATTAATTTTAATAAAATTAAATTAAATTTCTTAAAGGAACACAAAGTGGAAACTTCAAGGCTTTAGACAATACACTCAGGCGACAAATTGACAAGTGATTCACTAATCGGTTAATTGATTTGTTTAGTACTAAGCACGTAGGCATTGACTAGTGGAAAAATCGTTTCAACACTACTACCCTCTGGGGAGCTCATTTTACAGGTGACAGTCTGCTTATTTTCTGGCTTGCTAATGATATTATGGTTCCTTTGTCCAACCAACTAATATATTCCAGACAACTGAATTTGAAACATTTCATAAAGATTCATTTTCTGTGAAATCAAAGCTAGAAATGTTGCTTAATCGAGACTTGATTTCATTGACATTTTGATGACATTACAATTAAAAATGAAGACTCCCCACCTTGATGTTTTCAAGGGAAATTAAATACTTATTGACTGGAATATTTATATCTGCGACAGGAAAGAATAATTGTATATCTTTGTAAGTAAAGGTATATCAAATTATATCAACAGTAGTCTGTGTGCAAATTTCCATCAGTGGGTAAACAAACGGCTCATATGAGCATTGAATTCCAAACAGAATTAGACTGGAGGCCTGAGAGCTTGGAATTAATCATGTCTAACCTTGTCTAGACTTAAATAAGTGTCTTTGAACCATTTCAAGTACCGGTATATCATGAGCTTTTTCAAGGATTAAAAATTTGGACTTAAAAGGGCTGTCACATCTTAATATTTTAAGAGAACAAAAGTGGGAAATGAGCAAAAATATTTTTTGAATCTAAAATAATAAATGTGTCCAGATTAATAATACTTGATGTAATAAATTTATTCCAGCTTTGAATATTAATAATCAAAGAGAAGATAGAACAGTAATTGAAAGAGGAGAAAACATTCAAATTTCATTAGTATTTAGGTTCAGAAGACAATTACAGCTAGATTAGCAGAGCATCCAAGACTTCAGCTCCGTCATGCTTTTTAACATTTCATAATCCTGCTTTTCAAGCCTGAATCAATTCAAGTGTCTTCTTTAGTTTAGTCCCTTCCCCCCCCCCCCCCTCCCCCCCCCCCAAAAAAAATCCAACCAAAAAATAACAACACTAGTGAGCAATGTTTTGCAGCAAAATATGAAATAAATTAGTTTAACTTTTATTATTAACAAGGACCAATTTCATATCAAAACATGAAATTCTGCCACTTTTTCTACTGGATTCTTTTACAATCATTTCAGTTAATCTTGCATACAGTAAACAGCAAGTGATTTACAACAAGAACACCTGCATTTTTAGAAAAAACACATTGGAAATAAACCAGGGCCATACATGAACACTTGATAATAATATAATCCAATGTTTAAATTTTCTTGTTTTTAAACCAAACATCCATCTCTGTGATTACAGGTGCTTATTATATTTGATAACACTTATTGAGTGATTCTGTGCAGAATCAATCAAAAAATGTTACCAAATATCATTTTTCAACACCTGCACACTTGTGCTGAAAACAACTGGTCTGATATCACATAACCACACTAGATTGGATAAATTCACTTTCTATTTTGGAAAAAATATTTGGCGTATTTATTTACTGATTTATTGGGGTTTAATGGCACCTTTGACACCTAAGGTGACCTTATGTCAGACAGTTTTCGGGTGGAGGAAACCAGAGTACCGGGAAAGAATCACCAAGCAGCAACAAGCAACTGTCAGCCTCCCAAACGTACTAACTCAAAGCAGAGTTAGCATTGGTTGAAAGCAAGTGTACCATCGACATGCAGTATGCCTTACTACACAGTGCCACCATGCCCCCTTGAGGGCAATCAGCATTGTTCCAAGGACACAATACAGTTTCTGCTGGTCAGGATCGAACCGCAGACCTTTCAGTTTAATGTTCAGTGCTATAACCATTGGGTCACCATGGCCCCATATTTTGCATAAGGTTCTGAAGGTTAAAATACACAAGGCTGTGAAAGTGGAGAGATAAGTACAC
Organism: Pictodentalium vernedei; assembly: GCA_031216915.1. NCBI lineage: Eukaryota > Metazoa > Mollusca > Scaphopoda > Dentaliida > Dentaliidae > Pictodentalium > Pictodentalium vernedei. The sequence continues at coordinate 334,725,269 of CM062292.1, forward strand.
ATTTTCCCCCAAATTTTATCTGGAGCTCTGTTCAAAGTCTATTAGATGAACTTTGCTGGCTTTTATTTTGCTTTTGGAATAAGATTGTACACAACTAAATAAACTGGAATGGTCATAATTTTTTTAAAGATTCTAAACTTATGTTTCTTCAAATATTAAAAACAGTTTATTGAATTACCATTTGACATATATCTTCTTCATAAATTCTCATGGAGAATGTCCTGTAAGACCACTGTGAGACAAATTTATAGAAATCAAAATTTTTTGGCATTTTGGTAAACAATTGAAGTCACATAGTTTGTTGAAGTCTCTAATTTTTTATGCTGATTCACAGAATTTGGTTTGTTATTTAGTCGACATCTCATCTCATCCCACTAAGTGTTTTCACAGTGAATAACTCTCATATGAGACATGTTTTAGGCCTTGAAAACATCTCTCTAAAAACATTTTAGTACGACAACAGGATTAAGATTGATTAACCTTTTACCCAACATACCAGCCAGCGCTATTCTAAAAAATCACCAATTAATTTTCATTATTTTTTCATTTTTTGTCTCAAAAACATAGGTTATGACTCCTCATTGGTACGAGCTCTTCGAGATCATTCCAATGAGGGGTCATAACCTATGTTTTTGAGACAAAAAATGAAAAAAATTAGTTATTCAAGAATTTTTTTTGCAAGTGTCATCCGCTTTTCATGTTAGGTAAAGGGTTAAAGCTGGTGAATTATGATATTCAGACATGCCATAACATCTGACCTCTTAAGTCCTAAGCTGATAAGACTGTAAGTGAAGGCCAAGATGACAAACTGCTGACAAAATTTCTCCAATCTGCAAACATTAGAGGTTATAATGGTTTTTTGCCAACCTTTGTCAAGGAAAATATTCTGCCTCTTTATCTGACAACAACTTTACAAAACAGATGATTCCTCACATGAAACCCTGAACTCATTTGCTTTCATCAGAGAATGATTCTGCAGAAAATGTGAGCACATTACTATTACTAAGCCAACAAGAGAAGACAAGTTTGTGGTGTCCAATGTTAAAAATTCTGAGTACTTTGAAGTATACAAAAAATTGTCATATTTTTTGAGTGCAGGACACAACATAATTTTTTTTTCTACTTCTTAATCTTATACAATTTAACAGCCACCATCACAACATGGAGACTTTAGGCCACACAAAGTACATCTTCTGTTTCTCAGACCATTTTTGTAAAATTGCATGTTGACAGGTGGTTTTTTATTTTATTTTTTATTTTTGTAATTATTTCTTTGCCATCAAAAATTCATATTCTTGGTTTGTTTTATGTTTTAGGCCTCACAATCTACAGAATAGTATGTTTGGTGCTGTATTTTGTCCTTTGAGTGCAAGAAGGCTTTGAAATTCTAAAGCACTGCAAAGCCTTGTTGCACGAAATTGTCAAATTAATTAATTTTATTAACTTGGGTAAAATATGAGACATAAACCATTAAATTTTTATTTTTTAAGTTTCCACTGGTTATAAAAAGAGAGCAAGCGGCAGCCAAAATGACCATGTGGGAGGGCCTGAGAAGTAGATTTTTAACTTTTTTTAGGCCTTAATAATATTGGAGAAAATCAAATGACAATGACACTAGTTTCGATTAAAGTCTTGCCTGTATTAAGCCAGATAAAACAAGGCTAGTGGCAATAAGTCTTGAAGATGTATGTAACTGCCCAAGTTCTTAATCTTTAACACAAGTTTTAGTACATGACATGTAAAGGGATTTGTACTCCCATGTGGTTACCTAACATTTTTTAAATTATGTTTTATTTATTCATCCTTAAATTAAAATGAGTGTGATACTTATTAGGCTCTATCATCAACTGCCATTAACATACAGAGGACACCACAAACTTTTGGAACAGGACATCAAAACATGGAAACTGGATGCAGGTAACAAACAGGAACATGAACTCTAGTCTGGATCAGAACAGTTTTTTTACCCTTGATAACTTGTAATAATCAATTAATTCTGGTCGATGTCGATGGATCAAAGCACAGAATGCTAAACCGTCCTTCCAACTGAAACAATCACAAATCACATGTACAATAAATTTCAACATTTAATACACAGACATCAATGAAAAAGTACAATGCAATATATGTAAACTATGGCTGTCACGATTTTTTAATTTAGGAATTGATTAATCGTCGCAAATAATCGTTGCAAATAATCGATAATAATCGATTAATCGTACCTAGATGACCCCCCCCCCCCCCTCTTCCTCTCTTTGAAGTCGTTAAAAATGAAGTTCAAGTCAGTTGACCCACCTCAAGTAAACATCAAAGACAATCCTCTTTTAGGTACATTCAAAGCTTTGATGTCCTGAACTTTCGAACCGTCAGTGTAATAATCAAGACCGGTCATCAGTTGCGAACTTCACAAGTTCGCAACTGCCGACTGGTCTTGATTATTACACTGACGGTTCAAAAGTTCAGGCTTCACAGCTTTGAATGTACCTAAAAGACAAATGCTTCTAACAGCTTCTTGAGGTTTAACGTCAACGTTCTTGGGCTTTTACCTTTAGAAACAATTGTTTTTTCATCAAATTTTTTTTTAATTATCAAACGTCTAAAATGGGGTAAAATTTACCGATTATTCGACAACGGAAAATACTAATCGATTTCGGGGTGACCAATTGACAATCGATTAATCGTGACTACCCTAATGTAAACCAGTCTTAAAATCCTACCTATCTGTTGAAAGTGTGCAGAGGATTGCAATTAATTCAAGGGATATCTCATATTTTCTCTCTTCAACCATCTTCCTTATTTTGTGAAATTTGAAGACCAATGTACCTGTCCTTTCCCCTAAATATTCAAGAGGGTCTGTTTAACACGGAGAGAGAAAAAAAATTCACAGAAAATTATCATGCCCTCTCCAGGACACATTGCAAAAAGTTCAATGAATGCCTACGGATGAGTCATAAGGCATGGTAGGCTTTCTGTATTCTAATGAGAAGTCAATTAGAGGAGTTTCCAGGACTGATGAGGCATATTTTCAAAAGATTGGAATCTAAAAATTCTACGGTTTTCAAGGATGTTGTTTCAAAGATGTTCTGGGAAGAAACAAAGGATGCCCTCCCCCACCCCAAAAGAACAATTAGTTACATGAATATGAAAGCTTAGGGAATTTGTACTTAATACTTCCTATTTTAATGTCATATACAGGCCTGGCATTCTTTAGGAGTGCAGGAGTGCTGCATGGCTAGAAACAATTGAGGGGGGCAATTTTTTGCACCCCTTGATTTTCTGTATTGCCAGACCTGTTTGGGACTGCCTTTAAAATCTATTATCATTTGTCAATGTTGCATTGATTCGCAATAATTCATGACCCATTCTGTCGCACTTCAATACATTTTGAGTGCAGAAGACTGTCACATGATAACTGAATGCAACATTTAGAATAATGAGAATATGGGTGTGCCAATTTTTCCACTATGTAGATGAATGTGGTACAATTTTTCAGTCACAATAGTAATACCTTGAAGTGAATATACAGTACATAGAGAGTGTATTGTCAATAAATCACCTGTGGAGTGATGATCTCTCTCAAGCAATAAATGTTAATTTGATGCAAAGCGTAATTAGCATTAGCAAAGTTTCAGCCAATGGACCTCCAGGTTAAATCCGGAGGTCCATGGTTTAAACTTGGCTTGTGCTTCTGTATGAAATTTGAGAGTAGTACCTTGGGTGATACCTCCACTCCATGGGTGATTGAGTGACAATCCATCCTCCATGTAATGTAACCAAAATAGCATACAAGTATATGTATTGAAAATTCCAGGTGCAATTGCACTCCTAAGCAATCTGAGGAAGGCAATTGTTTTGCACTCCTTCATTTTCTGGACTGCCAGGCCTGCATATAACAATCATATCCTCAATCTAATGCATGTCTCACCTTCTATTAGGCATACATTCTGTAAGGCAACAAAGAGCCCCTTCCAGTAATATTTTGGTCACTGTGGGGTGAGCTGAATACTGCTGAAATGACTCCTCTGAAGACCTGACATCACATTTTTCAAGGTTTTAGAGGAAGGTTAAAATATTCAAGGACTTCCCAGGTCCCTGGTTAGGGATTTCTCAAGAGCCTAAATGAATTGTTTGTGAACAGAAAAAACAAAATATGAAATTTGAATAGTGATTTTTGCAAGGTTGCTTTTCAACTTTAGTCAGAGTTTAGTATAAAGGCTTTATTGTTGCTGTCAGAGAGGAGGGGGGGGGGGGGGGGGGGGTGAGGACAATGTGTGATTCATCTTCCCCATTCAAATTTTTTCTGCAAAATGCCAACCTTATATACCACACTGTCTCATGCCCCAAATCCCTAGCCCTGACACTGGTTTATGTACTTTCCCACTGATATTTCTTGGGACAGTTATTTATAGTTATACCTTCACTTTCTATTTCAGCAAAGTACGAAACCTGTCCCAATTTGCAAGAAAAATTTAAAATATTTTGTCGAGGGAGACCCTGGACCTTCACCTTAACCCAGCATGAGGTAAAATGATTTGGGGCCAAAAATAATTTTTTTTACCGACATTGTCAGCTGAAAAATATTTTCAACGCCCACAGGAACCTTAAATTTTTATTGACAAATTTTGCAATAAAACTAAAAAAAAACACACAGTCTAGATTAACTTTATGTTTTCGCCCCTCACATCTATCCCTGTACATCTAGGAATATTTTCCGAACAAGTACTCACAACTCACAATGTAATTTAACGCTGTGCTCAGTCCATATGCCTGATGTCACACCACCACATCGTGATTTTCGGTTATTAAACTAGAGTTTCCTCAAACATGTCAACATGTATGGGATCGAGACTAATAAATCTCTTCTCCACATGCTTAGTTTGTTTTAATAACCTCCTCTAAAGAGAACTGGCAGGATTTATTTTCAATAAACAACTGGAACCAGACAAAACCAGATGCTGTCACCGATGCCATGCACTGACATCACAGATTTCAGCTTCGAAAAGAGAAGTAAAAGGGTAAACTTCAAATAGTAAACAATGGGAACCTGCGATAATGTGCAAGACTCCGGAAGTAAAGAATTGTGAAGTAGTGCAGTGACATTTCCAAAAATGCATAATTTGATTTCTTGAGTTTTATTTATATAGAGAAATTGACATATGGACTGTCAAAATAACATTAAAATATATTGTGAGCGTAAGTACTTATACTGCATATGTAGAGAGATAGTCGGATGAGGTGTGAACATAATGTAAAAGTAGACTGTGGGTTTTTTTTGTTTTATTACAATATTTCCCCATAAAAATTTCAGGTTCCTGTGATACAAGCTACCCACACTTCATATAGCTTGGTGACACCACTATTTGCTGTGTCAGAAACAAATGTTAGTATCAACCAAAGTACCCCAATTCCAAAGTTTCTGCTTTTGCCTCCGCTCTGGCATCATTTGATCTTGCATACAATATTGGGAAAGAGAATTTACTAGTGAAATGCTCTAATTATGTAGGGCCAATCGCAATGCCTCATCACCCAGTAATTTGGGGTCCACTAGTCAATGATAGCTCGTTTAGTTGGGCGTCTCAAGAGCCACAGGAAGATTAGATGACTGACCCAGGAGGGGAGGTCCCCACATTACATTGCCACGTCAAGATAGAGGCAGAAGTCTCTCACACCTCTGTAACCAATTTCAGTTGGCGAGTCAGATTGTAGGCACTCATGGTCGCCGAGTGTGTCCAAGAACAGTTAGGAATCGGTTGCGGCAGTTCAATTTAATGCCATGACGTTCCTACATTGGTCCGCAACTTACACCCTGGCGATGTCAACTGCAATGGCTGCAGGCACATGCACAAAGTTGGATTCACTTGGCCCTCTGGAGACCCATGTTATTCAGCGATGAGATTTGGTTCATGCTTTACAGGTCAGATGGATGACAACATTGCTATCGACTTCGAGGTGAGCGATATTCTGATGCGTACATTAAGGAAAATGAGAGATGGGGGGGGGGGGGGGATTTTCATGGCGTGAAAACACCTCTCATCATCATCTGGACGTAAGATATTGGGATCAGGTCCTCATACCTCACGTCCTTCTGCTTATCCATGCACGTAACCTTACATAGCAGCAGCATAATGCAAGGCCACATGTTGATAGGGTTTGTCGTGACTTCCTCAACCAAAACAATGTTTCAGTTCTCGATTGGCCACCCTACAGATCAGATTTGTCCCCGATTGAGCATTTGCGGGATGAGCTGGACAGAAGGGTCAGGAATCACGTCAACGTCCCAAACAACGTTGCTCAGCTCATGCAGGCACTTCTTCAGGACTGAAATAACATCCTGTGCAACAGACCATAAACAACTTGATGGGGTCATTGGTACGGAGTGTTGGAGCAGTTACTGAACCATTTTGTTACAATTTATTGGAGTGCCTGCTGACAGTTCAATCAACTGTAACAAATCAATTTTATATAAACATATTTTTCTATGGCTATGTGAAGTACAAGCTTGTGCAAAAGGTGTAGAGCCACTCAACTTGACTAAAATGGCTTTAACCCTTTACCCAACGTAACAGTGAAAACCAGCCAGTGCTATTCACAATTGTTTGTTGCAAAAACATAGGTTATGACCCCTCTTTGGAACGAGCTCATCGATCTCGTTCCAAAGAGGGGGTCATAACCTATATTTTTGAGACAAAAAAATGAAAAAAATTAGTTACTCAAGAATTTTGTTTGCAAGTGTCGTCTGCTTTTCATGTTAGGTAAAGGGTTAAGCACTTTTCAATACAGCTGTGGTAGTGCCACTAAGAAATCCTTTAGTATGTTCGTCTTCATGTTAGGTAAAGGTTAACTTTTTATTCTTTGCAAACTGCTGTGCACTGAAAATGACATCAGTGGATAGTTACAATGTAAAGTATAGTGGAGCACACAAAATAGGATATCTCTTTTCTGAATAACCCTGTTAATTGTGTATAACTTCCAAATCAAATCATTTAGTTATTTATTTACTGGTGTTTAAGGTCAAATTCTTTTGCACAATGGCTAATCATGACCATAAGTTTTACTGGTAGAGGAAGCCGGAGTACCCGGAGAGAACCACCAAGCAATGGCGAGCAACTGTCAGCTCCCCAACATACCAACTCCACACAAGCAGGGTGAGCATTGGTTGAAAACAGGCGCACCATCGACGTGAAGTACGCCTTAGTACACAATGCCACCATGCCCCCACGTGCAATGGGGTTGAAGTGTTTTGCCCAAGGACACAGTGTGGTTGCCGCAGGGGGGATTTGAACCAAAGAGTTCTCGGCTTGCAGTCTGCACCTCTACCTACTGAGCCACTGCACCCCCAATCAAACCATTTACCATAACTTCAGTAAAAATTTGATTGCATATAGGTTAAAGAGGGAACTTTCGTTAATTGAATAAAAATAAACTGTAATATCTCACGAAATTACCCTGCCGATCACCAAATTCACCTTCTTTATAGACCTCAATACATCCAATATTGACATTCGATCCATTAAATCTTGTTTGAGGTATAATAGAGAATAAATGCTTAACTTATCTTGAGACTACTTGAAAGTGACTAAATCCGTGTTAATTGAATACTTTTTATTGGCAAAGTTACTATTCAGTTAACAAAGTTCCACAGTACAGTGATAATAATAAAAAGAATTCAAGAGTAAGAGACAGAGAGGGGGAAAACAATGTGGCATAACTTTTTAGAACTCCACACATGTATGTCACAAGTGTAGGAATTTCAATAAAATATGATCCTCTTGCTGAACTGGTAGTGTGCTGGAAGCACATATTTGGGCTTTATTCTGAAGTATCAGTACCACAACTTAAAGGCTTCATATTCAGTGACTGTTCTACATATCACCTTTGAAGTGACATTATTTAGTCTGTTATTATTATTATCATTTATTGGGGTTTAAAAACACTTCTGACAGCCAGGGTCTCCTCGTGTTGGAGAGTTTTATGGGTGGAGGAAGCCAGAGAACCACCGAGCAATGGAGAGCAACTGTCAGACTCCCAAACATACTAACTCCACACAAGCAGGGTTAGCATTGGTTGAAGACAAGTACACCATCGATGTGCAGTATGCCTTAATGCACAATGCCACCGTGCCCCCACGTGGGCAATTGGGATTTAGTGTCTTGCCCAAGAACACAACGTGGTTGCTGCAGGTGGGTTTCAAATCGAGGCCCTCTCAGCTTGCAGTCTGCATCTCTACGTACTGAGTTACTGCGTTCCCATTTAGTCAGTTGGGATTTGCCTTGTTACAATTAATGGGAGAGTGCCTATTGGCACTCTTCCATAAAGTGTAACAAGGCAAAGATATGTGAAAAAATTTTGATAACCAAAAGTAATTCAGCACTTTACCAGATAATACTTGACCAAAACTACACTCCTTTACTGTTCACACAAAATCCAACTTACAGTAAGGCAGCATTTTTCTCACAAAATAAGTTGCAAGTCAAACGTAGAGTGAGTTACAAAACCGTAACCTCAGTCAGGCAAACAAGGTGATGGTGGAATTTTTTATTTTTTTTTTTAAATCCCAGCAAATTTAAAACTAGATTAAAAAAAAAATCTACTCTTCTACTGCACCAAAGTACAACTGCAGAAACTGGTAATTGTGACTTTTCACCCATTATGAGTTTAGTATATTTACCTGAGGTGAAAGTTCTGTACATTGACATTTTTATATGGAGCTGTTTTTCTTTGACACCACAGTAAAAGACCTTCTTTGGCTGTTAATTCTGTGGAAACAAATTATAAAATTAGTTAATTTGCATGCAGTCAGTGTTTTAATCAGTTGGTTGGTTGGCTGTTTTTCTCGTTTCTTTTTCTTATTTTTATTTTTGTTTTGAGGGAGTTTAAGAGGAGTGGGGGTTAAAACTTTGCCTATACCAGATCAAAGAAGAGACTTGCAAAAAAATTTTCCTTCAATATTTCAACATTTTATATTTTTGTCTCAAAAATATTGTATTTGATCTCTCAATGAAACAAGCTCAACAAATATGTTCCAATGAGCTATGTTCTGGAAGCAAAAATTGGAAAAAAAATAACACATGAAAGACGATTTTTGTGAATAGTGCTGGGTGTACTGTATGAACATCATGTTGGATGAAGGATTAATGACTTGGTCATATTTTGTAAGACATTTTCATTTAAGGGGAATATCAGACTATCAGAAGTGAGCCTCGGGATCTTCGATCGCTTTTTAAAGGATATATTTGATGTCTGTGAAAAAATGAGCATGTTGATGATGTGCACATTTCACAACATACTAAATTTAGGCCCCACAGGTTAGATCTTGTTTCTCAGGCCATTTTTTCCAAAACTGCATATGGACGAGTGGTTTTATATTTTATTTTATTTTTGTAATTATTTCTTTGCCGTCAAAATTTCATATTCTTGGTTTGTTTTATGCTTTAGGCCTCATAATCTTCAGAATAGCATGGGCGGTGGTGTATTTCGTCCCTTGAGTGCAAGAAGGCTAAAGCATTGAAAAGTCTTGCTGCACTCAAGAGACAAATTTATCAATTTTATTAATTTGGGTAAGAAATCAGACATAAAACATTTAATTTTAATTTTTTTTTTTAACTTTGCATTGGTTACAAAAAGAAAACATGCAGTAGCCAAAAGGACCACATGGGCAGGGCCTGAGAAAGAATATTTTAAACTTTTTTAGGCCTTATTACTGATAAAAAACAAGTGCCAAGATTGAAAAGTTGATAATGTGTTACTAGTGTTACAAGTTTTTGTGATCGGCTTTTGTTGATGCTCGATGATGTGAAAGCTGCCATGCTGTGTCTACAGTCACAGTTTAACAGCTTTCATGTCATCGACTGTAATTGATGGGAGGAGTTACAACATTGATTTACTTGACACCATCATGAGGGGGTAGATTGAGTCTACATTTTTTGCAGACATTCATACAATCCAATTGAATGGAGATCAGTGAGCTGAATTATTATTATTTATCCCACATGATGGCACTACTTCACACCATATGCATTTTACTAGTAAAAATATTTAAGCTGGCAGTCATTGTGAGTTATCTGCTGAGGGCTTCTATTACTGAGAAGGAATTGGACTGCTCCAGCACAGTGTTCAGTTGTTTCAATTAATTGATAAATTAGGGGTTTCAGGTACAACAGATGGCAGTGAAGTAACACAAAGTACTAGGCTACTGTTTTTAGTCAGTAGGGTTTAGTAGTCAGCAGGATGGTCAAGAATATTAGTGTTGGTTCATCATTCTCTTTGTTTCAATCATCGAGTAAACATCGCCATTTAAGACCCGATATTTTCATTTCCCGACCCTCCAACCCCTTGGGATAGTTGTATCAATTCTCAAAGTTAGCTATGGATATTATACTTTTGACCAGTCTTTTGTTTTGTAAAACTTGTATACATATTGTTATTGTTCAGTCTCATTATTAAGTTGATTAATTTTGGTGAATACCCGCACCTCAGTCGTCACGATTGCCTTTCTTTGGGTAGAAGGTTTCCGCCGAAGAGCGGTTGTTCCTGGGATGCGACGTGACGCAATATACTGCTGTCATCATATGGTTTCAATTTAGGCTTTGTTCCTTTTTCACAGGAAGCAGCTTCCTTCTTTATTTACCTGTTGTGTACATGCTTACACAGACCACCACAGGGCATGATATATGGTACCGGCGGTTACACCCACTGGAACACTTAAATTATTATATTTTATTTAAGTTTATGTATAATAGCTTGTAAAACCATGTGAGAACCATTGTGAAATAATTTTTCCAGCAGAATAATTTTAGAGAAATTAAATGGCGATAACATGTGGTGTTGTCAGATCAGACTTTGACTTTCCTTATCGGGTTATCCAGTGGGCATGTATCAACGATGAGCAGGCATAAATATTGTACTAGGGCTGGGCGGTTTTGAAATTTGCATTTCGGTTCGGTTTCGGTTTCGGTTTTGTACAAAAACTCGGTTTTCGGTTCGGTTTTCGGTTTTTCATAATATATTGTAGAAATCCACATTTTAGAGGGTAATGTACACATAAAATCTGTCTGTATTTGTCATCCAAGTCATGAGGCTCATATAGCGAGTTGAGTCATTCGGGTTAATCAGTGTTCACCACTCTTCTCAGCAAATGGACATAATGTGTTGGGCTGCTGTAGTGGGCAACAGTGGTGGAGCGGTGGAGCCATGAGGTATCTACTATCTAGGGAGACCAGCCCCCCCCCCCCCACCCTCCACTCAAAATCCCACTTGCTTCTCCCATCTCCAAATTTGAAAAAAATATTTTTGATTTCCTGCCCTCAGTACAAGTACAGTACCCCCAGTCCTGAGATTCCCCCCCCCCCCCCCAAAAAAAAAAAAAAATCTCCACTAGCATGGTCCACAGGATTTCAAACCATGGCTCCACCACTGGTGCGAGCTGCCTTGTTCTGTCAGTGAGATTTGGGACCTTGTCAAGACAAGATGCAGAAATTCACAAGAAAAGCTACATTTTAGCAAAAATCAACATTTCCTTATTTTTTATGGAGTCGCAATGCTCTCGCCCTGGTTTTGGTGGATAATGTGCAATTGTTGTGCTTATTTCGGTAATTATCACATCGCTTGAAAATAGACGTGCCCCGTGTTTCTTGATGGTTCCTGCTTCAAATGACAGTGGAATAAGAGGAACACAAATCATATTTTTTCTGATTTTGATAACTATTGTTGAAGTAAGTCGTGATATACGAATCACTTTTATTGGTAACTCACTCCAATGCTTTCACAATATCTCTCTTAATTTCGACTGTAGATGTTCGTTTTTTACTTTGATTCTGCCCAAACATAGAAATTGGGCGAAATGGGCGGTGCCAAGGCAAAGATATTACCAACTTTACTTTGCCCTCTTGGCTTATCCCTGCGTTGATTTCATCTTATTCAAGACAGGCGATTGATGATTTTGAAGGGAGGGGAGACTGCTGCATAATGGGGGTTGAAAGAAAGTTTGCAATATTGCATCTTGCGATTTGTTGTGTTTACAAAATACACATGGTCATGACACGTGTTGATTATAACATCTTCGTATTGGGAATGCAGCGTGTGTACCTGACAGACCTGCAGTACTGCGCGATTCCTTAAAGTAAGTTCAAATAGTATACAAACAATTCCCAATAAGTTTTAAAAAAACTTTCAATAGTTACCTGCCATCCATTTAATTGGATGTGTTCTATTTTAATTTAACCATTTTATTGTTGACAAAAAACATAACTGCCAATGCGCAGCGTTATCTCTGAGCATGTGACTTCAGAGAACGTGCCAGTGGTCGGTTAATTAACATAATTTACTCGTCATTTTTCCCATGTGAACTTTGAGGTTTTAAAACTCAATAAATTTTATGTTTACCACCAATCTAATTTACAACGTGCTGTACGCAGATGATTTTAGGTCAAAGGTAATTTATAATACTTTTACACCACATATTGTCAGGTAACTTGCAATACCTCTTTGGTCGAATATGCCCGGTTCAGTAAATTTACTTAACAATTCTTGAATTGCATGTGTGGATTTTTACGTACGACTTTTTAATTTTTCATATTCCATCTGCTGGTGGTTCTGTAGATATTGTTTAAGATACAAGAAATTTGCTACCACTATTTGTGGGGGGAGGGTGGGGGGATTTGTTGTCAGTCCTCTCGAAGTAAGCATAAATGGCACAGCATTTACCTTTGCCTGACATTTAAGCCTTTGGCGTGCGGAAAGCAAGTGATTGAGTGGTCATAAACTTAACCAATTCTGGGAAATTTGTTGAAACCGAAAGTCTCGGTTTTTTGTTAAGGCGGCGGTTCGGTTTCGGTTTAAAAAAAAAAACCGAACCGAACCGAAAAACCGATAAACCGCCCAGCCCTATATTGTACTTCAATAGAAATCAGCTAAAATATCTTCAAATCTCCCAAGTGTTGCAGAATTAACCCTTTACCCAACGTAATGGCCAAAACCGGCCAGTGCTATTCTAAAAAATCGCCAATTAATTTTCATTATTTTTTCATTTTTTTGGTCTCAAAAACATAGGTTAAGACCTGTCACTGGAATGAGCTCATCAAGGTCGTTCCAATGAGGGGTCATAACATATGTTTCTGAAACAAAAAATGAAAAAAAGTAGTTATTCAAGAAATTTATTTGCAAGTGCCGTCTGCTTTTCATGTTAGGTAAAGGGTTAAGAAAGGATGCAATTTATATTACAGATAGCCTTGTCGGGAGTTCGAAACTTTGTGGAGAGAGTTACCTTTGGCACTAACCGTTAAACTATACAGAACCATGTAAGTTTTGCAAGGCGTTTGGTGCTTCTAGGTAGGGGTTCGGACCCCATGAAGGCTATTTGCAACGTAACTGAATGGTGCGTGGAAAATATATCCTACTGTCAGAGTTTAAGCTAGCCAAAGTGTTTATTATCAGTCTGGTCAATTTGCTCAGAACATTTTTAGCCAAATTCACAATTTGTTAGCCAAAAATATTTCACATATGAACGGTTAAAACAAGGCGAAATGTGTATATGGATGGACACATGGATGGAGATATCCAAAATAAACCTCTGAATCTATCGGAAGTCAGGGACATAATAAGGGCCATTCACAAACAAACAGAGGTAGTGGGACAAAGACATCAGCATTGTGTGGAAGCTGCACTCTGATTTACCTTTATTGTATAACATGTATATTCCTTGAATACATGTAACTGCATTCAAAATATGTTTCATGTGTTATTTTCTTAACCCTTAAGGGCCTGGAGATTTTTTTTATACATTTTCGCTTTATTTTGACCATCCCTATGACTTTGCAGTGTGACTCTTGGCAAGTCTTGGCTGCCCACATAGGCAGCCAAAACTTGTTTAGAAACAACTACCATGACACTTTGAATGTAACTTGGAAGCTTACCCCAAAACTGCATGTTGGGGCACCAGTTTTGTTGTAGAAAAATGTGATTAAAGTCAGAATTGGGCCCTTAAGGGATAAAAAATACTCTATAAATGCCGAGAGGAAAATCCCCTCCCACAGTATAATGGCAGTATTTCAAACTCGGCTCTGCAGAAACAGCTAATTATCAAATAATTATCAAAAAATATAGCAAAAGGATCACAGATCCAGAAGTCGAGTTTTGACATTAAATTCTGAAGAAATAAACTATTTGTAGCAACAGTGACCTTGACCTTGGGGGCGTGAGACTCTGAAATCGATAGGTGTCTTCCTTTCCTATAGGGTAACCTCTCATGTAAATTTGGTAAAGGTGCGTCAAATAGAACTAAAGTTATTGCCCGGAGACCAATTTGTCACTAAATATTCTATTGATGGTAACAGTGACCTTGACCTTGAGGCTCCAGCCTCTGAAAGCAATAGGTGTCTTTCCTTCCTATAGGGTAACCTGTGGTATAAGTTTGGTGAAGATACACGGAATAGAACTAAAGTTATTGCCCGGAAACCAATTTGTCACAAAATATTCTATTTATAGTAACAGTGACCTTGACCTTAGAGTCCCAGACTCCGAAATCAATAGGTGTCTTCCCTTCCTATAAGGTAACCTCTGGTATAAGTTTGGTAAAGGTGCTTCAAATAGAACTAAAGTTATTGCCCGGAAACCAATTTGTCACAAAATATTCTATTTATAGTAACAGTGACCTAGACCTTGGAGTCCCAGACTCAGAAATGAATAGGTGTCTTCCCTTCCATATAAGGTAACCTCTGGTATAAGTTTGGTAAAGGTGCGTCAAAAAGAACTAAAGTTATTGCCCGGAAACCAATTTGTCATAAAATATTCTATTTATAGTAACAGTGACCTTGGAGTCCCAGACTCCAAAATCAAAAGGTGTCTTCCCTTCCTGTAGGGTAACCTCTGGTATAAGTTTGGTAAAGGTGCGTCAAATAGAACTAAAGTTACTGCCCGGAAACCAATTTGTCACAAAATATTCTATTTATAGTAACAGTTACCCTGTCGTTGGGGCGCGAGACTCTGAAATCGATAGGTGTCTTCCTTTCCTTTAGGGTAATCTCTGGTGTAAGTTTGGTAAAAGTTTGTCATATAGAACTAAAGTTATTGCCCGGAAACTAATTGTTTACACCCGCCGCCATCCATCCGCCCACCCGTCATTTCATCAAACTATAAGTTGAGTTTGACTTCGTCAAAACTTGACTAAAAATATTTAATAGCTGTTAAAACTACTATTGCGCAAAACACTTCTATTAAAGCTTTGGATTAAATAGATTATATTCAAGAAACAACTGACTTATTCAGCCACATTAAAAATCAAATCAGCATTTCAACAAAAAGATGCATCCTACTGCTGAACTTCACAGAATGAAAAAATGCATTTGATGACTCAGCAAATTAAATTAGCTCATTAGATGGTCAAAAATGATTTTCTGACAAATAAAGAAATGATTATTCTAGAGACTGACAACAAACTGGATACAATTGATCACCTAAAATTAGCCACTGAATTTATTCTGAGAGCCAGCATATTTTGTGGAATTGGCACTGCAAAAGGAAATCAATAATTGTTGTAAAACAGACACACATATATTTGTAGTTTTGAAAGAGTTCTTTCTCCAACAGTGCTGACCTTCTGTAATTATCGCTCCCTGTACACTTAGACATCAGTCTTCAAATTTAGAAGGCATTTTCCACTGTACACAAATTATGTTGCCAAGTCTTTCTGTCGTACCACTGCAACATATTTTTTTTCCAGCTGGTTCGATATTTTGTCCCCCAGGGTTCCTGCACTTGAATGAGTACTAGAGATGGGCAATCCACCAAAAAAACAAAACTGATATCGATATCATATGGGGATATTGAAAAACCAAAACGAACCGAACCAATCACTGAATACCAAAACCATCTATATTTTCAAATTGTCCTACATTCACTATTTATAAGGCCTTATTGAGGTTTGACAGAAGTTGAAAGAGTTCATTTTCATGAAAGAAGTGACTGATTTTCTTTTCAATTCGGTTAATCCTCAAGGGTGTGGGCAATTGGTATGAATTCCGACGAGACTACAACCTGTACAGTGATGTCTGTCAAGTCTTGGCTGCCTGTTAAGACTTGACTAGAAATCACTGCTCAGGGGATTTGTCTATTATCAGTAGGGCTTCCAAATGTTGGCATGCTAAAGGCACATGCTTCGAGATTGTAAAAGCCTAGAATAAGTAACAAAATTACTGTAGATATGACACGAGAATGCCAACGTTGAGTTCATTGACAGTGGCATTTATGGCACTGTGGTAGAATGATAAAAGAACAACTTATTCTGCATTTTCCTGGTGTGAATTCCACTTTGATTCTATCAGAAAAGCTCAGTCAAGTCTGATACCGGACAGATAACATGATATGTCCCCATAAAATACCAAAACCAATACCAAACTCAAAATTCCAATACTGCCCAGCACTAATGAGTACTCAATTCAAAAAGTTTTTAGGATCTTCCGGATATATTTTCAAGGATATTCAATAGGATGCCACAAACCTTAAATTTTAGGCCAAATCAAATCAGGCAGAGGATTTTGAACCAAATCTTAAATCGAATCTCACAGCTCTTCCAAGTTTATAGATACTGCACCTTCTTACAACTGTAAATATTGCCACTACCCACTCAAGTGTTGTACTCAATGACAAATGATGAGATTCCAAATTTTTTTATTTATTTATTGGTGTTTAAGGTCACATATTTCTGCACAATGGCTAATCATGACTGCAACAGTTTTACGGGTGGAGGAAACTGGAGTACCCGGTGAGAACCACCGAGCAACTGTCAGCTCCCCAACATACAAACTCCACACAAGCAGGGTTAGCATTGGTTGAAGCCTCAGCACACTGCATCACCATGCCCCCACATGGGCAATGGGGGTGAAGTGTCTTGCCCAAGGACACAATGCAGCTGCTGCAGTTGGGATTTCGAACCGAGGACCTCTCGGTTTGAAAACTGCACCTTTACCTACGGAGCTACCACCCCCCCCCCCCCCCCCCCCCCCTGGAATATTCCAAAGGGAATCAAATTAGTTTCAGAAATGGAACCCTCTTGATTTCTTTGGTATTATCAGACCTCCTGAACATTTCCAAAATCGGAAAGGATTCAAATAGAATCATCTGGACAATTTCAACTCAAATCGAATTTTGAAGCTTTGCAGGAGTCAGAAAAGATCAATTTTAGGAGTTTCAAAGATGATCTGTAACAGTATATCAGCAAAGTTGCAATAACATGAATCGAGATGATAAATTTTAAAGAGTTTCCAACAGGAGAATAACAAACTAGGTACTGATTATCTAACCCTGGTTTGAATAAAGAGAACTTCTATCAAGTCTTGTTAGCCAGTACATCATCAGGCCTGGCATTCTTTAGGAATGCAGGTGTGCTGCACGCCTACTGCACGCTTAGAAAAAATTGAGGAGGGCAATTTTGTGCACCCCTTGATTTTCTGGAATGCAAAACCTGTTTGGGACTGCCTTTAAACTTTATTATCATTTCGTCCCATGAGTTCCAATGCGTTCTCTGTGCCTACTGGCACAGAGAACACATTGGAATTCAGGGGCTGATTTTTCAATGTTGTATTGATTCGCGATAATTCACAACCCATTCTGTGTCGCATTTCGATACATTTTGAGTGCAGAAGACAGACACATAAGAATTGAATGCAACATTTCGAATAATGAGAAGATGTGTGTGCCAATTTTTCCACTATGTAGCTGAATGAAGTACAATTTTTCAGTCACAATATTAATACCTTGAAGAGAATATAACCAAAATAGCATACAAGTTTTTGCATTGAAAATTTTAGGTGCAACTGCTCTCCCAAGCAATCTGAGGAGGGGAACTGTTTTGCACTCCATGATTTTTCTTGACTGCCAGGTCTGCATCTTACACTGCTTATCAATTAAAATAAAATTTATGACAAATCTTCTGGTCCCTTTAGGGTTAATTTGTATTTGAAAGCTAGTATTAGCAAATGAAAGATTGGATCTGTACACTATTTTACTTGCATATATTAGAAATTGCCAATCAAGTCAAGTAGATACAAGATGTTTCTAGGTCAAGTTCTGAATACCAAATAGGTCAACTGGTCATACCATCAATAAAGATAATTTAAATTTTTTTCACTATTAACTTCAAGTACAAATATTTTCTTAACTCTTACCCCACTACAGCTTTTGAATGGTTAAGTCCAACTTTGTAATTTTGTGCAACAAAGGAAAGTCCATTATGAAAATAAAGGTGTGAGCAAAATTAAATTTCAAATCCCCTGCCACTGTGCAGGGTATTTGAAATTTTATATTGCTCACCTCTTTACTTCAATAAATTCTACTGCTTCGTTTATATTACAGCATGGAATATGAAGCATTACGACAAAAGGCGACACTAGTAGGGAGAGTTTATTTGTTATCAAATACTTGTGACTGTTGTGATGCAACAATACAACTGATCATAAAGAAAAGGGAAAGAGAAATTATTCGTTATTCAAAATGGATGTTTTGATTAAATAATTTAAATCCCTGATGACAAAAAATTGCGAGTTTGCACACAAGTGTAAAGAAAGGTATACCAATGTATCAGTGAAAAGATTAATCACCGCTTGATCTGGGCTTAGTTGAACCAACACAAGATGCAGGAAAGTTTCCTATTTTTATACAACATTCAGGTATGTCCAGGCACTTGAAAGCCACTTGAAAGCCACTTCAAATTCAAATTATGGCAAAATTTTTTATGGAATTGCCGAATACCACCATTTCCAAAGAATGAGTACATTTTAAGCAGAACAATGCACATAAGTCAAAATCTTATTGGTTAATGAGAAAAATCTGGACATAAAAGCAGTGATGCCTCCATGGAGGAAGTGTGGTGCTGACTACTACCAAAAGTGTGTTCAATGCTCAATTGGGAAAGATGCCAGACTGACTATATATAATCTAACAAGGGCTACACATAGCGTGGACCAATGCCCCCGACACATAGGCATGTTCGAAGTAGCCTTAAAGGTATGGTGGGACAGAAAAATTTTCTAAGTCAAAAGAGTGAAAAAGGGTCATAGCTCTGGGAAAAATTATTTGACAGAACCTGCTCCTTGTGCATATCCCTTCCCCCATGCAGGTCTATCAGCATACCAAAGGACATCCAATTTCGATCAATGGCTTTGAAATTACAATGCAAAACATTTGTATGGACAGACGGATGAAGACAGGCAGACAGATGGATGGAGGCTTCACTAGATACCCCCGAATCCTCTTTCGGAAGTCGGGGCATATGATCAACTGTAAGGTTCATGTCATCACAGGTAAACATCATATTGAGTGGGATGAAAAAATGACTGTCTCTTTGTAGGAACACAGATTTAATACAGGTAAGAGGTCATTCAAAATATTTGAAAAAGAAAACCCACAAAGCTACATCTGAGAGTCACCTCCTTCTATGAGGCCAACAAGAGATTTGAATTCAAGTTGTACCAAATTCCTATGAAATGAATGAGCTTAAATAACTGAAGCCTCAAAAAAAAAATACTCTAATTTTTATTCACTAATAATACAAGACCCAAATATAAATTCCTGTAAAGCTCTAATATGGGGGCTCCTGCACTTTAACCCCTTACCCAACAAATTGGTCACATTAGCTCATTCCAAAGAGGGGTCAAATGATATAGTTTTGTTGAAAGTCTTTGAAAAATTTCAACAACAAAAATTAAAGTTAGAAATTTTGATATCACGTGTGGTGGGTAAAGGGTTAATGTGTAGTCAAATGAGGCCTTTCATTTCCTAATGACAGTCCCTACCAACAGACCTCATACAAGGGATTAATAGAGCCTACTTTAACATGAGTGATGCCTTTTTTTTTTTAACTTGATATGTTTTTCTTACAGGGCTCACTGATAGGCCTCATGAGAAAAGTTACGAGGCTGAAGAAGTGGCTATCAGCCTCTGCCCCAATAAAATGACTCGACTGGTTAATTTAGGGAATTTCCAAGATGCTTGAATGAGATATTTTCAAGAATGTTCTGGAGCAAAAACAAGAAAGGTCGCCTCAAAGAGGTACACATTGATCAAAGTACATGTAAGCTGAGGGACTGTTCTCATTATTGCCAAATTCAATGTCACATCACAACCATATCCACCATCGAATGCATGATGTTCCCTTTTGGTGGCAGACATTGTATTGGGCACAGAAGATTGATTTCAGCAATATTCAGCTCGCTGTGAAGTTAGCGCTGAATATTGCTGAACTATACCTCCTCTGATCACCTGACGTATCATTTTTAAGGGGGTTTTGAAAGAATTTGAAGAAAGTCCCTATATTTAAGATATTTCCAGGTCAATGATAAGGGATTTCCAAATTCCAGATTTACAAGGAATTCAACGAGTCATGACACCCTGTAAAGAGACTCAGAGCTTTCCATGAATCAGTCAGAGGCTGGTGGTATCTCCTGAAACACAAACAGAACCTTTCTATAAATTATCTCACAAAGTTATTCTGGGACTTGACAAAAGATATCAAAATCCACAATACAAACCTTCTACTGTGATATCTTGAATAGCAAACCGTAAAATAATGGTCCAAATCATACCTAATGTCATTTTTACATTACCATCAACAATTTCTGAAATAAAAAGAAGGCCATTAATGGAAAAACAGTGAAGAACAACTGCCTTGCAAGTTGATATAATTATTCCAACGTCATTCAAGACTATTTTTAAACCCTTACTTTTAAGAATGAGCAATTCAGAATTTGTTTGGCACAATACACAAATATGCACTTCCAATTTTTCAGATTTTCTCTTATTCCAAAACATAAACTAGGCCCCATCACCAACACAAGCTTGTCAAATTTTATCCAAGTGAGGACTCATATTCTGTAGTATGCATAAAGTAAATCGTAACTCAGGTACCCAATGGTAAGACATCTACAGTATGTGGAGAGTGGATTGTAACTAAATCACCCGTGAAATGGATTTATCACCCAAAGTATCCCTTTCAAAATTTGTACATATCGGCAAAAAACACAAACAATGTTTCAGCCAATAGACCATTGGCTGGAACTTTGGTTGTGTTTGTTATGCTTTGCAACAAATCTGCAATTATGGCTAGGGTGGAATCCCCACTCTATGGATGATATAGTGATAATACACTCGCCACATACTGTACTTACTTGCAAATTGAGTGCAAACTTGACGATCAAACAAGCAAATTTCTAGATCATGGACTACTAGTAGGTAGAGATGGGCGATTTTCCAAATTCTGTTCGATTTTCGATTCCGATTTTTTAAGACAAAAAACCTTGATTCGATATCGATTTTTCTCAATAAAGGTAGGAATTTTCTCACCAAAAGTTTAAAACACCATTATTAATGGTGTTTTGAACTTTTCATGAGGAAATTCCTCTAGGTCTATTATTTCCCAACTGATCTGAGCATTCTGAGGGAGAGTGGGAGACTGAGGAGAGGAGAGTATATTTTGATTGTGTGACTGTGACTAGTGTGAGGGTGACATGGTGTGCTGGTGTGATTACAGAGTTCATCCCAAAACTTAGTTTTAGTAAATATATCACTTTAAATTGTTCAGTTCAAAATTGTACTGTCGACTGTCATTGCCCCGTATTACAACTATGATGTCGACAGCAAAGAAACAAAAAAAACGAATCGGTGTCTCTCAAGATAAGCCCCCACCCTGCTACCAGCAAAAGGAGCCCAATTTTAACAAGAATTTAATAAACAATTGTTTTCTTACAATTTATTGGAGAGTGGCAAGAGGCACTCTCCAATAAATTGTAAAAGTGTTGTGCACAAACATTTTTTGTGTTTCAGCTGCAGCTCAAACAAGCTAATGAATATCGTGCAAAGACACTACAGTGGCTTTCAGCATTTTTCAGTAGAGCCATGATAGTGGCTTCCAGCACTCAACCAGTTAAGAGGACTCCCACCTCAGGTATTGACTACTAAGTCGAATTTTACTAGTAAAGCAGAATTTGTTTACCATAGTAAACAAGCACTTAGTCTACTTCATTTCCCGGAGTTACCACTGAGAATAAGTATTCCAAAATAACATCAGTCAGGTTTAAAAATTGATGTCCTCTCTTTCTATGCACTTGCAGGATTAGGAATCTGTGATGCTGATAAGTGGGAATTACTGCCTGTGCCGGAACATACTATTGTCAGAATGTCTCTGAGGTAAGAACTCAAGTTATGCCTGTCAAGATTTTTTACTCTAGTTTTGACTGCTGATACTCAAAATTATTCTGGAAAGACAAAGATTCTTCTGCCCTTTTTGGGAAAGGTTCTGGGCTAATGCAATTGGGAAAATTTGGGTCATGAAGGCTCCAATTGGGAATTTGTTTGGGAGAAGAAATAGACAAATAAGAAATGTTACCTTAATATTGAATTGAGAACATTAATCCAGAAGCTACTACATGTATCGTACATGTAATACATTTTATAACAAATAGTTGCATGAAATAATGACCAGTCTCTGTTATCTCTATTAAATAAATTGTTTTTATACTATTAAATGATGAAGATATTGATGCCATAGTTCTACATTCTGTGGGTTTGCAGTTATGTCTAGGTAAGTCTTGGCTGCCTATATACTAGTAGTCAGCCAAGACTTGCCCAGAAACAAGTGACAAGGTTCTTGGGATGCAACTTGCAAACGCATCTAAAAACAAAACTGCCTGGTGAGGCACCTGTTTTGATGCAGTAAAAAGTGATGAAAGTCAAACTGAGACCTTCAAGAATTAAAGAAGAATGAAATTTTTATTTGAATGAGGACTGAGATTGGGATATTTTTGGTTTGTATTGGGAAAAAACATGCTAAAATGCCATTTGGATATTGTCCCATATTCGGCCCCTGTAGACACCCAAAAGAATCCCTGATAGAAATCAGGGTGAGTGTTTGAAGTTTTTGTTGTTGTGTTTATTGGTGTTTAATGATACTTTCAAAATCCTGATGCACTTGGAGAGAGAAGGTCATCCCACACTCCACCACTGTGTCAAGGAGAGGTATTAATATATAAGTAGCATAACTTGTTCGTCAATCTTTGTAAAACAAATAAGATTAAATAAAAAAAACTAAACAAGAGGCCCCAAGGAGCCTGGGAGTGCTCACCTGACACTGACAACTATCAACCGAGGGTCCTGATTTGAATAAACTTGCATCTGCCCCATTAAGATAACCGTATACCAAATATCAAAATATTCCGACAGGTGGATCTGAACATATTTTTTTTTTAAATATTCCTCATATTGAACTAATTTATAATTTCGGGCTCCCATAGGGAGCTCAAATATGAACCCAGGGACTTGGATTTAACAAATTTGAATCTCTCCTCCATAACGATACAGTATACCAAATATCAAAAGATTCTTACTGGTGGATGTGAAGAAGATTTTTAAAAAATGTTCCTCATATTGAACTAAGTTACAATTCGGTCTCCCACAGGGAGCCCAGATGTGGACTCAAGAGATTGGCTTGAACAAACTTGAATCACACCTCCCTAAGGATGCTGTGTACCAAACATCAAAACATTCCAACTGCTGGATCTGAACAAGATTTTTAAAGAAAATTCCTCATATTGAACTAAGTTATAATTCGGGCTCCCACGGGGAGCCTAAATATCAACCCAGAGACTTGACTTGAACAAAAGTGAATCTCACCCCCCTAAAGATGCTGCATACCAAATATCAAAAGATTTGTACTGGTGGATGTGAAGAAGAAGATTTTTAAAGAATGTTCCTCATATTGAACTAAGTTACAATTCGGTCTCCCACAGGGAGCCCAAATATGGACTCAGAGATTGGCTTGCACAAACTTGAATCACACCTCCCTAAGGATGCTGTGTACCAAACATCAAAACATTCCAACAGCTGGATCTGAACAAGAAGATTTTTTTTTAAAGTATTCCTCATATTGAACTAAGTTATAATTTCGGGCTCCCATAGGGAGCTCAATATGAACCCAGAGACTTGGCTTTAACAAATTTGAATCTCACCTCCCTAACGATACAGTATACCAAATATCAAAAGATTCTTACTGGTGGATGTGAAGAAGAAGATTTTTAAAGAATGTTCCTCATATTGAACAAAGTTACAATTCGGTGGGAGCCCAAATATGGACTCAGAGACTTGGCTTTCACAAACTTGAATCACACCTCCCTAAGGATGCTGTGTACCAAACATCAAAACAGTCCAACTGCTGGATCTGAGCAAGAAGATTTTTAAAGAAAATTCCTCATATTGAACTAAGTTATAATTCGGGCTACCACAGGGAGCTCAAACCAGAGACTTGGCTTGAACAAAACGTGAATCTTACCCCCTAAGGATGCTGCATACCAAATATCAAAAGATTCTGATTGGTGGATCGGAAGAAGAAGATTTTTAAAGAATATTCCTCATACTGCACTAATTTAAATATTTGGGCTCCCATAGAGAGCCCAAACATGGACCCAGGGATTTGATTTCAATACACATGTGAAACAATCTTCCAAAGATATATGTGAAATATGAAAGCTTTTGGAGCTGTGGTTTGGGAGAAGATTCTTTAATATTTTCCCCATTACCCAGTGTTAAAAAATGCTGACTCAGCATTTTTTTAAAACACTGAAAAAGTACCCTATGATAAAACCGATAGCAATTTTTCACCATTCCATTCTGTTGGTCCTGAGGAAGCTTCACAACAAATAAGAATTCTTAGAGCTGTGTGGTTTTGGAAATCTGGGCGTTTGAAATTTTTTCTATTTTTAGCTCCTGTGGTTCCCACTTGACATTTGGAATTTTTTTTGTGCATAAATCAAATAATTATGACCCATTAATACTTCATATCAAATTTGGTTCAAATCGGTCTCTCGGTTTGGAAAATAGAAATTTTGGGCGGGGCAAAAATTCTTGTCTAACAGCGACAAATATTGCCCCTCCCGTAACAGCGACAAATATTATTACCCCTCGAACTTCTCTTGAGCAAACTTGAGTCTCCACCTCAAAAGGAAGCTGTATACCAAGTATCAAGTCTCTGCTACAGCTGGTTCATGAGAAGATTTTTTTAAAAATTGAGGCATTTTGGCCTCAACCCCTCCTCAATATGAGCAGAAACCCAATTTGAAAAAAAAGCAAATGCCCCTATATAACCACTACTCATGTGAAATTTCATTAAAATGTGGCCAGTGGTTTGGGAGAAAAAGACTCAAACATCACCTTCACAAGGACAACAGACAAAAAGTGATCAGAATAGCTCACCATGACTTTCTGTCAGGTGAGCTAAAAAACTTGGAGAGAACCACCAAGCATCAGCAAACAGTTATTGTCAGACTCTCCAATTTACTACCTCTGCACAAGCTGAGTTTGCAGTGGTTGAAAGCAAATGCACCATTGACGTACAGTATTCCTCAGTTCACAGCACTGCAGTGCCACCCACTGGGCAATCAGGATTTAAGTGTCTTGCCCAAGAACACAACACAGTTACCCCTGGTCCAGTGTTGGGAGTACATAATATTCATTTATTTGTGTTTAAGGTCACTTTAAGCAGCTATCGCTATACAGTAGAGGCCTGTTAATTGAATGGCCACTTTACCCATGAAAATTATTCAATTTACAGGAGAATGCAATTAACAGGTATTTTGGGCAGTTTCCTGATAAACTGAGCATTATTCTATTACATCTTGACTGACAGAGTTGGAACTCTGTCAAACAAGATATAATAGATTAAATGCCAGTACTGGATATACTGAGGCCAAATAGATCTATAATCAAGACAAATTCAGTGATTATCAAGGTAATTTTTCGACATATTACAAGATATTTTCATTAAATTGACAAAAGTTTACTCCGCAGCCTATATGCAATTAACAGGTCAAATTTGGTAAATAATATTATGTTTGTTAGTTATATTCAATTAACAGTTATTTAATTCAGAGATATCCATATAAGAGGGTTCCACTGTATAATGACTGGGACATACAGTTAAAACTAGAAGTTCTGTCATGAAATGCGCACAAATAGCAGGTCGACCTGTGCATTAATCTACGTGTTATGACCATAGTAAAGCTATCAAATTCTGTACATATGGCTTGTGCACAAGCAATGTTGTGCACAAGCAATGTTTCAGCCAATGGACCTCTGGGTAACCCGGAGGTCCATTGGCAGAAACATTGCATGTGTTTGTTATGAGTAACCAGGAGAACCTGCCTTACTTTGGATGCCATTCGTTAGGACAATTGCGCGCAATTCCTTCGCGCAATTAAGCCTAGATAAGTGCATAGTTCATGACAGGACTTCTAGTTTTAAGTGTAAGTATGATGTTAAGTTTAGCACATCAATTTATACTTGTGCTGCCAACGAGCATATACACCTTGGGCATTTGCCAGTATGCCAGAAATTGTTTACCACAGTAAACAAGCACTGTTGTGCTTCCGGGTGTTCCAAGGGATAAGGGGAGGATGGGGAGGTGAGGGTGGAGGGGGCCACTCAGTACAAGATGATAATGAAAGAGTCAATGACTCTGTAGCTCAACTTGGATATGACAGGAATTAGTACTTGCTGTGACCAAGACAACTGAATAATGAATATGACAGGAATTAGTATTTGTTTTGGCCCAGTCAACAATAATAAAAGAATTACAAGGTGACTGTAATGGACTACAGATTAAGACCAATCATTGTAGATTATTATTTTTGTGTGGAAATTTTCAGTCCCAAACAAAATATTTTCAGACTAAAATTTTTTCTTCTTCTTCTTAAAATTGACCAAAATGCATCAAAACACAAAAAACTAATTTCCGGATTTTGGTCCAAAATTTTCTAAGTCCCACCCGGACCCCAAATTTTCAGTGTAAAAAAAAAATTTTTTTTTTTTGTCTTAAAATTGACCAAAACGCATAAAAAACCAAAAAACTAATTTCCGGATTTTGGGCCAAAATTTTCTAAGTCCCACCCGGACCCCTAATTTGCATAATTTATTCACGAGAAAAACTCTGTATTATATGTAATGTATCCCATGGTACTAAACATTCATACAAAAATTTATTCAAATCAGATCTTTCATTTGGAAGTTCTGCGCAAAAATCTGATTGCACTTAATTTTGAACAAAATGGCTGCTAGCGGCCATCTTGAATTTCAGACTGGACCCAAAAACACTCCTTCTCGTCCCACAGTGATAACAAAGGTACCCAAGAAGTTTCGTGAAGATCGGTTCATAAATACGGCCTCTAGCCCGAGCCGTATTGGGATTTGCACTCACAGTGCTGAAAGTAACACTAAATAAATCAAAGTTAGCCTAATTTGCATAATTTACGCACAAGAAAAAAACCTGTAATATATGTAATGTATCCCATGGTACTAAACATTCATACAAAAAATTATTCAAATCAGAGCTTTCAAATGGAAGTTCTGTACAAAAAACAGATTTCGGCATCGTCGGTACAAAATGGCTGCTGGCAGCCATCTGGAATTTGGGACTGCACCCAAAAACACTCGTTCTCGTCCCACGGTCATAACAAAGGTACCCAAGAAGTTTCGTAAAGATTGGTTCATAAATACGGCCTCTAGCTCGAGCCATAGCAGCTTGGCACTTACAGCTCTGAAAGTAACACTAAATAAATCAAAGTTAGTCTAATTTGCATAATTTACGCACGAGAAAAAAACCCGTATTATATGTGATGTATCCCATTGTACTATACATTTATACAAAACTTTATTCAAATCAGAACTTTCATACAGAAGTTCTGTACAAAAAACTGATTTTTGCATCATCAGTACAAAATGGCCACTGGCAGCCATCTTGAATTTCGGACCACACCCAAAAACACTCGTTCCCGTCCCAGGGTCATAACAAAGGTACCCAAGAAGTTTCGTAAAGATTGGTTCATAAATACGGCCTCTAGCCCGAGCCATAGCAGCTTGGCACTTACAGCTCTGAAAGTAACACTAAATAAATCAAAGTCAGTCTAATTTGCATAATTTACGCACGAGAAAAAAACCTGTATTATATGTGATGTATCCCATGGTACTAAACATTTATACAAAACTTTATTCAAATCAGAACTTTCATACAGAAGTTCTGTACAAAAAACTGATTTTTGCATCATCGGTACAAAATGGCCGCTGGCAGCCATCTTGAATTTCGGACCACACCTAAAAACACTCGTTCCCGTCCCAGGGTCATAACAAAGGTACACAAGAAGTTTCGTAAAGATCGGTTCATAAATACGACCTCTAGCCCGAGCCATAGCCAATTGTTGACGTACGGACAGACGGACGACGGGCCATGACAATAGCTCAAATTTGACTTCGTCAAAGTTGAGCTAAAAACAAAGAGACAAAATATTCAGGTCGTTAACTGGTAGAGTGCTGGGAGCCCATATTTGGGCTTTACTCTGAAGTGCAGGTACTGCAACTTAAAGGCTTCAAATTCAGCGGCTGTGCTTCATATTATCTTTGAAGTGATGTTATTTATTCTATTAAAATTTGCCTTTTTACAATTTATAGGAGAGTGCCCACAGGCACTCTCCTATAAATTGTAACAAGGCAAAGACATGTTAACAATATTTGGTGGTTTAAAATAATTTAGCACTCTACCAGTTAACTGGTCGAGTGGTAAATTATTTTGGGTACCCAAAATTTGTTCACAAGTCTTTGCCTAGTTAAAATTTTTGGGACAGTGCCAGAGGCACTCTCCCAAAAATTACAATAAGGGAAATCCATACAGACTAAATAATTTCACTTCAAAGATAATACAAAGCATATCCACTAAATATGAATATGCAGCCTTTGAGCTGTGGTACCTGCACTTCAGAGTAAAGCCCAAATACAGGCCTGGCATTCTTCAGGGGTGCAAGAGTGCTGAACACCTACTGCAAACCTAGAAAAAATTGAGGAGGGACAATTTTTTGCACCCCTTGATTTTCTGGAATGCCACACCTGTTTGAATTTGCCTATTATCATTTTGTCGCGAATTTCAGTGTGTTCTCTTTGCCTACTGGCACAGAGAACAAATTGGAACTCAGGGGACGATTGTCAATGTTGCATTGAATCGCAATAATTTATGACCCATTCTGTGTCGCATTTCGATATATTTTGAGTGTAGAAGACAGTCACATAAGAACTGAATGCAACATTTTGAATAATGAGACGTGTGTGCCAATTTTTCCACTATGTAGCTGAATGTAGTACAATTTTTCAGTCACAATAGTAATACCTTGAAGTGAATATAACCAAAATAGCATACAAGTATACGCATTGAAAATTTCAGGTGCAACTGCACTCCCAAGCATTCTGCGGAGGGCAACTGTTTTGCACTCCTTGATTTTCTAGATTGCCAGACCTGCAAATATGGGCTTCCGGCACTTTAGGTACAAGTAGAATGTCTGCCTCAGTTTACCAAAGTACAGTAATACAGTATCATGCTGTTCACAACTGTAAGTATGCTCAAAAGGGAACACATAAAACAAAATCACGCCTGTTCTGACAACATCAGGATGTTACATTCCATATGTTGGGAGACATTTTTTAACTTGATTTGTCTTCATTTGTATACATGTACACCTTTACATTAAAGCAAATAAAACCAAAACAAATTTCTACTCAGGGCTCTAATGTATTATTCAAACTTATTTTAACTGTTCAAGAACAACAACTCGATTGTTATAATCTTTATTTGCCTGTGCCTTTCCTTATAAAATACGGCTCTGTGACAGACTACTGAAAAAGGCTCTCTAAGCCATTTCCAACAGTCTGTTTATATATAACACCATATCATTAACTCAATGAAAGAATATTGACTATACAACAATATTCTGAACCATTTAGAAAGGCAGTAACAGTGAAATAGTTAACTCACAAAAATATTGCTTCACTTCACTACCTTTACAGGTAATGTATTCAAATTATTATTGCATTTTTTTTCTTCTATTCGATAGCTTTCAGTTTGAAATCTGTAGTATGTGAATATAGCTAAAAGTGTCACAACATGTACATTAATAATCATTTCCTCAATAAATCACATTATCATTTCACATAACTTTATATAGGAGCAAGTATTGGACATGCATAAACTTCTGTAAATGAGCCTTCTCAACAATTTCTATAAATACAAAATAGTAAACCACAAATACATGTAAATTAAAATTCAATTTTGCCCATCAAATCATCATCATCATGTGAAGTGTATCATTATTATTTATTAGTGTTTAAGGTTACATATTTCTGCACAATGGCTTATCGTGACAGCAACATGGTTATGAAGTCAAGTCCAGTCAATTGTTTATAACCATTTTAGAGGACGTCCACCTCCAGCATTGGTTACTGGGCCCTATTTTACAGTAAACACAAACTGCTTCACTTCCTGTGGTTCCCAGTGAGTGAAGTCTATCTTCACCTTAACCCTTTACCCAATGCAGACGATATCAAAATTTATTATTTTAATTACTATTTTTTTAAATTTAAAAAAAAATTTCAACAAAACCATATCATGTGACCCCTCCTCACTGGAACGAGCTCGATGAGCTTGTTACAATGAGGGGGTCACATCATATGGTTTTGTTGAAATATTTTGAAAAATTTCTTTCTTTCAACTGCTGAATTTGCAAATTACGCAGGCGGATGTGGGCGGTTCGTTATTTATTTATTTATTTATTGATGTTTAAGGTCACATATTTCTGCACAATGGCTAATCATGACCACAACATGAGTATCAACTCAAGACCAGGGGTGAGAGTTAATAAGCCATGTTGCCCATTTTAGAGAGGGGTTGCACCTCCCAAGCATTGGTAACTGGGTCCTATTTTACCAGTAAAACAGAGCCTGTTTACCGCAGTGAGGGCGATTCGTTATCTGAAGGGTTAACTACTGGAAATGATTGTGTTAGGCTCTCTTCAATCATGTTTAATGTAAAAGCTTATCTGACATGAGCCTGATCAAAGAATCTTTGGAAAAAAATATTATATTTTTGGCCTTTCAGATCAGCATAAACTTTTTACCAATAAAAACTAGCAGACCAAAAATAAGTTCAAACAACCAAGGTCTTCTCATAAATAACAAAAATAATTCACATTTTCTGCTTCCAAAAAATAGCTTATGCCCACTCACTGTATTCAGGTTATCAAGCTTGTTTCAATGCGGGAGGTGTTGTAAGCTTCTTTTGGTACCAAAAATTTGAAAATAAATATTTTAATGGCAAATTCTGTGTATACCTCTGGTTAGAATTGGCCGATTTTACAGGTAAAGGGTCAAATATGACTAGCAAACGTTTAAGATCGTTTTCCAAGGATTTTATATGAAGTCAAACAGAACTGTGATCACAAAAGTGGCATTTTTCTCGATTAGATTGCAAACAGGACATGACACACTAACACATCGATGGATTGAGATTTCATAAATGAAATACTGTGAAATCGAGACTGAATCACAATACATGAACAAAAATAGCATCTTGGATTCAATGTTCTCGAATTTCGTTTCTACCACTAACCAGGTGAGATTCAACAATGCTGTGAGGAGAAAAGCAGAAATAACGGTAATTTCAACCAGATTTCAACCGGGTTTCAACCCAGTCAAGATCCGATCAAAATTCGCTGTCCACATTTTTGATACAATATACTGCATCTTGTCGACAAGATTTGTTTTTTTACTTGCTCTTAACCTTTTATCTAACATGAAAAGCAGACAACATTTGCAAACAACATTCTTGAATACCTAAATTTTTGCACAAACACATAGACCCCCTTTGGAACGAGCTCGTTCCAATGAGGGGTCATAGGCTATGTCTTTGAGAAAAAAAAATATTGAAAATTGAATGGTAATTTTTTTTGAACTGCGCTGGCTGGTTTTGGCCATTATGTTGGGTAAAGGGTTAAATCAAAATCTAGTCAGGGCTTCTGTGAATAGGTTTCATGCACTTTTCCAAAGATAAAATTATGGGCTGGAATATATCCCTCACCAGCTTGCCCTATCGACCACATTTATTGGTCTGGTATGAGCATTTGGTCATTCCAACAGACGAAAGAAAAATAACAGTATCAATACATATAAATTAATGTTTCCATTTCAATTTGTGAAACAAAATGCTCAAACTCAAAGTACATTTATTTAGTAAATACTAAATTCTAATCCAACAATACTGATTCCAGCCAAGGCAATTTTTATGGATGCATTTATCTACTATCAAGATAGTAAAAACAAATATTCCGTTTTCAGAAAATTATGTATGCCCCCTCGGTAGCAAAGACATGAACAAGAGGCCCCAAGAGGCCTGAAGCATTCACCTAATAAAAGTTGTTTAAAGATGGATTTAATTAGCATCTATGGCTAGCTAACAGTACAGAGGAATGAAGTTATTTAATTATTTATAACTCTGTTGTCCACAGCGGATAATTTTTTCTAGTTCTGAGATGCTACCAAAGAAATAATGCCCAGGCCGGGCCCACATTTCAGAGTGGACTCAAATTAGGCTTCGAATCTTTTGTGTTCATCTGTTGTTCTGTGGTATGTATCTGTTCCAGTGTGCAGTAAGCAGCTTCAGGATTTTTTTTTTTTTTTAACCCTTTATAATATGCAAATTCAGCAGTTGAAAAAAATATTATTTTTCAAAAAATTTCAACAAAACCACATCATGTGACCCCTCATTGGAACGAGCTCTTCGAGCTCGTTCCAATGAGGGGTCACATGATATGGTTTTGTTGAAATTTTTTGAAAAATTTGAAAAAATGTTATTTAAAATAATAAATTTTGATATCGTCTGCGTTGGGGTAAAGGGTTAAATGATATTTTGCACTAGTTCATTGCTCTCTGCAGGCAATGCCAGGTGCAAATACCTGCTTACAAGTCTCCTGTGAACAACTGTTCAAAATTTATTTCTCCTTCCAAACCATAGATTGTGACTCCCTAATTGCAAGGAGGCTGATCTGACCATTCCCAAAAAGGGGTCATAAGCTATGGTCTGAAATAAACAAAATGGAAGAATTTACACAATTTGTTAGGAAAGAAATGAGTAAAGAGTTAATATTCTTTATTATCAGAGATCATTTTATAAAAGGACCAGTGTTGATTCTGTATAATGTTACTTGAGTTTGAATGTCCTGTTGCTTTTCAGTTATGATGCAATTTTAAAAGATACAATGTGCACCAAAAATCAGAATTTTTTGATCTGCTGATGATAAAATTCAATTATTAAATCTATTTTCAATATACACTAATGATTTATAATACATGTATATCATTCAGCTGAAATCCTTGTCACATTTAACTGGTTGAATGATGGAAGCTCTTAACCCTTTACCTCACAAATCGGACACATCCGTCCACGTAATTTACAAATTAAGTGGTTAATAAAAAAAAAAAATTCCGAAGATTTCAACGAAACAGTATCATGTGACCCCTCATTGGAACGAACTCGTCGAGTTGAAATTTTTGGAAAAATTTGAAAAAAAAACAAATATTAAAATAATAAATTTTGATATCGTCTGGGTAAAGGGTTAATTTGGAACCATTCTGAAGTGGAGGTACCACAACATGAAGGCATCATATTCAGTTGATGTGCTTCATATTATCTTTGAAGTGAAATTACTTGGTCTGCATGGATTTGTCTTTTGCCTTGTTACAATTTATGGGCAAGTGCCTGCAGGCACTCACCCATAAATTGTAACAAAGCTAAGATATGCAAACAGATTTTGATGACAAAAATAATTTAGCAGTCCATCAGTTAAACAAAAGGTGTGCATCGGAGATGCAGGTGTCGAGTTGTGGAGGCAATCGGAGAGTGTTGCGTGTCCATAACCTGGTTATCAACCCTATGTCAGTTGTCAAATCTGGAGCCATTGCTCAAGTTATAATGCTAGTAAGTTGAACAGAATTCATAAAAGTTAATTAAGGCCTATAACACTGTAACTCTGTAACGAAATGAAAGTGTCAATGACACTGTAGCTTAACTTGATTGTGTGTTGTGTTTGATGAAAAGGATAATGTTCAATGTTTATGAAAGGATTATGAAATAAGACAAGAATTGTGATAATTGGGAATATATTCATTTCTGTTCCCTGTATGCTATGTTTTTGATAAAAATAATATGAGGTGTACACTGTACTAAAGGGTGGAAGGGTGGGTTAATGTGGCCCTCACAGTTAATGTATGTGGCCCTCGCAGTTAATGTATGTCAACCAAAGTTATCAAGCTACAGAGAAATTATTCCAAAATGAGTCATCCTATCAAGATACAATGAGATCCCTTCATAAATACAGCCTGTAGACTGTACTGAGGGTTTTAGGGCTTCGAGCCTGTGTAGCGATCACGGTTAAGTGATCACAACCAAACAGGCACGTCCTCATCTAGACACAATACAGAGTCAACCTACCAAGTTACAATGAAATCCCTCCATATTAAATATGACCTGTAGATTGTGCTAAAAGTTTTGGGGCTTCGCCCCCCTGTAGACGTTCTCATCTAGACATTACATGGAGTCATCCTACCAAGTTACAATGAAATCCCACCATAAATACGACCTGTGGACTGTGCTAAAGGTTTTCGGGTTTTGGCTCGGGCAGTCTTCACGGTTGACAGATCATGAACAAATGGGGAAGTTCTCATCTAGACATCATACGGAGTCATCCTACTAAGTTACAATGAAATCCCTCCATATTAAATTTGACCTGTAGACTGTGCTAAACGTTTTTGGGTTTCAGGCTTGGGCAGCCGTCAAGGTTGACAGATCATGATCAAAAAGGGACATTCTCCTCCAGATATTATACAGAGTCATCCTACCAAGTTACCATGAAATCCCTTCATAAATACAACCTGTAGACTGTGCTTAAGGTTTTCGGGTTTTGGGCTCAGGCAGTCATTACAGTTGACCAATTGCGACCAAAAGGGGACTTTCTCATCTAGACATGACCTCAAACCTGCATATGAAATTTTGTGACGATCACGCAATAACTGCGGGTGTAGCCTGTGCTAAAGGAAAATGTGAACAGACTCAGAGACTAACAGACTTCTGCACGCCTGATGGCAACAGCTTATCTTGACTTTGTCAAGTTAAGCTAAAAATTGGGCTAGGCCTGTTTTCAAACCTGCTTGAGATATTATTGCAAAATACCTCCACAGCAAATATTAATCAAATCAGAGAACTTTTGTTCAAGTCATAGTGCTAACAAGCTCAAAATTCATAATAATTGACTAATTAAGGCCCATAAGTCTGTAACAAAAAATTGGTCGAGCCAGTTCTCAGACTCACTTGAGATATTTTTGCAAAAGACCTGTATGGCAAATATTAGTCAAATCAGAAAAAGTTTGTTCAAGTTACTGCACTAACAGTGCGAGAATGAACAGACGCCCACCAAGATACACAATGACCGTCGCTTAACACAACTCAACCAAAAAGGAAATTGTGAGACAATATTCATAAATATTACTTTTAAGGCAGAATGCCATAAAAGTGAAATTCTCCACATTTTGGCCAAAAACTTACTTCCAAGTTTATTTATTGAATCAAAAATTTCAGCCAAATGATAGATAAAACAAGGGTATTTTTGCAAACAAAATATTTGTAAAATGACTAATTAATTTTTTTAAATTAGGCAAATTAACCCTTCCACATTCAACCTGGTAGACCAGCCAAATTCATCCAACAAGACATGCAAAAACTAACCGCAATTTTTTTTTAAAATTCTGTGAATGTTTGTGATGAGAATGAGAGAGAGGGGGGGAGGAGGAGGAGGGGGGGGGGGGGTAATTTGGGGGGGGGGGGGTAACAAAACATGTTTCAACACTTATTAATTATTGCTGTGGGCAAAGAATAAACTGAATGAACACATTCAATCATCATTCTTTATAAATACATCACTCAACAAGTACAAGTCATACTTAAATCTCTTAAAATGATTACTTCTTTTGTGGGTCAGTAATAGGGAAGGTTTTTAGGGTATTTTATAGTAATAGCCAGCACAAAAAATATGTTGTCATGAGTAATTGGTACATGTATTTTCAATATGCAGCCAAACCCTCTGATAAAATGTCTGTGGGGATGAGAGCAATTTGAGGTGGGTGGGGGGTGGGGAGAGGTTTTGTCATCAGATATTTTCATTTAACCCTTTACCCAACGTAACGGCCAAAACCGGCCAGCGCTATTCTCAAAAATCGTCAAATAATTTTCAATATATTTTCATTTTTTGTCTCAAAAACATAGGTTATGATCCCTCATTGGAACGAGCTCGTTCCAATGAGGGGTCATAACCTATGTTTTTGAGACAAAAAATTTAAAAAAAATAGTTATTCAAGAATTTGTTTTGCAAGTGTCGTCTGCTTTTCATGTTAGGTAAAGGGTTAACTGGTGGAAGCCCATATTACCAACCAGAATCAAAGAATGCCTCTGGAGGTCATGTTTTTCAACTCACTGAAGTGCAGGTACTGTATCACAAAGGCTCCATATTCAGTGGATATGCTTTATATTATCTTTGAAGTAAAATTATTTAGTCGTTATGGATTTGTTTTGTTACAATTTATTGGAGAGGGCCAGTAGGCACTCTCTCAAAAATTGTAACAAGGCAAACAGAGACATGTGAATAAATTTGACAACCAAAAACTAGAGGCTCTAAAGAGCCTGGAACTACATATAAAAATGTGATTTCCCATAGGCTTTCCATGGTAACTATAAGCTGCAATTGTGGCCATGTTTGCAACATTACATCAACATTACATGAGGATCATTGATTGGTAGAAGGTGTCCCAGTCCTCAATCATGTGAAGTTTCAAAACACTTGACTTTGTAGTTTCAGAGGGGAAGATTTTTGCAAAATCCATCAATCAGAATGTCTCTGGTGGCCATATTTTCCAACCAACAGGAACAAAAAGAGGATCGTTTGTAGAGGGCCTCCTTTAGACCACTCCTGCAAAGTATGGTTCACGTCGGCTCAGTAGTTCCAGAGAAGAAGATGAAAATGTGATTTCCCATTCTATAGTTAACTATAAGCCACAATTGTGGCCATGTTTACAACACGATCAACATTACATGAGGATCATTGGTAGAGGGTGTCCCAGTCATCAACTATGCAAAGTTTCAAAACATTTGGCCCTAAGGTTTCAGAGAAGATTTTTCAAAATCCACCAATCAGAATCAAAAAATGCTTCTGGCAGCCATGTTTTTCGATGCACGGTAACAAAATGAGAAGCATTTGTAGAGGACCTACCATAGGTTATCCTTGCCAGGTTTGGTTCACATCAGCTCGGCAGTTCCAGAGAAGTAGATGAAAATGTGATTTCCCATTGGGTTTCTATAGTAACTATAAGCCACAATTGCAGCCATGTTTGCAACCCAATCAACATTAAATGAGGATCGTTAGAAGAACGTGTCTCGGTCATCAACCATACTAAGTTTCAAAACAATTGGCCCTGTGGTTTCAGAGGAGAAGATTTTTCAAAATCTGCCAATCAGAATCGTAAAATGAGTCTGGAAGCCATGTTTTTCGATGCACGGTAACAAAAATGGTGAGCATAAATTTGTAGAAGACTTCCCATAGACTATCCTTGCCAGGTTTGTTTCACGTCAGCTCAGTAGTTCCAGAGAAGATGAAAATGTGATTTCCCATAGGGTTTCTATAGTAACTATAAGATGCAATTGCAGCCATGTTTACAACCCGATCAACATTAAATGAGGATTGTTGGTAGAGGGGTCCCCAGTCATCTTTTATGTGGCCTGGCAGTTTCAGAGGAGAAGATTTTTGAAAATCCACCAACCAGAATCAAAGAATGCCTGTGGCGGTCATGTTTTTCAACTCACGGGAACAAAATCTGGATCATTTGTAGAGGACCTCCCATAGACCATTCCTGCCAAGTTTGGTTCACGTCGGCTCAGTAGTTCCAGAGAAGAAGATGAAAATGTGATTCCCCTAGGGTTTCTACAGTAACTATAAGCCGCAATTGAAGCCATGTTTGCAACCCAATCAACATGAAATAAGGATTGTTGGTAGAAGGGGTCACAGTCATCAACCATGCAAAGTTTCAAAACATTTGGCCCTGTGGTTTCCGAGAAGACTTTTCAAAATCCACCAATCAGGATCAAAGAATGCCTCTGGCAGCCATGTTTTCAAACCCATGGGAACATGAAAGTGTCAATGACACTGTAGCTCAACTTGTCAAAGACATGTACATGTATAGTATGTGACACAGCAATGACAAACATCTAGGTAATGACCTGATAAAAAAGGTACATATAAAGTATTGTAACGGTCTGTACATAAATACTGACCGTTGTCTGTAACAAATGTATAGGTAAAGTATTGTAAAGGTGGGTGACAGTCAGATCCTAAACTAGAAAAAAATCTTTTGAGTCCCAGAGTGGGTCAGACTGAACCCCAAAATATTTGTTCTCATAGCACAGTGATAACAAAGGCACCCCAAAACACACTCGTTCCTGTCCCAAGGTGAAAACAAAGGTACCCAAGAAGTTTTGTGAAGATCAGTTCATAAATACGAGCTGTATAGAACTTGTGACAAAAAACTGATTGGACTTAATTTCGGTACAAAATGGCCACTGGCAGCCATCTTGAATTTTGGACCGTACCCAGAAACACTCATTCTTGTCCCAAGGTGATAATAAAGGTACCCAAGAAGATTTGTGAAGATCGGTTCATAAATACAGCATCTACCCTGAGCCGTATTGACATGTGTGCTTACATTGTGTAAGTAGCACTGAATAAATCAAAGTTCATCTAATTTGCATAATTTCTGCACGAAAAAAAACCCCTTACATGTGATGTATTCCATGTTACTAAACATTCATACAAAAATTTATTCAAACCAGAACTTTCATACAGAAGTTCTGTACAAAAGACTGATTGCACTAATTTTGGTACAGAATGGCTGCTGGTGGCCATCTTGAATTTCGGACCACACCCAAAAACACTCGTTCTCATCCCACGGTAATAACAAAGGTACCCAGGAAGTTTCATAAAGATCGGTTCATAAATATGGCATCTAGCCTGAGCCGTATAGAAGTTGTGTACAAAAAACTGATTAGACGTAATTTTGATACAAAATGGCCACTGGCAGCCATCTTGAATTTTGGACCGCACCCAGAAACACTTGTTCTCGTCCCAAGGTGATAACAAAAGTACCCAAGACGTTTCGTGAAGATCGGTTCATAAATACAGACTCTAGCCCGAGCCGTATTGACATGTGTACTTACTGTGTGTAAGCAGCAATGAAAAAATCAAAGTTCATCTAATTTGCATAATTTCTGCACGAGAAAAAAACCCGTATTATATGTGATGTATCCCATGGTACTAAACATTCACACAAAAAATTATTCAAATCAGCTCTTTCATATGGAAGTTCTGTGCAAAAATCTGATTGCACCAAATTTCGTACAAAATGGCTGCCATCGGCCATCTTGAATTTCGGACCGGACCCCAAAACACTCGTTCTCGTCCCACGTTGATAACAAAGGTACCCAAGAAGTTTCGTAAAGATCGGTTCATAAATACGGCCTCTAGCCCGAGCCGTATTGGCATTTGCACTTAAAGTGCTGAAATTAACACCAAAAAACATCAAAGTTAGTCTAATTTGCATAATTTACGCACGAGAAAAAACCCCGTATTATATGTGATGTATCCCATGGTACTAAACATTCATACAAAAAATTATTCAAATCAGAGCTTTCATATGGAAGTTCTGTACAAAAAACAGATTTCTGCATCGTTGGTACAAAATGGCAGCTGGCAGCCATCTTGAATTTCGGACCGTACCCAAAAACACTCGTTCTCGTCCCACAGTCATAACAAAGGTACCCAAGAAGTTTCGTAAAGATCGGTTCATAAATACGACCTCTAGCCCGAGCCATATCCAATTGTTGACGGACAGACGAACGACGGGCCATGGCATAAGCTCAAATTTGGCTTTGCCAAAGTTGAGGTAAAAATCAACAATTTTCTAAGTAATAAAGTCCCATAACTCTGGAATAACTAATCGAACGGCGACACTAAACAAAAGGGAGCTTCCCTCCATCGATATACACCACCTACCCAAAAATCACGAAAATCTCTCAAAGCGTTCTGGAGTTATCGTACGACATATGACCGGACAGACAGACGGACAGCGGTATACCATAATACGACCGTTTTTTTCAAAACGGGCGTATAAAAAGTGTAGCTTGAACCATGTTGGAGTGAGGGTTGGTAACATAAAATAGAGAAAAAAGCTTAAAAAACACAACAAAAATGGCCACCATGCCCCCATCTTGGATTTTGAAAAAAAAATATTGAACGTGCATCATCCCCTCCCAACCCTCTATCCATGTGCCAAATATGCAAAGTGTAGCTTGAACCATGTTGGTGGGAGGGGTGGTAACATGAAAATAGAGAAAAAAAGCTTAAAAAACACAACAAAAATGGCCGCCATTCCGCCATCTTGGATTTTGAAAAAAAAAATGTTGAGCGTGCATCATCCCCTCAGAAACATTTATCCATGTACCAAATATGAAAGGTGTAGCTTAAAGCATGTTGGTGGGAGAGGTGGTAACATAAAAAACAGACAGACAGACAGATGGACGGACGGACGGACGGATGGACAGACATATGGACGATGAACAGACGGACGGATGGACAGACAGACAGATGGAGTGCAATCCTATAGTCCCCTTACGGTTCCCGTAGGGGACTAAAAACTAACCTCATCGAAGAGCATGAGTATGGAGTATTCAGCTAACACTGATTTGGTCACCATTTTTATATTCCCGAAATAATCAGGGCACTTATTCCATGAGCTCTGTCAAACAAGATATAAAAGATTAAATGTCTGTACTGGATGTACTAAAGCCAAGCGGGTCCAGGAGCATACCAAGAATAAATCAAATCCAACATGCAGTGAATGCAATGGAGGTTGAGAACAATTTTCTAAGCTGAAAGAGTGAAAAAGTGCCATAACTCTGGGAATAAGTATTGGATGGAACCTGTTCCTTGTGCATACCCGTTCCCCCACTCAGGTCTATCAGCATACTAAAGGAGATCAAAATCTGACAGATGGTTTTGAAATTACAATCCAAAATGTTTGTATGGACAGACAGATGGACATACGGATGGACAGACGGACAAAGGTCTTCACTAGATACACCTGAATCCTCCTTTGGAGGTCAAGACATTCTTTTGCATAGCGGGACCATGAGCATTCCAAGAATAAATCAAATTCAAAATGCCGTGAATGCAATACAGAGGTCGAGAAAAATTGTCTGCGGCGAAAGAGTCAAAAAGGGTCATAACTCTGGGAAAAATTATTGGACGGAACCCGTAGTCTGTGCTAAAGGTTTTCGGGTTTTGGGGTCGGGAACCATCGTGGCTGAATGATTGTGACCAAAAGAGGACGTTCTTATCTTCACATTATCTGGAGTCATCCTACCCAGTTGCAATGAAATCTCTTCATAAATAGGACCTTTAGACTGTGCTAAAGGTTTTCGGGCTTTGGGCCCATGTAGCCATCACAGTTGACCAATCGCAATCAGAAGGGGATGTTCTCATCTAGACATTATATGGAGTCATCCTACCAAGTTACAATGAAATCCCTCCATAAATACGACCTGTAGACTGTGCTAAAGGTTTTTGGGTTTTGGGGTCGGGGAGCCGTCATGGCTAAATGATCGAGACCAAAAGGGGATGTTCTCATCTAGACATTATATGGAGTCATCCTACCAAGTTACAATGAAATCCCTCCATAAATACGACCTGTAGACTGCGCTAAAGGTTTTCGAGTTTGGGGCTCAGGCAGTCATCACGGTTGACAGATCGCGACAAATGGGGAAGTTCTTATCTAGACATCATACGGAATCATCCTACTAAGTTACAATAAAATCACTCCATATTAAATATGACCTGTAGACTGAGCTAAACGTTTTTGGGTTTCAGGCTTGGGCAGCCATCAAGGCTGACAGATCATGACCAAAAGGGGATGTTCTCATCGAAATATTATAGAGAGACATCCTACCAAGTTACAATGAAATCCCTT
This sequence comes from Pictodentalium vernedei, assembly GCA_031216915.1. Lineage (NCBI taxonomy): Eukaryota > Metazoa > Mollusca > Scaphopoda > Dentaliida > Dentaliidae > Pictodentalium > Pictodentalium vernedei. Next base: position 334,767,233 of record CM062292.1, read on the forward strand.
CATAAATACGACCTTTAGACTGTGCTAAAGGTTTTCGAGTTTTGGGCTCGGGCAACCATCACAGTTGACCGATCGTGACATTCTCATCTAGACATGGCCTCAAACCTGCATATGAAATTTCGTGACAATCAGACAAGAACTACGGGGTGTAGCCTGTGCTAAAGGAAAACTTGAACAGACTAACAGACTTCCGCACGCGTGATGGCATAGCTTATCTTGACTTTGTCAAGTTAAGCTAAAAATCATCAAAAATTTAATAACTGAAGTATCAGATACAACCGGTGCTTCATTAATTAAAATTTTGCAAGTGATGATTTTTATTACCTGGTAAACGCATGTGTGGACATCATCTAAGTCTAATCATTGATCCTAATTCTATTAGGGATATAGACTATGGAAAGTTTCAATATTTAAGGACTTTCACAGTTCTTGGCAGTGGATTTCTAAAATCTTTCAAGGACTTGTTCCATCCTTGGTAAATTTTCTTTGGGTCATCTTGTTTTCTTATTTGTAGCAGGGTTCCCACTGATATCAGAAAATCAAATTTAAGCACTTTTCAAAGACTCTGACCATGATTTTTAAGGACTGTTATAATTTTGATATGAACTTACAACCACAGCAATACAGAGAATTTCAGTCTCGAGGTCCTGATCTCTGGAAAACCCAACTAGCTGGATATATATCATTCTTTGAGTTCAACAAGGAGCCATCTGCAATGCTAAAGCATTGCAGATGATGCCTTGTTGCACTCAAGGGACAATACAGAGATCAAATAAATGTGAATTCTGGACTGGTTTTGTGACATCGCATTATGAGCGGTTATCCTGAGTCTTATTTTCTCTGAAGTTATAGGTAAACTGAATTTAAGTATTTTTCAAGGGGAGTGATGGAAAATCAAGTACTTTTCAAGGCAAGAAACAATTTCAAGGACTTTTCAAGGAAGGGGCAAAAATTTCAAGGACTTTTCATTTGTGTGGGAACCCTGTGTGGGGCCCTGCCCTACAGCTTATTTCCACTGGTACTGTAGACAGCAAAGTTGTAGAATGATATGAAGTGACTCACATCCATCAAATATTGTTGCCACAAAACAACTTATTCCCACTTGACTTCTGAGTTAATTCCTCTTACAAAGGGAAGCCCTAATCAATACAGATTATAGAATTCTTGTGGAAAATTGCAAGCAAAATACTTTCATCTCTAAGTACTATTTCTATAATACAAGTTGATAAAATCATATGTGACAAAACAGAAGCAAACTGGACAAATGCCTCTAACTTAATTTCCAAGGTGTTTATGTTTAAGGCTAATGTTTAAGTGCAACAACGGTACTGTTAGGCCCCACAAAGTAGATCTTCTGTTTCTCAGGCCATTTTTCGTAAAATTGCATGTGGGCGAGCAGTTTTTTTTTTTACTTCATTTCATTTATTTTTGTAATTATTTCTTTGCCATCAAAAGTTCGCGTTCTTGGTTTGTTTATGTTTTAGGTCTCATAATCTACAGAATAGCATGGGTGATGGTGTATTTCAATCTTTGAGTGCAAGAAGGCTTTGCAATGCTGAAGCATTGTGAAGCTTTGTGGCACTCAAGGAACAAATTTATCAATTTTATTAACTTGGGTAAAATATCAGACATATCCAGAGACATTATACGGAGTCATGCTACCAAGGTAAACCATTTAATTTTTTAAGTTTCCATTGGTTATAAAAAGAGAGGGCCTTAGAAACAGACTTTTAATTTTTTTACGCCTAAACATACTGTTGGCAAAATGTTTTGATTATGAATTCTGGCGATAACTGAATACACAGACATATTATTCACCAATATGAAGAAGTATGTGCTGCACAGAACTTGAGCAAAGGCATGTCTACAACTGGAGGGAAAGGATTCCAGAGATTCCTGAAAAAGTCTGCTACTGCATTCATATTCAAACTTTAAAATGAGCCAAATAATATCAAAAGCATGGATGAAATTGTCCCAGATATCAAAGAACAAAGATGGTTTATGACATCAGCAGAGCAAGTAACAGCATGCATTGCAAGCATGAAGTGTATGCTTGTTTATATATTGGGTTTTAACAACACTTTTAGCAGTAAGGGTCACATAGTGTCAGACAGTTTTAGTAGTGGAGGAAGCCAGAGTACCTGGAGAGAACCACCAAGCAGTGGGAAGCAAATATCAGACAATCCAACTTACCAACTCTGCATAATGCAGAGTAAGCAGTGATGGAAGACATGTACATCTTAGTACACCATGTGTTACCACAAGCGCAATCAGGATTATAGATCTTGCCAAGGGCACAATGCTGTTACGACAGGTCAGGACTGAACCATCAACCTCTGGGTTTAAAGTCCAATGCTCTAACCACTGTGCCACTGCTTGCCCTTATGCATGAAGAGAGTATTCCAATTTTGTGGTTTCTCTTCAAAGAAAACGCAATCTTTGTTGCTTGTTTCTGAATGCAGTCACATGTCATATCTTAAAATAATATAAGTGTCAATGAAACTGTAGCTTAACTTAACTGTGTGAAGTATTTAATGAAAAGGATAAGGTTCAATGTTTATGAAAGGATTATGAAATAAGACAAGAATTGTGATAATTGAGAATGTTAATTTCTGTTCCCTGTATGCTATGTTTTCAATAAGAACAAGAGCTGGACTGTCATCCGGTGCATACCCCCACGTGGTGTACCGCCTAGTCTGGACATACCTATGACCAAATATTATAGAAAAAAATGTGTATTTTCCAACAGGATTGCATTTTCAGAAAGGATTGCATTTTTCGAAATTCATTCTAGTCTTGGGCAAAGTTACAATTTAATTGCATACCAAGTTTCATTTAATTCTATAATGATTTACTTAAGTTATGAATAATCTTGTACAAATGGATGGATGCACAAACGGATGGACACAATCCAGTATACCCCCCTCCCCCTCCAATTTTCTTCGAAAGATTTCAACAATTTCCAAGTCAAAAGGTATGGTAAATTGTTTGGTGTTTGTAAGTTTTATGCAATGAGGAAGAAGCCTTTGTCATAGGCAAACTGCATGGCATATTTCACTGAAATCTGATAGCCCATACCTGAGATACAGGCTTAACAGACAAATAATGTCTAGTTCCTACAATTTCTAAGTCAAAAAAGGGGGATAACTCTAAAAAGGAGCAAGTGAGAAATATCGTCGAATCCATTTTTAAAAGCCTATACCATAAGCAGCGTTCACGGCAAATTTGATTGCAATAGAACATTCGATACCCGAGATACACGAGATACAAGCTGAACAGACAAATTTGGCTCGGTCGGACATAATTTCTAAATGAACAATAAAAAAAAAATAATAATAATCTGACAACACCGAAAATCATTCTAGTCTTGGGAAATGTTACAATTTAATTACATAGCAAGTTCCATAATAATAATTTACTTAAGTTATGAATATTCTCGGGTGCACTGATGCACGGACGGACGCATGTAATCCAGTATACCCCCATTTTCTTCGAAAGTCGGGGTATAATAATTTGAAGTATAGATTGTTCTCAAGAACGGAGACACGGTAAATGTGGCTCTCACAGTTAATGTCTGTCAGCCAAAGTTACTAAGCTACAATAAAATTATTCCAAAAGACTGTACTAAAGAATGAAAACCTGGTTTGATACGGCCCGAGCAGTTAACGAATGGCAAATCAAAGTTACCAAGTTACAGTACAATCATTCCAAAACGAGTCATCCTACCAAGTTACAATGAAATCCCTTAATACATGTAACTTGTTGACTTTGCATGGGAATCAAAGTCACGTGAGAGATCAGCACTCACGCTTGATTGTTCATGACCAAAATAGGAGAGTCTCGTCTAGATACCATACCGAGTTATCCAACCAAGTTACAATGAAATCCCTTCATAAAAACAACCTGTAAACAGTACTAAAGGAATCTAGGTCAAATGTCCAGGCGGCATAACAACTGACCGATCATGACCAAAATACGATAGTCTCATCTAGGCATCATACCAAATTACCCTTCCAAGTTGCAATGAAATTGCTTCATAAATATGAACTGCAGACTGTGCTAAACAAATCTAGGTCACATGCCTGTCCGGCTGTCACCGTTGACCAATCACGACCAAAATAAGACGTTCTCATCTAGACATTATACAGACTCATTCTACCAAGTTACAATAAAATACCTTCATAAATACGACCTGTAGAAGGTGTTTGGATTTTTGGCTCTCGCAGCCGTCGCTATTAACCGTTCGCGACCAAAAAGGGACTTTCTTATCTAGACATTATTCGGAGTCATCCTACCGTGGTAAAATGAAATCCCTTCATAAACACGACCTGTAGACTGTGCTAAAAGTTTTCGGGTTCCAGGCTCTAGCAGGCGTCACAGTTGACTGATTGTGACCAAAGGGGACGTTCTCATCTAGACATTATATGAAGTCACCCTACCAAGTTACAATGAAATACATTCATAAATACGACAACCTGTAGATTGCGATAAAGGTTTTCGGACTTCACGCTCTCACATCCATCATGGTCGACTGATAGCAACCAAAAGGGGATGTTCTTTTGATACTACAGTGAGCAAAATTTAAATGAAAGAGTCAATGACACTGTAGCTCAACTTGACAAACTTGAAATTGGTAAGTTATAAATGAAATGGCAAAATTGAAGATCATTGGTACCAATGTTATTTGATGAAATTTCAACATAACAGCATTGTTTGTGCACGTCAGAGTAATCCATGCATTTTTAAATGTAAACGGTAAGACTGGCTAAAGGAAGAATGTTGATACACAAATGCAATATGTTCAGAGGTTATTGTAAATGGCAACTTTTTTCACAGAAATGAATGCTTATCAATAGCTCTTATCTAAAGTTCTTGCCTGATGAACACACCAAGTTAAAAAAAACAATCCTATCATAAATGTGGCCTGTATGCCATGTCAAAGAATGTTGATACACAAATGCAATAAATTCAAAGATTGTTGCCAACAGCAACAGTTTTTGATTGAAATGAAAAAAATGAAAAAAAAAATCAATAACTCCTATCTTTGTCACCCAGCATAAGCATACAAAGTTTCAAAACAACCTGATAATGAATGTGTCCTTGAGGCATGCCAAAGGAAGATGTTAATGTACTAAGTAGAAGGTCATTGCTTGTGGCAATGGGTTTTTTATGGAAATTCATAAATACACCCTGCAGAGAGTGCAAAAGGGATGCTGATGCACAAATGCAGTAAGTTCAAAGGTTGGTGATAACAACAATAAATTTTTATGGAAATGAAAAAAAAACAATAGCTCACATCTGGAGGTCACACGGAAAACACATACCAAGTTTCAAAGTGATCCGATCATAAATTTGCCCTGAAGGCTGTGTTAAAGGGAAATATTGAGGTCTGACTAAACTAAGTTCAAAGGTCAACATTTTTTGACAGAAATGGAAGAAAATCGACAACTCCCATATAGATGTCACCCCACACAAGCTCACCAAGTTTGCAAGCGATCCAATCATAAATGTGCCCTGCAGGATGTGTCAAAGGGAAATATTGATGCTTAGCTGCACTAAGTTTTTACTAAGTTCATCGAAGGTCATTGCCAGTAGCAACATTTTTTGACGTAAATCAAAGAAAATCGATAGCTCCCATCTAGATCTAATCTGATCATAAATGTGTCCTGTAGGGTGTGCCAAAGGGAAATACTGAGGTCTGACTAAACTAAGTTCTAAGAACGCTGGCATCCGCAACATTTTTGGATGAAAATGGAAGAAAATCGATAACTCCCATCTAGAGGTCTCCCCAAACAAGCACGACAGGTTCAAAGCAAAGCAATCCAATCCAATCATAAATGTGCCCTGTAGGGTGTGCTAAAGGGAAATATTGAGGTGTTACTAAACTAAGTTCTAAGAACCATGGCCGCGGCAACATTTTTTGACGGAAATGGAAGAAAATCGATAGCTCCCATCTAGAGGTCACCCCAAACAAGCATGCCAGGTTTCAAAGCAATCTGATCATAAATGTGCCCTGTAGGGTGTGCCAAAGGGAAATATTGAGGTTGGACTAAACAAAGTTCTAAGAACGTTGGCCGCAGCAACAATTTTGGACGAAAATGGAAGAAAATTGATAACTCCCATCTAGAGGTCTTCTCAAACAAGCATGACAGGTTCAAAGCAAAGCAATCCGATCATAGATGTGCCCTGTAGGGTGTGCTAAAGGGAAATATTGAGGTCTGACTGAACTAAGTTCTCAGAACCATGGCCGCGGCAACATTTTTTGACGGAAATGGAAGAAAATCGATAGCTCCCATCTAGAGGTCACCCCAAACAAGCATACCAAGTTTCAAAGTGATCTGATCATAATTGCGACCTGTGGGGTGTGCCAAAGGAAATTGTGGACGTATGTACATTTGTACGTACGTTGCCGACAAACGAGAAGTGAAGGCAATAGCTCAGCTTGACTTTCTCATTTTTTGACAGAAATGGAAGAAAATCGATAGCTCCCATCTAGAGGTCACCACAAACAAGCATGCCAGGTTTCAAAGCAATCCAATCATAAATGCACCCTGTAGGGTGTGTCAAAGGGAAATATTGAGGTCTTCTAACTAAACTAAGTTCTAAGAACGTTGGCCGCGGCAACATTTTTTGACGGAAATTGAAGAAAATTGATAGCTCCCATCTAGAGGTCACCCCAAACAAGCATTCCAAGTTTCAAAGTGATCTGATCATAAATGCGACCTGTGAGGTGTGCCAAAGGAAATTGTGGACCCACACAGGCATACCAGGTTTCAAAGCAACCCAATCATAAATGTGCCCTGTAGGGTGTGCCAAAAGGAAATATTGAGGTCTGACTAAACTTAGTTCTAAGAACGTTGGCCGTGGCAACATTTTTTTGACGGAAGTTGAAGAAAATCGATAGCTCCCATCTAGAGGTCACCCTAAACAAGCATACTAGGTTTCAAAGCAATCCAATCATAAATGTGCCCAGTAGGGTGTGCCAAAGGAAAATATTGTGGTTCGACTAAACTAAGTACTGAGACGTTGGCCGCGGCAACATTTTTTGACGGAAATTGAAGAAAATTGATAGCTCCCATCTAGAGGTCACCCCAAACAAGCATTCCAAGTTTCAAAGTGATCTGATCATAATTGCGACCTGTGAGGTGTGCCAAAGGAAATTGTGGACGTATGTACATTCGTACGTACTAACGTACGTACGCTGACAAATGAGAAGTGATGGCAATAGCTCAGCTTGACTTTCTCAAGATAAGCTAAACGTGACTCGAACCAAATGATCATTCACGTGGTTTGGAGATGGCTAACCAAACGCTCAGCTGTGTAACAAGAGGCCCCAAGGGGCCTGAGGGCGCTCACCTGACATGGTAGCCTAAATATCAACCCAGAGAATTGATTTCAACAAGTTGCATCTGCTCTTCCTAAGAAAAGCTAAAACCAAATATTCAAAGATTCTGACCAGTGGATCTAAAAAAAAAGAAGATTTTTAAAGAATATTCCTCATATTGAACTAAGTTATAATTCGAGCTCCCATAGGGAGCCCATATATAAACCGAGGGACTTGGCTTTAACAAACTTGAATCTCACCCCCCCCCCCCCCCCCTCCCCATGGATGCTGCACACCAAATATCAAAACATTCCGACTGCTGGATCTGAAGAAGATTTTCAAAGAAAATTCCTCATTTTGAACTAAGTTGCAATTCGAGCTCCCACAGTGAGTCCAAATATGGACCTAGGGACATGGCTTGAACAAACTTGAATCCCCCCCCCCCACCCCTCATTTTGAACTAAGTTATCATTTGGGCTCCCATGGTGAGCCCAAATATGGACCTAGGGACATGGCTTGCACAAACTTCAATCTCATCCCTCTAAGGATACTGCATGCCAAATATTAAAACATTACAACTGCTGTATCTGAAGAAGATTTTTAAAGAAAATTCCTCATTTTGAACTAAGTTGCAATTCGAGCTCCCACAGTGAGCCCAAATATGGACCTAGGGACATGGCTTGAACAAACTTGAATCTCCCCCCACCCCCTACCACGGTGAGCTCAAATATGGACCTAGGGACATGGCTTGCACAAACTTCAATCTCATCCCTCTAAGGATACTGCATACCAAATATCAAAACATTACGACTGCTGGATCTGATGAAGATTTTTAAAGAAAATTCCTCATTTTGAACTAAGTTATAATTCGGGCTACCACAGTGAGCCCAAATATGAACCCAGGGACTTGGCTTGAACAAAATTGAATCTCACCCCCTAAGCATGGTGCATACCCAATATCAAAAGATTCTGCTGGATCTTGAGAAGAAGATTTTCAAAGAAATTTGCTTGAAATGCACTAAGTTCAAATTTGGGCTCCTATACTGAGCCCAAATATAAACCCAGGAAGCCGATTTGAACAAACTTGAATCAGATCCACCCCACAATGTTGCATACCAAATATCAAAAGATTCTGCCCGCTGGATTTGGAGAATTTAAGAAATTTGCCTGAAATGCACTAAGTTCGAATTCGAGCTTCTATAGTGAGCCCAAATATGAATCCAGGGGGCCGATTTGAACAAACTTGAATCAGATCCACCCCACAATGTTGCATACCAAATATCAAAAGATTCTGCCTGCTGGATCTGGAGAAGAAAATTTTTGAAGAAATTTGCCTAAAATACACTAAGTTTGAATCCGAGCTTCTATAGTGAGCCCAAATATGAATCTAGGGAGCTGATTTGAACAAACTTGAATCAGATCCACCCCACAATGTTGCATACCAAATATCAAAAGATTCTGCCTGCTGGATCTGTAGAAGATTTTTGAAGAAATTTGCCCGAAATGCACTAAGTTCGAAATCGGGCTCCTATACTGAGCCCAAATATGAACCCAGGGGGCCGATTTGAACAAACTTCAATCAGATCCACCCTACAATGTTGCATACCAAATATCAAAAGATTCTGCCTGCTGGATCTGGAGAAGAAGATTTTTTAATGTTTTTCCCATTGCCTACAGTGTTAAAAAGTGCTGACTCAGCACTTTTTCAACATCCTGAAAAAAGTACCTTGTGATCAAACCGATAGGGATTTTTTTTAACCACTCTATTCTACTGGATAAAAGTAAGATTTATACAAAATAAGAATTCTCTGTGCCATGTAGTTTTGGAGATATGGCAGTTTTAAGGTTTTTCCTATTTTTAGCTCCCGAGGTTCCCACGGGGCAATGAGAAAAACAATTTTTGCATCAATCAACTACTTATGACCCATTATCATCTCATATCAAATTTGGTTCAAATCGACCTCACGGTTCTGAAAATAGAAATTTTAGGCATGGCCAAAATTTTTGCCCCTCCCATAACGAAGGTAAATAATGCCCGACAAACTTCTCTTGAACAAACTTGATTCTAAACCTCAAAAGGACTCTGTATACCACATATCAAGTCTCTGCTACTGGTGGTTCATTAGAAAACGATTTTCAAAAAATTTGGTTATTTTTTCCCCACCCCTCTGTTCAATACGAGTCGAAATCTAATTTGCATAAAAATCAAAATGCCCCTATATAACCACTACTTACATGAAATTTAATTAAAATGTGGCCATTGGTTTAGGAGAAAGAGGCTCAAACACCACCTTCACGCAGGACAACGGATGGACAAAGAGTGATAAGAAAAGCTCACCCTGACCTTCAGTCAGGTGAGCTAAAAATTCTTGGGAAACTGCCTTTTTTTATCAATAACAAGTATTCATATATTGCATAGAATTTATATATATATATATGTCTATGGCCTCTAAAAATCCATCAAGATACAAGAAAGGCTGGTTAATTAGTAGAGTGCTAAAAGCCCATATTTGGGCTTTATTCTGAACTGTAGGTACCCAAAGTTAAAGGCTTCGTATTCTGTGGATGTCCTCATTATCTTGAAATAAAATTACTTCATCTCAATCGATTTGCATTGTTACAATTTATAGGAGAGTGCCTAGGCACTCTCCCATAAATTGTAACAAGATAAAAATGTGTGAACAAATCTTGAGGCTGAGAAATAAATTTGCACTCTACCAGTTAAGTTACTCAGACTTTACCACTCAAGATGCAACTTTTGGCTGACATGTCATCCATTCACAAAGATTCAAATTTGTGCAACCACAACGCAAACAAAACGAGCATTCTTGTCAAATTTTGCACTCTGCATTATACACAGTCATCCTACCAAGTTACAATGAAATCCCTTCATAAATACGACCTGTAGATTGTGCCAAAGGTTTTCGGGTTCTTGCAACCATCACGGTTAACCGATTGCGACCCCTAAAAGGGTACGTTCTCATCGAGACGTGACCTCGAACCTGCACAGGGTATCCCCACAATTGGACAGATGAAATTCAAGGAGGTTCAAGGAGGTTTTAGACCCCAGATCAAGGAGATTCAAGGAGGTTCAGGACAAATCTTGGATGGAAATCACTGTTATGTGCTTATGTCTAAATTTTAGAATCAAGTATCTGTCTGCTTAGCTGAGCATTAAGTTGACAATTTGTCAACAAAAACAGACACAAATATTGCTATAATTCGAACTGGCTCATTGGGCAGTTCCAATTATATCCATATCTGTATGTTTTTGTTGGACAAAGTACCAAAATATATGGTAATAAGAAAAAATACTCACAAAATAATGCTCATTCCTTCAGGAATGTATCCCAGTTTCTGTACAAATAAATCTCAAGTCTAATTTCTTTAATCTAAGAGTTATTTAGTTTTAACTTTTTGTTCTATATACACTGTACAGGTTTCTTGATTCTCACAATTAGGAAACATCCTGGCAAATAATTTGTCCGTGTTTGCAGAACTATTCAGGCTGTAGTGCGATTGGACGCACTTTAGTGTCCATATTATTTCAGCAGAGTGGACGTCGTTTGTGCTGCAGGCGTCTTTCACCAACGCGCTTTGGGAGCTGACCGTTGTCGTTGTTGCTTATGTAGGCCGAACACTGGTGCACTCCGATGACGTCGAAATTTTAGGATGAAAAAAGTCTTTAACTGTAATTTCTGTAATTTCTGGCTGTTTGAGTAATGTATTTTGTGTATGTAACTTGCCAGTTAAATGTGACCGGAGAGCCGATTCGCCCATGGTACAAATATTTATGTTCCGTTTACACAGTCTACAACGCGCAGAATTTCTATGATTTGGGACTGCAGTTATCCATGCTTTGTACTTTTCATCGCTATACCACCTGTCCTGGAATTTACATTTCCCTCCAGGCATTTTTATTTCAAACACGAGAGAAAACAATTCAATTCACGCCAACCGAAGCGTACAGAAACTTTTAAAAACATACAAGGTGGTTCTGTTCATTTTGTATGCGACACGCTGATTGGACGAATAGTTGTGTTGTTCAATGGAAGAGAGAAAGCAAATAGCCAATGAGAATGGAGCTTATTAATGCACTAGGCGCCTTTGAAGTTTCGGTTGCATAAAAAAGTCTAATCTGGTAACGGACATGGGAAGGAACCCGGAGACGGAATCAAGGAGTTTCCTGGGTTTTAGACCTTTTTTCAAGGAGATTCAAGGTCCTTGAACAAATTTTTAAAATTCAAGGACTTTCAAGGATTTCAAGGAGCCGCAGCTACCCTGCTGCACATGAAATTTCGTGATGATCGGACAAGAACTACAGGGTGTAGCCTGTGCCAAAGAAAATATGAAGAGATGTCCAGACTCACAGACTTCCACGTGTGTGTTGGCAATAGCTTATCTTGACTTTGTCAAGCTAAGCCAAATATCTTATTATGAAATCTCAAGTTGAGTGTAATGTAAACTATCACCACATGAAAAATAAGTGAGCTTTGATTGTTGAGCTTGAAAACAGACATACAAATAGATGTGTTCTTTCAAATTTGCAAGAGTAATAAAAATACACTTCTTTTGTCTCCCATTTCAATTTTTTATATGGAAACCAATATTAGATGTGCTTTAGCTCATTTTTCAACATCATTCAACTTGAAGGGCAATTTTCTAATGCATTACTAGTGTATTGCCTTAATTGTACAGGTTTTTGAAGAATAACACTGCAGAATCGTGTAATTAAATACTACTAATTATTTTTCCAGTAGATAATAATGCAATTAACAAGACCATTAATCAACCAAACTACCTATCTGTTATCTCAAGTGATAAAAAGTGAGCATAACTCTGAAGCTGCCAAGCATTTTCATGAACTGTTTTATAAATCCTAGTCATGGCTCCTGTGAAGACAAATGCCCCTGTCCAACTCCCACACCCCCCCCCCACCCCTCACAAAAAGAAGCCCAAAAAACAAATGAAGCTTACCCTAATGTTGGTGTGAGAATTTATTTATTTAAGGTCACTTTCAGCACCTAAATAGATACTTCTCGACTGCAACATAGAAGTGAACTCAAGTTTAGCCAACCGTTAATACCTATGCTACCCACTTTAGAGAACTTCTACCCTCAGGCATTGCTTCAAGATCTATTTTTACCAGCAAAGCAGAATTTCTCTACTGCAGTTAGCATTCACAGCAACACTTCCAGGATTCCAAGAGGGAGTAAGTCTAATAATTGAAGGAACAACAGTTCCGTGTTACAGCCAACATATGACTTATGACCTTTAACATATGGCATTCAGATATGACCTTTATCTATTATCAGGGACGGACCAGGAATTTGGGGAGGTCATCTGTTTTTCAATTAAGGACGCCCCCAAATAAATTGAGATGTCTTAATACAGATGATTAGACCATTGCATGTATTTTGAAGTGCCTTTTATCCACTCCATATATATAGATTTCTGCTAAATATTTGAAATAATTGCTTCAAACCGGAAGATCTCAAAGTTGAATGATATTTTCCAGCAAGAGTTATTGGACATTTGGGCTCCAGAGTTTAGGCACCTATACCTGTAACAGGTATCTTGATCCACCCCTGCCTATTATATGCGACAAACCTTTTTACTGTCCTTAAGATTGGTATGAAGTTTGATAATTAAAGTTTGATTCATTTCTGAGCTATGGTTGAGACACGAATATTGACAGATTTTAAATGTGACCTTGAAAACTAACCTTGAGCTTGACGTTACAGACCCAGCTATGGTGTGTGACACATCCACCCATTGTCCTTTGTAGTAGTGTGAAGTGTGATGATTGTAGACACAAACACACACTCTTCCTCACAGACATTACAATTTCTCACAAAAAAACATTAGAACAGAGCTAAGCAATATATCATGGTATTGGTGGCGTGACAATATGATTTACCATACTGGGAGAATCTCAAAATACCAAAACTTCGGTACTGAATAATACTCGCTGCAGTAGCTGAAAATAGTTCAGACAACATAAAGTTGATCCAAAATGGTTGACAAGTAGATTGAGTGGACAACCTGTTTCCTCATGAACTGGCCACCAATAACTTGATTAGAGCTGGGAGGTTGACCGAAAAACGACTCGGTTCGGTTATGAAAAAATAACCGACAACAGAGACCGACGATAAACTGAAAAACCGACTTTCTCGGTTATTTGAATGTCACAGGAGAATCACGTTTTTATGTGTTTTTTTCTGAAACAATGGCGGCAATTACGGTCGAGAAGAACCCTATATGAGCTGAAATTAGCTCAACTATTAACCCAATTTTCGCTAGTGACTCATTGTGTTAGCTACAAATTATTTTTAATTAACTTTGAGTCTTCGGCAGAGACCGCGAGAGTTCGTCCTTAAAGTTTGTTAATATATTTTCCAAGTGTCAACGACTCGATAAAGTTTTTACACACTCAGGGAGAGTTTATTCAATCATTATTTAGTTCATACAACTTAATTTTTTTCTGTTATTTTGGTTTAGAATGTGTTTAATAAAAAAAACAAAACCGAAACCGTAACCCGACTCTTTTATTAAAAACCGAGTTCTAACTGAAACCATCCCAAAATTCAATAACCTCCCAGCTCTAAACTTGATATAATAACAAGATGCACCGGTATCCCCTGCCAAGGGTTTCTAAGCTGAAAAAAAAGTGGAAAAAGACCCATAATGCTAGAAAGAAAATGGACAAAACCTGTTACTTGTGAATTTCCTTTCCCTCATGGTGGTCTATCAGCCTTCCAAAGATCATTTAAATCCAAAATCCACTGAGTGAGATATATAGATTCAAAGTTATTATGGGCGGACGGATGAACAGATGGATGGATAGATGGACACACAGACAGAACCCATTTCTATATCCCCCGCAAAACTTCATCTGGCAGGGGATAAAAAGACTGACACAAAATATCTGGTTGTTTTTTTTTTCAATCAGCTTTATAATTACATCAAATGATTGGAGATCAAAGCCTGTGTTATTTTCAACTTGTGTATAAATAATTCATGAATTGTTCATTAAATTTGCCATGTCCTATCGTCATCATGAGTTGATAGTTGAATATGAGCTTTCTGAGTCTCCAGCACTTAGAGAATGGTGACTCACCTCTAGATCAAGTTCTGAAAATACTACTGAGGAGTGGTATAAGTATGTGACATGTCAATATGTTACTGATACGGGCACAAATTACCTGCAAAATATCGATACTGAGCCTACAATGCCAATACTGCCTATTCCAACACAAGACACCCAAGAAAACTTTTAGCAAATGGTACCACTTGGTGGTCTACGAGCTGAAAGTTTCCTTGTGCTTCTTTTTTTTTGTAGTTATTCCCCATGTCACATTGTACTTCACCATCTAAAAGACAGTTCTTATATCCCTCCTTGCTGGTACAGATTAACTTTGTGTAAACAAATAATCAACTTGGCAGTTCATGAATCACCAGGTTGTCTACATATGGTTCCTAACTGAAAATTTGCATGTCTGAATATTCCTCGACATTTACTTGCCATTTCCATAGATATCATAACTATCACTAGAGGTGTTTAACCCTTTACCCAACACACAGGATATCAAAATTTATTCTTTTATTTTTTTTCAATTTTTCAAAAATTTTCAACAAATCCATCATGTGACCATTCGTTTAAATGAGCACAATGAGTTCATTCCAATGTGTGTGTGTGTGTGTGTGTGTGGGGGGGGGGGGGGGGGGGGGGGGGAAGGGGGGGGGGGGGGGACACATGCTATGGTTATGTTAAATTTTTTTTTAAAAATTTATTCAAATCAGAACCTTCATATAGAAGTTCTGTATAAATGAAAGTGTCAATGACACTGTAGCTTAACTTGTGTGTTGTGTTTGATGAAAAGGATAATGTTCAATGTTTATGAAAGGATTATGAAAGATGACAAGAATTGTGATAATTAGGAGGAATATGTTCATTTCTGTTCCCTGTATGCTATGTTTTTGATAAAAATAATATGAGGTGTACACTAAAGAGCTGAGGGGTGGGTTAATATGACCTCACAGTTAATGTATGTGGCCCTCACAGTTAACGTATATCAACGAAAGTTACCAAGTTACTGTGAAATTATTCCAAAACGAGTCATCCTATCAAGCTACATTGAAATCCCTTCATAAATATGGCCTGTAGACTGTGCTAAAGATTTCCGGGCTTCGGTCCCCTGTAGCCGTCAGTTTCCCAATTGCATCCAAGGGGGGCGTTCTCATCTAAACATTGTATGAAATCAACCTACCAAGTTACAATGAAATCCCTTCATAAATATGACCTGTAGACTCTGCTAAAGGTTTTTGGGCTTGGGCAGCCATCGTGGTTGAATGATCGCAACCGAAAGGGGACATTCTCATCTGGGCATCATCTGTTGTGATCCTACGAAGTTACAATGAAATCCCTTCATAAATATGACATGTAGACTGTGCTCAAGGTTTTCGGGACCCTGAAGCCATCACAGTTGACCGATCATGACCAAAAGGGGATGTCATCATCTAGGCATTATATGGAGTCAACCTAACAAGTTACAAAGAAATCCTTCCATAAATACGACCTACAGACTATGCTAAAGGTTTTTGGGCTCAGGAAGTCATCAAGGCTAAATGATCGCGACCAAAAGGGGACGTTCTCATCTAGACATTATTTGGAGTCATCCTACCAAGCTACAATGAAATCCCTTCATAATTATGACCTGTAGACTGTTCTAAACGTTTTTCGGGCCCCTGTAGCTGTCACAGTTAACCAATCGTGTCCAAAGGGGACATTCTCATCTAGACATTGTATGAAGTCAAACCTACCAAGTTACAATAAAATCCCTTCATAAATATGACCTGTAGACTGTGCCAAAGGTATTTGGGCTTCGGGCTTGGGCACCCATAATGGTTGAATGATCGCAACCAAAAGGGGACATTCTCATCTGGGGTGATCTTACGAAGTTACAATGAAATCCCTTCATAAATATGACCTGTAGACTGTGCTCAAGATTTTTGGGCTCCGGGCACCTGTAGCCATCACAGTTGACCAATCACGACCAAAAGGGGATGTCATCATCTAGGCATTATATGGAGTCAACCTAACAAGTTACAATGAAATCCTTCCATAAATATGACCTATAGACTATGCTAAAGGTCTTTAGGCTCAGGCAGCCATAAAGGCTGAATGATCGTGACCAAAATGGGATGTTCTCATTTAGACATTATTTGGAGTCATCCTACCAAACTACAATGAAATCCCTTCATAATTATGACCTGTAGACTGTTCTAAAGGTTTTTGGGCTTCGGGCCCCTGTAGCCGTCACAGTTGCCCAATCGTGTCCAAAAGGGGACGTTCTCATCTAGACATTATATGAAGTCAACCTACCATGTTACAATGAAATCCCTTCATAAATATGACCTGTAGACTGTACTAAAGGTTTTCGGGCTTCCGGCAGCCATCATGGTTGAATGATCGCAACCAAAGGGGACAATCTCATCTGGGAAACATCCAGAGTGATCCTACGAAGTTACACTGAAATCTCTTTATAAATATGACCTGTAGACTGTGCTCAAGGTTTTCGGGCTTCGGGCACCTGTAGCCATCACAGTTGACCAATCACAACCAAAAGGGGATGTCATCATCTAGGCATTATATGGAGTCAACCTAACAGGTTACAATGAAAATCTTCCATAAATATGACCTTCTGCCTATCCTAAAGGTTTTTGGGCTCGGGCACCCATCAAGGCTGAATGATCGCAATCAAAATCGGATGTTCTCATCTTGACATTATTTGAAGTCATCCTACCAAGTTAAAATGAAATCCCTTCATAAATATGGCCTGTAGTCTGTGCTAAGGGTTTTTGGGCTTCGGGCCCCGTGTAGCTGTCACAGTTGCCCAATCAGGACCAAAAGAGGACTTTCTCATCTAGACAATGTATGAAGTCAACCCCCCAATTTACATTGAAATTCTTCAATAAATATGACCTGTAGACTGTGCTAAAGGTTTTCGGGTTTTGGGCTCGAGCAGCCGTCACGGTTGGCAGATCACGCCCAAATGGGGAAATTCTCATCTAGACATCATAAGGAGTCATCCTACCAAGTTACAATGAAATCCCTCCATATTAAACATGACCTGCTGACTGTGCTAAAAGTTTTTGGGTTTCGGGCTTGGCCAGCCATGATGGTAGATAGATCATGCTCAAAAGGGAATGTTCTCATCTAGGCATTATACAGAGGCATCCTACCAAGTTACAAGGAAATCCCTTCATAAATACGACCTGTAGACTGTGCTAATGGTTTTCGGGTTTTGGGCTCGGGCAGCCAATCCAGTTGATCGATCGCGACCAAAAGGGGACGTTCTCATCTAGACATGACCCCAAACCTGCATATGAAATTTTGTGATGATCAGACAAGAACTGTGGGGTGTAGCCCGTGCTAAAGGAAAACGTGAACAGACTCACAGGCTTCCGCATGCGTGATGGCAATAGCTTATCTTGACTATGTCAAGTTAAGCTAATCATAGTGAGTAGGATCAGGTGAATCTTTTCAAAATTTAATTTGGGGAGATTGATGCAGACGTTAGTAACTAGAACAGCATATTATTATTTTTAGCTAGTGAATAAGTTCTGTTTATAATCAATGAAAAAGGTTTACTGAACTTTACTCAAGATTCAAGAAGATGACAGTATTTTGCAGGAACAGAATTAGAATGTCACCAGAAGTGGGTGGTTTGTATTATTACATCGGTTATAATATAACTGACATTATAAATCATCTCATC
This sequence comes from Pictodentalium vernedei, assembly GCA_031216915.1. NCBI lineage: Eukaryota > Metazoa > Mollusca > Scaphopoda > Dentaliida > Dentaliidae > Pictodentalium > Pictodentalium vernedei. The sequence goes on from CM062292.1 coordinate 334,785,338, forward strand.
CAACTTGAGTTACTTGACATCCATGCTTAGTTGCTTACAGCCTTACATTAACCAATAACCAGGGCCCAGTGGGCCAGTGGCAAAAGTCAAAACATGATTTCATTGATTAATTTTGATTTGTTGGACTTGTTTCCATTGTTTTATACAGTTATGTTGAACGGTCTCTGGTTAAATAAAGATTTCTCAACCAATGTTCTCCTTGTGTTGTTTTCATTTTTTTGCATTATCCATTATATCCAAGTAGTGCTGAGTGACTGCTGAGTAAAACATTGGCACAGGGATCATATTGCAATTTGCAAACACAAGTAATCTGTGTTCATAACTTCTCAGGATTGTGACACAGCCATGAAGAAAGCTAGAAACGCAGTCACACTGTTGCTTTGTGGGCCATACCACTGATACCAGAGCACTGATCGGTTAGCTGCAGCTGGCAGCTGTATGAATGTCAGTGCATGAAGATAACCGCAACCGAAACCACAACCAAGGTTTGGGGATAAAAAAAAAAAGAAACCGCAACCGCAGTGCAATTTCACACCCTCCAAGCTCTACAGTTCGGGCCTATGTAGCCATCAGGGTTGACCAATCGCAACCAAAAGGGGACGTCCTCATCTAGACATTACACTGAATAATCCTACCAAGTTACAATGAAAATCCCTTCACATATATGACCTGTAGTCTGTGCTAAAGTTTTTTGGGTTTTTGGCTCAGGCAGCCAACATGGTTGAATGATCATGACCAAAAGGGGACGTTCTTATCTAGGCATTATCTGGAGTCAACCTACCAAGTTACAATGAAATCCCTTCATAAATATGGCCTGCAGACTGTGCTATAGGTTTTCAGGCTTTGAGCCCCTGTAGCCGTCACAGCTAATTGCGACTAAAAGGGGACGTTCTCATCTAGACATTATATGGAGTCAACCTACCAAATTACAATGAAATCCCTCCACAAATACGACCTGTAGACTGTGCTAAAGGTTTTTGGGTTTTGTGCTCGGGCAGCCGTCACAGTTGAATGATCACGACCAAATGGGGACATTCACATCTAGACATTATCTGGAGTCATCCTACAAAGTTACAATGAAATCCCCTCTTAAATATGACCTGTGGATTGTGCTAAAGGTTTTCAGGCTTCGGGCCCCTGGAGCCATCACAGTTGACCGATCGCGACCAAAAGAGGACGTTCTCATCTAGACATTACATGAAGTCAACATACCAAGTTACAATGAAATCCCTCCATAAATGCAACCTGTAGACTGTGCTAAAGGTTTTCGGGTTTTGGCAGTCATCACGGTTGACAGATTGTGACCAAATGGGGAAGTTCTCATCTGGACATCATACGGAGTCATTCTACCAAGTTACAATGAAATCCCTCCACATTAAATATGACCTGTAGACTGTGATAAAAGTTTTTGGGTTTTTGGCATGGGCAGCTGTCACGGTTGACAGAACATGACCAAAAGGGGACATTCTCATCTAGGCATTATACAGAGGCATCCTACCAAGTTAAAATGAAATCCCTTCATAAATACAACCTGTAGATTGCGCTAATGGTTTTCGGACTTGGGAAGCCATCACAGTTGACCGATCGTGACCAAAAGGGGACGTCCTCATCTAGACATGACCTCAAACCTGCATATGAAATCTCGTGACAATCGGACAAAAACTAGGGGGTGTAGCCTGTGCTAAAGGAAAATGTGAACAGACTCACAGACTTCCGCACGCATGATGGCAATAGCTTATCTTGACTTTGGCAAGTTAAGCTAAAAACCACAATTTTGAACAAAAATCCAAAATTGCAAACATGACATGTTTTCCCTTGAAAGCAAAAAGGTGCCATCCGCAATGCTTCAGCATTGCAGATGGTACCTTGCTGCACTCTAAGGACAACATACCACCAAAGGACCAAACTGCAACACAATACTGCATCTGATGCATTGGTGAAATGAAGCAGTTTATGTTACCTGAAGGGATTTTTCATGCACATTCATACAAGAGATTTTTCATGAACATTCATACAAGTCGAGAAAAATGCACTGCTATCCCTCATGTGTGAGAGGGTCAGTAGATCTATTCAAATGCTCAGTTTTATTCACTAATTTCAGAGGATTGAGAATTGATATACAATTATCAGAAAAAGTGATACATTTCTACTTACTGTAGGCAATCTGTGCCATTCAAAAATTTACCACAGGTACTCAGCACAAGCTGGGAAATCGAAAGAAAAATGATATTTGATACCATTTTTGAATCTATGCTGACGTGCCCCTGTAATGGTATATAAATATTAACAAGGTACACAACTCGCTTTTCGAAAACGATAGCACTGATCTTCGTTTTTCCCCCCTCAAATTTGATTCACACAATGTATCCAACAATACCCAGTATCAATGGAAAGGGGAATGAATAAGCTTTACAGTGGTGTATTACATGGCCGTTGGGTGTTCTTGGGTTGTTCATGATAACTGGGAGAAGTCGCAGAAAAGGCCGAAAAACATTTAGTCGGACAAGAAAGTGCACAGTGAAATGAGGTTTACGAGCGACAATTATCCGATTTATTACAAATAATTTGAGGTCCCATTGTCTATGGAGGGCAGATTCAAATATTAACCATATACCTTTATCAATTACTAATCTCTGATCCACTTTATTAATTTCTGGTATCAAATATCATTTTTCTTTCGATTTCCCAGCTTGTGCCGAGTACCTGTGAAATTTATAAGTAAATTATATTCCCTGATCTATTTATGTATTTAACAAACAAAACTTATTAGTGAACCTTAGAGAGATGAGACATTGGAGGTAACATGACATGATTGCATGTCAGATTAAAATACTGACCTTCTGCACCGATGGATACTAATCTTACTCCTTTGCTCTCTATATACTGTAACGCTTTATTCACATTAGCTATTTTATGAAATCTCATTTTGCCCCTGTCAGGCTTAGGTAACTGTTCCCCTGAGATAACTTCTAATAATAACATTAACTTTAAGCCATTTCGAAAGTCCTCCTCTATGTCCTCTATCTGTGTTCCAGCTTTCCGTAAATGTGAATTGCACCATGCTGTAAATGTCTGAAATAGAAATTGAATTTAATGTTAGTATATCATAATGCTGAAAAATACTTATCATTTACATGCAAAAACCTTTAACTTTTAACTAGTAGAGTGCTGGAAGCCCATATTGGGTTTTTTTTTCTATAGTGAAGGTTTGTTCTTTAACTTAAAGGCTTCATATTCTGTATATGTGCTTAATATTATCTTTAACCCTTTACCTAAAATGAAATGCAGACAACACTTGCAAAAAAATTCTTCAATAACTAATTTTTTGAGACAAAAAATGAAAAAATAATGAAAATTAATTAGCAATTTTTGTGAATAGCGCTGGCCAGTTGTGGCTGTTATGTTTGGTAAAGAGTTAAAGTAAAATTATTTTGAGTGTGTGGATTTCCCTTGTTAATTTTTGGGAGAGTGCCTATAGGCATTTTTCAGGGCAGCTCAAAAGTGAGCCCATCCCATGGGGAACTGCAAAAAATTGGGGGGGGGGGGGGGGCATGAATGAAGTACTTAGGGTCAACTAATGCCACATATAAAATTTGGTTCAAATTGCTCCATTGGTTCTTGAAATAGAAATTTTCAGGGAGCTCAAAAGTGAGCCCATCTCCTGGAGAGTCCAAATATGAACCTATCAACTTTCTTTGAACAACTTTTAATCTTGAACACCAGAGGAAGTTTCATACCACATACCAAAGCATTCCCACTGGTGGTTCATGAGAAGAAGATTTTTAAAGAATTTCATCATATTTGGGCATAAGACCATGCCCAAAAAGGGCTGAGACCCCATTTGAACAAAACTGAAACAGAATACCCCCAAGATGATGTGGCCCATATATGTTTCAATTTGGGCCATTCGTTTGTGAGGAGAAGATTGTTTTGTAAAAGCTAACGTTCGATGGATGACGGACAACAGATGGCGGACGACAGAAGATGGATGGTGGATGCAAAGTGATGGCAATGTTTGTTTGTTGGTGGTTAACGTCACATATTTATGCACCATGGCTAATCGTGACACAACATGGAGATGAAGTCAAGTTTAGTCAATCGTTGATCTACATGTTGCCCATTTTAGAGGACTTTCACCCCAAGCATTGGTGACTGGGTCCTATTTTACTAGTAAAGCGGAACAGGTTTACCACAGTACCACAGTAAACAAGTGCTGCTTACTTCCCGGGGTTCAGGTGAGCTAAAAAAAATACAGGACTTTTCTTGGGAATTTTCAAAACACTTTCCAGAACCTTTGCTGAAAATTATTTTAATCACCTCTGGTGCCTAAGACCTCAGATGATTGAAACCAGTTAAGTATTCTTGTCCCTATATCCCGATAAATTCTGTCTTTTGTTGGTCAGAATGCCTTGGACAAATAACCAACATGACAAAGGGTGCACCCAACATCCAAGGTATATGACAGTGTGCAACATCCAGGGTATAAGCACACGTGAAACAACAGGGGTATATGGTTTAAACGCATTTGCTCGCCTCGACATAAAAATCGAACCAAAAAACCTGAAAATAGTCACAAATATCATCAGATTTCCGACAATTCAATTATTAAAATAAAAAAGAGCAAATAATTCGTCCCCTGAGTACCAATGTGTTCTATGTGCCTGTAGGCACATAGAACACATTGGAACTCTGGAGATGATATGTCAAGAAAATACTGTTTACTCGTTTCCTTAATGACCCAAGAGATGTAACTCTATCTCAGGGCTCGCCTTGAGTAAAATGGTCGGGGCCTAAAAAAAGTGCCCCACATATTGAGGTCGGGGCCTTTTCGGGGCTGATTTTCCATTTTGTCCATTATTGTTAGTGCTTTTTTGTGGAAAATGTCGAGGCTTGAAAAAAAGCCCCCAGCAAGTGCTCCTCGGGGCTGATCTCGGGGCCTGGGCTGATCAGCCCCGACTCAAGGCAAGCCCTGCTATCTGTTGTCTTCTGCAATTATAAAAACAAAATAATTATCACGAATTTAGTCCAAGTGATTGTGGAGCTGAGAAATGCGTCCACAAATTTATTTCCGATATGTTTTTATTGTGTTTCAAATGGGACAAAAGCGTTATCTCTGCTAACATGTATGGTATATGGAGATTTAATACCTGGATGTCTCATTTAAACACCTCGACTGTGGCTTGGTGTTTAAAAGCCGACATCCAGGTATTAAATTGAACCTGAAACTGATCCCTGGGAAGCCTTCTCAGAGAACTTCCCATGGATCACTGTCAGGTAGAGATATTATTTTAGTTGATAGAAAACACAATTTATGCCACAAAAGCAGACTGTAGATTAAGTACACAAAAAATGAAAATGAGTCCAGCAATTCCTAAATAAATATTTCAAGCACTTTCAATGATATTTTCAAAGCAAGTTCAATTTTCAACTTGAAATTTCATTTTTTTAAATCGAGCATTTTAAAGTATTTTCGAGGACCTGTATGAAACCTGTTCAACTTTACATCTTTTTCTCAAAGGGCCTTATTTATTTATTTATTTATTATTATTTATTTACTGGTGTTTAAGGTTACATACTTATGCACAATGGCTAATCGTGACCGTGACAGTTTTACGGGTGGAGGAAGCCGGAGTACCCGGAGAGAACCACGAGCATCGACAAGCAACTGTCAGCTCCTCAACATTCTAACTCTGTTCAAGCTCTGCTCAAGCAGGGTTACACGGGTTGAAGACATGTGCACCATCGACGTGCACTACACCTTAGTACATGGCGTCATCATGCCCCCATGTAGGCAACCGGGATAAAGTGCCTTGCCCAAGGACACAACACGGGTCGTCCCGGACAGGGATCGAACTCGGGACCTCTAGCATAGAAGTCCAACAGTCTCGTCCGAGAACCGAGACAAATCAGTGGCCGGCCAAAGTATTATTATTATTAGTCCACCACTGAGCCACTGCGCACCCCTCAAAGGACCTTGAGATGAAACAAAACAAATTGTTTTTATCCAAGCATTTTTGTTCTAACAGTATTTATACTTTGAGAATACAAAGTTCAAGACAGTTCTTGCAACAATGCTATTTACAAATGAATTTTCTCTTAAGTAGGGGTTGTCTCACTGTCACAACAGAAGATGTATTACAGGTGTATTTCAGGAAACAAGTGGGGCATTACATTATTTAAGACAAGAAAATTAATATGTCCATGCGGTCTTTTCAAGCTGATTTGAGGACAAAAAAAAAGACAAAATACTGTACTTTTTACAGCACTCAAGTAGGAACAGTTGTACGTGTATTAAGACAGTGCAGACACTAATATCCACAGGAAACATTAGCATCACGCTTCATTCAATGCATTTATTAAATAATTTTCGCTTTCATAACATTGAAAATGCATTTCAAATATAAGCTGTAAGATGTTACTCCTACTATGGATGTATGCTTTATGTTATATAATGGCCAACTGCAGAGATGTATTTGCAAAGATTCAAACACACCATATGATATTCTGTGCAGTTTCTTTCTAATAACCCCCAGTTATAAAATGTAGTTACACACAACACAGCCTCTTCAGATTGTGATAGCTAGCCACCTGATTAGGGCTGCAAAAAATTAATCGTGATATGCTTGAACTGAGATACATTGCACAAGATTCAATACATATTGTTGTTCACAGCCAACAGATGCACCCTGAACACCAAGGGTGGCTATTCCCTTGCCCCCCCCCCCCCTCCCCCTCCCCTGCCAAGCATGAGTTTCTAGTCATTTATCTTTTGTTGATATTGAATTAATATATATCTTATCCTACCTCCGGTAAACCATACAGCAGGCCACCAAATGTGTCCATTAGACACTGATGCCCCTGCTTTATGAAAAACTACATTTTTGTGTTTAACAATGTCAAAAAAGGGGCCATAACTCAGATAAACATTATCGCACCACACTCAAAATCAAACCTGTCTGGTATATTGTCTACAGTAAGCTATATTCCAAGTTTGATTGAAATCGGACAACTGTAACTCAAGTTACCATCCGGAAACCAATATCAACATGTCTTCTAAGTCAGAAAAGGGCTATAACTCTTGTCAGAAAACATTGGACCAAGCCTGCAATCAATACCAACCTGTATTATGTGGTTATAAACCTATGTGTAAAATTTTGTTTCATTCTGTTCACTCAAACTAAAGTCATCATCCGGAAACCAATACCACATGCTTTCTAAGTCAGAAAAGGACCAGAACTCTGCCAAAAAATATCGGACCATGCCCACTATAAGTTCCAACGTGTATTATGTGGTTATAAACCTACGTATAAAATTTTGTTTCATTTCGTTCACTCAAACTGAAGTTATCGTCCGGAAACCAATATCAACATGCCTAAATTGGAAAGGGCCATAACTCTGCCAAAAAATACCAGACCAAGCCCACTATCAATCTCAAGCTGTATTTTGTGGTTATATACCTATGTGTAAAATTTTGATCCATTTGGTTTGGCCAAACTTATGTTATCGTCCGGAAACCATTTGTTTCAGACAGACAGGGCAGCAACAATATGCTCCCCTGAAATCTTTCGGGGGGCATAAAAATATGAATAATATCAGGCAATACAATTTCGAAGATTTTAAAAACTGGTGTCGTGAAACCATGTTTTCTGGCATACCAACATTGACAGTGATGAATATGCCATTAACACAGGATTTTTCAGTTAACGAAAAGTTGGTGAATTCCTCTAATTTGCTAAATATTTATTTGATAAATCCATCATATCCTGTTTGACAGAACTGACCAAGCTCTGTCAAAGAAGAAATAAGGAATTAAAATTTTTGAACATATTTTTAGAGATGAAAAAAAAACACCGGAAAAAGGGTCATAAAATAAAAATCTGAAGTAAATGAATGCCAATGTAGAAGTTACATATTGTTTAAAGAGTACATTCAAAAATTTGTAATAAAAGGAAACTATTAGCAATGAAAACATGCAGTTCAAAAGTATTGGTATTTGATAGATCTAACCTAAGCTAGACATTATTGCCACTAGACAGAAGGTGTAGAAGCTTTTTTGAGAGTAAAATACAAGGATGGTGAAGAAATGGAGTAATAAGTCAACTGCAAAATCCTTTGAGAAACCACTGCTAATAGTAGCCTGGCCGAACAGAAACAACCAGGAAGTCCTGGAAATGAGACGGGTGTGAGTGCAATTGCTCCCATTAGAGTTTTTTATTTTCCGGGAGCCCAAAAATGCATTTGTGGAGCACTAATATACAGTGAGAGCATATTAATGTGTGCTGTTGAGAAACCAGCACTCTATGGCCAGTGGCAAAATTGTGTCATAATTCAGCAAGTCCTTATACATTTAACCCCCTTGAACCCGAGTGGCCACTTTTCTGGCCAGGAACATGATACATCATAACGTCATTAAATAGGATGGCTGTTCACTAAATGTGGGGTAGACCAATCAATATTTTCAACGTGCAGCCCCAAGGCTGCACATTGAAAATATTGATTGGTCTACCCCAAATAATGAATATGGACTCTTCTAACTGCTGCCATTGAACTGGCATGTAAGATACCACTAGAGTTCAAAGGGTTGAGGTTTCTGGTGTTTGGTGACAGTATTCCCTCGAAAATTCATATACTAACATTTTATGGGTGCAATTTACTCCAGTCTCTGATTTCACTGGAGCTTAAAACTGCACCCATCAATTTTGTTTGTTTCCAGCACTGACCAGGGAGAAAACTTTTGGGACAAAACCCTGGAAACCTGTGTCCTGCATCAAATGCCCGGTTACTCTGATGAAATGTGCAGTCCAACGCTTAAAAAGGCACAAATTTGCTGGAAAATGGCAATATTTTCTCCCTATTCAATGTACTGATCTGTGTGAATTTGAAACACTGACCCAAACTTCCTACTTCCTCGCACCTGGGGCCCCAGATAGTACTCTGTCAATCCACAATTTTGATAATGGGTGGGGGGGGGGGGGGGGGGGGGTGGATATTTTTATCATGAAAATTATTCAAATGAATCCATAATTTGGTCACAGTATCCTATTTTGGTCAGAACATTTTTTGTTGGTAATCTGATGATTTTAAGGACTGTTAATTGGTCTTGTGATCCTCCAACATTTATTTCAATTCTTGATAGTGCAGCTGTAAACTGAATACTGATGCTTGCTTTTTATGGTTGCTGATATTGAGTTAAATTCAATGATTCACTTCCATAAATAAACACTTGTGTTGACAGTATTGGAGTGAAAACATTTGTGACTAAACTATCAAGTAGTTGTATCTATTGATAGCATGTTAGAGTTAGAGACAAAATAGAGGGAAGTATGATTAATACCTGTACTAAAATACTGTAGAGAGAAAATTCCACCCAAAGGATATTTATGATTTTTGAGAACAAATATAGAAATTACCAAGCCAGAAAATAAGCAGACTTGTCATCTGCAAAATGAGGTCCCCAGAGGGTGAATTTAGTGATGCTACCCTGCACAGCAGGGTAGCATCACTAAATTTACCCTCTGTGAACCTTAATCTGAATCAGGGTCTCACGTTTAAACAGAAAGAGGTACCCAGAGGATAAATTGGCCCAATATATGGGATAGCATCATCAAATTCACCCTTTGCAGAGTGGGACCTCATTCTGCAAATTTCAGACTGCTTATTTTCAGGCCAGGAAATCACATGCAAAATTTCAGTAGAAGAACCAATGGATTGCACCTAAACGTCCTGGAGTTGAAAGGATGGATGCCTGTGCTTTTTCTCAGAATTATGACTCATGGTTAAGCTGAAAAATTCCTACCACAGTGTTTAATCCTTTCCCCAATGAACATGATACAAACATTTATTATAATTATCTTTTCAAAAAACAATATCATGTGATTCCTCACTGAAACCAGTTTGATGAGTTTGTTCCAATGAGGGGTCAAATGATATGGTGTTGTTGAAATTTCTTTTTCAACTGCTCAATTTGTAAATGGCCAGATAAGACAGTCATTGTGGACGGGTTATAATCCACGTGTGGGCAGTGATGTCCACACATTCATTTACCAGTTCATAATGAAAGTGTCAATGTCACTTTAGCTTAACTTGTGGGTTGTGTTTGAAAAAAGGATAATGTTCAATGTTTAGGAAAGGATTATAAAATAAGACAAGAATTGTGATAATTGTGAATATGTTCATTTCTGTTCTCTGTATGCTATGTTTTTGATAAAAATACTATGAGGTGTACACTGTGCTAAAGAGCTTAGGGGTGGGTTAATATGACCTCACAGTTAATGCATGTGGCCTTCACAGTTAACATATATCAACGAAAGTTACGAAGTTACAGTGAAATTATTCCAAAACGAGTCAACCTATCAAGTTACATTGAAATCCCTTCATAAATATGGCCTGTAGACTGTGCTAAAGGTTTTCGGGCTTCGGGCCCCTGTAGCCGTCAGTTTCCCAACTGCATTCAAAGGGGACGTTCGCATCTAGACATTATATGAAGTCAACCGACCAAGTTACAATGAAATCCCTTCATAAATATGACCTGTAGACGGTGCTAAAGGTTTTTGGGCTTTGGGCTCGGGCAGCCATCATGGTTGAATGATCGCAACCAAAAGGGGACATTCTCATCTGGAGTGATCCTACAAAGTTACAATGAAATCCCTTCATAAATACGTCCTGTAGACTGTGCTCAAGGTTTTCAGGGGGTCGGGCCCCTGAAGCTGTCTCAGTTGACCAATCACGACTAAAAGGGGATGTCATCATCTAGGCATTATATGGAGTCGAACTAACAGGTTACAATGAAAACCTTCCATAAATATAACCTATAGACTATGCTAAAGGTTTTGGAGTTTTGGTCTCGGGCAGCCATCAATGCTGAATGGTCGTGACCAAAAGGGTACATTCTCATCTAGACATTATTTGGAGTCATCCTACCGAAGTACAATGAAATCCCTTCATAAATATGATCTGTAGACTGTGCTAAAGGTTGTTGGGCTTCGGGCACCTGTAGCCGTCACAGTTGCCCAATCGTGTCCAAAAGGGGCTGTTCTCATCTAGACATTATATGAAGTCTACATACCAAGTTACAATGAAATCCTTTCATAAATATGAACTGAAGACTGCTAAAGGTTTTCGGGCTTTGGGCTCGGGCAGCCATCATGGTTGAATGATCGCAACCAAAAGGGGACATTCTCATCTGGGCATCATCTGGAGTGATCCTACAAAGTTACAATGAAATTCCTTCATAAATATGACCTGTAGACTGTGCTCAAGATTTTTGGGCTTCGGGCACCTGTAGCCGTCACAGCTGCCCAATCACGTCCAAAAGGGGACTTTCTCATCTAGCCTTTATATGAAGTCAACCCACCAAGTTACAAAGAAATTCCTCAATAAATATGACCTGTAGACTGTGCTAAAGCTTTTTGGGTTTTGGGCTCGGGCAGTCGTCGCAGTTGGCAGATCACGCACAAATGAGGAAATTCTAATTTAAACATCGTAAGGAGTCATCCTACCAAGTTACAATGAAATCCCTCTATATTAAACATGACCTGCAGACTGTGCTAAAAGTTTTTGGGTTTCGGGCTTGGGCAGCCACCACGGTTGACAGATCATGCCCAAAAGGGACGTTCTGATCTAGACATTATACAGAGCCATACTACCTAGTTACAATGAAATCCCTTCATAAATACAACCTGTAGACTGTGCTAATGGTTTTCGGGTTTGGGGCTCGGGCAGCCATACCAATAGACCGATCGCGACCAAAAGGGGACGTTCTCATCTGGACTTGACCCCAAACCTGCATATAAAATTTTGTGATGATCAGACAAGAACTGCAGGGTGTAGCCCGTGCTGAAGGAAAATGTGAACAGACTTACAGACTAACAGACTTCCGCACGCGTGATGGCAATAGCTTATCTTGACTTGGTCAAGTTAAGCTAAAAATCATCATCAGCAAAAGTTTAATTAATAAAGCACCGGGTACCCGGTGCTTCATTAAATTTTTGGTGATTATTCCTATAATTAGTGTTTGGAATCTAATATTATTACGTCCATGGAAATATTGCCCACCTGTGGAATGCAATCAGGCCACAATGGCCATAATGTACATTGGATAAAGGGTTAACTAGACAAGACCAATACCGGGTCTGGACCTGCGTCGCTGCATGCAATTGAATCGGCAAACAGGAAGTGGCTGCACGGCTGATCTGAAAATTGCATACACGATACAACTGATCATTATCAGGCTCCAGATGAAATATAAAATCAATCCCTTGCATAGAAGCCGAGAAAAGTTTGACGAAAAATTTCAATGTTCAGTGGGTACAGTAAAATTTCAAAGTATCGGCAAACAGGAAGTGGCTGCACGGCAGATCTGAAAATTGCTTACACGATACAACTCATCAATATGAAGCAGCAGACCAAATATAAAATCAATCCCTTGCATAGAAGCCGAGAAAATCTTGATGGAAAATTTCAATGTTCAGTGGGTACAGTAATATTTCAAAGTATCGGCAAGCAGGAAGTGGCTGCACGGCAGATCTGAAAACTGCTTACAAGATACAACTCATCATTATGAAGCAGCAGACCAAATATATAATCAATCCCTTGCATAGAAGCCGAGAAAACCTTGATGGAAAATTTCAATGTTCAGTGGGTACAGTCAAATTTCGAAGTATCAGCAAACAGGAAGTGGCTGCACGGCTGATCTGAAAATTGCTTACACGATTCAACTCATCATTATGAAGCAGCAGACCAAATATAAAATCATTCCCTTTCATAGAAGCCAAGAAAACTTTGATGGAAGAAGTGTTTCGGACGGACTGACGGACGGAGTCGAGCGGTTACTAGACCTGCTCTGCCGCTGGCGACGCAGGTAAAAATCACTCTTAAGTACTGTAGTTCAATGTTATTTATTTATTGGTCTTTAAGGACCCTTTCGGTATCTTCAGTACCGCAATGTAAGTATGAAATCAAGTTTAGCCATTTGTTTATACCTACACTGCCCAATTTAGAGGACTTCCACCCCAGGCATTGGTTCGGAGTCCTATTTTACCAGTAAAACCGAACTAGTTTTCCACAGTAAGCATGCTCAGTGACACTTCCCAGGGTTCCCACCAGGGGTAGGTCATTATTGAAATGATTAATTGATTAAGCAAAGCTGAAATAGTTACAACCTTTGTCACTCGTGAACAAAGTGTGGAAATATTTTGTCTTTGTGTAATAATGGAAAATCTAGTGGATTGTAGTGGAGAGAGGGTGGGGGGGGGGGGGGGGGGCAATTACAATGAGTTATAGGCTGTGGTTCAGCAAGTTTTCAGGGAGTTTTATGTCACTACTTTAAAGAAAAATTATGCTTGGTCTTCAACTTTTGTTGGGCAAAAAGCAAACACTGTAAATCTCTCATTGACAAATGCAGACTGACACAGGTTACATGAAGAGAACCACTCTTCACTCCCCCAAAATGCACTAGAGAACTGCACCCATGACATTAGTTGTGAGGTCTTATTTTGTGGGACAGGCAGCTGTATCTATTTAAGTAAAACAGGGCATTATGTTTGTTTACAAAATGCAGACAATGATCAACTGGTCTGGCAAACATTAAATATTCAAATGAGGATAGTCACATGGGGTGGGTAAGAAATACCTGTCTCACTCAGGTATCTGACCCGGGACTTGTGTATCTCCATAGGCAGGTGGTGCGTGAAAAATACTTGGCAGTTTAAGAGCAAAGCATTTACTACAGTACGGCCACTATGGACTGGTCCCTTTCCACTGGCAGGTAATATTTCCACGGATGCAATAATATTAGATTCTAAACACTAATAATAGGAGTAATCATCAGTACAGCCCGGTCCTTCATTAATTAAAATTTTGCTAACAATGATTTTTTATTACCTCGTAAAACACATGCGTGGACATCATTGCCCACATGTGGATTATGACCAGTCCGTGGCAGCTGTACAATACTTTTATAAATGTTTTATATGTACTTTAGTACTATTTCAATAGTTCTAAAATATTGGGTGCTATTTCATTAGTTCTAAAATAATGAGATACTGAAACATGGATGAGCACAGATCAGAAGAATGAAAACAAAATTTTCATTGATATTTGTTCACCGATTTATTTGCTAAAGCATCACAGATGGCACCTTTTTGCACTCAAGACTTGATGTGCATGTACCATATCAACTTATTCTACCTATTGTAATTGGTACATGTACTGAAATTTGGGTAGCATTATTCAATCCAACCAAAGGCAAAATCAATGGATTATAGTACCAAGTGTTTAACAGAATGCTTTTCCCATGAAAAAGGGTTAAACAAAGCCGACTGCCAAAGGCCCCAAAGGGAACAAAGGTTGGATGTTAGAAATTTGTGTATTTTCCGATGTAGAATTCCATACTTATTATTTTCGTGTTACAATCCTTCATGTCCAAGTCAAAAACATTGAAAGAAGAACCATTTCTGACCGTATAACCTTTAATCAAAGCGACTATACAAACTGCAAAACAATTGAATTTGGCCCAGATGCAAGGTCAATGTCATTTAATGTTTGAAGCAACCAATTAAATTGCATTTTACTTATGACTATGGCAATAGCCAGGGACCAACCTAGGGAGGGTGGGAGGTGGATTTTGGGGGACTTCATGTCTCTCTCCAGAAAAAATAGGGAGACTACAGTCAAATAGGAAGACTTAATAGGCAAGTGGGGAAAATTGAGAATATTTATGTATATAGGTAGCAACCAATGACATCGCGTTTTACTTATGACTATGGCAATAGCCATGGAACAGTCTGGGGGGGGGGGGGGGGGAGTTTTAGGGAGGCTTCATGTCTCTCTCCAGAAAAAATAGGGAGACTGCAGTCAAATAGGGAAAATTAAGAATATTTATGTATCACCCTCTGCTGCCCCTTCATATTTTCAGCTCATGGACCTCCATTAATGCCTGATTAATCCAGGTCCAGTTGTCTATGATGCATTCTATCCCAGGTTAAATGAAAGAGTCAATGACTCTGTAGCTCAACTTGGATATGACAGGAATTAGTACTTGCTGTGACCAAGACAACTGAATAATGAATATGACAGGAATTAGTATTTGTTTTGGCCCAGTCAACAATAATAAAAGAATTACAAGGTGACTGTAATGGACTACAGATTAAGACCATTCATTGTAGATTATTATTTTTGTGTGGAAATTTTCAGTCCCAAACAAAATATTTTCAGACTAAAATTTTTCCTTCTTCTTCTTGAAATTGACCAAAATGCATCAAAACACAAAAAACTAATTTCCGGATTTTGGTCCAAAATTTTCTAAGTCCCACCCGGACCCCAAATTTTCATTGTAAAAAAATTTTTTTTTTTTTGTCTTAAAATTGACCAAAACGCATAAAAAACCAAAAAACTAATTTCCGGATTTTGGGCCAAAATTTTCTAAGTCCCACCCGGACCCCTAATTTGCATAATTTATTCACGAGAAAAACTCTGTATTATATGTAATGTATCCCATGGTACTAAACATTCATACAAAAATTTATTCAAATCAGATCTTTCATTTGGAAGTTCTGCGCAAAAATCTGATTGCACTTAATTTTGAACAAAATGGCTGCTAGCGGCCATCTTGAATTTCAGACTGGACCCAAAAACACTCCTTCTCGTCCCACAGTGATAACAAAGGTACCCAAGAAGTTTCGTGAAGATCGGTTCATAAATACGGCCTCTAGCCCGAGCCGTATTGGGATTTGCACTCACAGTGCTGAAAATAACACTAAATAAATCAAAGTTAGCCTAATTTGCATAATTTACGCACAAGAAAAAAACCTGTAATATATGTAATGTATCCCATGGTACTAAACATTCATACAAAAAATTATTCAAATCAGAGCTTTCATATGGAAGTTCTGTACAAAAAACAGATTTCGGCATCGTCGGTACAAAATGGCTGCTGGCAGCCATCTGGAATTTGGGACTGCACCCCAAAACACTCGTTCTCATCCCACGGTCATAACAAAGGTACCCAAGAAGTTTCGTAAAGATTGGTTCATAAATACGGCCTCTAGCCCGAGCCATAGCAGCTTGGCACTTACAGCTCTGAAAGTAACACTAAATAAATCAAAGTTAGTCTTATTTGCATAATTTACGCACGAGAAAAAAACCCGTATTATATGTGATGTATCCCATTGTACTACACATTTATACAAAACTTTATTCAAATCAGAACTTTCATACAGAAGTTCTGTACAAAAAACTGATTTTTGCATCATCGGTACAAAATGGCCACTGGCAGCCATCTTGAATTTCGGACCACACCCCAAAACACTCGTTCCCGTCCCAGGGTCATAACAAAGGTACCCAAGAAGTTTCGTAAAGATTGGTTCAAAATACGGCCTCTAGCCCGAGCCATAGCAGCTTGGCACTTACAGCTCTGAAAGTAACACTAAATAAATCAAAGTCAGTCTAATTTGCATAATTTACGCACGAGAAAAAAACCCGTATTATATGTCATGTATCCCATGGTACTAAACATTTATACAAAACTTTATTCAAATCAGAACTTTCATACAGAAGTTCTGAACAAAAAACTGATTTTTGCATCATCGGTACAAAATGGCCGCTGGCAGCCATCTTGAATTTCGGACCACACCTAAAAACACTCATTCCCGTCCCAGGGTCATAACAAAGGTACACAAGAAGTTTCGTAAAGATCGGTTCATAAATACGACCTCTAGCCCGAGCCATAGCCAATTGTTGACGTACGGACAGACGGATGGACGGACGGATGGACAGACGGACGGACGACGGGCCATGACAATAGCTCAAATTTGACTTCGTCAAAGTTGAGCTAAAAATCACAAAGTACTTATTGATTGAAAATCCCCCACAGCTACCCTCTTCTTCATGACCCCCTCCCCTCTTCTTCATTGCATCCCCCCCCCCCCTCCCACAGCACCCTCCTGTGGTTGCCTTTCACCAAAGTCTCCTTAGCTAATAATTTCCTAAGTCTGAAAGTGTGAACAGGACTACATGTAAGATGGTTGCTTGTAAGGTACTTTTTCAAGATCCTTCATATGCACATTTGTGCCCTGTGCAAAGCTTTTCTTATCATCACTGAAGCTTTTTTTCACGTTTCAATTCCATTCGTGTTTTTCTGGAACACATGGCTCAAAAGTTAATAGTCACTGGTAAAATGAAATAAAAATACAGTGTTAGAAAATACGTCTGTTGTGTATACATTTTTAGCAGAGAATTTTCGGCATCCTAAGCGACATACTCTACTTTCAAACTGGGTTGTTTTGTTGAGTCACGTATGTCACCTGTTTTCGCTTCGACACTTGAAGCTCTGATTGAAACGGAACAAAATAGCATGGGTGCGCTCAATCGTCATTCAGAAAAGATAAACTCTGGTTGAAAAAGCTCTGACCTGCATGCTGGTTTTCAGCCAAAATGAGCCAAGCACGATATTTTGCATTTGAGAAATGAAAAATACTGGCGTTCCGGGAGTGAGAGCAAGAGCACCCGCTTCGTGGGAAGGACTGTTATTTATTTATTTATTAGGGTTTAATGACACTTTAACAGCCAAGCTCACATCATGTCAGTGGCAGTTTTACGGGTGGAGGAAGCCGGAGTACCCGGAGAGAACCACCGAGCAGCTGTCAACTCCCCAATATCGTAACTCCGCACTGCAACAGAGGCAGGGTCAGATTGGTTGAAGATATGCGCACCATCGATGTGCAGTATGCCTTAGTACGCGGCGTCACCGTGCCCCCAGGTGGACAATCAGGGTGAAGCGCCCTGCCCAAGGACACAATGCGGGAGTCCAAATCGATCACTCAGATGGTCACCCATCCAAGGACTAACTGGGCTCGATGTTGCTTAACTTCGGTGATCTGACGAGAACCGGTTACCGCAACGCCACTGCACCCTCCAAAGAATCAATAGGAATTAGGATTTGTGAGGTATTTGTCAAAAGTCTTTTGTGTTTGTGTGCAGTAATAAAAATGTTGAGGATTAGAATATCATAGCAGTACAATTTTTTTTTTTTCTTGGGGGGGGGGGGGGGGGGGGGGGGGCAAACCCACCAAAAGCTGGTTGAAAAGAAGATTTCCAGAAAGGTAAGATGCCATATGAACCAGCTTTCAGTAGATGGTACAGAAAGGATAGACATCATGATAAATAAAACATGATTTAGGAAGAAAGAATTGTTTAAATCTACAATCTTGTTTGAGAGTGCTCATTTGCAAACCCACCAAAAGCTGGTTGAAAAGAAGATTTCCAGAAAGGTAAGATGCCATATGAACCAGCTTTCAGTAGATGGTACAGAAAGGATAGACATCATGATAAATAAAACATGATTTAGGAAGAAAGAATAGTTCAAATCTACAATCTTGTTTGAGAGTGCTCATTTAGCTCCGTCAAACAAGACTGAAATGGTTGAATTCACTGTTGCATCATGAGATAAATTTGATGTTTGAAACTTTTGTATTTTGAGAACAGTGTGCAGAGGATTAGTTGGACCATCCTTCTTCTAATCTCTGTATCTGTCAAGTTTTAGATATGGACAGCGTGGATAACATGTTTGTGTAACTATTAAAATATTCTATTATTTAACACTCCCCAGCAAAAAAAAAATTTAAACTTCAAAACTATTTTTTTTTAATTCACCCTTCAGCCTCTTCATACAGTACTTTTAAGACCAATTTTTTTGACAATGCTATTTGTCAATAACTTCGTGTGAAAGAAATTCAAGTGACATTCTGAATTATTCACCAACTAAACAGTCCTTTTGTTCACTTCACACTTGATCCATAATGAATAAGAGATTAAACCTGTTCAGTTTCAGGGCTTATATTTCATATACATTCTCCAACAAATGGTTGCAAGAATCCATACCTGCAATAAGTGTCGTTGATGACACGATGGTTGAACCTGTGTTGTATACATGTTAACCCTTTACCTAACACAGCTTTTTAATTTTTAAAACAAACTGAATTTGAGAATTTGTAAAGAAACAAACAATATTTACTCCCAAAAAATTTTCATGTAGATTTATAATAAAATTTTTTTTATTTTTTTAGAAATTTGATAATATATTATTTAAAAACATCTAATTAACTGAACTCTCTCATCCCTGCATATTGGGATATTTGATATTATTATTTTGTGGGAGTGAGAAGGGGACATCTCAACAGAGAAGGGGGCGGGGGGGGGGGGGGGGGTAGTGAGTTAACCCAGACACTCCCAAGTGTCTGGGTAAATTTTTCCCAGAGAGTGAGCACAACTCACACCACTCAAGAAAGATTTTTCTCCCACCACACGCAACATATGTCTGAAATCAAAATAAAACTCCTGCGATGAAAATTTACTATTCTATCAATTTAATACAGAGAAAAATGAATTACATATTCAGAAACAGCATGGAAAACATTCATTTGTATCAAAAGTATATACTATGAAAACAAACTTAGCTCACGACAACAGCAAACATTCGGTGACATCAATTTTGTCGATTTCGATGGTGGCATATGGAGTGTGGTACATGTAGGAGAAAAATTAACCATGTGTGGTGTGGAGGTGGGACGGGCAGCTGTATCTATTTAAGTGAAACAGGGAATGTTTGTTTACAAAATGCAGACGATGATCAACTAGTCTGGCAAACATTAAATATTCAAATGAGGATAGTCACATGGGGTAAGAAATACCTGTCTCACCCAGGTATCTCAACGGGGACACAAAAATCTCCATAGGCAGGTGGTGCACAAAAAATACTTGGCAGTTTAAGAGCAAAGCATTTACTACAGTACGGCCACTATGGACTGGTCCCTTTCCATGTGCAGGTAATATTTTCACGGCGGATGCAATAATATTAGATTCTAAACACTAATAATAGGAGTAATCATCAGTACAGCCCGGTCCTTCATTAATTAAAATTTTGCTAACAATGATTGTTTATTACCTCGTAAAACACATGCATGGACATCATTGCCCACATGTGGATTATGACCAGTCTGTGGCAGCTGTACTATACTTTTATAAGTGTTTTATGCGTACTTTAGTACTATTTCAGTAGTTCTAAAATATTGAGTGCTATTTTATTTGTTCTAAAATAATGAGACACTGAAACATGGATGAGCACAGATCACCAGATTGAAAACAAAATTTTCATTGATATTTGTTCACCGTTTTATTTGCTGAAGCATCACAGATGGCACCTTGTTGCACTCAAGACTTGATGTGCATGTACCATATCAACTTATTCTACCTATTGTAATTGGTACATGTACTGAAATTTGGGTAGCATTATTCAATCCAACCAAAGGCAAAATCAATGGATTATAGTACCAAGTGTTTAACAGAATGCTTTTCCCATAAAGGGTTAAACAAAACACTCTAAATGAGTCAAGGGCAATGATACATTTATCACCTATGAATTGTGGAAAGCTGGCATATTTTGCTCCTTGGAAATATTTTATCACATTGTTCAGCTGATACCAAGTGTGGCTTCCTTTGCACATGTTGAATGCCCTGATAAACCAGATGAGGCAAACTTGCAAAGTAGCTGAAAAATAAGAAATTTATTCAATTATCTGTTACAGGATTCCCACTGATATCAGATAATCACATTCAAGCACTATTTAAGCACTTTTCAGGGAATTTGACCACAATTTTCAAGAAATATCAAGGCTGTACAAATTGTGCAAATGATTCTTTTGTTTGCCTGCCATTTGCCGAATAAGAAATAAGGTGACCAATGTTTTGTTACAGGCTATGCAGTACAGCCTCCGTGGATTGGTCGTAATCCGGACCTTTTTGAATAATTTATTGAAAACTTAGTACCTAACAAGTTTTCCAACATGTACCAACCATATATTGTATCTCAAACAAATGCAAAGGAACCAAGTGTGTGTAATCAGGGGAGGGGGGGATATCGTAACACACCGGGTTGTACCCAGTGCTTTATTACTTAAATTTTTTATGCTTATTCCTACAGCGTTTGGAATCTAATATTGCATCTGCCCACAATTGGAAAGTGACCAGACCACAGTGGCGATACTGTAGTACTGGATCTTCGACAAATATCTTTGCTCGGATTGCCATTTCATTAATTTGTTAATCCTTCCAGATCCATGATCTACTTTGTAATGATGACAAAACCTACTGTTAACCCTTTACCTAACATGAAAAGCATATGACACTTGCAAACAAAATTCTTGAATAACTATTTTTTTTCATACTTTGTCTCAAAAACATAGGTTATATCCCCTCTTTGAAACGAGCTCAATGAGCTCATTCCAAAGAGGTGGCATAACTTCCAAAGAGGGGTCATAACCTATGTTTTAGAGACAAAAAATGAAAAAAAAATGAAAATTAATTGGCGATTTTTGTGAATAGTGCTGGCCGGTTTTGGCCGTTACCTGGGTAAAGGGTTAAAATGACATGATGATGAAATGCTCATTATGCTGTGATTTAACACACTGTCATAAAAGACTTCTTGAGTCCTTTCCAAACAGGTATTACATCCTAGAATATTATCAAAGTACTGACAGAAACTCATGAAATAAACTAAGTGGGCTAGAATCCACACAAAAAGGCTGAGGTGGGTTATCATCACAAAATGTCTTGTCTCAGAGGTTAGAGATCAACTGAATTCAAGTGCATTTCATGGAAGGTAGTGGAAAATCAAGTACTTTTTGAGGAAAGAAACAAATTCAAGCATTTCTCAAGGAAGGGAGAAAATTCAAGAAATTTCCATTTGAGAAGGAACTCTGTGTTAGCTTTTTATAAAATATGGAAAATAACCTGTGCAGAACCTGCCTTGTGGAATACAACTGAAACACATAAAGGAATCAATGATTTTCCACATAATTACATGTAGTTGCAAGTCAAAGAAAAAACAGGGCATGAAAATTTGTGTTTGACAGAAACCTCTTTGGAGGCACCACCATTTTGAAGGAGTCAACCTGTTGGTCAGTTGCCCCAAAAGTTTTGATTACCTCAAATGCACAAAAATGTTCATAAACCACTTGAAATGAAGTCATAATTAAAAAAAAATTGACCACAACATTGGTTATTATTTATTTATTGGTGTTTAAGGTCACATTTACGCACAATGGCTAATCGTGACCGTGACAATTTTACGGGCGAGGAAGTCGGAGTATCCGGAGAGAACCACCGAGCATCGACGAGCAACTGTCAGCTCCTCAACATTCTAAATCTGTTCAAGCTCCACTCAAGCTGGATTACAGTGGTTGAAGACATGTGCACCATCAGCGTGCAGTACGCCTTAGTACACGGCGTCATCGTGCCCCCATGTAGGCAACCAGTATAAAGTGCCTTGCCCAAGGACACAATGCAGGTCGTCCCAGACGGCGATCGAACTTGGTACCTCTAGCATATAAGTCCAACAGTCTACCACTGAGCCACCACACTCTACGGAATATTTATAATGCTGTTTCTCAGCACTATTGCCAGTTTATTAATTTATTTATAGAACATTAAGCCACCACTGGCTCAGGCTGTGACATTAAAGGTGTTTTGAGTCACTGATTGCATTACAGAAGCCATCGTCACAATGTGTCACTAAAATCTATTTCTACATAAATGCACTGCATTTATCTTCCATGACCGTTGTTTGCTTATTGGGCTTTAACAACACTTTCAAAAACAGGTCACCCGGTCACATCATGTCAGACTTTTTATGGATGTAGGAACCAAGGGTGCACAGAGAGAACAAACCACCAAGCAGCGCTGAGCAAGTGTCGGACTCTCCATTTTATTAATTGGTAGAGGGCTAAATTATTTTTCAAAGGTCATTTGTAACATGACTACTTTTTTTCAAAGATACAATACTGTCAGCAAGGAGACCCTTAGCTTAGGGAGATTTTGTCCATCAATAACTGTTTTGTTACTATTTATTGGAGAGTGCAGCACTCTCCAATAAATTGTAACAAAACAATTTATATGCACATTTCTTTATCTATTGCTGCACAAACAACAAGCTAATACACACAGTGTAAAACCACTAAAGTGGCTTTCAGCCCTTTTCTGTAGAGCCCTGATAATGGCTTCTAGCACTCAACCATTAACCGTGCAAAAGAAGAGTTACATGTAGCTGCAGCTGAAGGAATTTCCACCATTGAAGTCCAGCACACCTTGGTACACAGCATAAGAGTGCCCCTATGTGAGTAAACAGTATTATGAGTCTTGCCCAAGGACACAACACAGTTACTGCTGGCCATGATCATACTGGAACTTTTGTTTTAATGTCCAATGCTCTAACCAAGGGGCCAATTCGCTCTCATGACCAGTACACAGACTCGTGCAAAGCAATAGTTGTTTAACTAAACAAGTGCTATGCCTGGCATTGCACAATATGCCTGGTCAGGTTTTTCGAATTGTACAAGTACATAACATGATAATTCATCTAAGTTGAAAAAGGTCCATAACTCTTGTAAAAATCATCAGACCAAACCCCAATTCGAACAACCTGTATTTAGATATAATTGAGGCACAAACCAAGTGTTGTCCTGATCTATAAATCCAAACTCAAGGTATCGTCCAGAAACCAAAATGTTAATGGCAATGTTCAATTTCTAAATCGAAAAGGCCCATAACTCTTGTAACTAGAGGTAGCCACCAAGGGTGGCAAATCTCCACCGAAAAATTGCCTGATGCAGTAACCTTGGTAATATGTTACATTAAATTTACACAGCCACTTTTAGTATTATGTTCTCAAATAGTACAGATAATAGATTGCCTGTACTTGATGACATGACAAGGTTGTGTTCGATCAGGGCGATAACATTTTAAGTTCAAGGTCACTGTGACCTTGACCTTTCGCATAATGACCTAAAAATATGTAGAGTTCTTCCTCATCATCCTCAACCCACATGCCAAGATGGGTTTCGATCAGGAATGCATAATTTTAATAATTAAAAGAGCCGAAACCAGCTCCAATCGATAAAATTTCAATTTCCAGGTCACTGTGACCTTGACCTTTGGCATAAAAACCTAAAAAATGCCGCTCAGGATCACCGATCCAATGTCGAGTTGTGACAACAGAAAAGGTGGGTTTGATCATTATGAAGTTATTGTCTGCAAATGAATTATTGAGTGTGTGCTGGGTCTGTGACCTTTACATTTGACGTACTGAATTCCAAATAAATTGAGTTCCTATGAAGAATGACAGACGAGGGTTGAACGATTTTCCAATTGTTGCGATTTACTATGTTCAAGGTCACTGTGACCTTGACCTTTGACCTGGCGAGGTCAAGATCAGTAGGGTTCTTCCTCACAGCAAGGCCAATGCAGCTATTAAGTTTCATGACTATAGGCTGAACCACTGTCAAGTTATTGTCTGGAAACCAATTGTTGCAATTTGGTCACTGTGACCTTGACCTTTGACCTGGCAAGTCCAAGGTCAATAGGGTTCTTCCTCGCACCAAGGCCAACACACCTATGAAGTTTCATGACTCTAGGTTGAACCACTATCAAGTTCTCATCCGGAAACCAATTGTTGCGATATACTATGTTCAAGGTCACTGTGACCTTGACCTTTGACCTGGTGAGTCCAACATCAATAGGGTTCTTCCTCGCACCAAGGCCAACACGCCTGTAAAGTTTCATGACTCTAGGTTGAACCACTATCAAGTTAACATCCGGAAACCAATTGTTGCGATATACTATGTTCAAGGTCACTGTGACCTTGACCTTTGATCTGGTGAGTCCAAGATCAATAGAGTTCTTCCTCGCACCAAGGCCAACCCACCTATGAAGTTTCATGAATGTAGGTTGAACTACTATCAAGTTATCATCCGGAAAGGAATTGTTGCGATTTACTATGTTCAAGGTAACGTTGACCTTGACCTTTGATGTAGCGAGTCCAAAATCAATAGGGTTCTTTCCCTCACCAAGGCCAATCTACCTATGAAGTTTCATGAATGTGAGTTGAACCATTATCAAGTTATCATCCGGAAACCAATTGTTTAAGATTTACTACATTCAAGGTCACTGTGACCTTGACCTTCGACATAGCATGTCCAAAATCAATAGGGTTCTTCCTCCCACCAAGACCAACCTGCGTATGAAGTTTAATGAATGTGAGTTGAACCACTATCAAGTTATCATCCGGAAACCAATTGTTTACGCCCGCCCGCCCGCCATTCACCAAACTATAAGTCGAGTTTGACTTCGTCACAACTCAGACTAAAAATAAATAGGGTTCTTCCTTTCATCATGCTCAATCCACAGGCCAAGTTTAGTATTGAACGGGCAAGCAAAATTTCAATTAGAGAAGCCAACTCTAGTAAATGTTTATGGTCAAGGTCACTATGACCTTGACCTTTGGCACAATGACCTCAAAATAAATAGGGTTCTTCCTATCACCGTGCCAAGTTGGGTTTCAGTTGGCCAAGCGGAACTTTAATTACAGAGAGGAAACCAACACTGATAATGAAAGTGTCAATGACACTGTAGCTTAACTTGATTGTGTGTTGTGTTTGACAATAAGGATAATGTTCAATGTTTATGAAAGCATTACGAAATACGACAAGAATTGTGAAAATTGAGAATATGTTAATTTCTGTTCCCCGTATGCTATGTTTTCAATAAAAATAATTTGAAGTGTAGACTGTACTAAATGAAAGTGTCAATGACACTGTAGCTTAACTTGTGTGTTGTGTTTGATGAAAAGGATAATGTTCAATGTTTATAAAAGGATTATGAAATAAGACAAGAATTGTGATAATTGGGAATATGTTCATTTCTGTTCCCTGTATGCTATGTTTATGATAAAAATAATATGAGGTGTACACTGTACTAAAGATCTGAGGGGTGGGTTAATATGACCTCACAGTTAATATATGTGGCCCTCACAGTTAACATACATCAACAAAATTACAATGAAATTATTCCAAAATGAGTCATCCTATCAAGTTACATTAAAATCCCTTCATAAATATGGCCTGTAGACTGTGCTAAAGGTTTTCGGGCTTCGGGCCCCTGTAGCCATCAGTTTCCCAATTGCGTCCAAAGGGGACGTTCTTATCTAGACATTATATGAAGTCAACCTACCAAGTTACAATGAAATCCCTCCATAAATACGACCTGTAGACTGTGCTAAAGGTTTTCGGGCTTCAGGCAGCCATCAAGGCTGAATGATCGTGACCAAAAGGGGACGTTCTCATCTGGACACTATTTGGAGTCATCCTACCAAGCTACAATAAAATCCCTTCATAATTATGACCTGTAGACTGTTCTAAAGGTTTTCGTGCTTTGGGCCCCTGAAGCCGTCACAGTTGCCCACTCGTGTCCAAAAGGGGACGTTCTCATCTAGACATTATATGAAGTCAACCTACCAAGTTACAATGAAATCCCTGCATAAATATGACCTTAGACTGTGCTAAAGGTTTTCGGGCTTCGGGCTCGGGCAGCCATCATGGTTGAATGATCGCAACCAAAGGGGACAATCTCATCTGGGCATCATCTGGAGTGATCCTGCGAAGTTACAATGAAATCCCTTCATAAATATGACCTGTAGACTGTGTTCAAGGTTTTCGGCTTCGGGCACCTGTAGCCATCACAGTTGACCAATCACGACCAAAAGGGGATGACATCATCTAGGCATTATATGGAGTCAACCTAACAATGTTACAATGAAATCCTTCTATAAATATAAACTTTTGCCTATGCTAAAGGTTTTTGGGCTCGGGCACCCATCAAGGCTGAATGATCATGGCCAAAATGGGACGTTCTCATCTTGACCTTATTTGGAGTCAACCTACCAAGTTACAATGAAGTCCCTTCATAAATATGACCTGTAGACAGTGCTAAAGGTTTTTGGGCTTCGGGCACCTTTAGCCGTCAAAGTTGCCCAAACATGTCCAAAAGGGGACGTTCTCATCTAGGCATTATATGAAGTCAACCTACCAAGTTACAATGAAATCCCTTCACAAATATGACTTGTGTAGACTGTGCTTAAGGTTTTCGGGCTTCGGGTTCGGGCAGCCATCATGGTTGAATAATCGCAACCAAAGGGGACAATCTCATCTGGGCATCATCTGGAATGATCCTATGAAGTTACAATGAAATCCCTTCATAAATATGGCCTGTAGACTGTGCTCAAGGTTTTTGGGCTTCGGGCACTTGTAGCCAACACAGCTGACCAATTACGACCAAAAGGGGATGTCATCATCTAGGCATTATATGGAGTCAACCTAATAGGTTACAATGAAATCCTTCCATAAATATGACCTTTTACCTATGCTAAAGGTTTTTGGGCTCGGGCACCCATCAAGGCTGATTGATGGCGATCAAAAGGGGACGTTCTCATCTAGACATTATTTGGAGTCACCCTACCAAGTTACAATGAAATCCCCTCATAAATATGACCTGTAGACTGTGCTAAAGGTTTTCGGGCTTCGGGCACCTTTAGCTGTCACAGTTGCCCAATCATGTCCAAAAGGGGACGTTCTCACCTAGACATTATATGAGGTTAACCTACCAAGTTACAATGAAATCCCTTCATAAATATGACCTGTAGACTGTGCTAAAGGTTTTCGGGCTTCGGGCTCGGGCAGCCATCATGGGTGAATGATCGCACGTTCTCATCTAGACATTATATGAAGTTAACCTACCAAGTTACAATGAAATCCCTTCATAAATATGACCTGTAGACTGTGCTAAAGGTTTTCGGGCTTCGGGCTTGGGCAGCCATCATGGTTGAATGATCGCAACCATAGGGGACAATTTCATCTGAGCATCATCTGGAGTGATCCTAAGAAGTTACAATGAAATCCCTTCATAAATATGACCTGTAGACTGTGCTCAAGGTTTTCGGGCTTCGGGCACTTGTAGCCATCACAACTGAACAATCACGACCGAAAGGGGATGTCATCATCTAGGCATTATATGGAGTCAACCTAACAGGTTACAATGAAATCCTTCCATAAATATGACCTTTTGCCTATGCTAAAGGTTTTTGGGCTCGGGCACCCATCAAGGCTGCATGATCGCGATCAAAATGGGACGTTCTCATCTAGACATTATTTGGAGTCATCCTGCCATGTTACAATGAAATCATTTCATAAATATGACCTCTAGACTGTGCTAAAGGTTTTCGGGCTTCGGGCTCCTGTAGCCGTCACAGTTGCCCAATCACGTCCAAAGGGGGACTTTCTCATCTAGACATTGTATGAAGTCAACCCACCAAGTTACAATGAAATTCCTCAATAAATATGACCTGTAGACTGCGCTAAAGGTTTTCGGGTTTTGGGCTCAGGCAGTCGTCACGGTTGGCAGATCATGCCCAAATGGGGAAATTCGCATCTAGACATCATAAGGAGTCATCCTACCAAGATACAATGAAATCCCTCCACATTAAACATGACCTGCAGACTGTGCTAAAAGTTTTTGGGTTTTCGGGCTTGGGCAGCCATCACGGTTGATAGATCATGCCCAAAAGGGGACGTTCTCGTCTAGGCACTATACAGAGGCATCCTACCAAGTTAAAATGAAATCCCTTCATAAATACGACCTGTAGACTGTGCTAATGGTTTTCGGGTTTTGGGCTCGGGCAGCCCGATCGTGACCAAAAGGGGACGTTCTCATCTAGACATGACCCCAAACCTGCATATGAAATTTCGTGACGATCAGACAAGAACTGCGGGGTGTAGCCCGTGCTAAAGGAAATGTGAACAGACGTCACAGACTCACAGACTCACAGACTAACAGACTCACAGACTAACAGACTTCCGCACGCGTGATGGCAATAGCTTATCTTGACTATGTCAAGTTAAGCTAAAAATTGAGGGGTGGGTTAATGTGGCCCTCACAGTTAATGCAGGTCAACCAAAGTTACCAAGTTACAGTAAAATTATTCCAAAACGAGTCATCCTATCAAGTTACAATGAAATTCCTTCATAAATAAGGCCTGTACTTATTTATTTATTTATTTATTGGTGTTTAAGGTCACATACTTATGCACAATGGCTTATCGTGACCGTGACAGTTTTACAAGTGGAGGAAGCCAGAGTACCCGGAGAGAACCGTCGATCATCGATGAGCAACTGTCAGCTCCTCAACATTCTAACTCTGTTCAAGCTCTGCTCAAGCAGGGTTACAGCAATTGAAGGCATGTGCACCATCAACGTGCAGTACGCCTTTAGTACACTGTGTCATCGTGCCTCCATGGAGACAACCAGGATAAAGTGCCTTGCCCAAGGACACAAACGTGGGTCGCCCCGGATAGGGATCGAACTCGGGACCTCTAGCATATAAGTCCAACAGTCTACCACTGAGCCACCGTGCTCCCAATATGGCCTGTAGACTGAGCTAAAGGTTTTGGGGCTTTGGGCCAGTGTAGCCATCACGGCTGACCCATCAAACCCAAAAGGGGATGTCCTCTTCTAGACATTATACTAAGTCATCCTACAAAGTTACAATGAAATCCCTTCATAAATACGACCAGTAGTCTGTGCTAAAGGTTTTCAGGTTTTGGGCTCGGGCAGCCATCACGATTGACAGATTGCGACCAAAGAGGGAAGTTCTCATCCCGACAACATACGGAGTCATCCTACCAAGTTACAATGAAATCCCTCCATATTAAATATGACCTGTGGTGTTAGGAGGTAATGAAATTTTTCCACAGTTTCGGTTTCCACTTTAAAAAAGAGTTGATTCTGGTTTCAGGTTTTTTTTAGAGAAAAATATTCAAGTACCAAACACTATTAACACTTGTTTTTTTCCCAAATATTAGTTTCAATAAAAGTTCAAAGTGCAAGTAACTTCCCCTCTCTCTAAATTATGAGGTAATACAAAGCGCAGCACATGTACAGTGAACCATTCATCCAGAAAACAATGAAGCTTGTTCACAGAGCCCTGAATATACAGTTGAATAGCATTGGTAGCCCTGCTCGCCCCTCCCCACCCAAGACAAGATTTGTTTGTTTGTTTGTTGGTGGTTAACGTCACATATTTATGCACTATGGCTAATCGTGACACAACATGGAGATGAAGTCAAGTTTAGTCAATCGTTGATCAACATGTTGCCCATTTTAGAGGACTTTCACCCCAAGCATTGGTGACTGGGTCCTATTTTACTAGTAAAGCGGAACTGGTTTACCACAGTAAACAAGACCCAAGACAAGAGGAAAATGCTGTGGTAGCAATGCACAACTTGGATAGCAAAATGCTGAAGGTGTAATGTTGTGAAAAGTCGGGCCAAAGAAAAAAAATCCCTTTGTTTGGGGTACCCCCACCGACCCTAAACAATTATGCCCACCAAAAAATTTTTACAAAGTAAAAGTCGCTCATTTAAGTCATTGTAACACTATTTTTAATCAGACTTCAACTGTGAATTTGAAACCTACATGTATCTTGAGGTTCAAGCTTTCAAAAATACATGTAGAAATAAATATACTGGACAGTATAAATGCAGAACAAGTGTTAAGTTCCAGTTCAGCAAAGGAAACTGCATTTGATAATGTGATCATTTTACAGATACAGTGTTTTACCGTTGGTGTTGAAGGTCATGAAAATTAATGAATATCGAGTTGAGTTTCGTGTACTGATACTGAAAGCCCCAAATCTTGGCCTGCAGTCTTGAAAATGTTATTGGTGCAAGCATAGAGTACAACTGTTTTTGTTTTTTTTAATTCCATTCAAATGTACACAGAAATTACTTACAGTGGCCAGCAGATGCATGGATATTGCATTCAAGTGAAGTGTGTGGTCATTTTGGTAATTCGATGTTTGCTTTATTTTTGTCCAAAACCAGGTGGCGCTTTCAATCTCCCACTGAATGGGGTGATTTTTATCATTTCATTCATTTGTCATTCGAAAGAAAGTTTATTTAATACGAAAATACAATTATATTACGGGACCAAAAAAGATACTAATTAGGCCTACCAGCCTCTGATTTTTTTCTGTGATTTCCACCCTTTTTATTTAACACATTACATGAAGTGAGAGCATTTAAGATTGTGCAATTAAATAACCGTGCGTGCCCCGACTGACGGTTATCTCACGTTCAGGTCAGTCGTGTTTTTAAATAACCGACACAGAGTTGTATTTTCAGTTAACCTCCCAACACTACTGTAGACTGTGCTAAAAGTTTTCAGGGTCCGGGCTTGGGCAGCCGTCACGGTTGACAGATCATGAGCAAAAATGGACCTTCTCATCTAGACATTATGCAGAGTCATACTACCAAGTTAAAATGAAATCCCTTCATAAATACGACCTTTAGACTGTGCTAAAGGTTTTGGGCACGGCCAGCCATTACGGTTGACCGATCGCGACCAAAAGAGGACATTCTCATCTAGACAGGACCTCAAGCCTGCATATGAAATTTTGTGACGATTGGACAAGAACTACGGGGTGTAGCCTGTGAAAAAGGAAAATGTGAACAGACTGACAGACCAACAGACTTCCGCATGCATGATGGCAATAGCTTATCTTGACTTTGTCAAGTTAAGCTAAAAATAAAATAAAAAGCTGACCACCACCATGCAATTTTACAAAAATGGCCTGAGAGACAGAACTGCTATGTGGGGGCTTACAGTTGCTTTTTAATAATTGTGTATCTCGTGCTGCAGGATCAATTTGGCAGGTGACTGTCATAACTGTAGGCTTATTTCTGCTCTTGACTATAATAGCGGATGAGAAATGTACTGTTTTTTAGGGTTCCCAAATGAAACCAAAAATGTGAAAGTCATCCAGAATTTAAGCCATGAAGTGTAAATGTTGAAGTTCATCAGTGATGATCTGAGCTGTCAATTTTCATGACCCTAACTACATGATACAGATAGAGTATCATACATTATTTTTCATCTGTAAGTATTAGAAGCTAATTTTTTGTGACAGATTACACTTCTCAATCATGGAAAGTCAAGGAAAGGTCACAAATGCAGGAGCCGTATTGTTCCCAGAGATATGGAATATTAATAGAAAGAATATGTGGCAATGTACCAACAAACATGTTATTGTATAGGCATGTCCATAACTGGTACATTTATATGAAGTCTGTGAACATACACTCACTTTCTGAAATATGCACATGCAAACAATATGCATCGAGTGATGAGTTACTTTGCCACCAAGTGGTACACATCTGTTTCCACATTCACTTGCATGCCTTTAAAACAATCCAAATCCCCTCCTCCTTCCCACCCACTGATGCGTCTAAAATAAGGGGTGTCCCTGAGAGGGCATAACATACAGTTAAATATGAGGTTGTTTTGCCCAAATTAACAAGAAGTGATTTAACCTTTAAATGCCTGTAAATTTTTATTAATTTTTGCTACAGATTGTCTACATCCTGTTGCTTTGCAGTTCTTTCTGGGAAAGTCTTGGCTGCCTATATGAGCAGTCAAGACTTGCCTAAAAACAACTGCAAAGGTATCTGTTCTGAGGTGGCAACAAGTGATCAAAGATGCAATTTTTTTGAGGGTCAATAGATATACTGAGGCAGCAAGTAAGTCCAAGAAGTCAACAAGAGCTACGACTGGCATTGCATAATACACCTGGTGCATTTTTTTGAATTGTACTTAACCACTGTTTTCATCCAACAATGCAAGTTGAATATGCTCGGAAAAGGTCCATACCTCATGCAAAATTTGTACAGAACTGCCGATTCAAACCTGACCTGTAGTTTGGTAGAATTGAGCCACATGCCAAATTTGATGGAGGTCAAATAAGGATAACTAAAGTTATCATCCAATAAACTGAATGTTGACATAAATAAGCAATTTCTAAGTCGAAAAGGAGCATAACTCTGGTAAAAATCAGCAGGCCAAACCCCAATTCAAACTTAACCTTTATTTTTATATAACTGAAGAACAAACCAAGTTTGGTCCTGATCTATACATCCAAACTCAAGTTATAATCTGGAAACCAAAATGTTGATGGAAATGTGCTATTTGTATTTCTAAGTGAAAAAGGTCCGTAACTCTTGTAAAAATCATCAGACTAAGGCCAATTCGAACTCAACCTGTATTTTGATATAACTGAGGCACAGACCAAGTTTGGTTGTGATCTATAAATCCAAACTCAAGTTATCAACTGGGAACGGAAAGTTTATGGCCAATGAATGGACAGACAGATGGACAGACCAATCACAGAATACGTACGTTTTTTTTTTAAATGGGCGTATAAAAAATGGAATTTCCAGACAGTCACCACTACAGAAAGTTTATTCAATGATGCTCAATGGCAAGTTGATTGGCAAATTTGAAATGTTTCTGAATTAGACCAATGGCAACTGATTTGCGAATTAGACCAATCTGAAGGTCTGACTTGTTGGACATGCAGAAACTGTCAAAATTTGAAGAAAATTTTCATGCACATAAATCAGCGAATGTGCTGAAAAATCTCAACCCCCCCCACATTTGGTCAATGATTCATTTTTTTTTTTTTGATGGGGGGGGGGGGGGGGGGGGGGGGCATAATGAAACTTTTTGATAGCCAGGGTCACCTTGTGATGGGGAGTTTCATGGGTGGAGGAAACCGAAGGACCTGGACAGAACCACCAAGCAACTATCAGACTGTCCAATGTAGTAACTATGACCAAGCAGGGTTAGAGCATTGCTTGAAGGTTAAGCATCCCATCAACTTGCAGTATGCCTTAACACACAGCATCGTGCCCACCAAGTGGGCAATCGGGATTGGCATTACATGCCTCGCCCAAGAACACAATGCATAATGAAACTTAACACACAGCACCGTGCCCACCAAGTGGGCAATCGGGATTGGCATTACATGCCTCGCCCAAGAACACAATGCAGTTATCGCTGATCAGAACTGAACTGTCGACTTTCTTGGTTTGAAGTTGAATGTTCTAACCACTGAGCACCATGCTTCTATTTGCTCAATGACATGATGTGGTATAATGCACTATTGAAAAGGGGTTGGGGGCTTTTCCAACAACATATTACATCAACGCACATCATCGCAAAAGATCAAAAAGACTGTTTTATCATTACTTGCTATTTGTGTGAGGACTAGTGATGCTGGCAAATGAAAAATTGTTCACCCTATTTCCAGGCCAGAAAATAAGCAGACTGTCATCTGCAAAATGAGGTCCCCAGAGGGTGAATTTAGTGATGCTACCCTGCATAGCAGGGTAGCATCACTAAATTTACCCTCTGTGAACCTCAATCTGAATCAGGATCTCAAAACTAAACAGAAAGAGGAACCCAGAGGATGAATTGGCCCACTGTATGGGATAGCATCACCAAATTTACCCTCTGGGAACCTCATTCTGCAAATGTCAGACTGTTTATTTTCAGGCCTGTCCCTTTCTTTCAGGGCAAATGTAAATGCAAGGTGTATAAAGGATTGTTTTACTGAATTTGTGCAGGCGTGTCCAACAAAATAAAATGAAAGTGTCAATGACACTGTAGCTTAACTTGTGTGTTGTGTTCGATGAAAAGGATAAGGTCCAATGTTTATGAAAGGATTATGAAATAAGACAAGAATTGTGATAATTGGGAATATGTTCATTTCTGTTCCCTGTATGCTATGTTTTTGATAAGTTTTCAAGTTACATTGAAATCCCTTCATAAATATGGCCTGCAGATTGTGCTGAAGGTTTTCGGGCTTCGGGACCCTGTAGCCTTCAGTTTCCCAATTGCGTCCAAAGGGACGTTCTCATCTAGAAATTATATGAAGTCATCCTACCAAGTTACAATGAAATTCCTTCATAAATATGACCTGTAGACTGTGCTGAAGGTTTTTGGGTTTTGGGCTCAGGCAGCAATCATGATTGAATATCGCAATCAAAAGGGGACATTCTCATCTGGGCATCATCTGGAGTGACCCTACAAGGTTACAATGAAATCCCTTCATAAATATGACCTGTAGACTGTGCTCAAGGTTTTCAGGCTTCGGGCCCCTGAAGCCATCACAGTTGACCAATCATGACCAAAAGGGGATGTCATCATCTAGGCATTATATGGAGTCAAACTAACAGGTTACAATGAAATCCTTCCATAAATATGACCTGTAGACTATGCTAAAGGCTCGGGCACCCATCAAGGCTGCATGATCACAACCAAA
Organism: Pictodentalium vernedei; assembly: GCA_031216915.1. NCBI lineage: Eukaryota > Metazoa > Mollusca > Scaphopoda > Dentaliida > Dentaliidae > Pictodentalium > Pictodentalium vernedei. The sequence goes on from CM062292.1 coordinate 334,820,372, forward strand.
AGGGGACATTCTCATCTGGAGTGATCCTACAAAGTTACAATGAAATCCCTTCATAAATATGACCTGTAAACTGTGCTCAAGATTTTCAGGCTTCGGGCCCCTGAAGCTGTCTCAGTTGACCAATCATGACCAAAAGGGGATGTCATCATCTAGGCATTATATGGAGTTGAACTAACAGGTTACAATGAAATCCTTCCATAAATATAACCTATAGACTATGCTAAAGGTTTTGGGGTTTTGGGCTCGGGCAGCCATCAAGGTTGAATGATCGCAACCAAAAGGGGACGTTCTCATCTAGACATTATTTAGAGTCATCCTACCAAAGTACAATGAAATCCCTTCAAAAATATCACCTGTAGACTGTGCTAATAGTTTTTGGGCTTAAGGCCCCTGTAGCCATCACAGTTGCCTAATGGAGTCCAAAAGGGGATGTTCTCATCTAGACATTATATGAAGTCAACCTACCAAGTTACAATGAAATCCCTTCATAAGTATGAACTGAAGACTGTGCTAAAGGTTTTCGGGCTTTGGGCTCCGGCAGCCATCATGGTTGAATGATCGCAACCAAAAGGGGGCATTCTCATCTGGGCATCATCTGGAGTGATCCTACGAAGTTACAATGAACTCCCTTCATAAATATGACTTGTAGACAGTGCTCAAGATTTTCAGGCTTCGGGCACATGTAGCCATCACAGTTGACCAATCACGATCAAAAGGGGATGTCATCATCTAGGCATTATATGGAGACAACCTAACAAGTTACAATGAAATCCTTTCATAAATACGACCTATAGACTATGCTAAAGGTCTTTGGGCTCGGGCAGCCATGAAGGCTGAATGATCGCAACCAAAAGGGGATGTTCTCATCTAGATATTATTTGGAGTCATCCTACCACGCTACAAAGAAATCCCTTTATAATTATGACCTGTAGACTGTTCTAAAGGTTTTCAGGCTTCGGGCCCCTGCAGCCGTCACAGTCCATTGTGTCCAAAAGGGGACATTCTCATCAAGACATTATATGAAGTCAACCTACCAAGTTACAATGAAATCCCTTCATAAATATGACCTGGAGACTGTGCTAAAGGTTTTCGGGCTCGGGCAGCCATCATGATTGGTTGAATGATCGCAACCAAAAGGGGACATTCTCATCTGGGTATCATCTGGAGTGATCCTATGAAGTTACAATGAAATCCCTTCATAATTATGACCTGTAGACTGTGCTCAAGGTTTTCGGGCTTTGGGCACCTGTAGTCATCACAGTTGACCAATCATGACCAAAAGTGGATGTCATCATCTAGGCATTACATGGAGTCAACCTAACACGTTACAATGAAATCATTCCATAAATATGACTTTTTGCCTTTGATAAAGGTTTTTGGGCTCGGGCGCCCATCAAGCTGAATGATCGCGATCAAAATGGGACTTTCTCATCTAGACCTTATTTGGAGTCATCCTACCAAGTAACAATGAAATCCCTTCATAAATATGACCTGTAGTCTGTGCTAAAGGTTTTCGGGCTTCGGGCCCCTGTAGCCATCACAGTTGCCCAATCAAGTCCAAAAGGGGACTTTCTCATCTAGACTTTATATGAAGTCAACCCACCAAGTTACAATGAAATCCTTCCATAAATATGACCTGCAGACTGTGCTAAAGGTTTTCGGGTTTTGGGCTTGGGCAGTCATCACGGTTGGCAGATCATGCCCAAATGGGGAAATTCTCATCTAGACATCATAAGGAGTCATCCTACCAAGTTACAATGAAATCCCCCCATATTAAACATAACCACCTGCAGACTGTGCTATAAGTTGTGGGGTTTTGGGCTTGGGCAGCCATCACAGTTGACAGATCATGCCCAAAAGGGGACGTTCTCATCTAGGCATTATACAGAGGCATCCTACCAAGTTACAATGAAATCCCTTCACAAATACGACCTGTAGATTGTGCTAATGGTTTTGGGCTCGGGCAGCCGTGCCAGTTGACCGATCGCGACCAAAAGGGGACGTTGTCATCTAGACATGACCACAAACCTGCATATGAAATTTCATGACGATCAGACAAGAACTGCGGGGTGTAGCCCACGCAAAAGGAAAATGTGAACAGACTCACAGACTAACAGACTCACAGATTTCCGCACGCGTAATGGCAATAGCTTATCTTGACTTTGTCAAGTTAAGCTAACAAGCTTGGTGCAACAACATATTACATCAATGCACATCATCTCAAAAGAACAAAAACACTGTTTTATCATTTCTTGTTATTTGTGTAAGAACAAGTGATAATGGCAAATGAAAAATTGTTCACCCCATTTCTTTCAAGGCAAATGTTAGGTGAATAAAAGATTGTTTTACTCAATTTGTGCAGTCCTGTCCAAAAAAAAATAAAACAAGCATGGTGCAACTTCAGAAACCTGACAGTAGGTACAGTACCAAACTCACAATGTGGTACTATACTATGGGTAGAATAGATTACTATAAAATGGCTCAAGGTAACATACTCAGAAATTTCCATGTGAATATTCAATGATTTATCTGCTGAGACAGTTTTGGATTCTATAACTTTTTTTCTTCTTGTACTCTGCAAAGTTTATCAATATTTGGACAATATGAAATAATTTTGATGGCGTGCACAGTGTCTCAATGGTTGGTGTGTTGGACTTCTGATCAAAAGAAGAGTTTAAATCTGACTCACATCTTTTGCACTGTGTCCTTGACCAAGACACTACTAGTAAACCTTGAGGTTGTTTGATGATGGTTTCAGGGAATTAAGTCATCCAGGCAAGGCCTTAGAATATGTAGGAACAGTTCTTTTCGTAAGCCAGCAAATAAAAAACTGTTATGGTCAATGACAGGCACAGCTCACGTTTGACAGACACCAATTCATTTGTGCCTGGTATAAATAACAGTAGAACTTCTAAGAATTGATTGATTATTAAGTCGGTAATACATGTATTACACAATTATTGACTTTCCTTGAGGTTGACACAAGGAGTTATCAAACCCAGAAAAGTATGATTCACAGAGGCCGTATGTATCAACCTCAAGGCATGTTAATTGTTTTATTATTATGACAGAAAAAAATGTTTTCAAATTCCTTGCTTTATTACATATTTTCCGAAGAAAAACAGCATATTCATATGCAACAAAATAACTTGGGTCGTTGATTCCAGCCTTCCCAACTCCACCCTCGCTATGTTCTGTCTATTCTGTTCATTTTTTATTGCAAACAGGTATTTGGAATCATTATATCAACGTACCTGCTCTATTTATAGACAACAATGACAGAGTGGTGAAATATCAATTCAATTTAGATAAAAATAAAATAGATCAGCAAAACTGGGGTTCAACACTTCTGATGAGTGTTTTAGCCAATTAAATGAACAGATTTTTTCTGTCATATAATAAAACAATATAACCAATTTTACACTTTTTCACCAATATCAATACTTGTGGCGTATTATCATTTATTAATGGAAAGCTCTCTGCAAGAGAATTTTCCAATAAAACTAATGTTAACAAGACAAAATTACCAAAAAATATTATTTGCAGGCTTGACTGTTGAGACAAATTTACAGTACCAGCTGAAAAAAGTTGTTAAACACCACAACAAAATTTATATTACACTTTCCTTCTGCTGATAATGACAACCTTTCATCTCATTTTCTTCCCTGGGAATGTAAAGTGTTGGAATTATAAACTGGGAAAACAACAACTCATTTCAGCTGGTGCTGTAGTCTGCTACAGAAACAAGCACTGCCAATGTTCTTAGAGCAAAATGGCAGAAAACCCATGTATATGTCAAAGTATATATAATCAACTGCAATAACAAAGTATATGCCTTCCTGGACAAAATTAATGGCTATAGTCTGTTTCAGTTCAGGTAACATAGGTATCATTGTACCAGTAAGCAAAGAGGAAAGCTACTTATTTAGTGGCTATTTATATCTCTTCTCAACTTGACTCCTCAGCAGTTCTAATTTTAGCCTGTATCAAATCATGAGTGGAATGTCTATTACATGAAACTGCAACTGTGGGAAATTTGATAGGCACGAAGTGTGTGTTTGTATTCATTGTGGAACAGGTACCCTTTATTCAATTGTCTATTCAGCTGGAATGCTATCTGTGTAGCTGATGATGAAAGTCTGCTTCTGTTTAATGGAATTGGTGAATCGAAAAACCAAAGTTGACACTCGGCCCTTTATTCAGTTCACATAGGGTAATTTGGAACTAAATTAAGGCAGATGGACACTTATTGTACACTGAGTGTGCATAAGCACAGAATAATGGAATGGAGTTTCCATCGAGAGAATTACAGAACATGGAAAGTGTATTATCGCTAAATCAACACAGAGTGGAGGTTTCACCCAAGCAATACATTTAAATTTATAACAAGCACAAGCAAAGTTTCAGTCAATGGACTTCTGGAGGTCCATTGGCTGAAACATTGCTTGTGTTTTTGTCCATATATAAACAAAATTGAAAGTGATAGTTTGGGTGATAACTCCACTCCACAGGTGATTTAGTTACAATCCACTCCCCACATACTGTACTCTCAAATTCTGTGGAGAAAGATAAGCCCCAAAAAGATTCCTGCCAATGGACCCCTAGGTGAAGCCTGGCAATTCATTTGCTGAAACTCTCCCTGTGCAAATTGTAAGTTGATTTCATTTCTCAGTGCATCAAGGCGCGATCTACAATGCTAAAGCATTGCACATGGTTTCTTTATGACTTTAGGGACGATTTATCATGTATTGGTGTATGATGTAAATTTCAGCAGATATAGCAATATGATGACTGCAACAAAAGTATCAAGTACTCAAGTTTTCTTATAGATTTATACTTTTTCTCTCCACTTTCGAAGACTACAACCCCCGACGCTTACTGGGTCATATTTTACCAGTAAAAGCAGAACTTGTTTGCCTCAGTAAATAGGTCCACATCTCAGGGTTTTCACAGGTGAAGCACAAAAAGATTTAGTAAGGTTTCAGCCAGCAGAACTCAAGGTGGAACCTAGGAGTCCATTCGATGAAACTTTGTCTTTGCGGATTACAGAACTGTGAACTGTAGAACCTTGTGTCTCAAAAACATTATGTGTGAACACTGAATGATAGATTTTAATTTCGTTCAGTAGAAAACACCAAGAAACCTGTGGACTCAACATCCAAATTATTAAGTCATAGACCACAAAATCGGCTGTCTGCACAGAGGACCACGAATTGTAGATTTCCTTGTTGAGACCTCATGTTTTTTGTGGTTAAGCTTCATGTAGTAAGGGTTTTGATTGATGTCCACCCACGAGGTAACTAGGTACAATTGAACCAAATCACCCAGTACATACCGTAAACTCGTGTTCTCACACTACAATCCTTTATCACTGTTAACCCTTTACCTAAAATGAATAGAGGATGAAACTTGCCCCCCCCCAAATTTCTTGAATAACTAACAATTTTCATTTTTGGCTTTAAAAAACAGCTTATGAGCCATCAATGGAATGAGCCCAACAAGCTTGTTCCAATGAGGTGCGATAAGCTATATTTTTTATAAAAAAAAATGAATGAATATACAGAATAAATAGGTGCCGGTAATCAGATTTAAACCACAATTAGGATGAGGGTTTTAACCATGAGACTCTGCCGAGTGGTTAAAACCTTTATTCTATGAGTGTTTTAGATATGGTTACTGGTTCTAGTATAGTACCTATTTGTTTTATCACATATCATCAAAGTTAATTGAATTTACCTTGCATTTTCAGTCAAATTATTATTAACAATTCTTAAATTTTATTTTAAATACTTAATTGTATTTTAAACTTAAGTCATTGCATGTACTGTAGTAGATAGTACTGCAAAACGTTGTATATTTGAAAGAAACATCGCAAAATGTAGTTCTATAGGTGTAAATTTTTGTAATGGAATTCTCATTGAAAACGTTTTAACTGCAGTAGAAGCTTTATACTGGTAGTGGGGTTAAAAGTTAAAATTTAACATACACAGGCTTTTCACAGGGCATGATATAAAACAACATTCAATTATAAAGTTTTTGTAAAAATATAAAGTTTTTGTAAAAAGAAAAAAAAGGAAAAAAAGAAAAGCTTATCCAAAAAGTTATCCAAAAAGTACCCCATTATTTCTTTGAAAGTACTGGTAATTAACACCATTGCTTGGAAAGCTGCCTGCGGCAGTATGATGATGGGGCCATGTATTGAGAGAAAGGGAAAATGTCAATTTTTTTTCTAATTTGTGGGGGGTCATATAAATCACTTTTTACATCAGCGAAATAGTGCAAATTGTACCAATGAAAAAATGATGCACACTGTGGTCAAAATACCAAAAATTTCAACCTGTAAATTTTTCCCACAATGCATTGTAGATTGTTAGCAATCCAACTCAGAATTTAAACAATTGTCTTGTTCAACAGAGCTCATTTGCCCTTTCCCCAGTGCAGACGATATCAAAATTTATTATTTTAAATATCATTTTTATAAATTTTTCAAAAAATTTCGACAAAACCATATAATGTGACCCCTCATTGGAACAAGTTCGATGAGCTCTTTCCAAAGAGGGGTCACATGATATGGTGAGCACCAGACATGTTAAGTCTCACTATTTTAGAGGGAGACTCACTATTTTCCAGAATAAATTTTTGTTAAATCTGCCAGAAAATTGGAAATTTTAACATAATGTCACTACTACTGTCAATAAATTTTCCTCTGAGCCATATCAAAATATCAAAATCTCACTATTTTTGCTCAGAAATCTCACTATTTTGCAGATCATCAGCTTAACATGTCTGATGAGCACTCCAAGTTAAACAAGAGGCCCCAAGGAGCCTTAATCGCTCACCGGCCAAGGTGGTTCAAAGAAGTATTTGGGGTTACATTCAGCTGGACATGGTTCATCAACACTACAAAGGAATGAAGTCATGAGAGACAAATTTTATGGAACTAGGGACATGGCTTGAACAAACTTGAATCTTACCACCCTAAGGATGCTGCATACCAAATATCAAAAGCATTCATCTGCTGGATCTGAAGAAGATTTTTAAAGAAAATTCCTTATTTTGAATTAAGTTATCATTCGGGCTCCCACAGTGAGCCCAAATATGAACCCAGGGACTTAGCTTGACTTAGCTTGAACAAACTTGAAGCTGACCCCCTAAAGATGCTGCAAGCCAAATATCAAAACATTCCGACTGCTGAATCTGAAGAAGATTTTCAAAGAAAAGTTCCTCATACTGACTAAGTTATAATTCAGGCTCCCACAGGGAGCCCAAATATGGACCCAGGGACTTGGCTTTAACAAACTTGAATCTCACCCCACTAAGGATGCTACACACCACATATCAAAACATTGAGACTGCTGGATCTGAAGAAGATTTTTTAAGAAAATTCCTCATTTCGAACTAAGTTACAATTCAAGCTCTTACAGTGAGCCCAAATATGGACCTAGGGACATGGCTTGAAAAAACTTGAATCTCCCCCCCCCCCCCCCCTAAGGATGCTGCATACCAAATATCAAAACATTCTGACTGCTGGATCTGAAGAAGAAGATTTTTAAAGAAAATTCCTCATTTTGAACTAAGTTATAATTTGGGGTACCACAGTGAGCCCAAATATGAACCCAGGGACTTGGCTTGAACAAACTTGAATCTCACCCCCTAAGCATGCTGCATATCCAATATCAAAAGATTCTGCGTGCTGGATCTTGAGAAGAAGATTTTTAAAGAAATTTGCCAGAAATGCACTAAATTCAAATTTGGGCTCCTATACTGAGCCCAAATATGAACCCAGGGGGCCGATTTGAACAAACTTGAATCAGATCCACCCCACAATGTTGCATACCAAATATCAAAAGATTCTGCCTGTTGGATCTGGAGAAGAAGATTTTTTAAGAAATTTGCCTGAAATGCACTAAGTTCGAATTTGGGCTTCTATAGTGAGCCCAAATATGAATCCAGGGGGCCAATTTGAACAAGCTTGAATCAGACCCATACCAAGATGCTGCATACCAAGTATCAAAAGATTCTGTCCACTGGTTCTGGAGAAGATTTTTTAATAATTTTTCTATAATTCATACGGTGCTATCAGAGTTATGCCCCATAAAGAGCCCCCAAGGGACGTGGCCATTTCATTTGAACAAACATGAATTGCCATATAGTAATGAACATCCACATGAAGTTCCGTGAAAATCAACCAGTGGTTTCAGAGGAGAAGTCGTTTGAAAAATGTTCGCGACGACGGATGATGACGGCTGGCCGGTGAGAAGTTAAGCTCCCTTCGATGAGCTAAAAAAACAATCCTATAATAAATGTGCCCTGTTTGCCACGTCAAAGATGAATGCTGATGCACAAATGCACTAAATTCAAAGGCTGTTGCTGACAGCAACAGTTTTTGACAGAAATGAAAAGAAAATCAATAGTACCTATCTTGGTCACCAAAAAGAACAAGAGGCCCCAGGGGGCCTGAGGGCGCTCACCTGACATGGTAGCCTAAATATCAACCCAGAGAATTGATTTCCACAAGTTGCATCTGCTCCTCCTAAGATAAGCTGAAACCAAATATCCAAATATTCTGACCAGTGGATCTAAAAAAAGATTTTTAAAGAATATTCCTCATATTGAACTAAGTCATAATTCGGGCTCCCACAGGGATCCCATATATGAACCCAGGGACTTGGCTTTAACAAACCTGAATCTCACACCCCTAAGGATTCTGCACACCAAATATCAAAACATTCCGACTGCTGGATCTGAAGAAGAAGATTTTTAAAGAAAATTCCTCATTTTGAACCAAGTTACAATTTGAGCTCCCACAATCAGCCCAAATATGGACCTAGGGACATGGCTTGAACAAACTTGAATCTTACCCCCCTAAGGATGCTGCATAAAAAATATCAAAAGCATTCATCTGCTGGATCTGAAAATTTTTAAAGAAAATTCCTCATTTTGAACTAAGTTGTCATTCAGGCTCCCATAGTGAGCCCAAATATGAACCAAGGGACTTGGCTTGAACAAAATTGAATCTCAGCCCCCCAAGGTTGCTCCATGCCAAATATCAAAACATTCCAACTGCTGAATCTGAAGAAGAAGATTTTTAAAGAAAAATTCCTCATATTGACTAAGTTATAATTTGGGCTCCCACAGGGAGCCCACATATGGACCCATGGACTTGGCTTTAACACACTTGAATCACCCCCCCCCCCCCCCCCCCCCCAAGGATGCTACTCACCACATATCAAACCATTCCGACTGCTGGATCTGAAAAAGAAGATTTTTTAAGAAAATTCCTCATTTCGAAGTTACAATTCAAGCTCCCACAGTGAGCCCAAATATGGACCTAGGGACATGGCTTGAACAAACTTGAGTCTCACCCCCCGAAGGCTGCTGCATACCAAATATCACAAGATTCTGCCTGCTGGATCTTGAGAAGAAGATTTTCAAAGAAATTTGCCTGAAATGCACTAAGTTCGAATTTGGGCTTCTATAGTGAGTCCAAATATGAATCCAGGTGGCCGATTTGAACAAACTGGAATCAGATCCACCCCACAATGTTGCATACCAAATATCAAAAGATTCTGCCTGCAGGATCTGGAGAAGAAGATTTTTGAAGAAATTTGCCTGAAATGCACTAAGTTCGAATTCAAGCTTCTATAGTGAGCCCAAATATGAATCTAGGGAGCCGATTTGAACAAAATAGAATCAGATCCACCCCACAATGTTGCATACCAAATATCAAAAGATTCTGCCTGCTGGATCTGGAGAAGATTTTTTAAGAAATTTGCCTGAAAAGCACTAAGTTCAAATTTGGGCTCCTATACTGAGCCCAAATATAAACCCAGGGAGCCGATTTGAACAAACTTGAATCAGATCCACCCCACAATGTTGCATACCCAATATCAAAAGATTCTGCCTGCTGGATCTTGAGAAGAAGATTTTCAAAGAAATTTGCCTGAAATGCACTAAGTTCAAATTTGGGCTCCTATACTGAGCCCAAATATAAACCCAAGGGGCCGATTTGAACAAACTTGAATCAGATCCACCCCACAATGTTGCATATCAAATATCAAAAGATTCTGCCTGCTGGATCTGGAGAAGAAGATTTTCAAAGAAATTTGCCTGAAATGCAGTAAGTTCAAATTTGGGCTCCTATACTGAGCCCAAATATAAACCCAGGGGGCCGATTTAAACAAACTTGAATCAGATCCACCCCACAATGTTGCATACCAAATATCAAAACATTCTGCCTGCTGGATCTGGAGAAGATTTTTTAAGAAATTTGCCTGAAATGCACCAAGTTCGAAATCGGGCTCCTATACTGAGCCCAAATATGAACCCAGGGGGCCGATTTGAACAAACTTGAATCAGATCCACCCTCCAATGTTGCATACCAAATATCAAAAGATTCTGCCTGCTGGATCTGGAGAAGAAGATTTTTTAATGTTTTTCCCATTGCCTACAGTGTTAAAAGTGCTGACTCAGCACTTTTTCAAAGTCCCGAAACTGTACCCTATGATAAAATCGATGGCAATTTTTTTTTACCAATTCTTTCTGTTGGTCCTAAGGAAGCTTCACACCAAATAAAAATTCTCGGTGCCGTGCAGTTTTGGAGATATGGGCGTTTTAATTTTTTTCTATTTTTAGCTCCTGCGGTTCCCATGGGGCTACGGGAAAAAAAAAATCAGCATAAATTAGGTACTTATGACCCAATAAGCCCTCACATAAAATTTGGTTCAAATCAGCCTCTCGGTTTGGAAAATAGAAATTTTGGGCGGGGCCAAAAATTTTGCCCCTCCCATAACGACGCCAAGTATAGCCCCACAAACTTCTCTTGAACAAATCTGAGTCTACACCTCAAAAGGAAGCTGCACACCAAATATCAAGTCTCTGCTACTGCTGGTTCATGAGAAGAAGATTTTTTAAGATTTCAGCACACTTTTCGGGTGTGGCCCTACCCACGGGTGAGGCAACTTGATTTGAACAAAATCAAATTGCGATGTCATAACAAACTATTATCTCAAATATCAATTAAATTGGTTCAGCGGTTTGGGAGGAGAAGATGCAAACACCATGTTCACGGACGACGGACAGTGAGTGATCACTATAGCTCTCCTGACTGAAAGTCAGGTGAGCTAATAAGAAAATCAATAGTTCCCATCAAGAGATCACGCCAAACAAGCATACCAGGTTTCAAAGCAATCCGATCATAACCGTGCCCCGTAGGGTGTGCTGAAGCAAAATATTGCTGCCTAACTAAACTAAGTTCAAAGGTTGTTGCCAATGGCAATGTTTTCTGACAGAAATGGAAGAAAATCGATACATCCCATCAAAGCATACCAAGTTTCAAAGTGATCTGATCATAAATGTGGCCTGCAGGGTGTCCAAAGGGAAATGTTGAAGCATAACTACACTAAGTTCATTAAAGGTCGTTGCCAGCAGCAATTTTTTTCGATGGAAAAGGAAGGAAATGGATAGCTCCCATCTAGAAGTCACCCCAAACAAGCATACCAAGTTTCAAAGCGATCTGATTATGTGTCCTGTGGGGCGTGCCACAGGAATATATCGATGTCTGACTACACTAAGTTCAAAGGTTGTTGCCAACGGCAATGTTTTTTGATAGAAATAGAAGAAAATATATAGCTGGCATTTAGAGGTCTCCCCAAACAAGCATACCAGATTTCAAAGCAATCTGATCATAAATGTGCCCTGTGGGGCATGCCAAAGGAATACACTGACGTCTGACTAAATTAAAAGGTTGTTGCCAATGGCAATGTTTTTTTACCGCAATGGAAGATAATCGATACATGTAGCTCCCATCTAGAAGTCATTATAAACAAGCACACCAAGTTTTAAAGTGATCCGATCATATATGCGAACTGTCCGGTGTGCCAAAGGAAATGCTGACGGACGAGAAGTGACAGCAATAGCTGAGATGGACTTCATCAGGATGAGCTAATGATGCCCTTTTCCATGAAGTGACAAAACACAGAAAAACAGAGTGCAATCTGACAAACCACAATATAATCAGAGTAAGAGCTTTCATTGATGTACATACATATGATACATACTATAAGTATTCTCACACACCTGATGCTTATTATCATGTAAATGCTATTAGACTAGAGATGTACATTGACTCTGTTATTTCTTCATCAAGTTCATTCCAGGAAACATAATTAACCTTCTAACAGCTCGTGTACATTCTGACACAGAAAAAAACATGAATACAAGTCTTCCAAAACAGTGTGTTTGTATATAGTATACACATTTAACCCATTCGATCCTCATGGTATTTTCCATGTTAGTTCAATGGCATAAACTTTTTGGGGGTTGACCAGTTAATATCTTTCAAGGGCTACACAGTGAAAATATTAAATGGTCTACCCACCAATTCGCTAAGCAGCCATTTACTTTTATACATGTAAGGTTTACAAGGCCCACTTTACATTTTGCGCCAGGCCCACTTTACATTTCACGCCAAACAGGCATTGTTAAATCTCTGCAGGAATCGATGATACTAAAATCAATGGCACACAAGTCATAACTCTTCCCTATCAAACAAAAACAAAGGGGACATACCACTCATGGTCTGTAACTTTCTTTCGTATTTGGAGTGATGCGTACATCAGGCCTCTGTCTTTGTGGCCAACTCCCAATGCTCTTGGAAGATGGGGTTTCTGCCACTGACCACATGCATAGGTACAAAGGAGATCAAAATAGGTATGTTTTTTGCTTGCAAGCAGGGTGTGTATTGTTTTTCAAATTTTGATTAGCAGGTTCTTAGTTTATGGGATAATGATTAGCATTTACCTATGCTTGATTACTCTCGAGTGCCTAATAATAGTTCATGGTGGAAAATTTCCTGAAAATTAATAATAGTATAGGGTCGAATAATAGTATAGGGTGGAAAATTCCGAGATGTGAGCCAGTCGCTATGCTCAGAGCCATTTTTATAACACAGAAGTCTGAAGCTCTTGAAGTGGTGAAAGGCTAAATTACTTTCGGTTATCATAATTTTCACATGGATTTGACTTGTTGCAATTTATGGGAGAGTGCCTACAGACCGTCTCCCATAAATTGCACCAAGGCAAAACTTTATAGACTCATTAATTCTGTTTCAGTGATGGTATGAAGCACATCGACTGGGCACTAGGTCTTGAAATTATGTTAGCAGTACTTCAGAATAAAGCCCAAGTATATGCTTCCAGCTTTCTACCAATTAACATTTCCATTGCATCCTATGTTTACTTGTACATAACATGTACCTTGCTAGTTTGTTTTGGAGAACTTTTTGGGATAAGTGACCGCTCTGCACATTCGATTGCTAAAAATTAATAATCATACAGGGTCAAATAAGGATCATACAGGCGGGAATTTTGTTCGAAAAAAAATAATCACACATGTATGATTATTAGGCAGTCAAGATTAGCAGCTTTGAAGTCATGGTTATTTGAAGACAAAATAAATAGTAAGTAGGGCTGCCATGATTACCGTTTCTCAGAGCCGACTTGTCGGTTGTGATAGTTGACGGTTAGTCAATTAGTCATTCACTTATTACGTCCACGTTATGCTGACACACACTGATGTAAACATTCAAATCCCGTTTTAAATTCTGACACTGTTCTGCGGTTTCTGTTAACACATTGGTTAAACAGAAAGAGTTGAACAACAGGCTAACAGAAATGGTAAACACCACATGAACACAAGCAAATACAGAACTATATAATTTATTCAGAAAAAACACTTGGGAACATCTTCGAGTCAGTTTGTTTAGCACAGCTTGTTTGATACGATTTCTGTGCGAAAGCAGACAAGATTCTCGAAGTTAATCACTCTGTTCAACGAGTGTTTCCTTATTGCCACTCAAAAAATAAGCCCTCACCTCCGTTAAAAAAGTCTTAAAACATGCGGTGTCCCATCATTTCAAGTAATCTAGGGTTGCCCCTTAAGTTAATTCGAATGATGACATCGGTTCTTTGAACTTAAACTTGATATTTCACAAAACTAGTTGTCTTGGCTGACACAGAACTCAACGAGAGGAACAAATCAAATCATTTTATTTACAGCCTGCGACCTCTGACCTTGCCTAGATTAAAAGCCAAGATGGCAGTTTCGAAAAAGGCTTATTGCATACATGCACATGGTTGTCCATAACTTACGAGTGTCTATAACTTAACTGAGAAGATCTTTCATCCCCAAGTTGAGTTGTGATATTGCCTGGAAATCAACTTTTTACAAAAATCTATTTACAGTAACAGTCCCAAGATCTTTAACCTTATGGCTACTGACTTTAAACCTTAAAGCTCCATATTAATTTTACAATACATGTAATTACTAATTGTAGCCAACAATGGTGTAGAAACAAGGGCATGATTATTTATTTATTGGGGTTTCGACAGCCAAGGTCACCATGTGCTGGGCAGTTTTATGGGTGGAGGAAGCCAGAGTAACCAAAGAGAACCACTGAGCAATGGTGAGCAACTGTCAGACTTCCCAACATACTACCAGGGTTAGCATTGGTTGAAGAAAAGTGCACCATCAATGTAAAGTACGGCTTAGTACACAATGCCACCGCCCCCTATGTGAGCAGTTAGGTGTCTTGCTTAAGGACACAACGTGGTTGCCGTAGGTGGGATTCGAACAGAGGACCTCTCGGCTTGCAGTCTGCATCTCTACCTACTGAGCCACTGTGCTCCCCACTGGCATTATAATGTAGTCTACAGATGGAGTTCTCAAGGAAGAAGAAATTTGGGGGCAACTTTTTTAAATCAATATAAAAATGGCGGTTTGGGGCTGTACAGGGAAATAAGACTTAATATCAATATGCTTCTCTTTCCATATGCAATTAGTTTTTGAATGTTCATTTGAGTTGCGAAAAATAGGCCACATGTAGTGTTATCAGGAAACTGAATGAAAGTGTCAATGACACTGTAGCTTAACTTGTGTGTTGTGTTTGATGAAAAGGATAATGTTCAATGTTTATGAAAGGATTATGAAATAAGACAAGAATTGTGATAATTGGGAATATGTTCATTTCTGTTCCCTGTGTGCTGTGTTTATGATAAAAATAATATGAGGTGTACACTGTCCTAAAGAGCTGAGGGGTGGGTTAATATGACCTCACAGTTAATGTATGTGGCCCTCAAAGTTAACGTATATCAACAAAAGTTACCAAGTAACAGTGAAATTATTCCAAAACGAGTCATCCTATCAAGTTACATTAAAATCCCCTCATAAATATGGCCTGTAGACTGTGCTAAAGGTTTTCGGGCTTCGGGCACCTGTAGCCGTCAGTTTCCCAATTGCGTCCAAAGGGGACGTTCTCATCTAGACATTATATGAAGTCAATCTACCAAGTTACAATGAAATCCCTTAATAAATATGACCTGTAGACTGTGCTAATTTTTTTTTTCTTTGGGCTCTGGCAGCCATCATGGTTGAATGATCGCAACCAAAAGGGGACATTCTCATCTGGACACTATTTGGAGTCATCCCACCAGGCTACAATGAAATCCCTTCATAATTATGACCTGTAGACTGTTCTAAAGGTTTTCGGGCTTTGGGCCCCTGAAGCCATCACAGTTGCCCAACCGTGTCCAAAAGGGGACGTTCTCATCTAGACATTATATGAAGTCAACCTACCAAGTTACAATGAAATCCCTTCATAAATATGACCTGTAGACTGTGCTAAATGTTTTCGGGCTTCGGGCTCGGGCAGCCATCAAGGTTGAATGATCGCAACCAAAGGGGACAATCTCATCTGGGCATCATCTGGAGTGATCCTGCAAAGTTACAATGAAATCCCTTCATAAATATGACCTGTAGACTGTGCTCAAGGTTTTTGGGCTTCGGGCACTTGCAGCCATCACAGCTGACCAATCACGACCAAAAGGGGATGTCATCATCTAGGCATTATATGGAGTCAACCTAATAGGTTACAATGAAATCCTTCCATAAATATAACCTTTTACCTATACTAAAGGTTTTTGGGCTCGGGCACCCATCAAGGCTAAATGATCGCGATCAAAATGGGATTTTCTCATCTAGACATTATTTGGAGTCATCCTACCAAGTTACAATGAAATCCCCTCATAAATATGACCTGAAGACTGTGCTAAAGGTTTTCGGGCTTCGGGCACCTTTAGCCGTCACAGTAGCCCAATCATGTCCAAAAGGGGACGTTCTCATCTAGACATTATATGAAGTTAACCTACCAAGTTACAATGAAATCCCTTCATAAATATGACCTGTAGACGGTGCTAAAGGTTTACGGGCTTCGGGCTCGGGCAGCCATCATGGTTGAATGATCGCAACCAAAGGGGACAATCTCATCTGGGCATCATCTGGAGTGATCCTGCGAAGTTACAATGAAATCCCTTCATAAATATGACCTGTAGACTGTGCTCAAGTTTTCGGGCTTTGGGCACCTGTAGCCATCACAGTTGACCAATCACGACCAAAAGGGGATGTCATCATCTAGGCATTATATGGAGTCAACCCAACAGGTTACAATGAAATCCTTCTATAAATATAACCTTTTGCCTATGCTAAGGGTTTTTGGGCTCGGGCACCCATCAAGGCTGAATGATCACGGCCAAAATGGGACGTTCTCATCTAGATATTATTAGGAGTCATCCTACCAAGTTACAATGAAATCCCTTCATAAATATGACCTGTAGACAGTGCAAAAGGTTTTCGGGCTTCGGGCACCTTTAGCCATCAAAGTTGCCCAATCATGTCCAAAAGGGGACGTTCTCATCTAGACATTATATGAAGTCAACCTACCAAGTTACAATGAAATCCCTTCATAAATATGACCTGTAGACTGTGCTCAAGGTTTTCGGGCTTCGGGCACTTGTAGCCATCACAGCTGACCAATCACAACCAAAAGAGGATGTCATCATCTAGGCATTATATGGAGTCAACCTAATAGGTTACAATGAAATCCTTCCATAAATATGACCTTTTTCCTATACTAAGGTTTTTGGGCTCGGGCACCCATCAAGGCTGAATGATCGCGATCAAAATGGAATGTTCTCATCTAGACATTATTTGGAGTCATCCTACCAAGTTACAATGAAATCCCCTCATAAATATGACCTGAAGACTGTGCTAAAGGTTTTCGGGCTTCGGGCACCTTTAGCCGTCACAGTAGCCCAATCATGTCCAAAAGGGGACGTTCTCATCTAGACATTATATGAAGTTAACCTATCAAGTTACAATGAAATCCCTTCATAAATATAACCTGTAGACTGTGCTAAAGGTTTTCAGGCTTCGGCAGCCATCATGGTTGAATGATCGCAACCAAAGGGGACAATCTCATCTGGGCATCATCTGGAGTGATCCTGCGAAGTTACAATGAAATCCCTTCATAAATATGACCTGTAGACTGTGCTCAAGTTTTCGGGCTTCGGGCACCTGTAGCCATCACAGTTGACCAATCACGAACAAAAGGGGATGTCATCATCTAGGCATTATATGGAGTCAACCTTACAGGTTACAATGAAATCCTTCTATAAATATAACCTTTTGCCTATGCTAAAGGTTTTCAAGCTTCGGGCTCGGGCAGCCATCATGGTTGAATGATCGCAACCAAAGGGGGACAATCTCATCTGGGCATCATCTGGAATGATCCTACGAAGTTGCAATGAAATCCCTTCATAAATATGACCTGTAGACTGTGCTCAAGTTTTCAGGCTTCGGGCACCTGTAGCCATCACAGTTGACCAATCACGAACAAAAAGGGATGTCATCATCTAGGCATTATATGGAGTCAACCTTACAGGTTACAATGAAATCCTTCTATAAATATAACCTTTTGCCTATGCTAAAGGTTTTTGGGCTCGGGCACCCATCAAGGCTGAAGGATCATGGCCAAAATGGAACGTTCTCGTCTAGACATTATTTGGAGTCATCCTACCAAGTTACAATGAAATCCCCTCATAAATATGACCTCTAGACTGTGCTAAAGGTTTTCGGGCTTCGGGCACCTTTAGCCGTCACAGTAGCCCAATCATGTCCAAAAGGGACGTTCTCATCTAGACATTATATGAAGTCAACCTACCAAGTTACAATGAAATCCCATCTGGAGTGATCCTACGAAGTTGCAATGAAATCTCTTCATAAATATGACCTGTAGACTGTGCTCAAGGTTTTTGGGCTTCGGGAACTTGTAGCCATTCACAGGGGCCTACGTGGGACTGGACTTACAGCTGCAGACAGCAAAATCTAGTAGCCAACTTTTGATGAAGTTCTCTTTATAGTTACAGTCCTGTGACCTTTGACTATGTGGCCACTGGCTTCAAAATCAATAGGATTTTTCTCTTTCCATATGTGATTACTTTCTGCACGTTTGAGCTGTGATAAACAAAACTAGTGTTATCATTTGGAAACCAAAAAGTGCTATTTTCAATAACAGTGACTTTGACATTTGGCCAATAAACTTGAAAATCAATAGGGTTCTTTTCCTTCGGAGAGGGTATCAGCCCTATAAGTTTGAAGGACCTATATAACTAGAACTAAAGCGAGAAATTAGCTGAATACAAAGTATGGATGCCCACCCACCTGCATCATACCACCAATTTGACTTCAGCACAACTCAACTGAAAAATGTGTATATTTCTTCACTTTTAAACATTTTTTGCTATAATCTGATTGCGCGCTTTCAAGATTAAAAAAACATTGCAATGATGCCATAATCTTTGGTCACACTGTGCACTTGAAACAATCAAACCATCCAAGTTTAGGTTTTCATTGTTGCATCGTTTGTTTGGCATGTGCAGTCCAGGCAAAATATACATTTACATCTTCTTAAAATTGAATGAGGCAGCCATCCAACTACTATATACAAAACAATAATTGTTTTGAGTTTCACTCAGTTGAGTGAAAGTGTGCCAATAAGTTTCAAGTTAAGCCTAAACTATCTGTATCTTATTACATGTACTTATAATTCTTTTCCAATTTCCACTTTGTCTGAAAATTCCTCTAAAAACACCCCCACATTTCTTTATACCAAGAAAACATGTTCAACTCTTGCAACACACAAGAGACTGATCAGTGGTTCATGATACACAGGCCTGGAAATAATTTTTTGGGGTGCATCGGTCATAATAACCGGCTCCATAATGATCGGATTGGTCATACAGTAACCCGGGTCAGTCATATTTTTTGGCTTCCAAATCAAACATTAACTAGGGCAAAACCCATGTATATATTGGGCTAACGTGGTAACGATATACAAAATATTAGGGCCTACCTGTGTTCAATTTTATTGAAATGACACTTAACTTTTATAACAATAAACTGCATGACAGGGATGTCTTCAGTCCACAAATCACTTTTTTTTTCTTAAAACGTAACAACTGGACTCCAATGCGACAATTTTCATGTGTATTGAAAGAGGCTCAAACACCACCTTCACGCAGGACGACGGACGACGGACGACAGACGACGGACAACGAGTGATAAGAAAAGCTCACCCTGACTTTCAGTCAGGTGAGCTAAAAATCAAATACCAACATGAAAGCCTCTAATTTGAAAAAAGGTTGTTGACCTTTTTAACAAAACTCGTCATTTCAGTTATTTTTAAAAAATTTTACAAATATTTTTTAAAAAATCATACCATGTGATCCCCACATAATATGGTTTTGTATAAATGTTTTGAATTTTTTTTTTTTTTTACCTGCTTAATTTGTAAATCATGCGGACAGAATTTCTTAGGTAAAGGGATAATGAAGTATACAGAGTTAGGTTTCAAGTTCATACAAACGGTCTATGACCTGTTTTTGGCAAGAATTGTGGGTGGGACTTCCTCATAGACATATCCAGATCAAACTGTCACTAAACAAGCAACATTCCATTGTGGATATTTTAATGTTTTCACTTTACCTGAACACATCAGACACATGCATACATGTACATGCAGTTTAAATTTGAATGTATGATCAGAGATTGTTCATTACATTTATGGGCAATGACAATTAATTGCTGAACCTTCAATTAATGGTGGTGATGAGTCAACTATAAAAAATGACAGTCACCACAGCCCCAATAGTTGAATCTCGGACCATCCATTGAGTTGCCCAGTATCAAATAACCCTGTACGGACTGTTAATCAAAATTATCCTACAGAACCTGTCAGCTTACAAGTAAAATGGTTAACATTTCAGTTGGTCTCTATTGGGAACTGACATTCAAACTCAAGGTGGTGGCAATCTAGCCTTAGTTGTATGTTTGCAGAAGATGAGAATCAAATCTTCTGCAGCAGACAAACTCAGTTGCATTTTTCCTGTTTCAGAAGATGGGTACAAGTATATTAAAATTATGGAACAGATTATATTGACTGGTTGTATTAAAAGTAAACTGGACAAATTACATAACTTATTCCAGAGAGTAATGAATGTTTCCCATCATTTATTTTGGGACTTACATATTACAAGAACTCTGATAACACCTCAGTAACATAAAATAATGGGAATCTAGAATTCCTATGCAAAAAAACATTTCCTCTGAACATCTGATATTACTGACATTTGCTGTAGTATGAAGCAAGTGGAGTATAGCTCTGGAATGAGGAATGCTGTGGAATTATACAAATGTATAGTCAGACAGTGTTTCTGGAGGCAACATACAATGTAGATTCAACACCCTACAATACAGGCCTTCAGGGTCTACTTTGGGAACAACGGGATGCAGATCTTTAAATTTCCCTAATTACTGATTGTAATCACTGTGCCCAAAATATGACAACATGCACAAATTAGGGGGTTTATTTGAATAATTTTCTGGATAAAAGTATCCCAAACTGTCCATATAAACTCCCAATTTCAAAACTGAGTTGAACAGGGAAACTGGAGCCCCAGATGCTAAGAAAAGGCTAGTTTTGGGTCTATATTTTCAAAATTTTCTCCTACTAGGCCAAACCATGGTCAAGACGAAGGGTCCTGTGCTCCATAGCCATTGTGCCCAAAGCTGGACAACTTAAATGACGGACAGGGCAGGTCTGTCGATTTGAGGTGAATGGCCATTTGGGTCACGAGGAGGTTACCTAAAATGAAAAACGTGAACGAAAAACGGGTCGCACCAAACTGTTTCTGGGTCACGAGAAATTTTCTCCAAGTTGAAAATCTAGTACGAATGAATGGTGGAATGATGAGCATTGACCATTCATCAGCAATCCTTCAGGCAGATGGCCAACAGAACAGCTATCCTTCAAGCAGATGCATACGCCTATGCCGAAGATTGGTTGATGCTCAACATGATTTTAAACTGTTGATCACATTAGGGATGCAGGACAGGTTCAAAATCAAGAAATGGCAATAATTCACATCTCTGCCACAATTAGTGATTATGGATGCCATACTCCTCTGCAGCAATGCTAGCCCATGCCAAGATTAGGCTATAATTGCAACTGATTTGTAACTGAATTGCTGAAACACAGCCTCATTATTGTTCCTAAGGATTTATCTTTATTCATCAGGATATTGCACTTAGGAGCAAGAACTTGGCTATGCTACAACAGTTCATATATCAGCATAATTGTAATACATATATATTAAGGTTACCCAGCGGGTTACCTGAATCAAGTACAGGAGAACGAATGATAGGCTACTAAAGCTCAGACCAGGTGAGCGATAAATGGGTTGCGCAAAATTCCGAAAACAGCAGGCCTGAACATCAATATTTGACGACCAAAAATCGCTATTAAACTTTTTCACTCATAAGCTGTTTTGGTGGTAAAGAAATGTCAAATGTCATCTGCTAGTCAAGTTAAGAAGAGGGTTTAGTAAAGAGCTCAGTGTCATCTAACAGCCCATTTCTACTGTTACACGTACTTACTCATTCATTAACTCCTTGCATGCTACTGGCGGATATTTCTGCCCAGGATACAAAATCGCTTGCCAATGTAATATGTATAATTTGGGCACATTTAACCAATTTTGCTCGCTATAAATTCAATGCACTTTTTGACCAATGATTTCTCAATTTAAATTTAAATGAACTTTTTCTTGAATCTAGTCATGGCTGCTTCATAGCAGCCATGACCAGATTTGATAAAAAAATGGAGCTGGGAGGTTAACCGTAACCACGAGTTTGGGATCAGTGTGTGAGACTACCAAAAATCGCAACCGCGTTCCAATAAACACAACCGTGAATTTGGTTTTACATTCCAGTGCATTCTGAAAGAAATAAAACAAATATCGAGTTACCAAAATGACCATGTATTCACTTAAAGGCAATATATACACATTTGCTGGCCACTGTCAATCATTTCTATGTATATGTATATGTTTGAATGAAATTAAAAGACAAAACTGTTCGCTGCTGTACACTATACTTGCACCAATGACATTTTCAAGACAGTAGTAAGCCAAGATTTCAGCAGGCACTCTCCAATGATTTATTATAAAGTAAATTTATGTGAAGTAAGTGTCATTTGCTACTGAGTGCGTACCGATTCTGCATAAAGAATAGAAAGATTGGAGTACTCTCAATTTTCAGTTAAATTGATGGTGGCTTCCAGCACTCTACCAATTATTTCTGATATCCATGTTTTCTTCCCTCACCATTTTAAAAAAATTAAAACCAAATAAAATTGAAAATTAGGCAAAAGATTGAACTCAATTAAACAAGCTGCAATGGTAGCAAGAAAAATCCAAGGACATTCAAGGAGGCTGACACCTTTTCAAGAAAATTTCAAGGGCATTTTCTGAATATTGCAAATTCAAGGAGTTTGGCTTAATACAGACTTGAAGTGCACTCATAAAATACCATCATGTGAAATGCAGCAGATACAAACATCGTTAACTAAAGGTAAATTTCTGCATTTAATGGAAAGAATGTAGTTGTGAAGGTGTAACAAAATGAGCATGTACACTAACTGCATGTAATTTCTTTTAATTATTAGTATTTACTTTATGTGTTAGCATGCATTAAGTAAGAAGCTCATCTGGACTGCACATGTTATCGCAACTGAGCTACATCAGTGCACCTATACATGTAGGAAGATCTAACTCAACAGTGAATAACACAATGTGTATTTATTCACATGTTATAAACAAACTGTTGTGGTGTTGCAGTCAACAGAGGGTCTTTATCTGATCCTAAAACCACACCCAATTTATACAGCACAGTAATGCTAGCTGAACCTCTCGGAACAATAAAAAAATAACAACACACAATGGTGATGTGAAACAGATCCACAAAGTGATACCTACAAGAGCAAACTGTTCACCCAACTACCTTCAGGGTCTCTAAATACCTCCATCGACTCTTGAAAAAAGCAGGAAACAGATGATTTTACCAGAAATGGTGTTTTCAAAGGTTGTAAGGTTTCAAAAATTCAATTTCGTTCAGTTATGGGTTTGCATTTTGAAAAATAAGTTTCCTTAACCCCTAGTCACTGATGTCAAAATACCTAAATTTCAAGTACAGTGGAGACCTGTTAATTGAATAGCCACTTTGCCAAGGAAAACAAGTGTTTGACCACCGAGGTGGTATTAGTCCCCTACGGCGCTTTTGAGACATAAGGTGTTTTTGTCACAGAAGACACAAGAGTATATAAGCATCTTGTATTTTGAAAAAAAAATATTGAGCGTGCATAATCCCCTCACAACCCTTTATCCATGTACCATATATGAAAGGTGTAGCTTGAACCATGTTGGAGGGAGGGGTGGTAACATAAAATAGAGAAAAAAGCTTAAAAAACACAACAAAAATGGCCGCCATTCTGCCATCTTGGATTTTGAAAAATAAATATTGAATGTGCATCATCCCCTCAGAACCATTTATCCATGTAGAAAATATGAAAGGTGTAGCTTGAAGCATATTAGAGGGAGAAGTGGTAACATAAAAACAGACAGACAGACAGACAGACAGACAGATGTTAGATTTTGAAAAAAAAAAAATATTGAGCGTGCATAATCCCCTCACAACCCCTTTATCCATGTACCATATATGAAAAGTGCAGCTTGAACCATGTTGGAGGGAGGGGTGGTAACATAAAATAGAGAAAAAAGTTTAAAAATCACAACAAAAATGGCCGCCATTCTGCCAACTTGGATTTTGAAAAATAAATATTGAATGTGCATCATCCCCTCAGAACCATTTATCCATGTACCAAATATGAAAGGTGTAGCTTGAAGCATATTAGAGGGAGAGGTGGTAACATAAAAACAGACAGACAGACAGATGGACAGACAGACAGATGTTTGATTTTGAAAAAAAAATATTGAGCGTGCATAATTCCTCACAACCCCTTTATCCATGTACCATATATGAAAAGTGCAGCTTGAACCATGTTGGAGGGAGCAGTGGTAACATAAAATAGAGAAAAAAGCTTAAAAAAACACAACAGAAATGGTTGCTATGGCGCCATCTTGAATTTTGGTAAAAAAATATTGAATGTGCAACATCCCATTACAACCCTCTATCCATGTGCCAGATATAAAAAGTGTAGCTTGAACCATGTTGGAGTGAGGGGTGGTAACATAAAATAGAGAAAAAAGCTTAAAAAACACAACAAAAATGGCCGCCATGCCACCATCTTGGATTCTGAAGACAAAATATTGAATGTGCATCATCCCCTCCCAAACCTCTATCCATGTGCCAAATATGCAAAGTGTAGCTTGAACCATGTTGGTGGGAGGGGTGGTAACATGAAAATAGAGAAAAAAAAGCTTAAAAAACACAACAAAAATGGCCGCCATTCCGCCATCTTGGATTTTGAAAAAAAAATTTTGAGCGTGCCTCATCCCCTCAGAACCATTTATCCATGTATCAAATATGAAGGGTGTATCTTGAACCATGTTGGTGGGAGAGGTGGTAACATGAAAATAGAGAAAAAAAGCTTAAAAAACACCATAAAAATGGCCGCCATTCCGCCATCTTGGATTTTGAAAAAAAACTTTTGAGCGTGCATCATCCCCTCAGAACCATTTATCCATGTACCAAATATGAAAGGTGTAGCTTGAACCATGTTGGTGGGAGGGGTGGTAACATGAAAATAGAGAAAAAAAAGCTTAAAAAACACAACAAAAATGGCCGCCATTCCACCATCTTGGATTTTGAAAAAAAAAATTTGAGCGTGCATCATCCCCTCAGAACCATTTATCCATGTACCAAATATGAAAGGTGTAGCTTAAAGCATGTTGGAGGGAGAGGTGGTAACATAAAAAACAGACAGACGGACGGATGGATGGACGGACGGACGGAGTGCAATCCTATAGTCCCCTTACGGTTCCCGTAGGGGACTAATTATTCAATTAACAGGATTATTCAATTAACAGGGACTGTGCCACTTTCCTGTATTCTAGAGATAAACTTAGCATTTATTCTGTTATATTTCGTTTGAGAGAGCCGCGGTGGCTCAGTAGGTAGCGGTGCAGGCTGCAAGCCGAGAGGTCCTCGGTTCGAATCCCATCTGCGGCAACCACGTTGTGTCCTTGGACAAGACATTTCATCTCCATTGCCCACGTGGGGGCACGACGACGCCGTGTACTAAGGCGTACTGCACGTCGATGGTACGCATGTCTTCAACCAATCTAACCCTGTCTGTGCTGCAGTGCGGAGTTACGATGTTGGGGAGCTGGCAGCTGCTCGGCGTTGCTCGGTGGTTCTCTCCGGGTACTCCGGCTTCCTCCACCCATAAAACTGCCACGGTCATGATTACCCATTGTGCATAAATATGTGACCTTAAACATAAATAAATAAATAAATAAGTTTGAGAGAGCTCCCTGAGCTCTGTCAAACAAGATATAATATACTACTCAAATTTTGCTAAGCACCAAATATTTGACACATCATTGTGAAATTTGCTTATGACATATTTGTGATATTTTTGTTGGATATGATTGAGGAATGTATTAAGATGGTCCCAAGCATTTACATAAGCTCTCTTGACAGGCAGACTTTTCGTGACAGTCATGGAAAGCATGTACCCCTTGATTTTCATGATGTTTTCGTGTACTGTCTACATGTACATGACATGTTTTGGGAATTCAATTCAAGCATTTACATAAGCTCTCTTGACAGGCAGACTTTTCGTGACAGTCATGGAAAGCATGTACCCCTTGATTTTCATGATGTTTTCGTGTACTGTCTACATGTACATGACATGTTTTGGGAATTCAATCTTCATTTCAACACAAACCCTTGTGATTTAATGATTGAATATGGCAAATGCAAATATGAGAAGACATTTGTCTGAAGCAGAAAAGTGGCAGGCTGTAGGGATCTTGGAGCAAGGGGCTACCCAGCTACCCATCATCAGGTTGGTGAAGCCCTTGGTGTGCACTATACGGTGATCACCAGAGCCTGGGCAAGATTTCAGCAGTATGGCACACCAGTAAGACGGCATGGTAGACAGGGCAACATCTGCAGCTGAAAACCGTTTTTTGATCATTCAGGCCCGAAGGAATCGCTTTGCCACAGCAACCCAGCTTTGCAGTGACTTTCAGAATGCATCTGGGATAAATGTTTTGGCGCAGACTACCCGGGCAAGGTTGCACGAAGGTGGTCTCCAATCGAGACGACCATGTATTCGCATTACGCTGTCCCGCAACCACCGCCAGGCACGATATGAATGGGCCATGGACCATGTTGTATGGACCAGAGAAGATTGGCGACGTGTCATTTTTACGGATGAGTCAAGGTACTGCCTAGACCACAGAGATAGGCGTTCTAGGGTAAGGAGAAGACCAGGAGAGCGATTCCATGCAGCCAACATTGCTGAGCATGACTGCTATGGTGGAGGGTCAATCATGGTCTGGGGCAGCATCAGCAGGGATGGACGTACAGAGCTCTGTGTCCTTGAACGTGGTACATTGACTACACAGCGGTATATTGATGAGATCCTGGATGTCCACGTCAGATTGTACGCAGGTGCAGTGGGTGATAGATTCATTCTGATGGACAATAATGCCAGTCCTCATGTTGCCCATGCTGTCGGGGAATACCGACAGAGGGGGGGGGGGGGGGATTGAGCATATGGACTGACCAGCAAGTTCCCCTGACCTCAGTCCAATCAAACATGTCTGTAATGAGTTGCAGCTTGCAATTTCAGCCAGTCCAGTCCAGCCAAGAAGTGTCCAAGAGCTTGGTGCCATGCTGGTCCAAGAATGGAACAACATCCCACAAAGAACCACCAGGAACCTGATTGAGAGGATGAGAAGGTGTTGTCAAGCTGTAATTAACAGTAATGGACTAATGGGTCTCCTACTCAATACTGAACCCATAACAGTTCGCTCTGTCAACTTTTTGGCAAATTGAAAAATTTCCTCTTTTACCAATAATATCCATTTTCCATGGTTATCGTAATCAAAAGCTAAAATATAATGTCAAACACAAATAAAATCTTAATTTCTGTACTTAAATCATTAAAGATATAATTAAATAAAAAATATATACACTTTTCATCACAATATTTCAACTAAAACGTAAAACAGGTAGTTGGATATACTTGGTGCTTAGCAAACTTTGAGTAGTATAGATTAAATGCCTGTATTGGATGTACTGAGGCCAAATAGGTCTATAAACAAAGGAAAACTAGGGGGAGTCAGTGTAATTTCTCGACAGGTTACAAGATTTTTATTCAATTAACAGGAGTTTACTCTAAAACCTATTTTCAATTAACAGGTCAAATTTGTAGTGGAAGTATGATAAATGGTTTTGTGTTTGGAAATTATATTCAATTAACAGGGTTATTCAGTTAAGAGATATCCAATTTAGTGGATTCCACTATACAAATTGTCCAATAGCAATATTTTACAATTATGCAAATAGGAATTCAACCAATTCAACCTTCTTGGACAAAAGCTTAAAGTACAATCACTTGAGTAAGCACAGTTCAACAAAAGAGTTAACTGGTGGGGTGCTGGAAGCTCATATTTGGGCTTTAATCCGAACCACGGTGACCCCACCTAAAAGGGCCCTTATTCAATAAACATGTTTCATTCTATCTTTGAAGTGAAATTATTTAGTCTGTATGGATTTGCCCTGTTACAATTTATGGAAGAGTTTAGGGAGAGTTTGTTTTATTTATTCTATCCATCGGAGGAGAGATAATTTATTTATTAGGGTTCAACAACACTTTAACAGCCAGGGTCATATCGTGTTGGTGACAGTTTTATGGGTGGAGGAAGCTGGAGTATCCGGAGAGAACCACCGAGCAATGACGAGCAGCTGCCAGCTCCCAAAATTCGTAACTCTGCACTGCAGCACAGGCAGGGTTAGATTGGTTGAAGACATGCACACCATCGACATGCAGTACGCCTTAGTGCCCCCATGTGGACTATCAGGGTGAAGTGCCTTGCCCAAGGACACAACGTGGGAGTCCGAATTGATCGCTCAAGACGGTCACCCATCCAAGGACTAACCGGGCTCGACGTTGCTTAACTTCGGTGATCGGAGGAGAACCGGTTACCACAATGCCACCGTGCCCCCGGAGGAGAGATAAAACCTGGATACCAGGCTGATCAACATTTCCATTAACACTGTCACTGTGAACTTTGAAATTGTGAATATTAATGAGCTGTTTAATGACAATGAAGTCATGTCACTTTTGGTGCCACTTTGAAAAATGACACCTAGCGATCAAGTTTGAATATTTTTTTTACAAACATTATCCCAGAAATTAATAATGAATTAAAATAAATATATTTATATGTTAACCCTTTTTAGATCTGTGTTTCCCATGCATCACATCAGAGGAAGTTGAGGGGTATGTATGTACATACGGTTGAGAAAGAGAAAGAGAAGCCTGCACAACAATAATCCATTCAGACATTAATAATGACTGTTTTAATACATGAACATTAATAACTAACACAAACACAGCACTGGGCATATCTATTGACACTAAAAATCCAATAGTTCATAAGAAGAACCAAACAATGGAGAACAAAACACATAATATTTTGACCGAACAGCGAATGATTCGCAATCTGACCAAATTTTTCTGTCTGTTTTCATACTAACAGTACTGCAGTGCAAGAGACTTTCTACAGTGATGAAACTTACTTGTGAGTCTCGGCACGGAAACAAATCTCATAACTGTAGAGGCATTTTGGAGAATTATATTTATTTATTAGTGTTTAAGGTCACATACTTCTTGTTATATAGCCCCATATTATATTGAGATTGATATTTCCTTAGTTGATAATTCTTTGAGTATGTTATTTTTCTGCATTTTCTGACTGGTCTGACTCATTTGCACTGAGTGACCTTTGTTTACATCTTTGTTACACTAATCTATTGTACATATAGCTGTTGATTGTTTAAGTAGGTCAAGGACCTTGTTTACCTGAATTATGACAGAATCACCTAGAAACTAATAGAACTTTGCAGAAACTTCCTCTTCTGGGACATTCTATCTGGGTACTATATATGTAAAGTTTTGTCAACAGAATTCAGAAACTTTTTTTTAGAAGGCCATTTCAGAAAGACTCACTTCAGTTGTTTTCCATTGGAGATTATTATTGTTCCAGGACAGTGCATTTATTATAGAAGCAGTGCTTCTTTGTGAATTTGGAAGATTGATTCCAAAAGAGAATTTTGAAGAAAATTTGTTCGACTTGGAAAAGAGAATTCATACTTTCTGTTTGTTGTTTGTTGGTGGTTAACGTCACATATTTATGCACAATGGCTAATCGTGACACAACATGGAGATGAAGTCAAGTTTAGTCAATCGTTGACCAACATGTTGCCCATTTTAGAGGACTTTCACCCCAAGCATTGGTGACTGGGTCCTATTTTACTAGTAAAGCGGAACTGGTTTACAACAGTAAACAAGTGCTGCTTACTTCCCGGGGTTCCCACAGGGAACATACTTTCTGTGAAACAGAATAATATTATTTTGTGAAAAGCCAGGATTCTACTGGATTATTTGGAAATTACCTGTGGTGCCAAAACTTCTTGGATTTTTACTCCATTTGAATTTTGCGGAGCATTTTATTATATTTTATTGGAGACAGCTGAAATTTCTAAGTGAAAATTTTATTACAAATATATGGGATACTGTTTCTGAAGACACATTCTTGGATTTAATACTACCAGCTGGAAAATATCTTCACAAATTTCTTCACCACTGGATTACTGGATTCTGTCAAACTGTACTTTGGACTAATTCAATAATTGATAAGTACCACTGTTTTTATTTTCTGTAAACCAATTAATGTAAAAGATCTTTGTATCGTTTTTTTCATATTAATTTTTTTTAATTAAATTTCAGAATAATTGAATTCATAGTTATTGTTGCTGATTCTCAGATTTCTTTCTGTTACCAACATCAATAATATTTCCATACCATAACATTCTGCACAATGGGCTAATCATGACCACAGCATGGAGATAAAGTCAAGGTCAGTCAATCATTTATACCTCATGTTGCCTATTTTAGAGGGCTCACATCCCAAGCATTAGTGACTGGGTCCTATTTTACCAGTGAAACAGAGCTTGTTTACCAGGTAACAGTAAACAAGCACTGCTTCACTTCCCGGGGTATTTTGCGGGAAATTTGGGGACAGCAAAATACATGTACTCCATAATGAGTAGACAAACTGTAAAAAATCAGTTTCTTATTGTTGAATTCTGATGGAAAATCAAGGAAATCAGTTTCCTGGTTTCCCATAAAAAAAACAATTACAGTTGAATCCTGTTAACTAAATAGCCATTTTGCCAATGAAAATTATTCAGTTAAAAGAAGTATTCAATTAATTGGGATTGTGTCACTTTCCTCTATTCTAGAGATAAATGTAGCATTTATTGTATTATATCTTGTTTGACAGAGCTCCATGAGCTCTGTCAAATAAGACATAATAGATTAAATGGCTGTACTGAGGCCAAATAAGTCAAAACAAAGGAAAACTGGGGAGAGTCAGGGTAATTTCTCGACAGGTTGTAAGATTTTTTATTCAATTAACAGGAGTTTACTCTATAACCTATATTCAATTAACAGGTCAAATTTGCACTGGAGGTATGGTAAATGGTTTTGTGTTGGGAAATTATATTCAATTAACAGGGTTATTCAGTTACTAATAAGAGATATCCAATTAAGTGGGCTCCACTGTACTGATCGCAAATGCAATCAATCAGTAAGTTCTTGTCACCAGACAGATGAAGGAGATGAAAAGGAATTGTCCTTTTATTGGGTAACAAGTAATTATATGTACATGTTTATCATACTTATCAAGATGTTACATGTTTAATTATATAAATATAGGAATGTAAGTGTCATTACCTATAATGCAGAACAAAACACTGTAATAGCGAAACTGATACTAAATATGTACTGTTGACAAATGTAAGTGACACCAAACCAGTTTTGGGTTATTTGTGGCAATCTACAATTCTAATTTATCACAATACAACAAACAATACAGCTGGTACCCAAATGGAATGCGAGTTATGCATGAGCAATTTATTACTGCAGAGCTCTTGA
Organism: Pictodentalium vernedei; assembly: GCA_031216915.1. Taxonomy (NCBI): domain Eukaryota; kingdom Metazoa; phylum Mollusca; class Scaphopoda; order Dentaliida; family Dentaliidae; genus Pictodentalium; species Pictodentalium vernedei. The sequence goes on from CM062292.1 coordinate 334,851,798, forward strand.
CTCGATTTTGTTAAAGAGATAATTTGACTTACGATTTTTTTTGGCAATGTAAATTTTACCAAAAAGAAACATTTGCAAAATCTAGTTTAACCCATAAAGGCCTAACCCTGACAGTAAAATGTTTTAATTGGTTGAGAGCTACAAGCCACGTTAGTGATTTTGCACTGTATGGTTTAGTTTGTTGTTTGCTCGGCAACAGAAGAACAATTTTTACATTAAATGGTTTGGTTATGATTTATTGGAGAGTGCCTGTTGTAACAAAACAATTATATGTATTTATGAACCAAAATATTGCTAAACCTAGGCTACACTTGCCAGCATGGAATCGTAGGAAAAAAAATACCCATGTTTCAGATCACCTCTGATGCCCCCGAACTATGACCTTGATATGTGACCTTGACCTACAAAAAAACTTTTGCACGGCACATCGTCTCCCCTTAAGCAACATGTATGTCAAGTTTCAACAAAATCCAACGAAGCATCTCAAGATTTATGGCGTGAACACAAAAATCTTCCTGATGGACAAGTTGGATAGGCCGACGGAAATGACAAACACTCTATGCCACCGAAAAAAAATTGGGGGGGGGGGGGGGAGGAGGGGGGGCATAAAAATAAAATTTAGCACTCAACCAGTTAAAGCAACAAAACAGGTTTCCCAACTGCCATTAGGTAAACTTTAGTTATATGTAAGTACATAGGCAGTTGTTTCTAGCCTAGGCAAGTCTTGGCAGTCTACAGTATGGGTAGAGTGGATTGTAACCAAATCACCCATGGAGTGGATTATCACCCAAAGTATCATTTTCAAAAATTTTCCATACGGACAAAAAACACAATGTTTAAGACAATGGACCTCCGAGTGTAACTCCCGAGTGTAACCCCCCCCCCCCCCCCCACCCACTACCACACCCTAACCCCCTGTATTCCACATTTTAAAAAAAAACACTCCCAAGTCAACAAGGGCAACAACTTTACCAAAATCAGTCTGGTAGATCCCAAAATAACGGGAACAGGTTCCCATGCAGACTAATCTCTGTGCAAATTTTTTAAAAACATAACCTAACAAGAGCATCACTGACTGGGTGATCGCATCAGTATATGGCCGCTTAATGTAAATTCAGTCATTTTGCATTGCAATATATACCCCATATATTTCAAATGCAGCATAATGTACGAAGAGAACTAGAATGAAAGTGTCAATGGCACTGTAGCTCAACTTGACTGTGTGTAGTGTTTGATGAAAAGGATAATGTTCAATGTTTATGAAAGGATTACGAAAAAAGACATGAATTGTGATAATTGAGAGTATGTTAATTTATGTTCCCTATACGGTATGTTTTCAATAATAATAATTTGAGGTGTAGACTGTGCTAAAGTTATTTTTTATTGATTTATTTATTGGGGTTTAACAACACTTTTGACAGCCATGGTCGCCTCGTTAGTCCTCGTGTCAGACAGTTTTTATGGGTGGGGGAAGTAGGAGTACCCGGAGAGAACCACCTAGCAATGGCGAGCAACTGTCAGGATCCCCAACATACTAACTCCACACATGCAGGGTTAGCATTGGATGAAGACAAGTGCACCAACAACGTGTAGTACGCCTTAGTACACAATGCCATCGGGCCCCCTATGTGGGCAATGGGGCTGAAGGGTTTTGCCCAAGGAAACAAAGTGGTTGCCGCAGGTGGGATTCAAACCAAGGACCTCTCGGCTTGCAGCCTGCACCTCTACCTACTGAGTTACCGCACCTCCAAACTGTGCAAAAGAATTGAGGCCTGGCTTTATCTGGCCTTCACAGTTAATGTATGTCAACCAAAGGTACCAAGTTACAGTTAAATTATTCCAAAACAAGTCATCCTACCAAGTTACAGTGAAATCTCTTCATAAATATACATGTAACACGTAGACTTTGCTAAAGGAATCAAGGTAATGTGATGGTTCGGAGGTCATGGTTGACCAATCAAGACCAAAAAACAAGTTACAGTAAAATTCCTTCATAAAAACCAGTAAACAGTGCTAAAGGAATCTAGGTCACGTGACCAGGCGGCGGTAACTGCTTACTGATCATGACCAAAATAGGACAGTCTCATCTTGACATCATACCGAGTTATCCTCCCAAGTTAAATGAAATCGCTTCATATGAACTGCAGACTGTGCTGAACAAATCTAGGTCACGTGCCAGTGCAGCTGTCACGGTTGACTTATCACAGCCAAAATAGGATTTTTCATCTAGACATTATACTGAGTCATCCTACTAAGTTACAATGAAAACCCTTCATAAATATAACCTGTAGACTGTGCTAAAGGTTTTCAGGTTTCAGGTCCACATAGCCGTCAAGCTGACCGGTCTCAACCAAAAGGGGACGATCTCAACTAGACATAAAATAACCATCTTGGATTTTTGGTAATTTTTGCTAGTCCATGCAATAACGAAAATGAAATCCACCGTAGGTCGTATTTTTTAGTGGATTAATTGTGACAAGAGGAAGGTTCCTTTCGATAATCAATTTCCTGCCATATCCAGTATGGCCACAATGGCAGCCATCTTGGATTTTTTGTGATTTTTGGTTTTCCGTGCAATAACTTTAAAAAATAAAGTTTCTGCAAGGTGAATCGGTGGATGTGAATTTTTAAAGCACCTACATGTAGGAGATTCTAACTTTTGGATCTGAAGAAGATATTCCTTATATTCCGTAGGTTGAAATTCGGGCTCCCATATGGCTCAGATATGAAGCCATGGACTTAATTTGAACAAACTTGAAACTTCCCCCCATGCAGATGCTGTTCACCAAGTATCCAAAGATTCTGACTGGTTGATCCTACCAAGTTACAATGAAATCCCTTCATAAATATGACCTGTAGACTGTGCTAAACATTTTTGGGTTTCGGACTCGCGTGGCCGTCACGTTTAACCATTCGCAACCAAAAGGTGATGTTCTTATCTGGACACTACACATGACCTCAAACCTGCATATGAAATTTTGTGATGATTGGACAAGAACTACAGGTTGTTGCCTGTGCTAAAGAAAATGTGAACAGAATGAGACTGACAGACTTCCGCATGCCTGATGGCAATAGCTTATCTTGACTTTCTAAAGTTTAGCGAAAAATTTTGATCTATTGGTCAATATTTTTTAAAGTTATTGCCCGAAAAGCAAAAATCATAAAAAATCCAAGATGGCTGCCATGGTGGCCATATTGGGGATATGGCAGAAAATTGATTATTTAAAGGAACCATCCTCTTGTCACAAATAATCCACCAAAAAATAGGTCCAAAATGGCTGCCCAGTTGCCATATTGAATATGGCAGATAACTGATTAACGAAATGAACCCACCTCTCGTCACCACCAATCCACCACAAAAATAGGATACACAGTGTATTTCATTTTCATGTTATTATACAGAGAAGCAAAAATGACAAGAAATCCAAGATGGCCACGGTGGCCATAGGGGATATGGCAGAAAACAGATTATCAAAAAGAACCTTCCTCTAGCCATCACTAATCCACCACAGAAAAATATGATCTGTAGTGCATTTAATTTTCAAGTTTATTGCCCATGCCAGCAAAAGTCCCTCTAAGGAAGCTGTATACCAACTACCAGGAGATTCTAACTGTTGGATCTGAAGAAAATGTTAAAAGAATATTCCTAAGGTTGAAATTTGAGCTCCCATATGGCTAATTTCAACAAACTTGAATCTGCCCCCCCCCCCCCCCCCCCCCCCCCCCCCCCCCCCATCCTCCCTACAGATGCTGTACACCAAATATCAAAAGATTCTGACTGGTTGATCTGAAGAAGACATTTAAAGAACATTCCTCATATTGCATTTGCAGAATCAGCCACATCTACCCAAATTTACAAATTGAGATGAAATTTTTTTTTCTCAAAAATTTGGACGAGAACCATATCGTGTGACTCTTCATGAGAATGAGCTCAATACGCTCATTTCCATGATAGGTCACCTGATATGGTTTTGCTGAAATTTTTGGAAAAATTTTAAAAAATGATATTTAAAATAATAAATTATGTCATGTGCCCTGGTAAAGGGTTAAGTTAAATATGATTTCACAGCTTTCACACTATTTGTGCATTCAAAATATACTGTCGCTATCAGTCAGAGTGTAATGTAAACTAACCTGGATGTTCAGTTATTGCAGAAGGAAAGAATACATAATGTGGATTTTCCCATTTCAGATTGAAAAGAAAACCGGGATCTAAACAAAAATCAAAGCTGGTACAAGGATTTCCTAACATGTTGTCACAAGCGGGCTACTAGTGCAAATAAAATATTCGGAATTTTCTTTGTTTTTTGTTTATTCTACAAGTTTGTTCAACGGGGTTTAATGACACTTTCAACAGCCAGGGTCATATCATGTCAGACAGATTTATGGGTGGGGGAAGCTGGAGTATCCTGAGAGAACCACCGACCATGTTTCCTTTACAAGAAACGGAAAAACTTTCAACATCGGTCATCCGATACTTTCCCATCTTTAGCAAACATGCTAACTGTTTAAAGAAGAGCTCCTAGCATACATGTATGTGCCCTCTCAAGAGTTTTCAGCACCAGAAAAAACCCTCAATTCTTTCAGTAAAAAAGATTAATACTCCATTTACTGTAGAAAGTCACTCCCTGAGTACTGCAGGAAGAGATGCAAGTACAGTACTTTTCTAAATATTATGTTTAACCCTTTACCTAACATAGTAACAAAAAAACAGCCAGAAAATTAACCAGAATAAGCCTACTGCAGCCTAAAATATCTCAAACATTTCTCAATAAAACCATACAAATATGGATATCATTGGAAGCAGCTCATCGAGCTGTTTCTAATGATATCCACATTTGTATGGTTTTATTGAAAAAATTTGAAATTTGTTTTCGAAAAATGTGAAATTTAATTTATTTTTTTAAAATACTGTGTTAGGTAAAGGGTTAACTAAAGACAAAGGGTTGATATAGATAATACTCATATTAAGGAAATTCATATGTGTGATTCATCTGTGCCTGATCTGCAATTTGACAGACAATTGTCATAGTAAGTAATTTTATGGCTAACAACCTATGGGATTTAAATATGCACAATAGGAACTTGTCTTCTTTCAATACATGTTACTCTCTTTCTACAAAAGTGAAACACAAAGAACATTAACCACTGTCCATATGAGGCCAATACACATGTAGTCCATTAGAAAAGCTAAGCACACAAAACACCAACTATTTCAGTCTTTTGCCAGCAATGTGTGGTGCAACTTTTTTGTCAACTGGTCACTGGTCAGGTGCTAAATTATTTTTTCAACATGATTTCAAACCCATGTATTTTTTTTAACTCTTAACCCGCTGAGTATTTTAAAAATGTGAAGCAGAATGAAGAGATAACGATTAAAGGTGACTTTTAGAAATTAAAGTCAATTATGTGTGCTGTCGATGATTAGTCAGCTTCTCTATTCAGGTTCCTGCAGGCAAGGAATAATAAAATTCAAGGCCATTTCTCAACATATTCCAGCACTTTTCAAAGCCCTACAATAGCCAAATTCAAGGATTTTCAAGGCCTGCCTTCTCTTGTCCTAACTAGGACCCTCCAGTCATTACACCCACTCCACCCTGGGGTTGCAACGATACATTTTCTCATGATGCAATGTATATCATGATACGATCCCCATGATTCGATATGTATCACAATACATTCGTCAAATTATCAAACAGTGAGGGCACAAGAAGCAAATCTGCAGTTCTGAACCACCGGGTCACCCGGTGGTCCATAACTGCAGATTTGCTTCTTGAGTCCTCACATTTCTACTGGGCTGGTGAGTAGATGGAAAAGTCTAATATCCACCCACATAATGGCCAAAAAACAAATCATCTAACAGTTTTGGATCAAGCAACTTCATTTCAATGATATTAGATTTCTCAAACTTCTTCACAAAACATTGTGACACACTCTTCTGTTTCCTAGGAATTTGTGATTTGTTGGATCATAGTATATAAAGGTTCAAGAGCGAGGTTAATGGTTTGTGCTATTCAATGCTAACAAATACCCAAGAGCAATGTAAATTCAGACTTCTACAATCCCGATTTCAAAGGAAAACTACATATAATGGATGTGAATAGTCAACAATGAGGCCATTTTTGAAGTGTCAATAACAAAATATTCATGACATTTTGAGTCCACGTGTATTGTGATACAGTGCAAGCAAATCGTGATACAGTACAAGCAAATTGTGATACATATCGTCAGAGAATGAATCGCGATATATTTGTTTCACGATTAATCATTGCAGCCCTACTCCACCCACTTTCCTTGTATTATACCTTCACAAACTCGGGCATATAAAACTATATAGTTGATATACGTGTTCCACTGGCATTTTTATTTCGTGAATTTTCAAGACTTTTCAATGCCTCGTGGCACATTTTTCAGGATTTCAAGGCCTTGAATGACTCTTTGTTAAATTCAAGGTCGTTCATTGAATCAAAGGCCCAACGGAAACCCTGCTTTTGATTGTGCGAGCCCTAACAGCCATTGTTATTTATTTATTGGTGTTTAAGGTCACACACTTCTGCACATTGGCTAATCGTGACCACAACATGGAGATAAAGTCAAGGTCATTCAATCATTTATGCCCCGTGTCGCCTATTTTAGAGGACTTGCACCCCAAGCATTAGTGACTGGGTCCTATTTTACCAGTGAAATAGTTCTTGTTTGCCACAGTAAACAAGCACTGCCTAACTTCCGGGGGTTCCCGTGGGGGAACAGCCATTGTGGGCAACCAACCGAGACCATAATGGGGCAGTCTCATCTGGGCATAAACCTGGACAAGCATATGAAATTTCGTGAAGATTGGAAGAAAACTGAGTGATGTAGCCCATGCTGATCAAATTGTGTACAGACTCACAATCATTTCTGAAGTCTTTCTCTTAACCCTTTACCCAACGCAGACGATATCAAAATTTATTATTTTAAATATCATTTTTTCAAATTATTCAAAAAATTTCAACAAAACCATATCATGTGACCCCTCGTTGGAACGAGCTCGTTCCAACGAGGGGTCACATATGGTTTTGTTGAAATTTTTAAAAAAATAATTTTTTTTTTCAACTGCTGAATTTGCATATTACGCGGGCAGATGTGGTCGATTCGTTGGGTAAAGGGTTAATCTGGTGATATGTTTCTTTGTGACATACTATTGAAAGGACTAAGGGATTGAAAGGACTATGGGTGAACATTTGAAGTCACTGTTTTATAACATGACTGCATGTTGTTGAAAAAAGCAAAGACCTACATTTACACACACCTTCAAGTTAATCATAAGAGAAGCAGAATCAATTCTTGCATGAAAAGTAAATAGAACAAGGGCAACGCCCCCGGTCCCCCGACCAAGATGGCAAATTCAAGGGAGCTGTTAGGATGCAATTTGTTCGCAGAGCATGGCCATTTTTTAACTTGACCTGTATTTCCAACCAATTAAACAACATACTTAGTTTCGTTTCAATCAAATGATCCAAAGTAAAGTTATCGTCCGGACAACACAAAAACCGTATTTTCTAAGTCGAAAAAGGGGAATAAATCCAGTAAAAATCAGTGGAGCGTGCCCATTTTCGAACTTGACCTGCATTTCCACCCAAATAAGCGGCATACTAAATTTCGTTTCAATCAAATGATCCTAACTAAAGTTATCATCCGGACAACACAAAAACTGTATTTTTTAAGTCGAAAAAGGGGAATAAATCCAGTAGAAATCAGTGGAGCGTGCCCATTTTCGAACTTGACCTGCATTTCCACCCAAGTAAGACACATACCAAATTTAGTTTCAGTAAAATCATCCAAACTAAAGTTATCATCCGGACAAGGGTGTGACGGACGGACGCACGGACGGACGGACGCACGGACGCATGGACAGACGGACGGACACTGCTGATTACAATAGTCCCCCGAAGGGTCGGGGGACAATCAACCTTGATTCTTGCAAAATGCTCCTTTGATTCATGTCAGATCTTCTGAAGGTGTCCTTACAAACCTGACATTTGTTTAATTTTTGCTCCCTCAGAAGGTAACAACACCTTGACTTAGAAGTGATGTCTTGGCGGCTTATATGGGCATCCTAGACTTCATTAGAAACTGCTACAGTTATTACAGTACTGTACTTTTTATCAGCAAGACCACTGGAATGCTGTATGTTTGAATGTGTTTAGCATGCAATATAAGAAAACTCAACAACATTGGAACCAGGCCCCAAAGGGTTGAACATATCAGGTTTGTTGTTTACCATAGAATATATACCGGTTGTACTGACAAGGGTATAAGAGTACTCTCAAATTTTTAATTATTTAAGAACTGAAAATTTATTCTCGCAACATGAGTTTGTGAGAATCAAAAGTGATTCTTGCAAATCTGGACAAATTTGGAGGCCTGATCGAGTTTTCATCTACTGCTGCTTAAATGGATATCACTGAAGAAGCAGGGATTCTTCTGTCCTCTTTGAGAAAGGGTCTGGGGCCCATGCCATTGGGGAATTTGCATCGTGGGGCCTCCAATTGAGAATTTGTTTTGGGAGTAGTGCTGTGCGTTTTTTTTTGTCTGACCTCGGTTTCAGTTTGGTTTGGTCCAAAAAACTTGGTTTATAGGTCGATTTTCATTTTTTTGCAATAAAAAGATTGTAGACTTGAAAAATATCACACGGTGGCAATAAAAATACATATTCTGTCATATTTTAAATGATAATTCATCTGGCAACAGGCCACGAAATTTCAAAAATTTACGGAACCCATTTTCCGTTTGCGTGTTTCGGGCTTTCGTAACCCATTTTTTCGCTCACGTTAATTATTTTTGTGCAACCAATTGGTTACGCAAAAGGTTACGTGATTAAAAAAAGATATGAGATGAAATATCCAGTGGTTGACATCAGTTGTACAGGTATACGTTTATACCAATGTGGTAAAACCATTAAGAAACAAAATATTTAAAGAGATTAGTACAGTTAAAACTAGAAGTCCTGTCATGAAATGCGCACAAATAGCACGTTGATATACGTGTTATGGCCCAAGTAAAGCTATCAAATTATGTGCACAAGCAATGTTTCAGCCAATGGACTTCCGGGTAGCCCGGAGGTCCATTGGCAGAAACATTGCATGTGTTTGCTATGAGTAACCAAGAGAACCTGCCGTGCTTTGGATACCATTCGATATGGCAACTGCGCGCAATTCCAATGCGCAATTAAGCCTAGATAAGCGCACTATTTGTGACAGGACTTCTAGTTTTAACTGTATTCATTGTAATAAATTAGAGAAATAATGAATACTGATGTAGAAGCCATTCTACAATCAATGAATATTAAATGTGACTTGAGCCTTCCTTTGCTGACATAGACAATACCAGATTCTTTCGTTGATAAACATCAATGGATTCAAGACCTCAGGACTGGGGCCGAGTCCCAGCCGTGGAGTTTTGCATCCATAATGATAAAGCATTGAGAAATAAAAAATAAAACAAACACCAGTGCATGTGCGTTTACCAAAAAATTGAAGTCTATTAGTGAAACAACCATAGGTGTTCCAGGCCCATGCCATTTCGACCCACATAAATGTTTAACATTAGATCATGTTTGTCCTTGAATATTTTTCTGCATTTCCATATCAATGCCACGGCAAATACTATTTAAGTCCAAATTCTAAAATTAGTGTCTTCAATCTCAACCTCTACATCCCTTTGTTTGATCCATAAAATATGAAAAAAAACTGGGACGAATTCGCACGCAACAATAATGAAGGGGAAAGCACACTGAATCTACACCAATATCAAATAGAAGCATGTGTAAAATACAGTACCATATAAGTTCAAGCAACAGGACAAAATACCACTTCTACTTCATACTCATTCGTTGTATTTCTTATCTGGTGATCAAGGTACCACGGCACACTGACACATCAATGAACAACAAAAAATTCGGACTCAAAAATTTCGTTCACGTCATAATTTTTGCGTGAACGAAACATCGTTCGTGGGTTTTTGGATTTGCGTAACCATCCCGCGAACGAAACGATCGTTCGCATGAAATTTCGTGGCCTGTGGCAATGGCTACCATCAATTTATCCCCCCCCCCCCTCACCAAAACAAATCTCCTACGTAGGTGGACACATCCAATACCACCACCCCACCCTCCTCACAAAAATACTTTAAAAGACTCAAGGCAGGACTGCAGGAGCGGTGCCAGGAAATTGGCAGGAAACAAAAGTTGAGGGAACAAGTAAATTGTGGGGCAGGATAAGCTGCATTGCATCTCTCCAAGAAATTCTCCCTCACAACCTCCCCCAATTAACTGCCTTGTCTCAAAATCCAGGTGGACCTAGTACTGGCCTACCAACCACCCCCCCCCCCCCACCCCACCCAGAGATATTTTTGAAAAAAATGTACTCTGAACTATGCCATCTGAGACGGATCACTTCTAAGATATTGATATAGAGTATAGGTTGCACTCAGTACATGTGCCCCCCCAACCCCACCTCAGTTATGAAACTGCATTTGAAACCGTAACTGGTAGTTTGGAATGGGGAGGCAATATTTGCGGTGGGTGGGCTGATTGGGCTCGACAGTAGACACCACATCCTTTCCATAGGTAACCCAGATTACCACACACTCCTCTTAAATTCTGTGCCAGGCCACCGCCAGAAGGTGCTCATTTGATTTTTAGAACCATAATTTACATTGACAAGTTTTTATCTGTAATGTTTTGAACTGTACCTTTTTCCATTTGCCTTTCGAAGTTGGCGTTCCACTTTCAATTTCCATCTGTTGCTTTCGAAACCAAATCAGTTCTGTATTATATGAGGTAAAATGTTCAATTTAATTGTGTGCAGGGGATTTTAGGCCTCTCAGCTTCGCAGGGTCTGCATTCTGCAGGTAAATACTAAATAGACATGGGGACATTCCATCGTGGTATGCGCTTGCACGCATACATTGGATAAATGCATCAAGGGAGGTGACAATGTTGAACGTTAAATTCTAAGTACGTGTCCGGGAAATCCATGCGACAAGTATGCTTTGTTTTTCACAGTAATCCGCCATTTAAAAAAACAAAGACTATTTTTCCTAGATTTTATTCACGATTTTGTTGCGAAGTTCCCAAGTTGCTCATTTTGACATCTGTAGGCGTGTCAAGATTGTCATTCTAAACGTAAGTTTCCGACATTTTGTAGAGAAAACTGACACCGTACTGATTTAACAATTACACGGTTTCGGTTTTAGAGCCAAACCGAAACCGACTCACAAAACCGGTTAACCGCACAACATTATTTGGGAGGGGAAAAACATACAAAGACTAAGAAATTTTACATTCGAACTGAGCAGAGAACATAAAGACCGATACATGTACCTAAGTTTGTACTGCACGTATACTATACGTAAGTTTTATAAGAAACTGTCACATGGAATCAGGTTCATGCAGTTTCTCTCAAAATGTTCTTTTACTATTAAAGATGGACTTGTCATTTGCCTTCGAATTTAGAGACTTCATTAGGCAAAAAATTCAAATTTAATGTACAGTTGTGTTCTGAACTGGGTTGTAATAAAGTCTCAGAAACCTATTGTCCTGAACTAGGTGGTCATAACGCCTCAGAAAAATAATAGTTTTGTGAGACCTCATGACTACCCAGTTCAGGGCACCAGTTGTGCATTAAATTTTTGTTGGAGTGGGAACTGAGGCTGGGAAATCTGGGGTTAAGAACTGGAAAAAATCATACCCAAATGTCATTGGGAAAGGGTCCCATAAATGGTCCTGTAGCTGTAGATACCCAGAAGAATCCCTGAAAAGGGTTAATTTTTTTTCACAACAAAATTTGTGTTGACATATTTTGCCATGACTGTACTAACAACATCTGGACACAGTTCCAGTTTTCCTTATTGTGTCCCTATTTTACATTTTGACACATTCAAACAGAAGTGTGTACATGTACCTGTTGAGTACTTTATGATAAGCAGCAGATGAATTTATTATCACGCTAGGCTTAATCACAAGTCTAAATAATTTAATTAGAAGATAAATTATAAGTAAGGTAAATCTGTATTTGTATTTTTAGAAACTGTGAAGTAAATGCTTTACAACTGGCATTACAACATATATACAATAAACCTTATACTAAGTGATGTTCTACACACACAAGTGCCACTATCTAATTTACAGAGGTGTTTCCATTTTTGGGCATGCCTCTATTTTCACTAATGAATAAATCTCTATGCTAGTTAAATGTTTAACCTAAGAAATATTTAAATTAATTTTTTTGGCGAGTATATCATGATTTTTCCTGAGGTGAATGTGAAGGAATTGAAGAAATGCTCAACAGGCTGATAGATGTAGTGACGTGATGAACCACTCATCCCCACTGCTATTTTACAAGGGCAATGAAATGTGAGATCTCTGTTATGTACAGAGTTCTACAGAAAGATATGGTTGAGTTGGAATGCTGGGAAGGAAAGTTTGTATGTTTATGTCCAAGCCTTAATAACTGTAAAAATCCAGCATGCCAATAACCATTAACCCTCTGCACTTTAATCTCAACATTCCAAGATTTCACCCTAATTTTTTTCTCATAACACAACTATGAATTTAACCAACTCTGTCACCCAAGACTGTATCAGTTTTATTCTTACATGTAGTTGCATTATGGGGAAAATTTGCTGCTTGAAATTTCAGTATTTTGTCATCTGTTAGAGGCCTGTGAAGCTTTGAAATTCGATTTGATTCGAAATAGTCCCCACGATTCCATCTGAATTGATTTCAATCATGCCAATTCAAAAATTTTCAAATCGTCGTGATGTTCTCAAAATCCTACAAATTGTCTCCTCTTGAACTCTACCTCTGTCATCAGGTCTCCTGTATACAGGAGACCTGATGATAGAAGAAGAGTTCAAGTAGGTTCCGCATCCGAAATTACATTGATTCCATTCTGGAATATTCGATTTTTGCTTGATTTGCATAAGTCGTCATTGCACACAATATTTGAGTGGAGACTGATAATATTTATAGCTGTATTTATTTATTGGGGTTTAATGACATTTTCAACAGCCAGGGTCACCTCATGCAGCCCTCGAAATTAAGAGAATTTCTCCAGGGCAACAAATAGCAATGGACAAAGTTACAGTCCACGGCAAACTCCACGGCAATTTTAACAACCAACCAACAGGACTGATTCAATGCTTCTACTGTTGATGTATCAGCTGTTGATTGTTGAATAGATGATGTTAACAAATTTACGATCGACTTCATTTCTTGTGTTGTCCTAAATTCCGTGACACATTGATAATGCTAGTTATAAATCGCCTTCTTCAAATTTTAAAGCAAAGCTCACAGCATTGAACTGCCGTAGAGAAATTCATATCCCACAGCGATCCCCACGGCATTTGCTGATTGCCGAGGTTAATTTCGAGGGCTGATTGCACCATCGACGTGCAGTACGCCTTAGTACACAATGCCACAGTGCCCCCCCCCCCCCCCCCCCCCACCCCACGTGGGCAAGTGGAATGAAGTGTCTTCCCCAAGAACAAAACACGGTTGTCAAAGGTGGGATTCGAACCGAGGACCTCTCAGCTTGCAGCCTGCATCTCTACCTACTGAGCCACCGCGCCCCCTTTTTGCTGTACGAAGATGCAATATCCACAACTTGATAAGCAGTGAGATTTGATTCGATTTGAAATCTGATGCCTAATTCGATTTGATCAAATCAATTTGACTCAAAATATGAAGTTCGCAGGACCCTAACATCAGTGTGCAGAGTTAACAATTTCAGTTCTGGTCAGCAATAAACAACCATTCAGATATGCAAATGCAGGCCTGGAAATAAAGAGCTTACTTCATAACCTGATAACAGTTTACGCTACAAACATGTTGGTTTCCTACATGCACAGCAGAGTCCACTTAATTGGATATCTCTTAACTGAATAACCCTGTTAATGGAATATAATTTCCCAAGTTCCCAACACAAAACCATTTACCATACCTCCAGCACAAATTTGGCCTGTTAACTGAATATACGTTATAGAGTAAACTCCTGTTAATTGAATTAAAAAATCTTGTAACCTGTCGAGAAATTACTCTCCCCAGTTTTCCTTTGTTTATATACCTATTTGGCCTCAGTACATCCACTACAGGCATTTATTGCAATTTAATCTATTATATCTTGTTTGACAGAGCTCATGGATATCACAGAATAAATACTAAGTTTATCTCTAGAATACAGGAAAGTGACACAATCAATGTTAATCGAACAATTGAATATTTTTCCATTGGCAAAGTGGCTATTTAATTAACAGGGTTCCACTGCATAAAGAAAACGTGTTGTGATGCTTTCTAGACTTCTTTGTTTTACCCACACCAGCCATGCTGTTTCTTCTTAACCCTTTACCTGTAACGTAACGGCCAAAACTGGTCAGCGCTATTCTCAAAAATCGCCAATTAATTTTCATTATTTTTTTCATTTTTTGTCTCAAAAACATGGGTTATGACCCCTCTTGGAACGAGCTCGTCGAGCTCGTTCCAATGATGGGTCATAACCAATGTTTTTGAGACAAAAAATGAAAAAAATTAGTTATTCAAGAATTATTTTTGCAAGTGTCATCTGCTTTTCAGGTTAGGTAAAGGGTTAACAGATTTGTTGCCAAAATAAATACATGTAGCAACAACTAATGCACAATCTAGCTTTGGTGAGAACGCACGTTAGTTTCTGGTATTTAATTTGGCAGAAATTCTGTTAAGATGTGGGGATCTGCGAATCACAAAGTTTTTTTTCGAATCGAAACTTAAAAGGCAAGTTATTTCATATTGCCAAACAGAAGTGACGGAACACTGTGATGACCCTTACAAGACGGAGTGAACACCTTAAACACCAATAAATAAATATTCTCTGTAGCACCGTTGCTGAAACAGCAAGGAATATTATCCACAGTTTTAGTTTTTCAACACTTCACTTGTTACTATTCATGTTCTTAAGAATGTGAATAGCAACAAGTTAAGCCTTCAAAAACTAAAACTATGGATAATGTTCTGCACAAAATTCACTACTTAACAATTAAACATTGTCAAGTACTTAATTAAATA
This sequence comes from Pictodentalium vernedei, assembly GCA_031216915.1. Classification (NCBI taxonomy): domain Eukaryota; kingdom Metazoa; phylum Mollusca; class Scaphopoda; order Dentaliida; family Dentaliidae; genus Pictodentalium; species Pictodentalium vernedei. The sequence goes on from CM062292.1 coordinate 334,866,877, forward strand.
GGAACTGAGTCTGCATGAATGAATTATCTAATGACAATTTTATCCAATTTTTGTTGGAAATGTAACAAATTGAAGTTAGTATGAGAGATTTGAAAAAATCTAATCTTTTGACTGATTCAGGATCGATCTTGAAGCAGACGTATGGTATCTATATTGAATCGAATCTCGAATATTTGCTGGACCCTATTATGATGTAAATGACAATGCTCTTTATTCATCCGTGGATGCAACGCACAACCTTTCGAGTCAAAACAGTTTCAAAACATTGTCAAGTCTGATTGGAAAACATTTGTATTTAGGAATTTAATTTATGTTGTAACCTATAGCTCGTTCACGTATTTTACAATTTACGTAACTCCCACATAGCATGAACGGCCGTTCACTGGTTATTTCCAGACCTACTAGTACAAAGTCTTATCTCTACTGTACATGTGGTTAAGTGTTGAAACGATTCATTGATTAATTTGATTAGTCAAAGTCGATGCTATTAGTAGTATTATTTGTCCAAATTAATCCTTGCTGACTGGTTATCCAAATATATATCTTATTCCCAATACCAGATACAATGCCCAGCCAGTCCATTTCTGTGGGGTTTTCTTACCCAGCACAAGTTACAGAACCCGAGCGGTGCATATTGTCTTTCATTAGTTTTTTCAACACCATCAGTTTATTTCTCAAAGCAAGCTTGTTACCGAATTAATCTTCATTAGCTGTCTAAACAATACTTGTACAATAATGAAATGACCACAAAACACACTCACCACTGACCAGATGATTGCTTTGTCAGACAGAGTTTGAAAAAGCAATTTGGGTCATGTTTTATGTAAACAAGCTAAAAATAGTGTTCAGCCATTTTGTGTGTGGATTGCAGCCCCCAGAAGGGCCTAGATTACTGCCATTTTCCTTCGATGACATCTATGACCACTCACAATATCATCCCTTTTAGTCACCTAAATGTACATGCATGCTCCCATCGTTTTGTTTGGTGCTCTATTATTGATGGGCCTGGTGCCGCTCTAGATATAGATATAGCTTTCAGTAAGATCAGCAGTTTAGTACACATGGGAGAAATGTTGATAAACAATGGTGGTTTAATTCTATTCCGCTTGTCACATGGAGGAATGCTAAATGGTCTATATACCACTCCTGCAGTTATAGCACAACCTGCTCTTTTCAATCAAGCTTCAAATGAAACAGTTTCCAGGTACCCTGTATCAAATTTAACTGCACAAGAAAATCTGAGCCAAAATCTTGTAATCTGAAGACTGAGACACATGGACTTTCCACTATGATGACAGGGTTTGATCCAAGTAGATTGGGAAAGGGGCTTTTTCTTGGTCTTGGGAAAATTATTCAATTGGTCATCTAGACATTAATCCACCTGGAAGCTCTTTTCAAGAGAGAATACAGGTTAAAACAGGGCTTGATTTAATCTGAAAATTTTGAATAGCAATTTACTATTCACCCTGGAAAATTGATTAGCGGTTGATCCAAAAGCACTTGAAACTAATAAATATTGAATAGCAAAATTCAGAAATTGGAGAGCAAAGTGCTATGCTAATCCAGTTAAATCGAGCCCTGTAAAATGAGTGTCACTTTATTAAAATTAACTAGCAGAAGAACACAATGGCTCTGTAACCTGATTGTGCTGCTTTGTATAAGTTTGAGGATAATAGTGCTTTGTGCCAGAAATTGGGAAATTTTTATAGCATGTACCTCATTGGGAATAAGCCTTTTTCGAAACTGCCATCTTGGCTTTTAATCTATGCAAGGTCACAGGTCGCGAGGTGTAAACAGTTCAAGAAAACATGTAAGCAATGGGAGAAGAGAGCAGGTGAAGTGCTTCGGACCCCATTACGTTCATTTATAGTGCGAATGCAAAAAACATTCAGCCAAGGTAACCATTTGTTTAATGCGATGACAATATTGTATGAGAACTTTCATTATTTAGAATTGAGTTCCTATCAACGTAAATGGTGTTTGAATGCACACTGTGTCATGACTCTTATGCCATGGGCACTGTTTCAACAACTTTCGGGGATTTCCAATGCCAGGAAACACCCTGCAACAAGTGTTTCCCTGTTGCCACTCAGAACAAGTCCTCACCTCCATAAAAAGTCTTTAAACCTGGGATATCCCTTTGTTTAAAGTCGTCTAGGGTTGCCCCTTCCTTTAATTTTGAATGATGACATTGGTTCTACAAATTTAAACTTTATATTTCACAAAACCAGTTGACATGGCTCTCACAGAACTCAATGCGATGAAGGTGGAAATCGCTTTGTTTCCACCCCACAACCTGTGACCTTGCATAGATTAAAATCGAAGATGGCAGTTTTGAAAACAGCTTATGGGGGCCTTATTTCAGCCCCCAAAAGGGCCTAGATTAAATCCTGTATGGTAAGCATTATTAATATTATGCAAATGGCTCCTCAAAATTAATCTGACAGTAAAGAATTATCTTTAAAAATAATAAACTTCAAGTAGTGTTTATAAGGTTATGAGTGTGTCACTAACACTCAAGGAGTGCCATTAATTTACTGTCAATTATTTGGAAATTCCAGAACTATTATGATTAAACTGTCTTGTCAATAGTGTCAATACAGATTGCAGATTTACAACTTTTTAATTTCCCTATGCTATGGCTATGCCAATGGTGTCTAGATATTCTGTCAGTTATTATATTTGAAATCAAGAAACTCTGTCTTTGTTTACAATATATCTTTCAATTTTGCAGCACTGTGTGATTTAGATTTAAAAATCATAATAATGAGCATGTACTGGTAATGCATTCTTCAATTGTCAAAAGGAATTTAAAGCACGTTGTATACAACAATCGAGCAATCAAATTAGAGCACACGATCTTAGCTCCGCCCCTAAGTGCCCCCAAAACCTTATTAGGCTAGTCATGTTCTTTTGATTGACCTGTTATTTTGTCATGGCCGCCTCCAGTAGTTAAAAATTCAAGGTGATCGCTCACTAAATGCACCATTAAAAATAATTTCTTATTTATAAAAGTGTCACTATGAGATTTTTCAATCATCTGGGAAAATACAGACAGATCAATTCTGATTTGAGTAAATAAACAAGCAAGGTCATTCAACATTTCGGGTCAAGTGCGATGAGAATTCGGTTTCACTCGCTTCTTTTCATCTTACCTTTTTCTGTTGTTTTTCCCATGCCGGGTCGAGTAATCCCTCCCGGTCCCATTCCTCCTCCTCGTCGTCGTATCCATCAGTTAGTTGGTCGTCAGACATCATTGTGATAGTTGGAAACTAAATGAATGGTGGTGCCGAATGGCTTGTGTTACTAAAATCCTACGCCGTTAAAATGCTTTACTACAGACATGAATTGGGATGAATACCACCCCGCCAGGAGAGATCGTAGTCACGTGATGCAGCCGGAAGAACTCGAACGTTCACTTACGAAAAGCGCCTATCGTCTGAAACTGAACAGCAGAAAGTTGACAGGCAACATTGACGACGGATGATTAAACTGAAATATAAATAAAATAATGACGCATTTTAATTTTTTATTGACAGAATTGTCTATAACACATTGACTAGTTGCAATTCTTCTCGAGAGAAATAATTGGCACTAACCAAACGACGCACAATTACTGAATGATGATCTTTACACCGAATTGGCATAGCCTGCTGCTACCGGACAAATCTCGACAAACACTTTGGGGAGAATTGGGCCTACTTATGAATTTAAAACAACAAGAACTCCCCCCCCCCCCCCCCAAAAAAAAAAAAAATAAAAAAATAATAATATATATATATAATCCTAAAGAAAACATGAATAACATCTGACAAAGTAGTCGTCAAAGATAATTTCACTTAATATATTTCGATCTCTTCAGAAATAAAACTATCTACAAGTGATCCTTCTTTTATACATCATTTGTAGATAAAAGAGCAGGATTAGAAATATTTACTGAACATTCTTCTGATAACATTAAGTTTTGAGAGAGGTGTGACTTATATATATATCATTATAATAAATAAACAATCATAATTGTTCAATGTGAAGATAGTAAGTTTTCAAGAAGACTGGCTGCATAGTTAACTTCTGTGAGATACCAGCGTTGATTTTTCGCTGCACCTCCTAAATGGAGTAATGTTATATCTTCACAGCGGGGGATACGATTTCTATCTTTCAGCAATTTCTTCGATAATCTGTCATTTAGAGTATAATAATTCAATTTATGTTTTTTTTTATTAACCCCTTCTGCTGTGATGCCTCATCAAAGACCTCTAACGATCTATGTTGACGAATGTTCATGATATATAATGTATTTAATCTACTCCAGTGTTCAATTTTCTGTATCATGGTGAAATTTAAATCTAACAGTTCAACAACAGTGTCGCAGGAACAGTCAAGTATCAGTTGAGTAAGAGGAACCGAAGTGTGAGTGATTGAATTAAAAGCAGGAAAGAAAATAAGAGACTGCATGATTTTCCCAGTCACGGGCCTATAAGGTCCTATGTTAGCACAAAACGTAAGGACTGCAGTGGGGGTGGGGGGGGGGGGTGCTTGTTGTTTTGAGACATTACCATTGTTTATCATGGGATTTTTGTCACAGGGAGAATGTATCCATCTAGGTTTGAAAGTGGTCATTCTTTAGATGAATGGAGATTACCTCCGACTTATTCTCCTGCATGGGCTTGAAATTTCAAAACATTTCCCAGGGAAGGTCTCCCGGACCACCACCAACGAGCAGAGACCAGTCTCATGCTCTTCCCAGCTTTTGCAAGCTAAAGGCTTTTGCTGCTTCGTGCTAAATGTGTAAGCTGGGGAGAGCCCAAGAGAACCCACGGGGTAGCGTTTGTCATATGTGGGGGTGCAAGTGTGTTAAGACAAAAAACACCTCTGAAACTGTTGAGCGAAATCGGTTTTCACTGAAAATCAACGGACAAAACTTTTTTCGAAAATCTCCAAATTCAGGGAAACCCTGAAAACGTTCACCCCTGATCAACACGTGAGTGAAATGTTAAAAAACCCTGTGCACTTCCGTTGCAAGAACCAACTGTGGTCTACCGTTGTCACAATGTGCAACAATTTATTTTTTGTAGCACTGGGAGGTTCGACAACGAGTTTCCTATCTAGTAATATTTGTAAAACAATGCTGACTCAAGGTATCCACTTCAATGTAGAATACGCATGGAGGGGTCACGGAATGGACGCGTCACCGGGGTGACGTTGAGCCAGCGCATCGGTAGGCCTACACAGATTGTGCAGTCACGATGATAGTCTCGGTTGCGCTGTTTGTGGCCTGAGTCGCTGACGCGGCGTTTTCCCTACCTTTTGTGTGGATCAGCATGGATCAAATGAGACACGTCCCTAAGCTGTAGTACAGAAGGCGAAGAAATGATTATTATTATTATTATTATTATTATTATTATTATTATTATTATTATATTATTATTATTACTATTATTATTATTATTTTAACACATCCTAATCAGAACAGCGCCCAATCGGCCTTTGGCTTTGAATATCAATTGATTCAAATCGAGAGAGATACAGAATGCAAAAGGGACATCAACAGCTTTTCTTTCTTTCCTCCTTTTTTCTGTCTTTGTTTAGTGCTACATATTCATATTTATTTATACACATACACACATATATATAAACCCATTCAAATAGTTTATTTTACATTTATGAATTTCAAAAACTTGTTTGTTTCGCCATTGTAACATGTTCTGTATTCATGTTATGGGAGCGGAGGTTTTTACTAAGTGGAAAGCACTTGTCCTCCTATCCCTTTTTGCTCAACTTGAGTTATGGCAAATAAAAATATGTTTAAACTACCGTGGCCACCAAAGTAGCAATACCAGTAGGACCTACACGGTTGTTTCAAACATTCCACTCACTCTTTAATTCAAATGAACGATTTTTGATGATCAAAGCACACTGTTGTTGAAACACCATCTCCTTTCTCCCCCGTCCAACTAATATACAGCCCTTCCCAGACACAACTTTCAAAATCGTTCCGCGGCCCCAGAAGTTACGTAAATGGGAACAATTTCGTATAATTAACGTGTCACATAAAGCTATATTAGTTAGAACCTGTGTCGGTAAACTTCGAATCTGCATCGCAAAATACGATGAGATGCAGGTTAAATTATTCCCTCGAAAGTTCCCGAGCACTCTTTGTCAGCATCAAATATGGGGTTGATGCTGTCACAGCGTACCTTCCTATCTGGTGGGGACGTAAAACGGCTGTCCTCTGTGCGGAGAGAGACACACTCCGTGCAGGCTGAAGACCCCTTCGTAGTATTCGAGGAGAGCTTGGGCACGAAGTTTCCGCTATGGAGGTCACCCCACACACAGGTCTGCGCCATTGGGCCAAGGAGAGGCGTTAATATAAGTTGCATAACTTGTTCGCCAATCCTTGTAAAACAAATAAGATTAAATAAATTATTCCCTGACTTGACATTCACTCGGCGAAAGAAGAACCTTTGTTCACAAAACAATTCTCTCAGTTTAATGAAAACTCTTCGGTAAATTATAAGAAAATAAAATTTTTCAGTTAATTGTAAGAAAATATTTTTTCGTAAGATGAAAACCAAGATAGCCTAACTATTCGTTTTGTAACCTTGATGCATGCACACACGGATTTTCGCAGAGTTAAAAATTTGCAAAAAGCTAAGTTTCATACCTTTCATTGAGTGGCGATGGTCAGCGGAGGTACAAAGAAAATGAACTGTCCGATAGACAGTCCAAGCGCAACACAAATGTCTAATCGGCGGTCAAATCCGCAGGTCAAACACCCCACATCCATAATAGATATAAATAAATTAGACATAGTAGCTGGTAACCTATCATTATTATTAACAGGCATCTAATTGCGATTGCCTAACTGTTATTGAAGACAAACCGCCTCTATAATCTTGAAACATAATTCTTGACCATCATACAGTTGTGACCAGAAGTCACATAGGCAGATATGAATAGAGAAAAAGTCAATTCAAAATGAAACTAGAATATTGCCATTTGTGTGCAAAGCACACTATATGGTGTATCCCCGCATTTTCAGTTTGCCATCAAACCACATACAACCAAAGAGTTTTCAATGGGACAATATAGGGCTTTATAAAACTATGAATCCTCCATGCAAATCTATGAACACTATTATAACATATGAAAATACGTGAGTAGTATGTAATGTGGTTTTCCGGGCCCAGTTGGGGGACCTCGGTGGGGGACCTCGGAAGTGACGTCATGTCAGGTGACCGAGTTGTGCTATATTGTTATGGTAACCCGCGTGAGCGGCCATGTGACGTCATCCCCATAGTGATATGTGGTACTAGTGCGCATGCGCAGTGCGTGTTGTTGGGGTGATACGTGTTTTCGTCGTCCATTTTGTATACTGGAGGCCGCCATCTTGGTTTCTATGGTAGCACGCTATGTGACCTAAAACCTTCTAATAGGACAGGGGTATGTTGGAAGGGTATGTTCCTTTGTACAAGAGTAGTTCCCCGTTTCGTAGAATTACCGCAAATAAACCCTACAATCTCTCCAAATTACCAAAAACGACTTTAATTACTACGGATCTCCCTCAGAATCCTTTTTAGGACCGCTATACCGTGGATTTTAATAGTAGCACGTAGTGCTATAGTACCGAGGGACCCCGGGGGTAAATTCTATTGAACTACAGTACATACAATTACCCAAATAGATCCGACAATCCCCCAAATCACCAAAATTCACTTTTATTTGATATGAAACCCCATTTTGGGCATATAAGAATAGTACGTAATGCTATAGGACCGATATATCTCCTGGGATATGTTCTATTTAATATTTTCTGCCTCTTACAGATGCTACTCTAACCCTAGAAGTTCATCTAGTCCACACTATTTCTGGTTCCCTCGTTCAAGTCTAAAACTCATCAGTGCTTGATGTTCCGTAACCTTTATGCAGAGTTATCTCCCTTGTGTATAATGAAAGCCTATGTGATTCCCAAAGCCAAGTATCTATCGAGCAGTTACTGATAAGTCATTGCTCGGACGACTCGAACCCCATCGTGCAAATAAGCTATCGAGCAATTGCTCGTTCAGTGACTCGCACATACGACTCTTAGCGACTATTTCGGTATTTAAGGATACCTATGACCTCGTATTTCCCCCAAAAGGGATTCCACAAAAGAGATTCCACAAGTGGAATTCTACAAGTTGGACTCCAAGCTTCTGTACAACTCGTATGCAGCTCCTATACATGTAACCATACCATCGGCTTCCACCATGCCCTATGCTGTCTCTCCTATGATGGAATGTATTCTATTGTATACCATAGTCTTCTGCACCCTTTACAGCCTTGTAAGACTACACTGACTTGTATCATTAAAACAAGCTTGCTAACTATCTCCGATTGCTTGAACGACTCGAATCCCACCGAGCAAATGAGCCATCGAGCAATTGCTCGATCGAGTGACTCGCACATACGACTCTTAGCCTTATTTCAGTATTTGAGGATACCAATGGCCTGGTATTGTATTATTTGAGGATACCTTTTATAGAATACTTATCTGAGGATACTATTACCTATTTCGCCAGGCCTTTTAGGCACTCCGAAGACATACCTATTTCAAATTCTTCTTATAAGTTATTGAGCAATTACTGAAAAGTCATTGTTCGAACGACTCGAATTTGATCTAGCAAATGAGCAATTGCTCGATCGAGTGACTCCACATACTGCTCGAACGACACGAATCCAATCGAGCCAATGAGCTTTAGAGCAATTGCTCGATCGAGTGACTCGCACATACGACTCTTAGCCCCATTTCAGGAAAACGGGATTCCATAGCTACAGGCATTTTCCGAAAAGGGATTCTTAAAAAGGGATTCCGTAAGTGGGATTCTTATCCAACTCCGTAAAATGGGATTCCGTGATTTAACATAAACACTCGAGGGTATGGAAAGGGATTAGTAACACACAATTAAACTCCTATTGCAAGAACCCAACTGAACAAACGAAACATGAACGAAGATGAACTGGTTGGACAGAGCTGAATTATGAACAGATCCAACACAACTAAGGTTGAACTGTTCGAATGAAGTCGGAGTGAACGAAGATCTAACACATCTAAGATCGAAGGGAACATAACATAACGAAGTGAACGAAAATCGAACGAGTTGGATTGATCGAACACAACCAAGGTGAACTGACCCAATGAAGTTGGCGAAGTGAATTGAACATAACAAAGTGAACAAAGATCCAACACAACCAAGATCGAAGTGAACACAACAAATATAACGAGGTTTTACATAATCTTAACGCCCAATAAATTCAATAAAGTTGTCACCTGAATGAACTATAATCCTAATGAAAATATAACCCAGTGTTTACTCTCTTTGAACTAATCATTTCCAATGGGGAAGGGGAATACCCTCGAGTGTTTATGTTACATCACGGAATCCCATTTTACGGAGTTGGATAAGAATCCCACTTACGGAATCCCTTTTAAGAATCCCTTTCTGGAAAATGCCTGTGGCTATGGAATACCCTTTTCCTGAAATGAGGCTAAGAGTCGTATGTTCGAGTCACTCGATCGAGCAATTGCTCTAAATCTCATTGTCTGGATAGGATTCGAGTCGCCCGAACAGTATGTGGAGTCACTCGTTCGAGCAACTGCTCGATAGCTCATTTGCTCGATCAGATTCGAGTCGTTCGAGCAATGACTTTTCTAACTTATTAGAAGAATTTGGAATAGGTATGTCTTCAGAGTGGCCTAAAAGGCCTGACGAAATAGGTAATAGTATCCTCAGAAAAGTATCCTATAAAGGTATCCTCGAAAGGTATCCTCAAATAATATAAAATAATTTAAGAAGGGGCCCACTTCTGGTCTGGGGATATATACTACACTTTCCAGTATCTGTAAAAAACAAAACAAGATAATGTGTTATACATTGATCATTTCTAATTCGACAAGTTAGACGTTTTTTTCAGACGTTTCCAGTACTATAGATTAACGAAAGCCAAGTAGAGAGAGATAGAGAGAGAGGGAGGGAGAGAGAGAGAGAGAGAGGGGGAGGGAGGGAGGGTGTGGGCGTCCTTTACAATGCCCATTCTTTTCTTCCATTTAAGACATTTTTAGTAATATGAAGCAACAGTTTTCTAGAAAGCGTGTTAGGTGAAGGGTCGAAAAGTTAACGAGCATATACGCAAGGACAAATTATTCCCAGACCACATTTATTACTATCCTCGCCTGGTAGCTATAGATATAACCCGAAATAATTATACGTTCTTGCAATTATCAGGGCTAATTGATATCACAGTTTACCAATACTTTGAAAGAGAGAATTTTCGTTCCAACTTACTCTGCGCAAACAAGAAAACAGGAAGTTATACAGATATCTATACCACAGTGATGGAAACCCAATCTCTTAACCCTATGCCTAAAATTAACAACAGTATTACTTCACTTTATACTTTTGAGGTACTCTGTTATGGCGGAAGAACTATTAACTTGGAAAAGTTTTACATTCCAAACCTATTCTCTCACTACCAACTATTACAGACGCCATTCCCGTTACTCTTACCCCAACAGTCTATCTTGACCTAGCTAAGTCTCAGAATGTCTAGTTAGATTGCTTTAATTCACGTTATCTGTACCTACCCACACAGAGTTATTTCCCTTGTGTATAACGAAGTCCTTTCGGATTCAAAAATCCGAAAGAAAATCGAGCACGAACAGGCCTTGATCGAACGACCTGAATTTTATCGAATAAAAAGCTATCGATGAGTGCTCGGACGAGTGACTCCTTCTACAACTCTTACGCCAATCTGGATATTGGAGGATTCCTATGACATGGCGATGTACTATTGGAGGATACCTCTTGGAGAATACCTATTGGAGGATACGTATTGGAGGATACCTTTGGTGGATATCTCTTTGAGGATAGTTATGGCGCCTAGCGCCTGTACAGTTCTGCCTTCTAGGCCGTCCCACTGCTTCATAGCTCCAAGGCCGTTATTGCATGCTGACTTGTCTATTGTCATCACCATCGTCTCTCCAATGAGTAGCGTCCACTCTTTACTTCCACTTCTATTGACCTGTAACAACTACTATTGGCTATCAGCTAATTACTCGAACGAGTGACTCCTTTTACGACTCTTATGTTCATCTGGGTATCGGAGGGCAGTCGAAACCTATGACATGGTGTTGTACTATTGGAAGATACCTATTGGAGGGTACCTTTTGGTAGATACCTTTTAGAGAATAGTTATCGCTCCTAACACCTGATCGGGCTTCTGTCTTCTAAACCACGGCCTTCATAGGCCTTAGACCTCCACTGCTGACCTACCCATCATTTGTCCTATGATCAACTTCTACTGTAGTTACCAAGCACTATAGTATTCTACCACACATACAACCTTGTACCATTACTATTGACTTATAGCACTACTTCATACTTCCTAACTATGCCGGATCCTGTCAGGTGCATAGGTCATCAGGGGGAAATTTACGACATATCGCGGCGCATGCTGAGTGTTCTCCGGCACATCCGTGTCAGTTGCCTTGCACAGAAGGTTATATATGAAAATGTGAGGTTCGTGGACTAACATTCCCTTTAAATTGTAATGTCAAGATAATGCGATTATGTAGTATGTTGTAAGAAAAATTACATCATATATGCCACCATGTATACACTTATTATATAAATGGGGAGAGCGTGTCTGTGCCTACTCAGTCCGTGTCCAGTTAGAAAATCAAGCTTTAGTTATCTGAGTGTTCTCCGGCACATCCGTGTCAGTTGCCTTGCACAGAAGGTTATACATGAAAATGTGAGGTTCGTGGACTAACATTTCCTTTAAATTGTAATGTCAAGATAATGCGATTATGTAGTCTGTTGTAAGAAAAATTACATCATATATGCCACCATGTATACACTTATTATATAAATGGGGAGAGCGTGTCTGTGCCTACTGAGTCCGTGTCCAGTTGGAAAATCAAGCTTCAGTTATCTCTCTTGATATGCAATGCAACTAGAAATTTTCCATTTTACCCATCCTGTGACGGGTCAGTCCGCTAGTTATAGATAAATGGGGACAATTTAGAGGGTGGGGTACTCTCCCACCTGAATCGGCCATGTATACTGGGTTTGTCCATGGGGATAGATCCTGGGAGTAAAAGGAAATATATACCCTCTACATTTGTGCTGAGGTTTTTAATCTATATAGTCACCTCTGCTCCCAACCCGCACACAGACACACAAATCCCTGCAGTTTGCGCTCCCCATGCCTTCCAGAAGGTCTCAACCCTGTGCTATAGATAGGGCCGTCGCTTTTTTTCAGTTGGGACATTTTCGTCAGAATTGAACTAGATTTGATACTTGGACTCATGCCATATACATAGTCGGTTATACAAATGGAGGTCTGTGGTACCTGATTCGGGCTGTGAGGGTCCAAAAATGACCAATGTGGCGTGCCGGTACCTTACGTGTTAATTAAATAAGAAGCTGAGGCACATCTACGACATGTATATTTTATTTAATCACTGTATGTAAATAAATTTTCAAGAAGCCTTGAGATTTTAACCCTTTGAACCCGAGCGGGCGCTTTTCCCGTCCAGAAGCATGATACGTCATAATTTCACCAAGTGGGATGGCTGCTGAGTGAATGTGTTGGGCAGACCAATTAATATTTTCAAAGTGAAGCCCCACGGCTGCCAGTCGAAAATATTAATTGGTCTACTCCCAAATAAGGAATGTGAACTCTTCCAATTGCTCCCATTGAACTGACATGGATGATACCACCACGGTTCAAAGGGTTAAACTACACAATCCCGGCTGACTAATATTCCAACTACACCATCATGTCTTCGACTTGAGCCAAGTCCGGACTTGAGCCAAGTCCGGACTTGAGCCATCACTGTCGGGACAAATGAGGTTTAATCCCCCTCCCCCACCCCAATTGGCCATCTTCGAGGCGTCCCTGGCTATAGTAGTACAGGTTATTGCTGAGAATGCTGACATGGTACGTGGCAGTAGCCGGTATGTATGTCAGTATCATACAAAAAATATCACCTTCATGTACCCAATATATTGGCTTACATTTCTCCGTCAGACTACAGAATCTCAGGACTTCGTCATTCCCATCCACTCCACCCCACCCTCACCCCATCTGACATGACAAATGGACACTTTTGGTTTGGCCTGACGTCTACAACACAAATTGTTAAAACGGTAAGTTCGTCATCCTTAATGAGTGTGTTCAGCTGCTGTATTAGTTTCTTGCACACAAAGTACTGAATTTAGTGGACTACCGATATCTATATTGCGTTCAACAATAAACAAGTGTCACACGTTATGTGTGAATGAATATTTTACCAATGATGTATTGACAAGTTTAAAAATAATGAACGTTTATTGAATTTCATTCAAATGTAACCCGAGGCGGGTACATGGGACATTATATATAGTAAACAGAGAGTCATTACTGTGGAAGTCGCAATTGACTTTAACTGAACTGTCACGCGTATTATGGTTACTTTACCGTTACCACTCATTTTAATCTCATCATTTGAAGTGTCGACTTGGGTCTCTATAGTCCAGTGATGTTCAGTTTCGCCTTTCACTTTCTATATTTCTGTGTGTAAAAGGCAGCCGAAATCCTCTCGGTGTTGCTCTCTTTTTGCAAAATAAAAATTGAAAATACTCCCCTCCCTCAATGATTTGAAAAAAAAAAATGCCTGAGAATCAATTAATTTATTTTGTGTGGCCCCAATATAGAAGTTTAACAAAACAAGTCTCCAATAGAGGGCTACACAAGCTACAGATGCCTCAAATGCGCTCTTAGAGCACTGAATTTTGCTAAATTTTCTCGTGGGGGGGGGGGGGGGGGGGGGGGGGGGGGTACTCCTAAGTAGGACAATTCGATCGTTATCGCACTTGCTAGAAGGAGGAGGTGATATCGACCGAAGGGTCATAGTTGAGACTAGGGGACACTCCCTACCCGTCCCAACGACTTTCCAAATTTCATGTTCGTCCCCCCCCCCGCCCCCACCTCACAAACGCATAAAGATGGCCAGTCCCCCCCCCTCCCTTTTATTGAATCCTGGCCGTATACGCGCATGTTCTAGTAAATTGTGGCGGCCCGTGAAAATTTATCAGGTCGATGATGACTCATTGGTGACCCCAAATGAAATCAATATTAGGTGTCTTCACCATATTGTTTTTTAGAAATAAAATACAACCGCCCGTCTCAAAAATGGCAATCTCACAGCAAACGTTTTGAACCATCCGTTGAATGTGATTAATGTTTCATTGAAGTCGCTTGAACATAAAGAAATAATCTGTTTGTAATATGTGTCGCAAATTGAGAAACTTATTTCGATCGATAACCTACGGCTGATTTAGGCCACACTCAATACTTTTTTTTTATCTCGAGATCTCGAGATAATATCTCAAGATCTCGAGATAATATCTCAAGATCTCGAGAAACTATGTCGAGATCTCGAGAAAATATCTCAAGATCTCGAGATAATATCTCAGGATCTCGAGATAATATCTCGAGATCTCGAGATAATATCTCAAGATCTTGAGAAACTATCTCAAGATCACGAGATAATATCTCAAGATCTCGAGATAATATCTCGAGATAAGCGTACATAATCGGTGTCACTCTTTGATCATTAGCATGAACTCACTCCTGTCATTCAAACTGTTTATTTACTTGTCGCATCTTTTCCGACTGCAACATATTCGTGTCCCCCATGGCAATTACACGAATGAACTCCTACCACTCAGAAAAGTGAATAACTTATCAACCAAACACCTTGTTGCATACTAGTTAAGAGCATAGAAATCTGAAAAAGATCTATTATTAGATACCTATGGTTATGAGAGTCCACCAAATCTCAGTCCAGCACTAATATAAATCGAGTCCCGTCATCCAAGCTTGCACTTGCTGATCTCTTGTTCCCACTCCAATCCCAAAGTGTCAACCCAGCACCCGGTACCACCCAATACCTACTGTAGTGCCCTTTACCCTAAAACACAACGTTTTCTCACTACTTTACAAGATGAAAGGTTTGTGTCTTCACCATATTGGGTCCGTGGTGCGTGGTCCTGGGAGAACTGTGCTCTCGTGGATGGCGAAATTAAGGTTTCCCAGGTGGACATGGGTTTCAGCCGGTGAGAACAGAGGGGACAAATCAATCTTATGGGACGGGATGTCCTGTATTACTGTCGGTTCATGAATTGACGTTAAGGGTGGGGGTCACAAGTACTGGATGGGAGGGAGTGGGGGGGGGGGGGGGCTCTCCTGTAACCGGGTGAGAGTATGTGATCGCGGAGGATCGTAATGTTAATTGGGGTGAGCGGATGTAATCGCGGAGGATCGTATTGTTAATTGGAGTGCCATGTTGTAGTTGGTTAAGGGTAGCAGTAAACGACGTTAATGGGGCTTCATCTTGTTCAGAGATACTGGAATCGAGTTCAATTTGTTCTTCTTTATATGCGCGGGACTGGATACTTCACCAGTGGAGTTGTCACTTTTGGGTATCTCCCACGAGGAGTGTGAAAGGAGTATGGACCGTTGATACTTATCGGGCGACAGGTCAATCTTTTCGTTGCTACATGTAATTGGGTTTTGTGTGGAAACAGTGTTAGTCATGTCCATCCTGTCACGTTTGGGATTCACAGGAAAAGGGGGGGGGGGGGTTCTATTCGCCTCTTGGGCTCAGGGTTATGGGTTTCAATTTGGGTGTATAGTTGTGGGAACGGTTCCTGGGGGTCAGGAGATTGCTAGGTATATATTGACCATAAATTCGCGGTTTTGTCTAACATCTGCAGCCTTGTACTGGGCAAGCCCTTTTCAAACAGTGACGTTGGTAATGCGTGAGGTCCTTATTCACTCATCCGGAATCAGCATCTTCTTGGGGTAACTAGTTTCGGCTAAACCAGACTTTTCAAGCCAGCGAGAGGAAGAGAATCCTAGGATAGGTTTATAGCTGTCGCTGGTGTAGGGTTATTATACATCGGGTAGCACCGTCGATTTGCTCGGACAAAATGGACGCGGGAATGGGATTAAGGTTATGCTGTATGACGGGTCCGTGGAATAACAGCGTGTCAGAGACGAATTGTCTCAGTCAGCAAAATGGTAAGTAGGTGGAGAGTGGGGGATTCATTTCACTGTGGGATGAAACATTTCAGCGTGGAGCTGGGGGAGGGGGGGGGAGGATATTTGGTATTTACGGGTCTGTGTCTTGTAAAGTAGTGAGTAAACTTTGTGAGCTGTGGTAAAAAACACTCTATTCAATGTGGAGCTGGAAGAAAATATTTGGTATTTGTGGGTGTGTGTCTTGTAAAGTAGTGAGTAAACTTTGTGTTTTAGGGTAAAAATCTCTACAATCAGCGTGGAGATGGAAGGAAAAGAGGTGATAAAAACGTTGAGTTTTAGGGTAAAAAACACTACAGTATATGCACTAGAAGGTACCGGGTACTGGATCAACACTTTGGATTTGGAGTGTTGGACAGACACAAACTTTTCATCTTGTAAAGTAGTGAGAAAACGTGTGTTTTATGGTAAAAGGCACTACAGTAGGTACTGGGATGTACCGGATGCTGGGTTGACACTTTTCTATCGGAGTGGGTACAAGACACCGGCAAGTGCAAGCTCGGATGACGGGACTCGGTTTATATTAGTGCTGGACTAAGTCTAAAAGAATGGTTTTAGCGCGCCTTCGGCGCGCTGGGACGTTATGGGACAAGCCCCTTTCGACCCTCGTTAACGGTATGTTATAATTTCGTTAATTTGAGACAGCGTCATTATCATCATATCTGGTCGGTGCAAAGGTGGAAGAGGATTGGAGTTGATGTTTCTAGTTGTTATTCTTCGGGCTAGTATAGTCTGCCGCTTGTGATTCTGTGGTGAAGATAGGCCTTCATCGGCAAGTTTTATCTGCCTTGGGCTCTTAGCTGGCGTGTATGGTTTCGGCGATTTCACAAGTGAAAGAAACAAAACGGACCTTAAGGACAGCCGTGAAGTAAACCATAGTGCTGGACTGAGATTTGGTGGGCTCTCATAACTAATACGCAACAAGGTGACTGGTTGACAAGTTATTCACTTTTCTGAGTGGCAGGACTGGATTCGTGTAATTGTCATGGAGGGCACGAATATGTTGCAGTCAGAAAAGATGCGACAAGTAAATAAACAGTTTGAGTGACTGGGGTGAATTCGTGCAAATGGTGAAAAGGTAACACCGATTATATATGCTTATCTCGAGATAAGATTATCTCGAGATCTTGAGATATTTTCTCGAGATCTTGAGATATTTTCTCGAGATCTCGATATAGTTTCCCGAGATCTCGAGATATTATCTCGAGATCTTGAGATATTATCACGAGATAAAAAAAAAGTATTGTGGGGGGCCTAAATCAGCCACGTAATAACCCATAGCTCAATGTAAAACACGCCCAACACTCACAAGTTCATTGCTCTGATCGATGATCAGTTCAGCACGAAACGATTGGTAGATAGAGTTACTCCCCTTACATTCTAAACTTGCGTCTGCTTTTTATATATTTTCACAAGTACGAAACACCAAAAAATAAATTACCGGGCCGATTAATTAAAGGGGCAAACTGGATTTTGTCCGCTGACATAATAAATACGTTGCGGGATGTTTAATGGTCGGATATGGTGTCATGTGAGGCTCAGTGTGGTCAATATTAGGCGAGGCTAACGCCTACTCGACGAGGAGTCCTAACCTTGTGTTTTGGGGGCGAGAAACTAAAAAAAATCATAATATTTGAAGCCATGACAATGACTTCCACGCACAAACACATATTATTACCACTTTGCAGGGCGTTTCCTACTGCATTAATGTCGATTTAACGGGCAATCATATCCTCTATTGCTCGGTAGTCACGTGATAGGAGGGCCGCTAATGGAAAACAAAATTCATTATCGGCCCTCTTGTCACGTGACGTCTTTTAGAATTGAAAATTTAGAAATGAGGCGAGAACTCGCAAGGAAAAGTTGATGCTTTCGCCATGTTGCGGTCTTGTTGATCGACAGCAACAGAAACAAATGACACGTGGCCATGTTGTCAGTTGTAGCCATTTTCCATGGCAACTGATTCGTCATCTTTATTGCGTACATTACCTCCCTCGCTGGAAGTGGAAGACGGAATTTTTTTAAACGTGGTCCCAAATAAAATGTTTCTGTTTTATTAAATTTTGTGTCTTTTGATTGCTGGGATATCATTTTGGAAATGTGTAAAATTACAAATTACGTAGTGGTAATAATAGTAATAACATGATTGTTGTCGGGCATAATGGTTCGTGAGCGGCCCTGCATCGATGTTGAACACCCCTTGGGCTTATTAACGGCCCTCGACTTCGTCTCGGGCCTTTAATAAACCCTCGGGCTGTTCAACATCGATGCAGAGCCGCTCACGAACCATAATGGCCTCCAAAATCATGTTATTGTTTAATTCACACAACACCCACAGGCGTGTTTATTGCAGTTGTGGGGACGTGTTTGTTTTTCTCTTTTGTTGATGTCAAAAATGTCCTCACAGAAATGGATAAACATATCCTAACTCATTATTTTCTTTGCGGGGACCCGGAGAAAACAAAAGAAATCTTTTTGAGAACCCAAATATTATTGTCCATGTTATCAAAGTCATTTATACAAACCCACACAAAACTGCCACTCCTGATGGAGTTCCTGTCCCGTATGTCATGCACATGTTTCTCCAAATTTAGTGTCCTGTGCTGATTGCTTTCATTCTGATCAACAACATTAATTTTGTTTTGGCTGAGTGGCGTATCCATGGGAGGGGAGCCTCGGAAGCCTCCCCAGTCCCTAAAATTGTTGAATTCTGCTATCTGGATAGGGCGTCAACTACAGTGAAATCACAGATCACATAGCACGCTTGACGTTCATTCGAGTCAAAAATATCTCCAAAAAGCGCCATCTTGGGCATAGGTCTATGTTTCAAAATTTCTCCAGGGGAGGCTCAAGCGTGAGACATTTTTGAAAATACCCCCCCCCCCACACACACACAAACACACCCATCGTATGCCTCACCAACGCGAGAGGGACACTACCTTTTCCCAACTGAAGACTTCGATCTTTATTATATGTCGGATTAAAAAATGCTTGGATCCTCAAAAGATCCATAGACGTCACTGCTGGCTAATGCTAAGAAAAACGGCACTGTTATAAATGCATATTTTTGAACGGCAGTTTTGTTTAAATGGGCGACTATAATCCGTGGCAGGGACAGCGTCTGGGCTATGTCTGTGATATAGTGTTGCAGGATATCAGTCGGTTTGCTGTAGGCTTTTATGTAATTTTCTATAAATGTGCGCTCATGCCTTTTTAACCATCTCTATCTTTTTTCCCCCACAACATTTGATTGCCTTTGGTTCAAGCCTTGTTGAACCAAACCACCAATCATGGTTATTTACATTCCGGATAACGATGACAGACGACCTGGTTGGGGTCTCAAACACCCGATGGATGGCGTGTGTTGGGGAGGGGGGGGGGGGGAGAGATCACAAGTGAAGTACAATGTCACCATGTCGTATCTGAGAAACGGAGGTGGGCATCAACTGAAGAGATTCCTAGGATCTATCTCTCAACGTGGCCTGAATGATTCAGGAAAAATGTTCACATTTTCATATTGGAAATACGATCGTGCTGCTCCGGTAAAACTCCGTCAACTGGGGACGTTTAAATCATCACATACTACTTTCTTCTCACTAATTTCTAGTGTCGCGTTACGTTCCATGATGATGATTAGTAATCCGATTAAACAGATTAGTAATCAGATTAAAAAGACTAATCCGTTTAAACAAACTAACCAATCCATTTAAACATATATAACGGATTATCATCCGATTAAACTGATTACAAATCTGTTTGAATCGATTAGTATCAAAATGACATGTGGCGATTCTTCATTGCCGTGGTTTGAAAACACTACACACCGTATTTATCCAAGTTCAGATTTTTTCACATCAATCAAGTGTTGTACCTCCCAAATTATGGCTTATGACCCCTCGTGGGAATGAACCCCAGAAGATCGCCCTGGTGAGGGGTCATACGCTATTGACGTGGAAAGAAAATAGAGCACCCGATAGGAGTGTGTCCATTCCTTCACTCTTTAACCCTTTACCCAACGCAGACGATATCAAAATTTATTATTTTAAATATAATTTTTTTTAATTTTTAAAAAAATTTAAACAAAACCATGTCATGTGACCCCTCATTGGAACGAGCTCAATGAGCTCGTTCCAATGAGGGGTCATATTTTATGGTTTTGTTGAAATATTTTGAAAAACTTTATTTTTTCAACTGCTCAGTTTGCATATTACGCGGGCGGATACGGGCGATTCGTTAGGTAGAGGTGAGGGTGAGATCACAAGTGAAGTACAGTGTCACCATGTCGTATCTGAGAAACGGATGTGGGCATCAACTGAAGAGATTCATCTCTACCAACCACAAATTTTCGTGTTTGTGGTTGGTAGAGATTTTTCGTCAGTTTGATATTGAGGGGAATCTTCAATCGGATATATCGTATGTTAATGAGACGCAATAAATGAGTTGCACCAACATCTTGGCTTACTACTGTCGGAATGCAACTGGAGATGAATAAATGAGAAATCCCCGAGTTAAGGTGTATCGACATATTACATTTTGGCAGACTCTCAGTCCAAATAACAAGAAAAACCATTCATTTTTCCGCTTCAGTTCACAGACCGCTCAACTGACTCAACGATAAAGGCGCCAATTTAGAAAAAAATAGTCTGGAACGGCAAATCTTTCCGTGACTTTACGATATAGTTGCAATGATGTAGATTCTGGGTTGGTGCGGCATTACATCGCCCGTCTACTTGGTGATTTGCGGACAAATTAAAGTGTTGTGACACGTGCATTGGGAATCTGGCATCTGTGGCTTTGGTTTTTTATGAATATTTGTTCACTTTTTATTTTTTTTTTTACATTTTATTTCCTAAATATGGTTTATCGACCCTCAATAGTACGAACTTGTGTAGCTACTTCTAGTGTTTTTTTTTGTGATTTGTGCTGTACAGTTATTATTTGTTATTATTATGTTTTGGATGCGAAAAATGTTTTTGGTGTGTTTTTGTGGAGTTGGGTGGATAGAGAAACATATTGTGATTGTCTCCCAATCGTGTTCAGGGCTACGGTTTTGCCGGGGTGTTGATATTTGCGAAATCTGTAGCATAATAAGTCTGTGTGACTGAGAGAACGTGAGCGGAAGATCTGAAACATTCTAAGAATGATGTCTACAAGGTGATTTCTGGCAGGTACAGTTGGGCGGTTTTTTTTTTGGGGGGGGGGATCCGTTCCGGAGGGAAGTGGGCTTGTGCCCTCAGTCTACCCGGCAAAGGAGCCAATAAGTCTTGTTCTGGTTGTCACATTTTCTCTCTTACTGAATCCTTCACCGGACGTGTCAATATAAGCGAAAAGGTGATAATGCGAACACAATTAGATCAGATGGACTTTATTCATTTCTTACCCTGATTTATGTTTTCCAGACTCAATAGGCTAAGCAATTGATCCACTGGATCTCCAAAGAATGATCAAAAGGCTGAACCCAATGGAGCTACTTACAGACAGCGTTTTGTGGTAAGTGGTTTCGTACCGATTTTTTCCAAGCTAAGGAGTATGACGTGTTATTTGATATCTGTTCTTGACACAAAGAAAAACTGAACCGAACCCGAGAGATATAGAGGTAGAATTCAGTCGGGTTGGTAGCACTATATATCTATTAGAGGGAACTTCACACCTCACTAATATTCTAACGAGCATTGGTTCCATCATCCATGGAACCGAGAAGTCAGTTTTTAAGTGAAGCACACGTGTATTTTTAAAAGATTATTTGATTACACCTCTCATAAACACGGGAAAGTCCCCCCCCCCCCCCCCCCCCGCCAGTACCTTACCTTAAAGCTACCGCGATCTGTCATATATTTTATGTGTAACTTATTTTTCTTCCATTTATCATAAGAAGAAAAGCAAATACCAAACAAACAATAAAACAAAAACAAACACCCCCCCCCCCCCCCCCAACAAACGGCCACATTAGTCTGAAGTCTAAATTTGAATTTGTGAGGGGAGGTGAATTCGATGAGGGTACTTGCAAACATGCGGAAATGATACCCATTACACTTGTAAGAAAACAAAACCTCAACTAATTGACAATGTTTACCACCACGTCATTGGCAAAAGGTTATCACCCAGATTATTCTTTACTGTGAAAGGAAATGAGGTTCGGTGCTTGTGGGATGCGGGAGATAGACTGGAGATTGCTGTATATATGGTTTCCCTTAAGGTGCGACTTGGTAACAATTGTGGAAGAGCTTATCTTATAAAATCCAGCGCCAAGTTCCGATGAAATATGGGTGGCATAACGTTGTGAAAGTATATGCTAGTCTGTTCCAGGCCTGTCCCTCTTTAATCTAAATGCCCTCTAAGAAATTAGTTTACATTTACTTTTTGGGTTGAGATCTGGCCTTCACGACTGAACTGTAATTGTTAACCAGCTACAACATGGCACCCCAATTAACAATACGATCCTCTGCGATCACATACTCTCACCCGGTTACAGGAAAGCCCCCTCCCCTCCAGTACTTGTGACCCCCCACCCTTAACGTCAATTCATGAACCGACAGTAATGCAGGACATCCCGTCCCATAAGATTGATTTGTCCCCTATGCTCTCACCGGCTGAAACCCATATCCACCTGGGAAACCTTAATTTCGCCATCCACGAGAGCTCGGTGGTTCTCTCTGGGTTCAAGGGCTTCTTCAGCGATGTTGCGCCATGCCTGCCCTTGACTAGATCGCCCCAAAGAAAAGATTTCAGGGATATGTTTTCTTTGTATTCGAATTGATTTCTGAAGATGTTGCGTCACTGAGAGCAGTTACTGTTCCGTTAAACAGCTTGTAAAGTGCTTGAATTTTTTTCTAGACCGCTGCTTTTTCTACAATTCAATGCTTCGTCGACCTCGATCCCTAAGAGTAGGGAACACGTTATATAATTGTTAGATGGCAACATTTCGGGAGTAGTTGGTGACCAGTAAATCCGTTGCTTGGCCAGATCAAAGAGCACCCCACAGAAACGAGGCAAACTATCACATTGAATTCTAAAAGACGGGGGGTGGTCGGAAGACATAACTGAGTCATCGATAAATATTGAAGTAATTGAAGAATGGGCGGAGTGGGGGATAACGCAATGGTCTAAGCATGACACTGTGCCATGCGCATCACTGATAAATGTATGACCATCAGGGTTTTCACCAAAGTGACAGTGGACTAGATCGGATATTATCAGACCCTTGTCTTCGCAGAAACTGTATACCTCTTTCATGTGATCGCCACAACGGATAACATTGGCATTCTGGTCACCCGCAGTGCATATGTTAGACGTACCAGCAGAATCCATTATGGATTTTATTTTACTTGGGTAATCAATACACACTTCTACATTCTGACCATTATCTACTGGAAGGTATACAGACAAAAGGTTCGTGTTATCATAAGCTAGTGTAAGGTACGCAACTCTTTCATCAGACGGTTCGTGTGGAAAGCAACACAAATTTCTAATGAATTTCACCATAAAATTGCTACGCGACCTATAAGATGCGAATTACTGTACATAGCCGACACCCTATTACCATTGATTTCATCATGAACTGATTGCAGAAATGGTAAGCCATAATCTTACAACCAATGTTCGTGTAAAAAAAACCCCACATAGTTACAGTCGCAAAGTTCTTTTCCACCTTCGACAGAGTTTTTCACAGGTTTACAGTTAAATGATGAAATTCTAATACTATCCATTTATATATTGCAACGTGGTGAACCTCATTCTAATTCCTCTCTTGCTTTTCATCCCTAATTTTGGTCGGAAATTTAATGAATATCATTGAGTTGTTGCGTGTGCGAGTATTTTTTCAACGAATTGAGAGTGATATGTTCAAGAGTCGTATTCTCTTTTAAGGAATATCCAGATAGTAAAGTAGTGGTGGTCTTGACCCATTTTATTTATTTATTACAAGTCTTTCACAGACCTTCTCTGCCATTAACTACCTAAAGCCTTATAGTAAATCCCCTGTTGTTCTTCTGTTATCTTTTTGTAATGCTGGGACATGTTTGCTGCACACTTTCGAACTCTCTTTTGGGACTACTGTGTATATGGGAATCGCCCAAATCGTCCCTGGCAGCCCTTCGACTTTTTTATACCAAAACCGTCTTTCGATATTCAACCCAAACCGTCCCATATTCACCAAACTGTACCAGATACGCACTATTTGGTATTTACAGAACGAGATGCACATGTTGTTAATGTGTAACGTGTTTAGATTTGTTTCTTGCTGGAACCAAAAACAGCGACAAAGCACTCTAATGTCTTGAGTGTCACTATCTCATCATCCAGGTGGCTCCTGTGGATCATCGTTATAACGAAGAATGAATTCACGCATTGGGAACCATTAGCTGTTGGGATTACAAAACAGTTTTCGTTGTTTGTTGGAGGATCGCTTTTCAACGAGATTTCCTGTGTCGAACACCAGTTATGCTTGGGTTTCCCACCCTGGTCTTGCTGTTGTGGGGAAATTTTCAATGGACTGTTGTCAGACTCTCCAACACGTTGCAGAATTAGGTCAGCCCCTGGACCTGCCTCCTTTCTTGG
Organism: Pictodentalium vernedei; assembly: GCA_031216915.1. Taxonomy (NCBI): domain Eukaryota; kingdom Metazoa; phylum Mollusca; class Scaphopoda; order Dentaliida; family Dentaliidae; genus Pictodentalium; species Pictodentalium vernedei. Next base: position 334,891,561 of record CM062292.1, read on the forward strand.
AGAGGTCATAGTTGCCATTAGTTGGGAATCTTTCAGGTGTTTTTTTCATATTCTTATCTTGATTTATAGTTTCCTGTTATAAAGCGCATAACGGGAGACCATTTTGAACTCATGTCAATATTCCGTAAGACCACACTAACATGCACAACTTGTGCCGACTATCACTTATACTGCTACTCTATAACACGACTGGGTTATCGGAAGCGGTCTATAGACATCTCCCCAGATACAACTCGCTCTGGGACAAGTCGCCCCAAGTGAGACAAGTCAGACCAATTTTGAATAAGACAACTCGCCCCAATTTTTTTTATACCTTTTCCCCGTCAATTATTTTTACACTGAGACAAGTCGCCTCATATGTTTTAATTCAAAAGTATTTTTACTTACATATTTCCGACATCATAATTGTTAATGACTGTCCACAACGGCTTCTGGTCAAGTCGCTCCACGTATACTTTTTTACTAACTTTATTTTTATAATTTTTATATTTTTTAATGACAAAAAACAAACAATTATGGGATATTAATTTTTCACTTACCTTCAATAATATGAAAATCTTGTTCAAATGCAAATTTTTAATCCACTACACAAAACACAGATGAAAGAATAATAATTCCTTTCCACGAATATTAAATTTAACACAAAAGTTCCCAAAAATCGTATTCACTGATTGAGGAGAAAATTATGCTTTCATTCCTCAGACATCTAAGCTGATGATTCAACAATAATAATTGTAATATGTTTTTGTTTAAACAAGCAATCTGACCAGTGTGTGTGATTGTGGCTGACGACATTTCATTAACAGCTCTGAAAAGAGTAATCATAAATATTTTTGTTGTTGTTTAAACAAGCAATCTGATCAATGAGTGTTTTTGGTGGATTGCGATTGCAGCAACGACTGTTCATCAAGCCTGGTTTTGAAGAGTACCTTGATGGCACCTCTGGGGGTAACTGTTGTTTAAGCTAAAGTCGCGGTCCCTGAAGCTCGTGGGGGAGGGGGGGGGGGCAGGGAAAAGGAGTGCCAGATGTGTAATTTAGGAGTGGTGGAGACCCTGGAACACTTTTTTCTAGAATGCCCAAAATACCAGTCTAAAAATAGACAGCCCTGGGGAAATATATTGTTTCAATAAACGTTTGAAACATTCTATTGACATCTTGCATTATTGTTGAATATTCCCGATAAAAAAGAGGGTGATTTGATGACTTTTGGACCTAAAAAAATACAATTTACTTTCTGTGTGTTTTTGTTGAGAATATCTCTGAAAAATATCTGCACGTGACCGGTACTTCCCTTCGTGGCATTTTTTCGCTCTTATTTGTTGCATGCCCCCAAGTTTTCGGATCAGAAAGTGTTGTATGAAGGGCTATACTTGACAAAAATATTTGAATGCCAAAATTAAAGTGATGCTAACATATTTCTTTTCGCCTAAACGTTATAATAGTGGCCTATGGGAAAATATTTAGTTCTGTGATACCTGGAGGCATGTGCTGAGCATCGGTTCACAGGTAATATAGCAGAACATAATAAATGCTATTCCTTTTTGTAAATATGTATATGTTTGTTGTAAAATCGTATTTTTATACCTATTCCATATCATTTTGATATCGATGAATAAAAACGTGTTTCGGTAATCAGTCTTCTGTTATTTTTTATAACGATTTCCACTGGAAAAGATGGGGGACGAGTTGTCCAAGAGGTGGGGCAAGTTGTCTCAAATGTTGGGTCGAGTTGTCTCAAATGTAGGTGCGATTGTCTCAAATGTTGGGGCGAGTTGTCTCACCTGGGGCGATTTGTCCCAGGGCGAGTTGTCTCAAGATAGATTGTCTCATCCCCTCTGAAGCAACTAGTTTTTTAAAAAAAGGACGTGAAAATTTACTGCACAAAATAACAGCTACCGAATCGTCCGATGTAAAATGTCGAATAGACTAATATCTTACACGAAATAGTCCCCAAAACAGCGGATGAGAAATCATCCAAAATGTATAGCGAATATCGAAATCATCAGTGGGCCGAATTGAGCAGATACCAATAATGTTGGGAATGAGAGGTTTGTCTATGAAGGATAACGTCATTAATTGGCGCGATATTGGAAAAATGAAAACAACGCAAGAAACTTATAAACATGGGTCTTATTTGAATATTTCTAAATGATCAGGTTTCCAAGAAATCGAAACTGAACGCTTCTCGATTGTTGAGCCCTAAGAAATACTTATGTGAGTTCACCAAAGAATAAATCTCACAATCTGAAAGTCATAATCGCTTCAAGTTACCTTTTTTCGATGTAGTTTTAAGCCTAGGCTAAGCCTAAGCTGAGGTGCTATAATATGAGTAATAGAATTTTGTTTATTTTGAAACTTCCACCCCTCATATTCCTCAAATTCAAATTAAATATACATAAATTATACATCAAGATGAAGGTTGAGATGTACAGAACACAAAACAGACGCAATCAACCTCAAGCGCTGACACGTACTGTGACACTAACACTAGTGACACTGACAGCAGCAGTACAGCGAGTCCCAGTGATCTCGTACCTGTGTAACTTCGGCCCATTTTGGTGATTTCGGACGAGAAATCTGTTGACTTCAGACCGCTTGAAGTTATTTTGAACCAAATAAATTTTACATATTTATTAAATCAATGACAATGTCAATGTGAAAATGTGAAAAAAAACATGCACTACTCATGTTTTTAATTATCTAAGAGATGAAAGCTTGAATTTATTTCGAACTGAATGAATGAAAAGTTTCTGCATGTTACAGGGACGATGTACTTCTTTCACGAGAAGGCTGTACAAATCCATAAAATTATAATACGCAGTTGCACCAAGGGTGGTTCAATACGGGTCAGTTGAAAAACTGTGGGGGTGGGGGGGGGGGGGTTGGCAGCAGTATTATTTTTTGGATGCTACTCGTAACATAATTTTATGGGTTTGTACTTCTTTCACGAGATGGCTGTACAAATCCATAAAATTATAATACGGAATTGCGCCAGATGGAGCGAGTTGACCCAGGGTGAAGTTGACCCATGTTTACATCCCTGTAGTTCTTCATATAATCGTGATTAAAATATATTGTTATAAAACACCACGGTATTTTACAACATCATATTTTGGGACACAAATTTGGGTATTGGTCGTACTTATTACTTCTGTGGAGATCAATTCCTTCGTCACTTTACGGCAATGGGCACTCTGCTACGAATTTACACAAACAGTGTTAGCTGCCATTTAAACTATTGTCCGGTGTGTTTTGTTTTTGAGTCGTTGCTTTCCGCACGTTTTCGTGCACATGTGGATGTTGTGTAAAAACATGGTATAATTTTGGTTTGTACCTTTTATCAATGTATGGGTACGTAGCAACTTGATAATGACCGACGCATCACTTAATTTAACCAAGTGAATCATCTTACATTTCATTGAGAAATTCCACTAAAATGGGCAAGGAATTTGAAAGCGTAAGTCACCTCTTTTCGTTAACACTTCAACTTCTCCCCTCCCAATTAGTGAATTACCCCAACGAGAAAATTTTTCAAGGGGTTTTCAACTCGCAGCTTTGTGGTCACATCCCTTGAAACAGAAAAGGATAAAAATATTTGGGGTTGTTTAAAGAAAGAATGAATGACAACAAAATAGCTTTATGACTTTTATTCAAATAATAGGAGTAACAACAAAACTTGTACGTGAATGTTTTATTCAAAATTACAAAAATCTTTATATATTGCAAATGTATATTATATTTACATTAGAAAAATGATCATAATACACAAAACTAAAACAATGTTTTTACATAGTGTACTCATGCACACATTCCATGATATTTTATTGTTTATTTATGTAATGAATAAAATGATAAAAAATGCTTGAATCTGAAATATAAAACAAATTAATTTAAATATGAATAACAATATATATATACATAAGAAAAATGATCATAATACACAAAACAGTAATTTATTATAATAATTTATATGTTCATGTTTTTACATCGTGTACTCATGCACACATTTTCATGATATTTTATTGTTTATTAATGTAATAAATAAAATGATAAAAAATACTTGAACCTGAAATATAAATAAAACAAATTAATTTAATAAAATAATAATAAATGCAAATCATTGTTTTAGTGTTTCAATTCACCCATATACAGCATTGTCAAGGAACTGTATAACTCAACTGATGGTTTGCCTTCCAAAAAACTCTTCACCTCTTTTGAGAGACCACCTGTCTTGAGAGACTGCTTTTGGCTGCACCGAGGGGCGGTCTCTCAAAACAGGTTTTACTGTAGAACTGTAATGCTTTATTATGTATATTTTTTGGAGTTGAGATTTTTGTGTTGTTAAATTTGTCTTTTGTGTAATACATTATGTCTGTGTTCAGTGTAATAAGTCTTTATTAAAAAAATTATTGACAAAATTGACTTGTTTATTTTTTTGTCAACCTCGTTTTGGAACCTGTCACTTGTTTCAAATGAGTGTGGAGGCTGCTGTCAGTAGTTGTCTGAAAGACATCCACAACACGTAGTTTCACAGTGGTTGAATATCATCACAAAGATACTAATTGAACACTGCCACTTTTGAACGGTGCACAACTCCTTGGAAAAGAACACTGCCACTTTCGAGCATGCACAACTCATTGTGAAAACGGGTGTTCAGAAATTAATGAGAAAATGGTAATTAAAAATAAAAAATAATTACAACCTGGTGTTTGAGAATATATAACAATATAACCAGGGGTATGATTTATGACTTATTGGTTCAATAAAACATGCCCATTTATCATTTCATCATGCTCTGCAACATGTAAAATTATGACTTTCAGTGTAAAATAAATTTTTTGAATGTTGCCAAGGGAGGCAACTATTTTGTTATTCATATTCCGCTGTGTAAATTTTATCTGGTCTTCATGTTATGATTTTTAGCTCAACTTTGACGAAGTCAAATTTGAGCTATTGTCATGGCCCGTCGTCCGTCTGGCCGTCTGTCCATCTGTCCGTCTGTCCGTCTGTCCGTACGTCAACAATTGGCTATGGCTCGGGCTAGAGGTCGTATTTATGAACCGATCTTTACAAAACTTCTTGTGTACCTTTGTTATGACCCTGGGACGGGAACGAGTGTTTTTAGGTGTGGTCCAAAATTCAAGATGGCTGCCAGTGGCCATTTTGTACCGATGATGCAAAAATCAGTTTTTTGTAAAGAACTTCTGTATGAAAGTTCTGATTTGAATAAAGTTTTGTATAAATGTTTAGTACCATGGGATACATCACATATAATACGGGTTTTTTTCTCGTGCGTAAATTATGCAAATTAGACTGACTTTGATTTATTTAGTGTTACTTTCAGAGCTGTAAGTGCCAAGCTGCTATGGCTCGGGCTAGAGGCCGTATTTATGAACCGATCTTTACGAAACTTCTTGGGTACCTTTGTTATGACCGTGGGACGAGAACGAGTGTTTTTGGGTGCGGTCCGAAATTCAAGATGGCTGCCAGCTGCCATTTTGTACCGACGATGCAGAAATCTGTTTTTTGTACAGAACTTCCATATGAAAGCTCTGATTTAAATAATTTTTTGTATGAATGTTTAGTACCATGGGATACATCACATATAATACGGGTTTTTTTCTCGTACGTAAATTGTGCAAATTAGACTAATTTTGATGTTTTTTGGGGTTGCTTTCAGCACTGTAAGTGCAAATGCCAATACGGCTCGGGCTAGAGGCCGTATTTATGAACCGATCTTTACGAAACTTCTTGAGTACCTTTGGTATCACTGTGGGACGAGAACGAGTGTTTTTGGGTCCGGTCCGAAATCAAGATGGCCGATGGCAGCCATTTTGTACAAAATTAGGTGCAATCAGACTTTTGCACAGAGCTTCCATATGAAATCCCTGATTTGAATAATTTTTTTGTGTGAATGTTTAGTACCATGGGATGCATCACATATAATACGGGTTTTTTTCTCGTACAGAAATTATGCAAATTAGATGAACTTTGATTTTTTCAGTGCGACTTACACACAGTAAGTACACATGTCAATACGGCTCAGACTAGAGTCTGTATTTATGAACTGATCTTCACGAAATGTCTTGGGTACCTTTGTTATCACCTTGGGACGAGAACGAGTGTTTCTGGGTGCGGTCTAAAATTCAAGATGGCTCCCAGTGGCCATTTTGTACCGAAATTAGGTCTAATCAGTTTTTTGTACACAACTTCTATACAGCTCAGACTAGAGGCCATATTTATGAACCAATCTTTACGAAACTTCTTGGGTACCTTTGTTATCACCGTGGGATGAGAGCGAGTGTTTTTGGGTGTGGTCCGAAATTCAAGATGGCCACCAGCAGCCATTTTGTACCAAAATTAGTGCAATCAGTCTTTTGTATAGAACTTCTGTATGAAAGTTCTGATTTTAATAAATTTTTGTATGAATGTTTAGTAACATGGAATACATCACATATTGTAAGGGGTTTTTTTTCGTGCAGAAATTATGCAAATTAGATGAACTTTGATTTATTCAGTGCTACTTACACAATGTAAGCACACATGTCAATACGGCTCAGGGTAGAGGCTGTATTTATGAACCGATCTTCACAAAACTTCTTGGGTACCTTTGTTATCTCCTTGGGATGAGAATGAGTGTTTCTGGGTACGGTCCAAAATTCAAGATGGCTGCCAGTGGCCATTTTGTACCGAAATTAGGTCCAATCAGTTTTTTGTCACAAGTTCTATACAGCTCGTATTTATGAACTGATCTTCACAAAACTTATTGAGTACTTTTGTTTTCACCTTGGGACAGGAACGAGTGTGTTTTGGGGTGCCTTTGTTATCACTGTGCTATGAGAACAAATATTTTGGTGTTCAGTCAGACCCACTCTGGGACTCAAAGATTTTTTCTAGTTCAGCATCTGACTGTCACCCACCTTTACAATACTTTACCTATACATTTGTTACAGGCAACGGTCAGTATTTATGTACAGACCGTTACAATACTTTATATGTACCTTTGTTATCAGGTCATTACCTAGATGTTTGTCATTGCTGTGTCACATACTATACATGTACATGTCTTTGTTTTGACAAGTTGAGCTACAGTGTCATTGACACTTTCATTTTTATTGATTTTGTGTGAAGCTATATTTTGTTTTATTCGTAATAAATGTACATATTTAAAAAAAACCAGTTATTTTTAAACAGACTATGTTTGACTGTTTTCAAGGGGGTGGTTTGCAGTGTTGATTGACATACTTAATTCATTTAAGGCTTCGAGAGTAACCTGTACAACAAAATGAAAACAACACCGCATGGTTTTCTGTTTGTTTTACTCATTAAATTGAGGATTAAAACCCCCAATCTGAAAATGAAACGTATGTACAAGATAATTATGAGAATTTGTAAAGCAAATTCTATAAAATTGGTGGGTGGTTTCCAAAGAAATGCAACATACCCAGTGGATAATTATTTGTCTTATATCGCCAATTTCAGATGCATCCAAACGCAACTTGCAAGCACTATTCGTCCTGAAGCCCCCCCACCCCCACTGTGCCATTTATCCACTGCAAGCACCCCTGGGCTTCGACACGAGTCAGTAGACTCAGTACGGTACATACACAGGTACATGTACCATTACGACTTAGTTCAGCTCATTGTACCCTCATTGTTGTTCGTTCATGTAGATTATCCTATATGAAATGCGCTGAAAATAATATCACGATAATATCGAATATCCTGATATTTTCGGAAAATATCGTGATTTGTTTTTTTCCCAATATCGCCCAGCTCTACCAAAGTCTCCCTTTTTGGATGGTTGGTGTGGTTTCCCCAAATGAAGAGAACTATAAAACTGTCCATTTAATTTAGTCACAACCTTTGTCGTTATTTCTGCCTTTGAGTTTTGAGATGGCTGGTTTCAAACCAGTATAATACTGTAAATTCTTGCTGGTTAAACTTGAAAATAAACATGTAAAATTCGGCTCCATAATCCCAATGGTATGAATCGTCGTTCGTTTGCTGGTACATCTGATCCATCAGTTTAGTCTGTTGACCTTGCATACATATGTTCAGCCATGTATGTATCCTCTTGGATAATAATATCAGTATTTGTTAGAGGGTTTAACTGAAGAGAATGTAGCCTAGTGGAAACTTATAAATTATTCTTATATGCTATTTCTTTGGCGTTTATGAAGCCTTTTTAGATAATAGTCTAGCATTTGATAACCTGGCCCGGTAGTATACTATGCCACAATTATACCCTTTTGGGTGAACTCTGATTTACCCTCTTAATTTCGTCACACTTCTACTTCAGTGATCATGTGTACTTCTTATTTACACTTGTTATCATCATATTTTTTTTTTATTTTGTTCATTCATAAAATAAATTCAGTATATTTCAAACTTCCTTTTTTTTTATATATTTTGCAAACACAGTACAAAAAACACAAAACTGGGGTTTAATTATTGAGGGCTGAGGTGGCCTTTGGTTGCACTTGGGTTTGGATTGGAGTACCACTGGCTGCTGCACGTTACAGTGGTAATACTGAAACGGCAGTTTGGTGGTTATTGTAGAAAAAAGAAAAAGAAACCCAAACAGTCGCTGATTTGGGAGCAGCCCCAGCATATTATCCTTAATGGTTACAAAAAGGAAAACATCCACCAATATGTATGTGTTTTTGAAAGCTGGGAGTCATCCATCAGCCTACAAGGGAGAGAGGATGCTGAGCCTTGGCCATCTGGTCTGTCTTCAGGGGGAACAGATCACAGGGTGATTGGAGGGGAAAAAAACTAAAAAAAAGAAACTTTTCGCAGGGTTCGTATGGGTCATGGAATCCGGGAAAATTCATGGAATTCTGAAAAAAAATTCAAGGGCCTTGAAAATTTTTGGAAAATGGGCTGGAAGGGTTAAAGTTTTGGAAAAGTCCTGGAATTCATAACCAGGTTTAAAAGTGACTGATTTTGTGTAAAAATTACTTGCAACTTGCACAAAAAATAATTAAAAAACAAAGCTTTACTGTTTGGGTACGAACTAACCCTGTCATTTAATTTTTGCGAAAAGTTTTGGAAAAGTCATGGAATTTGATTCTCTGAAAAGTGTATGAACCCTGAAAAAAAACCACACACACACAACTAAGGCTTCCACGTTTACACATGTAAACGTGAAAGTTTCGTTTATGGGCATTAAACGTTTACAGTTCTGGTAAACGTGTACACGGAATGAAGTTTTAATAGAGTAATTTCAAAATTGCAGATTAATGCAGAAAGTCAAAGAAACCCCAAAAAAATTTCCAACTTTGCAATGCAATATTTTGGTAATGCTTCAGAAAAACTGTGTACTAGTTCCGACTGGCACCGCCTCCACAGCAACCGAACGAAGTCATCTTCAAATCATGTGATATCATATGTGACACAGTCACGTGAGCCGCATGGCACGTGCTTATCTTTGGTGTTTCCCTCGAAACATGTGTGGAATGTTTTAGTTTATTCGGATTTACATGTATATTCCGAAAGTGATACACAATTGTTCTTGATGATTTTGTTTACCTGACATGGATTATTAATTTATTATTCACACATGAGATGATCTTAGGATCGATTTATGGAGTTTGACAGACAGACTGGCACTTGCGGTGCTTGAAAATTTGGATTCCCCTGCATGGTTTGTAGACTTTGTTTATTTTTGCGACATTGCATTCCACTCTCAAGTCCGGTATTGTCACTATTGTGTGCCATGGCAACTCGCTCCAACATTACTGTTTGAAAAAATACCAGGAATTTCACCCCGAACCCACCAGAATGAGCTCAGAGACCCTCATAAATTTCAAAATTTACCTGAGGGAGAATCCCCCAGACCCCCCCCCCCCCCCCCCCCCCCATAGACCGAGCGACTTTGCCTTCAGCATCTGCATGCTGTGATCGTTCGTCTACGTCGTTTTTGAACGAACTGTAAATCGGCTGTCTCAATAACATAAATTGTATGCCCTGTACGCAAAGATATGATGAACTTACTGTGTATTATTACACACTTCTCTCAAATATTGACTACTTGCATTGTTACTGTTAGTACGTGTAAACGTTTCCGTTTCGTTTACAGACAGTCGTTTAAACGTTTACAGTTTTGTCTAAACGTGGAAGCCTTACACACAACCTCTCACAGATGCACACCCGAACGCCCTTAAAAGGGATGTTAAATCTTTATTCAAATGTTCATTTATATAAAATGTACACTTGTCCCAGCCAGGCAAGCTTGTTTCAATCCTTGCCTGGTGTTTTGTGGTTTCCTGTGTATGTTAACAGAAAGGTAGGTTGTACCATTTCCTCCTACGCTTCGTCTACTATTTCTATCTGTCTTCTTGATAGTTCAGCTCAAGAAGATGCATAGAAATAGTAGACAAAGCGTAGGATGTTGCAATAAAATTTGAGAATGTTCAATTAGAAAAGTTATAGGGGTAGAGAGAAATATAGGTATCCGCTATTGTATATTTTGACTGTTCTGTGAGTGTTGCTATGGATGGGGTGAGGGGTGGGTTTCTTCAGAGCCAACTGTTCAAAGAGTCTTCCCTTCAGCAGACGTCTTAAGGTGTGCTTTTCATTGGACTCCAGCATTATGGAGGAAGGTGCAGGATGTAGGATTAGCTCAACAGTATATGAATGACAGTTAAAAAAACACATTTATAAGGATATTCATGGCTCTACCGTTTTTACCCCATGAACAGATAGGGAACATGTTTAATAAACTTCAGAGTGATGTGACAAGTTCAAAGCTGAGAGTGTTTGCTGATAATGCCAAAGCCACGTGGATAGAGGGTTCTATATGGTCCCCTGAAAATTGATCAGTGTTCATTCAAAGCATTCACACAAATAATATGTTGAGGGCTGTCATCGTAAACTGAATGGTTTTGGCCAAGCTGGAATGCCCCTCTACACATTGATCCATAAACTGTTCAAAGAAAGTAACTTGGTTACTCTTCAGGTGAAACTTGTTTCTGAAAGAAACTTATGAGAATGCAAAAGAAAAATTCAGAAATCTGCAAGGCAAGTTGTTCCGTGCTTGGGATGATTTCATTGCTGGAGAAATATCTGCCAGAAAGTTATTGAAGACTTATTCAAAACTAAATGCCCCACAGACAGGACATTAAACCCCCAATTCCATATTTCAATAATATGATCATTATTATCAACAATGTTCTCTTACTTTTCTGAGTATCATAAGATACACGTATCTAAAGTAGAGCTGTAGGTTAACCGAAACCGAACCGAGGTTTTTAGTTTTTTAAAAAAAAACGAAACCGTAGACATCCCGTAATCTAAGGTTTTTCGTTTTTTTATTAAATACTCTCTTGCTGCAGAAATTCACAGAATGTAGCCATCCCAGAGTAGTAAGAGTACCCAGACACTGCCAATGGCAGTGTCTGGGTACTATCACTACTCTGTGAAGGCTACATTCTGTGAATTTCCGACATTTCAGTTTAGTTGTGTTTGCAGCTTTCCTCAAGTTGCGTGTAGGTGTCAGACCTCGAAAAATGGCCAAGCACAATAAAAGTTCTGTATATTTAGGTAATTATTATATTGGCCTTCCTGATTCTTCATGTATTATAGCTTATTTCGGGCATTCATTGAGTTTCACTCAATGTCACTACCATTCAGTTATGACTCCGGACATAAGAATGAGTTTTATTGAATTTTACTTGGCCTCATGAACAAACCGAAAACCGAACCGAACCGAGGTTTTTCTCCACCTGAAAAACCAAAACCGAAACCAAACAAGAAATTTAAATACCTACAGCTCTAATCTAAAGATACTTAAAACAGTAATGAAACTGCTTGAGTGTCAGCTTTTTGTAATTTAAAAGTGTTTTAAAGGTTTCCTTACTTAGAGTACTGTACTTAGCACAACGTTCCCTTACTATTCAAAGTATCATAAGATACACATATCTAATGATACTTACTATAGCAATGATACCTTGTTGATAATTTAAAACACTTGGGAAGTCTGAAATCACCTCGTCGAGTGGGGTGTTTTTTTATCATTTCATTCATTTGTCATATGAAAGAAATCCTGCGGGAACCCCGGGAAGTGAAGCAGTGCCTGTTCACTGCGGTAAACAGGCTGTGTTTTACTGGTAAAATAGGACCCAGTCACCAATGCTTGGGAGGTGCAAATCCTCTCTAAAATGGGCAACATGGCTTATTAACACTCCCCCCTGGTCTTGAGTTGATACTCATGTTGTGGTCATGATTATTTATTTATTTATTTATTTATTTATTTATTTATTGATGTTTAAGGATGGTCATGATTAGCCATTGTGCAAAAATATGTGACCTTAAAGTTAACACCAATAAATAAATAAATAGGAAAGAAAGTTTATTTAATAAGTCATCCAATACAATTGTGCCGAAATCACTTTCATCAGATTCAAAGTCACTTGGGCCGAAATCACTTTTTGTGGTCCGAAGTCACCGAATTGAGCCAAAGTCACTTGGTCCGAAGTTGCAGAGATCCGAAGTCACCAGATCCCAGTTCAACGATCTGAGCGTAGTGGCTACCCCTCTACGTTCCGATTCTTCCCATTCAAATCTGTGGTAAAATTCCCCTTCAAGTTTTTATGGAAACTCAAAACTCGAAAATAGGAATACATATCAAGCTTTTGCCCTTATTACCGGCTGCATTCGACAGTACACATTTCTTATCAACCAACCTTACAATTGTTTACTACAGGCTTGCACTACAGTGGAAGGCCATAACTGGGAAAATATACTCTATTTTGATCTTTCCCAAATGATTTGGGAAAGAAAAGTGGTGCAAAAGCACCAAGAACAAATAAGCCAAAACTGGGTCGAGTGCCATCGGCGCACACCCAGTAGGGGACGCTCTTCTCTTAGTACAGTTTCATGACTTACGGAACCAGTGCACAGGCAGTCACCAATGAATCATTCTTTTTTTGTCCGTCCATGTGGCAGGACGTCAATTTTGCATTCAGAAACAGTGATAATTCAACTCGTTGATAATCGTCTCCTGTGACTGGAATTATGGATATGAGGATCGTATAATAATAGGATTGTGTTTCATATATTCTTGTTATTATTTTCAACCACATTTTCATTGTATTTTATATATTTTGCGTGTCGCGCGCAACTTTCGAGTACTGTGAGATTTGAACATAAAATTTTTTGGCTGATAAATTTTATTATTTTAGTTAGGTGTCAATGGGGCACTGTATGGACAGGATTTCTCCTCTCTGTTGAGGGCAGAATTTCTGTTTAGCTTAACTTGACATAGTCAAGATAAGCTATTGCCATCAAGCGTGCGGAAGTCTCTTAGTCTGTGAGTCTGTTAGTCTGTGAGTCTGTGACGTCTGTTCACATTTCCTTTAGCATGGGCTACACCACGCAGTTCTTCTCTGATCGTCACGAAATTTCATATGCAGGTTTGGGGTCATGTCTAGATGAGAACGTTCCCTTTTGGTCGCGATCGGGCAACCGGTATGGCTGCCCGAGCCCAAAACCCGAAAACCATTAGCACAGTCTACAGGTCATATTTATGAAGGAATTTCATTGTAACTTGGTAGGATGCCTCTGTATAGTGCCTAGACGAGAACGTCCCCTTTTGGGCATGATCTATCAACCATGATGGCTGCCCAAGCCCGAAACCCAAAAACTTGTAGCACAGTCTGCAGGTCATGTTTAATGTGGAGGGATTTCATTGTAACTTGGTAGGATGACTCCTTATGATGTCTAGATGCGAATTTCCCCATTTGGGCATGATCTGCCAACCGTGACGACTGCCCGAGCCCAAAACCCGAAAACCTTTAGCACAGTCTACAGGTCATATTTATTGAGGAATTTCATTGTAACTTGGTGGGTTGACTTCATACAATGTCTAGATGAGAAAGTCCCCCTTTGGACGTGATTGGGCAACTGTGACGGCTACAGGAGCCCGAAGCCCGAAAACCTTTAGCACAGTCTAGAGGTCATATTTATGAAATGATTTCATTGTAACTTGGCAGGATGACTCCAAATAATGTCTAGATGAGAACGTCCCATTTTGATCGCGATCATGCAGCCTTGATGGGTGCCCGAGCCCAAAAACCTTTAGCATAGGCAAAAGGTCATATTTATGGAAGGATTTCATTGTAACCTGTTAGGTTGACTCCATATAATGCCTAGATGATGACATCCCCTTTCGGTCGTGATTGGCCAGTTGTGATGGCTACAAGTGCCCGAAGCCCGAAAACCTTGAGCACAGTCTACAGGTCATATTTATGAAGGGATTTCATTGTAACTTCTTAGGATCACTCCAGATGATGCTCAGATGAGATTGTCCCCTATGGTTGCGATCATTCACCCATGATGGCTGCCCAAGCCCGAAGCCCAAAAACCTTTAGCACAGTCTACAGGTCATATTTATGAAGGGATTTCATTGTAACTTGGTAGGTTAACTTCATATAATGTCTAGATGAGAACGTGCGATCATTCACCCATGATGGCTGCCCGAGCCCGAAGCCCGAAAACCTTTAGCACAGTCTACAGGTCATATTTATGAAGGGATTTCATTGTAACTTGGTAGGTTAACTTCATATAATGTCTAGATGACAACGCCCCCTTTTGGACATGATTGGGCAACTGTGATGGCTAAAGGTGCCCGAAGCCCGAAAACCTTTAGCACAGTCTACAGGTCATATTTATGAGGGGATTTCATTGTAACTTGGTAGGATGACTCCAAATAATGTCTAGATGAGAATGTCCCCTTTTGATCGCGATCATTCAGCCTTGATGGGTGCCCGAGCCCAAAAACCTTTAGCATAGGTGAAAGGTCATATTTATGGAAGGATTTCATTGTAACCTATTAGGTTGACTCCATATAATGCCTAGATGATGACATCCCCTTTTGGTCATAATTGATCAGCTGTGTTGGCTACAAGTGCCCGAAGCCCAAAAACCTTGAGCACAGTCTACAGGCCATATTTATGAAGGGATTTCATTGTAACTTCATAGGATCATTCCAGATGATGCCCAGATGAGATTGACCCCTTTGGTTGCGATTATTCAACCATGATGGCTGCCCGAACCCGAAGCCCGAAAACCTTAAACACAGTCTACAAGTCATATTTGTGAAGGGATTTCATTGTAACTTAGTAGGTTGACTCCATATAATGCCTAGATGAGAACGTCCCCTTTTGGACATGTTTGGGCAACTTTGACGGCTAAGGGTGCCCGAAGCCCAAAAACCTTTAGCACTGTCTACAGGTCATATTTATGAAGGGATTTTATTGTAACTTGGTAGGTTGACTCCAAATAAGGTCAAGATGAGAACGTCCCATTTTGGCCGTGATCATTCAGCCTTGATGGGTGCCCGAGCCCAAAAACCTTTAGCATAGGCAAAAGTTTATATTTATAGAAGGATTTCATTGTAACATTGTTAGGTTGACTCCATATAATGCCTAGATGATGACATCCCCTTTTGGTCGTGATTGGTCAACTGTGATGGCTACAGGTGCCCGAAGCCCGAAAACCTTGAACACAGTCTACAGGTCATATTTATGAAGGGATTTCATTGTAACTTCGCAGGATCACTCCAGATGATGCCCAGATGAGATTGTCCCCTTTGGTTGCGATCATTCAACCATGATGGCTGCCCGAGCAGGGCTTATATTTCGACGAGAATCCGAAAATCGATTCGCACAAAGATTCGCGCAAAAAAACCGACGAGAATCCATGTAGATTCTCGCTGCACCTCTACTAGGATTCGCGTGAAAAGAATTGAGTCAACTTAACCCTTTATCTAACACAACAAATTAATTAATAGAAGGCTAACATGACCTGAAATATTCTGACACTTTGTCAATAAAATTGCACAAATATGGCTGTCATTGGAACCGGCTCATTGAGCCGGTTCCAATGACTGCCATATTTGTAAGATTTTATTGGTAAATATTGTTCATTTAATTATTTTATCATTTATTTATTATTCATTGTTTAAAAATTATCAAATTTAGTTTTAAGAATTAAAAAGGTGTGTTGGGTAAAAGGTTAACATGTGTTATCAGTATACAACAGTGGTTGAACCATGGTGGCGTCCTGGAATCCTGGGACACTCATAGTTTATATGGATTCTCGCAACCATTTTCACGAGAATCCAAATGGATTCTCACAATTTTAGACGAAATATAAGCCCTGCCGAGCCCGAAGCCCGAAAAACTTTAGCACAGTCTAAGGTCATATTTATGAAGGGATTTCATTGTAACTTGGTAGGTTGACTTCATATAATGTCTAGATGAGAACGTCCCCTTTTGGACACAAGTGGGCAACTGTGACGGCTTCAGGGGCCCAAAGCCCGAAAACCTTTAGAACAGTCTACAGGTCATAATTATGAAGGGATTTTATTGTAGCTTGGTAGGATGACTCCAAATAGTGTCCAGATGAGAACGTCCCCTTTTGGTCATGATCATTCAGCCTTGATGGCTGTCCGAGCCCAAAAACCTTTAGCATGTCTGTAGGTCGTATTTATGGAAGGATTTCATTGTAACTTGTTAGGTTGACTCCATATAATGCCTAGATGATGACATTCCCTTTTGGTCGTGTTTGGTCAACTGTGATGTCTACAGGTGCCTGAAGCCCGAAAACCTTTAGCACAGTCTACAGGTCGTATTTATGGAGGGATTTCATTGTAACTTGGTAGGTTGACTTCATATAATGTCTAGATGAGAACGTCTCCTTTGGACGCAATTGGGAAACTGACGGCTACAGGGGCCCGAAGCCCGAAAACCTTTAGCACAGTCTACAGGCCATATTTATGAAGGGATTTTAATGTAACTTGATAGGATGACTCATTTTGGAATAATTTCATTGTAGTTTTGTTGATATATGTTAACTGTGAGGGCCACATATATTAACTGTGAGGTCATATTAACCCACCCCTCAGATCTTTAGTACAGTGTACACCTCATATTATTTTTATCATAAACATAGCATACAGGGAACAGAAATGAACATATTCCCAATTATCACAATTCTTGTCTTATTTCATAATCCTTTCATAAACATTGAACATTATCCTTTTCATGAAACACAACACACAAGTTAAGCTACAGTGTCATTGACACTTTCATTTTTGGGTCCCTATCGGCGGTCTGGTTCAGTTGTGTTCCAGCCGTTTCTTTTTCTGCCACCTTTCTCTCGTAATTTGGGGTGTTCTACTTTCTACATCTGTTGAATTCACCTTTTTCTTCTTCTGCTCTCACCTCTGTTATGTCCAGTAATGTTCCTTTAGGGCAATGCCTTTTGTCCTAGCTTATGGTGCGTTCTCATAGCCGTTCCTGCTGCACCTGCGGGGGGAAGGGGGAAGGGAAATCCTGTCATTCGGGGCCTCCCGACACAACCACGTCTGGTGAGAGTTATACCCCCTCCATGGGGGATGTGCAGTTTTTAACTGCGGTGGATAATACGAGAGCTGGTGAAGAGATGCCTGGTTCCGGAACTATGGTCCTTCTCCAGTCGACATCTGAGGCTGTCACTGGGGTTGTGACTCCTCCTTTGGAGGCCGAGCTCGGTGGCTCTCTCCCCTTTTCCACCAGTTTCAACAGCTCCCGTCGTATCTGCTGCTACTGCTGTTCCGTCTGCAACGTCATCGGTTACCATTTCAGCCTGCCTCGGCTTATCCCTGCAGGGGTCTGCAGCGATGTCTGGTAGTGTGGAGTGGGGTATCGGCCTCAGCCTTCCCTGACTTCAACTCGGCAAAGTCGGAAGTGGCTGCTGACCGAACCCTCTGCTGTGGCCTCTCCGCCGTTGAGCACAGCAGTTTTATACCTGCGGGGGTCTGCAGAGATATCTGATAGTGTGGACGTGAGATATCGGCATCAGCCTTCCCCGACTTCAACTCGGCGAAGTCGGAAGTGGCTGCTGGCCGAACCCTCTACTGTGGTCTCTCCGCCGTCGAGCACTGCAGTGTTTTCATTGGATTTGGTTGTTCATGGTGGGGCCACTATGAACTCGTGGCGTTTCCGTCCACGCACTCTTGTCACATGGCCAGTTTTGCAGGACCAACGTCATTTGTTCAGGCTGGACCTTCTGTCCCTCAGAGTTCCGCTGCGACTCTCCTGAATTTCCGCTCTGTAGATCCTCAGGGTATATCATAGCCCTATACACATCTGCCTTCAGATGTTTCAGCTGCCTCCCGTCGCTCACTTTGGGTGTATTTGAGGATCGTGACCCTTCGCCGATTAAAAGGGTCAGGATTGAAGCCACGTTGCCGGTTCGTTCCCACGTCAAACTGGCCGACACGGGCAATGAGCTTAGGGAGGCCCTCTCTTTAATCACTCAGGTTCTGTCCAAGAGCCTTCCCGTTGCTTCCAGCAAGGCTATGAGTGGTTTCCAGGCACCCCCTGTGGCACCGCCTCCCGGGATTGGAAACAGGCCGCTTTCTGATCCCCCTGGTGTGCCTACACCATGGGAGGTGTCGACTGGTTTGACCAGGTTGGGCTATGTGCCTTCCGACTCAAGGGATGAGTCCGACATACCTGACGTCGAGAGCCAACTGTCTTCTGACTTGGGGGCAGCTCTTGACTTTGTGTTTGAGTTCCTTCCAATCTCAAACCATCCAACCAGCCGACAGTGTCAGCTTGGGCGCGATCGTCGTTAGTGCACCTACAGCCTGTGAAGCAACCTGCTTCTGGGCGCCTGCAACTGTTCCAGTCGGTACAGGTGGCTGAAGCATTTACAGGTTTGTAATCTAAGCTGAGTTCCTGTGAAGACGTCATTCTTCACCAGGGTTGACACTTTTTGCCTCCGGCACGTTATCGTTCCTACGATTCTGCCAATCCATCAGTCTGCAGACTGTGATGGTCTTGGATCAGGACTCCAACTCCCTCGAGAGAGATGCTGGGCATGCTTTCGCTCTCAAATCACATTGTCTCTGCTCTAGCTACTTATCTGCCCCAGATAAGTTTGATGATGTACAGGCAGCAGGCTCCTTTGCGTGTGCTGTCCAAGGCGGTCATGCATCTTACTCACACGCATGCCTGTAACACTGCTAACTTGGAATTAGTTCGCAGGGACGCTGTGCTTCACGCAAGGCGTTCTCTTCCTGAGGGGCAGCGCGCTGCTCTGCAATCGGCTTCTTGGCGGGTCCACAACTATTCCATGGTTCTGTGGCAACGGTCCGGGATGACGTCTTACGTCATTCCATAGATCAGCTGCTGCTTCGTCAGCTTGATCAGCCTTCTGTTGGAGGCAGCTGCCATCCAAAGCCTAAGAAGTGTCCTTCTGCTTCCTCTGCGAAGCCAAGGCCTGATCCTCCTGCTGCCGCTTCTACTTATGGGGTAAGGGTAGGCGTCAGCAGTCGTCACCTCGATTTGACCCAGGTTGAGTCGTCCAACTCTGTCAAGAGTGCCTCTTCTAACACAAATTCCTTTCGACGTTACATGTTGGGAACTTTTGATCACAGAGATAGGCAATCTCCTGTCAAAGGGAGCGAACGAGGTGGTCAAGAGTATTCAGTGGGATTTTATTCCTGCCTGTTCTTGGCTGACTCCGACCGGTTATCGATCTATCATTTTGTCATCTAGGGATGTACTTCTGTACTCTGCTGAATACGGTGGCAGTTCCCCATGCAAGGGCTGTGATTCTCTCAGCTTTTGCCCTGACTCTGTCCCAGTCCACGCCCATGACAGCTCAGAGTCTTCTCCGGCTGCTTGGTCTCTGCAGTTCGGTGACGGATCTCATTCCTCTAGGTCGGTTGCATGTCAGACCTCTCCAACACTTTCTGCTTGGTCATTGGAGGCCGAATGTCGATCCTCTGGATCTGGTGCTTCAGTTACCGGAGTCTCTTCATCGTCACCTTCTCTCCTGGACGGATGTTCAGTGGAATATGCAGGGAGTTCCGTTGGACTTACCCACGTCCGATTGTGTTCAAATGGCAGTCGTCAGCGATCTCTGATGGGGTGAGATGTTGGATCCCTTTCACGGGTCATGGGACCAGGATCAAGCAGCTCTTCACATCAACCAGAGGGAGCTTCTTGCTCTTCTGAGTTTCCGGCAGTGGATCCCCACCTTTCGAATCACCAGGTCCTTCTGTTGTCCGACAATTCGACAGTGGTTGCTTACGCACTCTGTTCCCATGTTCGAATTGGCTCGGGATCTTCTACTGCTCGCTTAGGACGTCAACGCCGGAGTGGTGGTTCGTTACATTCCCGGACGTCAGAACGTCCTAGCCAACTCCCTGTCCCGATGGGGCAGGGTCATTTCCACCGAGTGGATGCTCCACAGAGTGGTGTTCCAGTCGCTTTGCGATCCCTAGGGTTGTCCCCACATCGATCTCTTTGCGACTCGTTGGAACCATCAGGTAGACACTTTCGTGTCTCTGTGTTCAGGTTCTCTGGCTTTCGCCGTGGATGCTCTGCCACTCAATTGGAACGGTCTTGTCAGCTACGACTTCCCGCTAGTTCCGATTCTGCCTCAGGCTCTAACCCAGATACAAACCTGCAGTTGTCGAATCATTCTGATCGCTCCCCTGTCACCTCAGTGGTGTGGCTCAGTCTGCTTCGCTCTCTGTTGGAGGCAGCTCCGGCATGTCTCCCTTTACATCACGACCTTCTTTGCCAAGGTCATCCGAGGAGGTTTCACGTCGACCCGACTTCATTTTGCCTTCACGCATATTTTTTGTCAGGTCCTGTGTCCTCTGTAGAGGTTTTTTCGAGACGAGCAGTGAAGCGCACGTCTTCTTCAAGGAGGCACTCCACTGGTTTAGCATATACAGCTAAGTGGAAGGTCTTCTGTCGATGGTGTGCCGATCATTCTGTTGATTATGCCAATCCTTCGATTTCACAGATTGTGGAGTTTTCTTGTATATCTGTTTGATTCTCGGGGTCTCGAGCCTGTTACCATCAAAGGGTACAGGTCCATGCTATCAGAGACCTTTTCGTATGTGAGACAGTGTCGTATCGGCACTAATCCATACCTCTCCAAGCTAGTTCGGCACTTTTCCTAGAAAAGGCCTAGGACTTTGCAGCTTATCTCAAGATGGAATCTTTCTTGGGTGCTGCTTTGCTTGGGATGAGTCTGACATACCTGACGTCGAGAGCCAACAGTCTTCTGACTTGGGGGCAGCTCTTGACTTTGTGTTTGGGTTCCTTCCAATCTCAAACTGTCCAACCAGCCGACAGTGTCAGCCTGGCCGTGATTTATCCCAGGTGGATATTCGTTTTCTCACATATAAGATGGCTTTTCTGATGGCTTTTGCCTTAGCCAAAAAAGTTAGTGAGCTTCACGCCCTCCGGTTGACCCGACCTTTTTTCCGGACCTCTTCCAACAGTGTTACATTTACAACTGATTGCTCCTTTCTGGCCAAGAATCCGATACCAGAAACAACTCCACCTCCTATCTGTGTCAGGGCTCTTCCTTCTGTCCAGGGTAACCGCCCTTTGCTCTGTCCGGTTCATGCAATTCGCTTTATCTCAATCGAACACAGTTCATTAGGAAGGGCAGGAAGCGATTGTTTCCGTCTCTTTTTCCTGGTCGACAGCAGGGACCAGCCGTGAGGGCGACTAGGGCGATTAAGTCGCCCTTCTAAGCCCAAAGTCGCCTAGAAAAATAGTCGGGGTGATTACAAGTCGCCCTCTAAAAATTGGCCAAAATGAGAAAAGGCTGAACTGAGTGATGCGATGTTTACATGAAAACGAGTATTTTCAAAAATCGAATGTGCTCGAGTGTGATAAATGGACATTTTAATTCGTCAAATAAACGTCCATTTATTTGAAATCACACGACAAGCAATTGTCCATTGTCGCTTTCGGCGGATTTTTTTTATTTCTATTTTGTTGCGTCCCAGTCAGAGCTTCAAGTGTCGAAACAAAAATAAGTGACTTACGCGACTCAACAAAACAACCCAGTTTGAAAGTAAGTTACGTCGCTTAGGATGCCGAAAATGTATACACAACGGACGTATTTTATAACACATTATTTTCATTTCGATTTGCTGACGACTGTTAACTGTTGGGCTGTCTATTCCCAGAAAAACACGAATGGAACTGAAACACATGAAAAAAAGCTTTAGTGATGTCAAGAAAAGCTTTGTACAGGACACAAGTGTGCATGTGGACGATCTTGAAAAAGGGTCCTCCTAAACATCGGAATGACATGAAATGACGCGGAATGCCACCGGAATGCCATAAAAATGATGCGGAATGACATTTCTTTTACAAAATACTCGACCCCAGAATGTATTTTGTTTATTAACTAACAAAGTACCTCCCAAGCAACCTTCTTACATCTGGTCCTGTTCACAATTTCAGACTTAGGAAATTATTAGCTTAGTAGACTTTGTTGAAAGGCAACCACAGGAGGGTGATGGGGGCTTGGCACGAAGAAGAGGTGAGGGGTCATGAAGGAGAAGGTAGCAGTGGGGGATTTTCAGTCAATAATTACATTGTGATTTTTTAACCTGGCACAGATGCATCATAGACAACTGGACCTGGGTTATTTGTACGTTAATGGAGGACCATAAATTGAAAATATGAAGGGGCGGCGGGGGTGGTACATGAATATTCTTAATTTTCCCCACTTGCCTATGAAGACTCCCTACATGACTCTGCAGTCTCCCTATTTTTTCTGGAGGGAGACTTGAAGTCTCCCTAAAATTCCCCCCTAGGCTGGTCCCTGGTCGACAGAAGATCTCTCCTCAGTCCATTTCTCAATGGATTTGCCTTGTTATTCGCATTGCTTATGCTCGTCTAGCGACTGGCAATTGTATTACCAATCGTATTGATCAAACTTTCTTGCAAGTGACAAATGAATGAAATGATAAAAATCAACCCATTCAGTGTGAGATTTAAAGTGCAACCTGGCTTTGGACAAAAATAAAACAAACATTCAGTTACCAAAAGGACCACACACTTCACTTGAATGCAATATCCATGCATCTGCTGGCCACTGTCAGTAACTTCTATGTATATAAATTTGGGAGGGGAATTTAAAAAAAAAACAGTTATACACTATACTTGCACCAGTGCTATTCAACTGTATATCCAGGGCTCTGAGAACAATCTTCATTGTCTTCTGGATTAATGGTTCACTGTACATGGGCTGCGCTATATATATATATTTTAGAGAGAGGGGAAGGTACTTGCACTTTGAACTTTTATTAAACCTAATATTTGAGAAAAAACCCAACTGTTTATAGTGTTTAAGACTTGAATATTTTTCTCTAAAAAACAGAAGCCGGACTCAAGTGGAAACCGAAACCGTGGAAAAATTTCATAACCTCCCCCAACACTAAAAAATTCCAGCTCTTGGATCACCCGACTCTCACCAGATTGCACCCAGTGGTTTATAGACTGAAAATTTGTTGATGCTCTGTATGCCATGTTGAAAAGTCATTGGTTCGAATACTTCATCTCACAGTTTTTTTTTTTCATGCACCCCTCCCCCTTTTCTGCTAGCCCCCTCCCCAACTGCCCCCCCCCCCCCCCCCCCCCCGGCATCTGTGGTGACAGTTTGACTAAAGTGCAGTCATAAAATGCCCTTCTGGATTGGTATATAAAGTGTTAATTCCATCTTTCATGACACACACAACTGAATCCAACTTCCCCTTATTTAGTGTTGGTTTTTTACCAGCACCAATTTCTGCGAGGGGTCATTTCAGCCTTGGGGGGGGGGGAGGGGTCAAGATTTTTTCTCATCAATAATTCAAAATTCTGTTTTCAACTGTGCAAATTATATTTGGAGCTTTCCGTGAATAGATGTCTCAACTGTGACTTATGAAGCAGAAAAATGATCAGTATTATTGACTATTGAAAAATACATCTGTTGTGTATCGATTTTAAGCCATAATTTTTCGGAATCAAGGTAAATTTCTCTGAGCAAATTGACCCATTTTAACAGTATTCTACTTTGCCAAAGTGGATATCACAAATCGAGTGTATAATTGAATTAAAAATAAGCAGATGTTTGCACCAAATAAAGAAATATATATTCTTTAATTCTTTTTTCGTACATTTTATTCATCAGGAATCATTTATTTAGTGAAGGTGCGTGTCAATAGGTGATGTACTCAAAGCACCTATTTTTGCTTCGGCACTCGTAAATTAACCATGCAGCTAAATTGAAATGAATAAAACAGAAAAAAATGTGGGTATAAGTGAAATGTTTATAATGAAGGCCTCTTTTATTAAATATAATTCACTTGTATGCATATTTGTTTTTTGTTATGATTAGAGCTTCGAAGGCCTATGATTTCACGCCTGGAAATGGGAAAATTTTTGACTGTACAATTTTCTGGGATATTTGTCTAAAACTGATTCCCATCCGGGAGACCGGGAACTACACTGAATTTACGAGCTTTTCCTGGACATTCCAGGAGAGGTAACATGTCTGACTTGAAAGGAATTCAGATGTCATTTCGCAAATGAGCGGACGCAGAGGAAGGCACATACGTGTCACTTTAATTTCTTCCAACAATCATCTTTCATTGTGTGTTGTGTGGTCCTGTAGCCTGGGATGTTCTTACCCAAATTTATTACTGACTTTATCAAAGAACTGTTAACCGGTCATTAAGTGATTTTCCCAAACTGTTAACCCTTTACCGAACATAACGGTCAAAACCAGCCAGTGCTATTCTCAAAAATCGCCAATTAATTTTCATTATTTTTTTCATTTTTTGTCTCAAAAACATAGGTTATGACCCCTTGTTGGAACAAGCTCGTTCCAACGAGGGGTCATAACCTATGTTTTTTGAGACAAAAAATGAAAAAAATTAGTTATTCAAGAATTTTTTTTGCAAGTGTCATCTGCTTTTCAGGTTAGGTAAAGGGTTAACCAAATACGAAAAATGTGTAACCGTTTCAGCTCTAATCTGGCTGAAAAAGCATCGGTATACAGGGCCTCTAAAATCAAATAATGAGAAAGATCGCCTTCATACTACACAGTATTATTATATAGAGAATGCACAGTTGCCATATTACTTGCAACGTATCGTGACACCTGTTTGAATTTCTTAGAATTACACGATTGTTTTTCAATGACAGTTCATTGTTGTTCTTTCCCCAAATGCAGTCCCATCACTACATCATAAAGTGTTTTGAATGCCTAGCCTTGTTCCTGAATATCTTGGCCATGAGTTGTTATTCCCGTCTTATTAAATCTGCAATTTTTGTTCTGAATCTGTAGAAAGTCTGGAGTCTGTATGGTAGACCTCACCATTTTTAGGCTCACCTGAGGCCCTGTGGTTTTTTTTTTTGTTTAGCAATGATTAATCCAGTAACTTGTTTATTCTAAACAATCAGCCATCTACATGTGCATATAAAGATTCTATCAGCAGGTCAGTCAGAAAAGATTCATCTTATCCCAGAAAATAAGCAGACTCATCTGCAAAATGAGGTCCCCAGAGGGTGAATTTAGTTATGCTACCCTGCACAGCAGGGTAGCATCACTAAATTTACCCTCTGTGAACCTCAATATGAATCAGGGTATCAACACTAAACAGAAAGAGGTACCCAGAGGATAAATTGGCCTGCTGTATTGGATAGAATCATCAAATTCACCCTCTGGGGACCTCATTCTGCAAATGTCAGATTGCTTATTTTCAGGCCTGTCCCCATACTTACCACTCCCACCTTCCAGTCAAAATGTAATATTCTTATGATTTTCTTTTTTGTAACTTCACTTTTCATTCAATAAAATGACTTCCAATATTTTTACAGAAAATGGCTATGCAAGCAGAAAGACAACAGGATGGCACTGTAGATGAGGAAATTTTTGGACCACTTCCTTTGGCAAGATTAGAGGTATGACAGGTTTTATATGTCCATAAACGCAGTTCATGCTGCAATACAGTGGAGCCTACTTAAGTGGACATCTTTCAACTGAATAACCCTGTTAACTGAATATAAGTTCCAAACACAAAACCGTTTTTCACACTTTCAGAGCAAATTCAACCTGTTAATGACATATATGTTGAGAAATTATCATGACAATCAGTGATGCTTGGGAAAGGCATGTGATCGCTCTCACACACCATCGCTCACGCAAAAATTGTCCAAGGTGCGCGAAGAATCGCTCACCTCTGTTCTTGGGTGTGTTTTCATCCCTTTGAATTGTGTCAACAGAAACATACTATTAAGTTAATGATGTTGGGAAATTTTCAAGAATCACTCACAATTTGAATCATTTAAATTACAATTCCAAACAATTTCCTTTCCGTTGTTATGAACATGACACATGCATGATACGCCAACAGTAAGAGGGTTGTACATTGACAACTTGCCCAGAGCTTTCTCCCGCTATAAAATGAACACTCATGTTCAGATAAAAAATGGTGATCATGCTGAGATCTCCGAAATGTTTTAATACTTCTGTATTTTTTTTAATCATACATGCAGAATCTTGCCCTGTTCTTTATTTTCATTTATAATTGTGACATATGTCTCTCCAATTCACCAGTGACACAAATTAGTGTGCCAGATTTTGAATTTACTCGGGAGCGCATGGCTCAGTAGGTAGAGGTGCAGGCTGCAAGCCGAGAGGTCCCACCTGCGGCAACCGCGTTGTGTCCTTGGGCAAGACACTTCATCTCCATTGCCTGCGTGGGGGGGGGGGGGGGGGGGGGGCGTGTACTAAGGCGTACTGCACTTTGATGGTACGCATGTCTTCAACCAATCTAACCCTGCCTGTGCTGCAGTGCGGAGTTACGATGTTGGGGAGCTGGCAGCTTCTCGTCGTTGCTCGGTGGTTCTCTCCGGGTACTCCGGCTTCCTCCACCCATGAAACTGTCACGGTCATTATTAGCCATTGTGCATAAATATGTGGCCTTAAACATCAATAACTAACTTTGAATTTACTCATCCATTTTCCACGATTTTAATAATCTGCCATTTAAAATCCAGAACTAATTTTAATGGGTTATATATATTTTCACCGTTAAAATTCCATCCGTGTTCAGTTGTATTCATACATTTGTTTCGAAGGATGCTTGTCACTGGAAACTGCGAAATAAATCAACATCACTCTCCTCAAATTTTTCACTCATACAAACTTGATTTGAGGTGACCGATTTTCCACTCGCCTCCATTTTGCTCCCATTCGTCACTGCAAATGTATCTCAAACTACTTTCACATGTTAAAGTTACTTGAAAGTTTTCTTTTCACAGCATGTTACATATACATGGCAATTGAGAATATGCCCTGCCCCCTGATGATTTTTACACAATCGAACAGGCGTCACAACAATTGCCATAGAAGCATCAGTTTTCCACAGCAATTTTTTAGCCGAGGAAACCAGGATGAATTACTAGGACTGGATATGATGGGGTTGTTAGTATTTTTTGTTTTTCGGTGCAGACACCTGTCTATTCTTTTTGGGGTGTGTTTTCTCCCCTTTTAGGCTATTTTTGGGCGCTATCATGCATGGTAATGCTTTTTTATTGTCACATGTTTGTCCATTATTAGCTGAATTTTCCGTCCATTTCTGACGTGTTTCTTCAGTTATACATGGCAATTCCATACAACATTTGGAACCTAACGGCTGTTCTGTTATAGAATTGTTTTCTGTTGCTCAGTTTACTACTCTTTGAGGAAGCTGGTCACAAGGTAAAATTGAGGGTCACTGTTGTCTTATGGGCAAAATATATATAAACGATTGACTAACTTCACTTTATCTCCATGCTGTGGTCATGATTAGCCATTGTGCATACAGAAATATGTGACCTTACACACCAGTAAATAAATGAATATGCATACACATTCTGTTTGTAGATCAACTTTGGCGAAGCCAAATTTGAGCTTATGCCATGGCCAGTCGTCCGTCTGTCTGTCAACAATTCAATACGGCTCGGGCTAGAGGCCGTATTTATGAACCGATCTTTACGAAACTTCTTGGGTACTTTTGTTATGACCGTGGGACGAGAACGAGTGTTTTGGGGTCCGGCCATTTTGTACAGACTTAGGTGAAATCAGATTTTTGCGCAGAACTTCCATATGAAAGCGCTGATTTGAATAATTTTTTGTATGAATGTTTAGTACCATGGGATACATCACATATAATATGGGTTTTTTTCTTGTACGTAAATTATGCAAATTAGACTAACTTTGACGTATTTAGTGTTAATTTCAGCACTGTAATTGCAAATGCCAATTCGGCTCTGGCTAGAGGCCGTATTTATAAACCGATCTTTACGAAACTTCTTGGGTACCTTTGGTATCACCATGGGACGAGAACGAGTGTTTTTGGGTGCGGTCCAAAATTCAAGATGGCCGATGGCAGCCATTTTGTTCAAAATTAGGTGCAATCAGATTTTTGCACAGAACTTCCATATGAAAGCGCTGATTTGAAAATTTTTTTGTGTGAATGTTTAGTACCATGGGATACATCACATATAATACGGGTTTTTTTCTCATGCAGAAATTATGCAAATTAGATGAACTTTGATTTTTTCAGTGCTACTTGCACGCAGTAAGTACACATGTCAATACGGCTCGGGCTAGAGGCTGTATTTATCAACCGATCTTCACGAAACTTCTTGGGTACCTCTGTTATCACCTTGGGACGAGAACGAGTGTTTCTGAGTGCAGTCCAAAATTCAAGATGGCTACTAGTAGCCATTTTGTACCGAAATTCGGTCTAATCAGGTTTTTGTACACAACTTCTGTACGGCTCAGGCTAGAGACGAGTCCCTATTTATGAACCGATCTTTACGAAACTTCTTCTTGGGTACCTTTGTTATGACCGTGGGATGAGAACAAGTGTTTTGGGGTGTGGTTCGAAATTCAAGATGGCCACCACAGCCATTTTGTACCAAAATTATTGCAGTCAGTCTTTTGTACAGCACTTCTGTATGAAAGTTCTGATTTGAATAAATTTTTGTATATTAATGTTTAGTAAAATGGAATACATCACATACAGTACGGGTTTTTTTCTCGTGCAGAAATTATGCAAATTAGATGAATTTTGATTTATTTAGTGCTACTTATACACTGTAAGTGCACATGTCAATACGGCACGGGCTAGAGGCTGTATTTATCAACCGATCTTCACGAAACTTCTTGGGTACCTTTGTTATCACCTTGGGACAAGAACGAGTGTTTCTGAGTGCGGTCCAAAATTCAAGATGGCTGCCTGTGGCCATTTTGTACCGAAATTAGGTCCAATCAGTTTTTTGTCACAACTTCTATACAGCTCGTATTTATGAACTGATCTTCATGAAACTTCTTGGGTACCTTTGTTTTCACCTTGGGACAGGAATGAGTGTGTTTTGGGGTGCCTTTGTTATCACTGTGCTATGAGAACAAATATTTTGGTGTTCAGTCAGACCCACTCTGGGACTCAAAGATTTCTTTTCTAGTTTAGCAGCTGACTGTCACCCACCTTTACAATACTTTACCCATACATTCGTTACAGGCTTCGGCCAGTATTTATGTACAGACCGTTACAATACTTTATATGTACCTTTGTTATCAGGTCATTACCTAGATCTTTGTCATTGCTGTGTCACATACTATACATGTACATGTCTTGACAAGTTGAGCTACAGTGTCATTGACACTTTCATTTTTTTTTTGTTACAGAGTAATGGAATAAGTGCTAATGATCTCAAGAAATTAGAAGAGGCTGGCTTTTTCACTGTAGAAGCTGTGGCATTTGCTCCAAAGAAAAATTTGTTGACCATCAAAGGAATAAGTGAAGCAAAAGCAGATAAAATTTTGGTATACAAATATAATTTTTTAAAGGGACATTAATCTGCCAATTAAAAAAAAAAATTAACACTCAGATTTTGCTTGTAGGTGAAAGAGCATGTAAAAAAACACTGTATATAAAGAGTATGACATCAGAAACAATACGAAATTACAAAAATCTCTAATTTTTATATTCAAAAGCTTTAACCCTTTGCTAACATGAAAAGCAGATGACACTTGCAAAAAATATTCTTAAATAACTAATTTTTTTCATTTTTTGTCTCAAAAACAATGGTTATGACCCCTCATTGGAACGAGCTTGATGAGCTCATTCCAACGAAGGGTCATAGCCTATGTTTTGGAGACAAAAAGTGAAAAAATAATGAAAATTAATTGGCGATGTTTGAGAATCGCATTGTCTGGTTTTGGCAGTTACGTTGGGTAAAGGGTTAATGCAGGCAAAATTTCAGAAAACACAACATTGCAAAAAATATAAACTAAGTTACCTGAAAGTAAACAAACTCCCATGACATCATTTCTGAATATACACAGTTTCTAATTTTAACTTTCTGTTATCCAAATAAATGACCGCCATGAAGAACAACTGTGCACTATTTTAGCAATGATTGTGCATTATTAGATAAAAAAAGACTGACATTCAAATAAATTGCAGTCATGTATCCAATAAAACCCTCAGGATGTTTGTCAACAATGTAAAATAAATTTCATTGATGCTCAGACCCACATAGACACAACCTTCACCTTTGTCCTAAGAATGTTAATTTCAACAAAATATGGAAAATGCCATTGAACAAAATTTTCTGTGAGTGATCAGATAACCAGTTCAGGCTGTCATTTTTTAAATGTCCGATAAATTCTTACCTTCCAAGTTGATTTATTTGATTGAATCAGTCGCTTGTACAAATGATTTTTAAAACATAAGGGTACTTTTGCATAACTGAAATCGTGGTTTCTGTAACAGAAAGAAATCTGAGATCCAACAATAACTCCAATTTAACTATTTGGAAATATAACAGACAAAAAACTGATATGAAAAAGAAATGGTTCAAAATCTTTTACAACATATGGTTTACAGAAAAATAAAACAAATACTTATCAGTCCAAAATAAAGTTCAGCCGAATCCAGTAACAGCTATGCAGGCTTTTCGATTTGGGGCGAACAGCTATTTGGTCGCTTGGAGCTTACCTAAACTGAAAAACTCACGAACGAAAAATGGGACGAGCCAAATTGTCACTGTGTCCTGCAAAATTTTCATCAAGTTAAATGATTAGTTTTGCTCACATTAGCTTAGTCCAAAATAAAAAAAATGTGCTAAATTGTCATCCTTGCCTGCATTAATTTTTAGCCCGACTGTTTACAGTGAGGGCTATAGTCATGACTTTTGTCCGTCTGTCCATCCTTCTGTCCGTCTGTTAACATTAGAGTTTTGGTTAATGTTTGTGGTTAAAGTTTTTTACTGAAGGTTCAAGTGTGTTTTTTTTTTCCTGTTTAGTCATGACTTTCTTCTGTCTGTCTGTTAACACTTGGAGTTTTGGTTAAAGTTTGTGGTTCAAGTTTTTTAGTCAACCTTAAAGTTTTTTGTCGTTTTTTTTTTTTTTCTTTTAAATTGATATTACTATTGATTGTATCATTCTCATTTTGTTTTTATTTTTTTTATGTTTCATGTTATTTTGGGAAATAATTAACCCTTTTTAGCTGCGCCTAGCAGCTCTATAAGTGGCATTGTCGGTCTGTCTGTCAGTCTGTCGGTCGGTCGGTCTGTCTGTGACCAACGAGTTTCAAAACTCAATAACTTTTGAAATACTTGATGGAAAGACTTTATATTTGGCATGTATGTGTATCTTATTGATGTCTAGCCACTGTTCAATGCATGTGTTGCTCCAAATATTTTTCTTGGAGTTATGGCCCTTGATGAACTTAGAATTTGTTGGTCGGTCGATCTGTCGGTCTGTCTGTGACCAACGAGTTTCAAAACTCAATAACTTTTGAAATACTTGATGGAATGACTTTGTATTTGGCATGTAAGTGTATCTTATTGAAGTTTAGCCACTGTTCAATGCATGTGTTGTTCCAAATATTTTTCTTGGAGTTATGGCCCTTGATGAACTTAGAATTTTGTGAGATTGCACCACCCGTCGCAGCTACAGCATCGATGTCGCGATTTTTTGTATGGCAATTTAACTTACAACTTCCAGGTTAAAGTTTGTTTTTTTTTGGGGGGGGGGAGGGTGGGTGGAGGGGGGGGGGGTTGTTTTAGAATTACACCTTTAATTCTTCAAACAGTTTAGTGAAATGTCACTGTTTCTTATTTGGGAGAATGTCTACTATCTACTGAACATTTCTACAGTGATTTTTATTAAAATCGGTATGATTCTAACCCCTTTAAAACATGTTTTGAGACTAACTTCCTTTGTATTTGAAATTAGACTTTGCCACAAAATTTCTTACTCTAATTCTTGCATGGTCAGTACAACTTGATGATTCCATTTACATCAGTGATTTCTTTTATCAGTTTTAGGAAATATTTAACCCTTTTTTGCCAATCAATTTTACTAAGTATTCCCAGCTTTTAGGCATTTTTTTTCTTTCGTCAAAAATGCTTTTTTACAGTTTTGGTTAAAGTTTGTGGTTAAAAACCCAGACAAATATCACCCCAATTAGGCTTTTTTTTTTCTTTCCACCAATATGCATTTTGAACTATTTACAGTCACTACATGTGGGACCTTTTTTAAACTCATGTAATACCACCCCCAGGAGGGGGGGGGGGGGGAGGGGGGGGGGGGCAATTAGGCACTTTTTTTTTTCTTTCATCAAAAATGCATTTTTACAGTTTGTGGTTAAAAACCCAGACAAACACCAAATACCACCCACCCCAGGGTGGCAGTTAGTCGTTTTTTTTTCTCTTTGCTCAAAATGCATTCTGAAGGATTTAGACTGACCACATGTGGAACAAAAATGGACTCCCCTAACACACCCCCACTCACCCCCACCCCTTCTCTCCAACACCCCCACCCCACCTCCTCTTCACCCAAGGCCATTCATGCAATATATTTTTTTTTTCTTTGGTTCTAAATGCATTTTTAGCCTGACTGTTAGGGCTATAGTCATGACTTTCGTTCGTCCATCTGTTGGCCTGTAAACAGTTGGTTTCCGACCGATAACTCCAGTTTGGATTATTTGATTTCAATCAAAGTTGATATGTGTATTTTCCAGCTAGTAATACAGACCAGGTTTGAATATAGGTTCCACCCCCCCCCCCCCCCCCACCCCCCCACCCCCCTCCCCCCCCACCCCCCACCACCACACACACACACGTCACTCAGGCAATTATTCCCAAAGTGCATTTTGAAGGATTGGGAGTTATTACATGCAAAAAAGAAAATTGTCTCCTATTTCCTATTGCTCAACATTGCTTTATGTACTGCATCTTTAATCCTTTACCTAACACAAGTTAAAGCCAACAGTACAAATTATTTTTCTAAAACATTAGATTTTTTCATTTTTTTTTACTTCTAACCATGGCTTATTAGTTCTTATTGGAACAAGCTCATCAAGTTTGTTCCATTAATAGGTCATGAGGTATTTTTTGAAGTAGAGAAATGAAAAAATAAAATTTGAATAGCAAGTTTTGTATATGAA
Source organism: Pictodentalium vernedei (assembly GCA_031216915.1). Lineage (NCBI taxonomy): Eukaryota > Metazoa > Mollusca > Scaphopoda > Dentaliida > Dentaliidae > Pictodentalium > Pictodentalium vernedei. The sequence continues at coordinate 334,924,872 of CM062292.1, forward strand.
GAGTGCAGATATGGCAGATTCGTTAGGTAAACGGTTAACAAAAAATGGCTCCCGACTATTTTGTGTCTAAGCATTGCCATTGCTGGGACAGTCGGGCTGCATGCGTGACATCACTCTAGTTAAACATGTTTTGTTCCTTCATGCCCACGAAATGAAGCTCAAAAGAGTTTACCATGAGGAATAACATTGAACAAAGTTGGCAGATGAATGCGATATTATTCTGGATATTAGTGTTCGAATAATTCGATGATTTATTTTTTTTATTTTTTACATATAAACAGTTGAAACTTACATATTTATAATCAATAAAAAACTGAATAACTTATGTGGAATGAAATTGGGTTTTATTATATGTCCAACATCCAAAACAAAAAACCACATGGTTATTTTCTTTGAAGCGTAACGTCAACAGTATCCCACAATTCTCATTCATGACCTTACATCATGAATATTAATTACCTGGGGTCAGAAAGTCATGTGATCACTCACAAACTCCGTAAATTAGTTTTGAATATTCATTTGTGTACTTTTTGTTGACATTAACATTGGGGTATTTTCATTTCACTCCACTGTGTTGGGTGAGGTTGTTGGTTAAATAAAACGCACACAGAAACAACATAAATTTCAAATGTGAATAACATCATAGAAAATGAAAATGAGAACCGCAATAGTGCTCGCAATGTTGTTTGCTCAACACTACTGCCAGGAGCCAGTACCAGTGGACCTATTCCCCAAGATGAAAGGTTGATTTATTTTCACTCTGTGGTAAAGTTCCATGATTGGAAATAAAAAAATCAAACCGAAAATTCATTATTTATAGCACCATGTGAGCTTGAAGGGTCTTGTATGTCGTACTTTCACTACAATCTAGCATTGATTTTTATGACCCCAAAAACGGGCGCATACAGTTTTATAATTTCCATCTGTCTGTCTCTCCATCTGTCAGGAAGATTTTCGAGTCTACTCCATAACTCTGAGATGCTTTGTTGGATTTTGTTGAAACTTGGCATACATGTTGCTTATGGGGAGACGATGTGTTGCGCACAAACAATTTTTTTGTTCGATGGAGGTCGAGGTCACATATCAAGGTCATAGTTTGGGGGCATCTGTGGCTGTACGGTCACTGTTAGTCTTGTTCTGAATATCTTCCAGTATCATGTAAGGAGTTAAGATAATATTCAGGAGCCAATCCTACAAAACTTTTCCAATTGTATATTGCACCTTTGTATTTTCACTCTGTGACTATAATTGGTGTAAATGAATCATTAGCCTTTTAAAAGACTGGCATTTATCGAAAGGAAATTACCACATCTTTAAAACTGGTGGTGAGTGTTGTAAACATTTTATAGAAGTGGCCCCAGGTTCGGATTGGTGTGATCCAAGCATACTTTCTGTTACGTTCATTGCTTATTTATGAGAGAGGATTCATAAAAATAAGTCTAAAGTAAGTTAAACAACTTATAACTCAGATCTTTCCTGAGCCCTTTTATGCCCGTTGGAATTCTGCAATATTACATAGATAGATTTAATGAACAGAGTCTAGTTTGAAATTAAGGTATTAATACACTTTCCTCTGCTAATTTTCTGTTTATGCTTCTACTGTGAACGAAGATTTAAAAAATTAAATTTTTTCTCTTTGTTTTGCACTTAACAGACAGAAGCTGCCAAGCTTGTTCCAATGGGTTTCACAACAGCAACAGAATTTCACCAAAAGAGATCAGAAATAATACAAATCACTACTGGTTCAAAAGAATTGGATAAATTGTTACAAGGTTTGTCCATTACAATTAGTTTTTCAGTTTGTATGAATGTGATAGGTAAAGTTCAACTCAAGCCTTGTAAGCTGGAAATAAAGTCAGCCCGATAAAATGTATTTTTGTTTCTTATGCATTTTGCTACTACCAGTACTAGTTTGTCACTTGTACGTGCATTATTTAGGAAAAAATGGTACAGTAGAATCCTCTTAATTGAATATCCATTTTGCCAATGAAAATTATTCAATTAACAGGAGTATACAATTAACAGGGATTTGGTCAGTTTCCTGTGTTTTAGAGGTAAACTGCACATATATTCTATTATATCCTGTTTGACAGAGCTCTATGAGCTCTGTCAAACAAGATATAATAGAATAAATGCCTGTATTGGATGTAGTGAGGCCAAAAAGGTTGATAAATAAGGGGAATTTGGTGCGTGTCACAGTAATTTTTTTCGACATATTACAAAAATGTAAAAACAATTAACAGGAGTTTACTCTACAACCCATATGCAATTAACAGATCAAATTTGTACTGAAAGTATGGTAAATGGTTTTGTGTTTGAAAATTGTAGTCAATTAACAGGGATATACAATTAAGAGATATCCAATTAAGTGGGCTCCACTGTATTCTGTTGTACTTCAGTGGTTACAATGAAGATAGAGAAATAGTCTCTAAGTTTATCTTTTTCTCTGGATCAAACATTTTAAAAGAGTCTATACATTTATTATTCACATCCAAAAAGTATGTTTGACCAAATAAATGAATGTCTTTGAATTGATCTAAGTGAATTAAATGATATGTTTGGATTGAAAAAAATGCTGTACTTGACTAGTTTCGCTTACATATAATTATTATTTAGAACTCAATGAGGCTATGCAGTGCAACACCTACTGTTTAAGACTTGTTTTATTGAACTGTTAAAAAGGGGGTGATGCCAAAACGTAGGGTGGTAGATCTCTTGGATTACATTGGATAAATATGATCAATTTTTGTATTAATTTCTCTATTCCAGGAGGTATAGAAACAGGTTCCATCACAGAAATATTTGGTGAATTTAGGACAGGAAAGACCCAATTATGTCACACCTTATCGGTAACATGTCAGGTAATTTCTTCACTTCAGTTACACGGTTCAAGAGTGAAGATTATATATTGTATAAGACACCTTTACAGCTGGAGGAAGCCATATTACCTTGAGGGAACCACCTAGCAGTGGCAGTAAACTGTTGAACTCTCCAAGTTACTAAGCCAACATTAGCAGGGTTAGCATCGATTGAAACCATGTGTATCATCAACGTGCAGTATGCCTTAGCACACTGTGCTCCCACTCAAGCCTGGAAATAAGCAGACTCATCTGTAGAATGAGATCCCCAGAGGGTGAATTTGGTGATGCTACCCTGCAAAGCTGGGTAGCATCACTAAATTTACCCTCTGTGAACCTCATTCTGAATCAAGGTCTAAAGCCTAAACAGAAAGAGGAACCCAGTGGATAAATTGGCCCACTGTATGGGATAGCATTAGCAAATTCACTCTCTGGGTACCTCATTCTGCAAATGACACATTGTTTATTTCCACGTTTGCTCCCACTTGGGGTAATTGGGATCAGTTGTTTTGCCAAAGGCCACAATGCAGATTATACATGTCAGAATCAAATCTAAGTCATTGCTTTAACTAATGAGTTGACATGACCCTGAACTGTCATCTATTAGTTATTGGAGCCAATCAGCATATTAAAGTCAAAGTCCTGAACTTATTATTTGGATACATGTTGGCTCCATGCAGCTACTTAAATGCTATGAAGATGCTTTCAAAGCTTCATTCCAGGTGAGTTACCAGTGCTGTTTACATCAAATTCCATTTTAAGTTTATTTGCTGTTTGTGAAGCAGATAGCACATTTTATATATTTCCCAAATAAGCCTTAAAAGTTGAAAATCTGTTGCTGTATGCTTTCTTTTTAGCTCACCGAAGGGAGCTCAACTTACCACTTGCCGTCCGTCGTCGTCCATTGCAGTGAACATTTTTCAAATGACTTCTCTTCTGAAACCACTGGTCCAATTTTCACGAAACTACATGTGGATGTTCATTCCTATATGGCAATTCAGGTTTGTTCAAATGAAATGGCCACGTCCCTTGGGGGCTCTGTATGGGGCATAACTCTGATAGCACTGTATGAATTATAGAAAAATTATTAAAAAATCTTCTCCAGAACCAGTGGGCAGAATCTTTTGATACTTGGTATGCAGCATCTTGTTATGGGTCTGATGGAAGTTTGTTCAAATCGAGTCCCTCAACAAATATTGGGGCTCACTATGGGGGCGTGAATTTTTACTTGGTGCAATTTAAGAAAAATTCTTTAAAAATCATCTTCTCCAGAACCAATGGGCAGAATCGTTTGATATTTGGTATGCAGCATCTTGGTATGGGTCTGATTCAAGTTTGTTCAAATTGAGTCCCTCAGTCAATATTGGGGCTCACTAAAGGGGTGTGAATTTTTACTTAGTGCAATTTAAGAAAATTTCTTTAAAAATCTTTTCTGGAACCGATGGGCAGAATCTTTTGATATTTGGTATACACCATCTTGGCATGGGTCTGATTCAAGTTTGTTCAAATTGAATCCCCCCGTTCAATATTGGGGATCACTATGGGGGTGTGAATTTTTACTTAGTGCAATTTAAGAAAAATCTTTAACAATGTTCTTCACCAGAACCAGTGGGCAGAATCTTTAGATATTTGATATGCAGCATCTTGGTATGGGTTGGATTCATGGATGGATGCTAGTATGGGTCTGATTCAAGTTTGTTTAAATTGAATCCCCCCACCCCACCCCCGATCAATATTTGGTCTCGATGTGGGGGCATGAATTTTTATTTTGTGCAATTCAAAATCTTCTTCTGCAGAACCAGCATGCAGAGTCTTTTGATATTTGGTATACGGCATTCTAGTATGGGCTTGATTCAGGTTGTACAAATTGAGTCCCTTTGTTAATATTAAGGCTTATTATGGGAATTTGAATTTCAACTTGGTGCAATTTACAATATTTTTATACTTACCAATGACCCAGACTTAGCTGGTGCTAACTCTAACAAAACCAGGGCCAAACACAAATTTTGCCCCCCAATCCCCAAAATTTGCATCCAAAACAAAAAGAAATCATGTCCTAAAGGACCTCCATACTACGCCTCTACTGCGCATGCGCAGTGACGCAGACGTCCCGAAATTGGCGCCAATTATCATTCTCTGTTTGGCCCTTCATCAGTCAACATCTCACTGATCTTTGTGCTTGTAAATCTCAGTTTAAAGGATGCCAGACACGTAATTTTTGGAGAAAATGTGATTCTAAGGAGGATAGAAGGAGGAGAGGAAAAAGAAGTGACAAAAAATAATCAGGGCTGTACTTAAAATTTTTTGATGAAATTATGTTAAGTTGCCTATTTTCGAGGCATGGGCCTCTTGTTGTCATTCTTGCTAATTGTTGCACTGCTTATTCAGTGTTTCCTCTTCCCTAACCTTCTAAAGTCCCCCCTTGCAATTCTCCCATGCTTTTGGCATATTTTTGAGAAATTTCATTTCTAAAATTTCCTGGGAGAGTTGCTTGGTTACAGAATGTTTTCTGTTATTTTCCCCATAGTTACGTTTTCACCCATGGGTGTATAACGTTTGTGTTCTGCATCTTCCATCTGATGTTCTACAGATTCTCCCCTGGGAGTCTCTGTTTTGCATCAGATAGAGTGTAATTGATGACTGATTCCGGGCCAGTTTTTTTCAGTGCCTGGAGTCATGTTTTCTGGTGTTTTTACACTGTTTGTTTTCATTGGCAACAGCCTTTTTTGAGGGGGGCTGTTTGCCTTTGCTGTAGTTTATCTCACTATAAGATACATTTATATTATCCGAAAGTGTCTCATTAATTATTTAATATAAATTTAAAATTTTTGACCACACTTTGCCATCGGATCCATCAGGGCTCAACGTTGCTTTTCAGCAACTTGGGCTTCGCTGAAAAAATATTTTTTCAAAATTATTTTGTTTTGCAATTGTTTTTTCATTTATTATTGGATCATGTTATTATGTATCTTTGTGTCAGGGGTTTTTGCGAGTAACTAGGACTTATTGTTGTTCTTTCACAATGAAGGGACATTGTTCAAATTGTAATAGGAAGAAATCTTCCTCTGACTTTCATGATCATTGTATTAATTGTAGTCAGTGTTCTCGCATTAATCCCTGTCCTATATGTGAATATTGGGATGAGAAACATTGGAAACGTGTGTCACGATATGTTGTTTCTGGAGAAAGAGCGATTCCGGCTCTTTCTCCGCAAGGTCACTCTACTCTCTCAGTTTCTATTTCAGAGGAACCAGAACAGGGTGATGTTTCCATGTTATCTTCTTCAAGTGTGCGTCCGTCGTCACAAATGAATTCAGAGCTAGCGGCAAAAGTGCTCATGGAGATTAGACAAATGTCGTCCGCTAGCTCGCCCGGTGTAGCGTCCATTCACCGAATGGTTCGGCAGCCGGGTTCGTCCGATGCGGTCCAAGAGGAAATTTTGGGTGATGCGAGCACTATAAACATAATAGATGCACACCCAGTGACGGCGGATAGTAAGCGAGAACGGAGGAAGCCTTTGAGTCCGGTTCCTAGCTCGTCCAGGTCCAGCCGGGCCGCGAGCGAGAGAGGCCCCTCTCTCGTACAACAACATCTGGGACCAGATGTTGTGGTACAAAATGTGTCTTTAGCGGAGCATACGTCCGTCGCTCGGGACGCTCCGTTGTATAAGCAGTCCGCAGAGACTGTTAAGGCTTCCTCTTCTTGTCAGCGCACACGACCGCACCTTGGCTGCGTGACCGCCGATATATTACCAGCTTCGCCGATGAAGGATTCTTCGGCGACCAGGTCACACCATCCGGCAGCCAGGGATTCGAGACCGATGGACTCTGGACGTTCGCATAGGAAAAGTATGCGGGAGCCATCTGATGCGGAGCTGCCCTCGGCGAAGCAGCGAAAGACTGCGCCTCCGCAGGTCTCGACGCCGGACATTCTTGTGCAGATAGCACAGCTTATCGCAGCATCCCAGCAGCCGACAGAAACGGTGTCGGATCGTGAATTATCCGACGGCGCTGGGTCGGTACGCTCCGCCGAAGTATCGGGGGCGGACGACCGGGAACATCATGAGGTCCGACCGGATGGTGAAAGGGATACGGATGACTTGGAGCTATCCCTTTCGGAACAACATAAAGCTGCCGTCGACTTCATCCGGCACTTTCTCCCTCAAGTTGTTCCGTCGGGCCAGACTGCTGCGCTTCCGGACAAGAGAATTATAGCGTCATTGGACTCTGAATTTTTTGAGCGCTTCAGGGACATCGCTCCCGAGTGTCCGTCGCAGTCCAATAATGTTGCAAGAACATTTGAATTATTGAACGACGCTATATTTAAACTTGCTTCCAGGACGGGGAAAGCAGGTTTCTTGTCCGCTAATACTCTCAACCTGCCTTTCATTAATGCAAGGAATAAATTCGATACGGCAGGACAGGGTATACCGAGAGTTCCTCTGCGTATGGACGACGAGGCGGAAGACTTAGAGCTATCATTACCGTCGTCAGCTTCTATTCCAACCGCTGTGTTGGAAACAGCTATTGCGTCTAACAGAGCCAATTTAGATGCCTTATCTTACGCAGATCACCTTACTAAGGCGTTATCACTGTGCCTTCAGGGGAAAGAGTTTCAGGATATACAATCCTCTTTAAGACTTCTTTCAAGGGCAGTAGCTTATTCCACGTGTAACTCCGCCCTTTCAGTGGCAAATCTGGAGTTGGTTAGACGTGACGCAGCCCTAGCTACATCCACACTAGTGGATTCTAAGGTGAAGAACTCTCTTAGAGTCGCTTCGGTCTCAGGAGAACTTCTCTTTGACGGCAAGCTTTCCGCTATTTATGATAAAATTAAAAAGAAAGCTAATGATTCTCTGTTGTTCAGATCTGCTCCTAAGAAGACGGATACAGCAGACACGAATAAGACAGGCACTTCTGGGTCTAATGCGCCCAAGAGAGGTTCCTATAGAGGTTCCGGTGCGTCCTCTTGGTCTTATTCGAGAGACCGTCAGGATAGCGACTCTCGTTCGGGACGTCCTTCAGGCCGGGACAATCGGTCGGACGCCCCGAGGTCGACGAGGCGAGGTGCGGGTCGTGGAAGACGTGGTTTCTCCTACCGCAGGCCTCGCAGGTCCAGGAGGTGATGGCTTAAACCTCTATCGCGTTCCGGTTGGCGGAAGGTTGTCGAGCTTTTCACAAGAATGGGCGTCGATTACGGACGACCCTTGGGTGAGAGGAGTGACTTCGGAAGGTCTAAAGATATCCTTCAAACGAAAGCCTCCATTAACTCGAAGTCCAAAGTGGACTCATCTTCCGTCAAATCCACAGAAAAGAGACGCTCTGTTATCAGAGGTGCAGTCTCTTTTAATGAAGTACGCGGTAGAGGTCGTAGAAAACCAGGAATCTCCGGGATTCTACAGCCATCTGTTTCTGGTTCCGAAACCAGACAGCTCGTTCCGTCCAGTCAAAGATTTGAGCTGGATAAACAAGCTGATCGTCGCTCCGAAGTTTTATATGGAGACGATTCGATCGGTCAGAGCGAGTATTCGGGTGAACGATTATGCAACGAGCATAGATCTCAAAGATGCGTACTTTCACGTCATGGTACATCCGACATTCCGAAAGTATCTACGCTTCGCAGTCCTAGGAGTGGTGTATCAATTCCGGGCGATGTGCTTCGGATTGAATCTAGCACCCTGGGCTTTCACTCCGGTAATGAACTCGGTAATGATTTACTTCCGAGCTCATTCGTCTGCGGTAACGTCGGCCTACCTGGACGACATTCTTCAGAGGTACGGCAACGAGTTAACGCTTCAGAACGATGTTCAGAATCTTCTTCTATTGCTCCGACGTCTCGGTTTTATAGTAAACGAGGAGAAGTCGGATCTGGTGCCGTCCAAGTCATTCACTCATCTGGGAATGAGCTTCGAGACGCACAACAATCTCGTTCGTCTGCCGTTAACCAGAGCGAAATTAGTCAGTTGTTACGCTCGCTATTGTCTGCACGCAGACAAAGTCACGGCGAGAGAATTTATGAGACTGATAGGTCTGTGCGGAGCCGCCGCGGATCTCATTCCGATGGGGCGGTTACGCACACGTCCTCTTCAAATTTTCCTGACTCAGAATTGGAGTGTGAAAATTCATTCGCTCGATGTAGACGTTCTCTTGTCAGATCAAGTGAAACAAGAGATACAGACTTAGGCAAACATTCAGTGGTTAACTCAAGGAGTTCCACTGCAGTTGCCGGATCCGAGTTTTACCGTTATGACGGATGCCAGTCAAACAGGTTGGGGTGCATCATTAATCCCAATGGATTCGAGATGCCAGGGTCTTTGGGATCCGCAATTCCTGTGCAAGCACATAAACATCAAGGAAATGATGTCAATTTGGCTTGCGTTACGTCACTGGATGGACATTATTCACGATGCTCATGTCCAAATCCTATCCGACAATACGACAGTAGTGGCGTATATACGGAATCAGGGAGGCACTCATTCAGTTCCGTTGTTCAATCTAACGGAAAGAATCCTTCTGTTTGCGTTAGAACATCACGTTCTTCTTTCGGTCCGTCACATACCGGGTCGTCTGAATGTGCTAGCAGACTCCCTTTCACGAAAGGGTCGCTTGTTGCCGTCGGAGTGGACTCTCAACAAATAAGTATTCAATCAGATTTGCTACCAATGGGAACGGCCAATGATAGACTTATTTGCGACACATCTCAACAATCAGTTGCAGACGTATGTGTCTCCGTGTCCGGATCCAAGAGCTTTTGCAGTAGACGCTCTGTTGATTCCTTGGGACGGAATGATAGGATATGCGTATCCTCCAGCGCCGTTAATTCAACAAGTATTGCTAAAGATAAAACAATCTCAATGCAAGATTCTGTTGGTAGCATCTCTGTCGCCACAGAGACCGTGGATAAATCTACTCAGGTGTCTGTTGTGGGACCTACCGCGGAAGCTTCCTCCACGGGAGGATCTTCTTTCGCAGGGGAAATCGCGCCAACTCCATCACAACCCGCAAGGTCTCAACCTTCACGTTTTTCCGTTGTGCGGTCCTTCTTGCATGGCAAGCACTTTACAGGACGAGCAGTGGACGCGATTTCTAACTGTAGGAGGACCTCCTCTTCGCTAAACTATGCGGCTAAGTGGAAGGTTTTTCGTCGTTGGTGTAGGGATCATTCTGTAGATATATTCGATCCCTCTATACCAGACATTGCAAACTTTCTAGTATACTTGTTTGACGAAATCAAACTGCAGCCTGTTACTATAAAGGGTTATAGATTTATGTTATCTGATACCTATGCACATCATGATAGTTTACAAATTGGATCTAATGTCTCTTTATCGAAGTTGGTTAGAAACTTTTCGATAAATAGACCCAGAACTCTTAGATTAATTCCTAAGTGGAATTTAGCTTGGGTTCTCCTTAAATTGAAGGAAAAGCCATTTGAACCTCTTGGGACAGTAGATTTCAAATTCTTATCTTATAAGACAGCTTTTCTCTTAGCTTTCTCTTCTGCTAGAAGAGTCAGTGAGCTTCATGCACTATCGGTGGATGATTCTCATTATCGTAGTGTTGGGAACACTATCACCTTCACTACTAATGTGGGCTTTTTTAGCTAAGAATCAGGCTCCTAATAAATATCCGGAACCTATTGTTATTAAGGCTCTTCCGTCTTCAGACGGGCGTAGGCCTTTACTCTGTCCTGTTAGAGCACTACGTATCTATAAACAGAGATCTCAGTTTATCAGAAAGGGACGGAAACGTTTCTTTCTGTCTTTGATGCCTAATAGAAGGGACATTTCAGTCCATTCTATTGCTAGATGGATTCAGTTAACTATCCGTACTGCTTATGAAGATTTATCTTCTTCTCAGCAGTCTGTGCTTAAGATTTCTGCTCATGAAGTAAGAGCTCTTTCTACTTCCTGGGCTTATGCTAATAGTGTTGCTATTACAGATTTAATGAAGGCTGCTTATTGGTCTCAGCCATCCACATTTACGAATTTTTATCTCAGAAATATTGAGTCCATTTCTGGAGACCTGCATTGTTTAGGTCCGTTATCTGTTGCTCAGAATGTCGTCCACTAAACAGTTGCAACTATAGTTATGCAGGCTTTCTGTTCCGGCAGTGACTCCGTCCGGCTGCCCTCTTCGCTCTGGGCTATTTGACCCAGGGCAAGGGGAAGGGGGGGGGGGGGGGGGGGGGGCGGGTGTTCCCTTAGGTCACCTGCTTTATAGTGAAAAGCAAGGGAATGCCTCCTCCAAGTCAGTATTTCTGAGTCGCTTCCGGGATGGTTTTAAAGTGTAATATTAATGTGAAGCATTTGTATATGTCAAGTGTCAAACGGGCTTTAATATACAATACTCGGACACTTTTAAATGACTATAAAGAGTCTCAATTCTCTGGACTACTTTATTTATTGGCTTGCTTTAAAAATAATTAGTATAAGGGTTATACTGGATGTTAATAGAGAACATGAATGTTATTGTGCTCAATTATTAAGGGTAGTGTATCTTTCTAATTTAATATTAAATAAGAAAGATACATATAAAGCCTAATACTCCTTTTCTCCTTAAGGGGTTACCTCTTTACTATATAGTTGAGCTTATTGGATTTTCCTCTATGTCCTAGGCCCTCCAGCCTGTTTACTATTCAGCTAAGTCTGGGTCATTGGTACAGTATAAAAATGTTGAAAAATTTATAGTAATTTATATATTTTTTATACTTACCAATGACCCAGACGGGGATGGCCCTCCCTGGAGTTGGGAACTCTTGCCTCCCCGCTGAGTACATAGCGCTGACCAGGCACTGCCAGTAAGAATGATAATTGGCGCCAATTTCGGGACGTCTGCGTCACTGCGCATGCGCAGTAGAGGCGTAGTATGGAGGTCCTTTAGGACATGATTTCTTTTTGTTTTGGATGCAAATTTTGGGGATTGGGGGGCAAAATTTGTGTTTGGCCCTGGTTTTGTTAGAGTTAGCACCAGCTAAGTCTGGGTCATTGGTAAGTATAAAAAATATATAAATTACTATAAATTTTTTAACTTTTCAAACGACTTCTCCTCTGAAACCACTGGTCTGATTTTCAGGGAACTTCATGTGGATGTTCATTACTGTATGACAATTCATGTTTGTTCAAATGAAATGGCCACGTCCCTTGGGGGCTCTGTATGGGGCATAACTCTTGATAGCACCGTATGAATTATAGAAAAATTATTAAAAAGTCTTCTCCAAAACCAGTGGGCGAAATCTTTTGATACTTGGTATGCAGCATCTTGGTGTGGGTCTGATTCAAGTTTGTTCAAATCGAGTCCCTCAACCAATGTTTGGGCTCCCTATGGGAACCATGCATTTTCACTTAGTGCAATGTAAGAAAAAATTCTTTAAAAATCTTCTTCTCCATATTGAGTCCCACGATCAATATTGGGGCTCCCTATGGGGGCGTGAATTTTTACTTGGTGCAATTTAAGAAAAATTATTCAAAAATTTTCTCCTGAATCAATGGGCAGAATCTTTCGATATTTGGTATGCAGCAACTTGGAATGAGTCTGATTCAAGTTTGTTCAAATCAAGTTCCTCGATCAATATTGGGGCTACCTATGGGGGCATGGATTTTTAGCTCATCTTGACAAAGTCAAGCTGAGCTAATCTCATCGCTTCCCGTCCGGCATCCGTCGTCTGTTGTCCGTCGTCCGTCAACACCATGTTTTGGTCTTCTCCTCCAAAGCCACTGGGCCAATTCAAGTGAAAGTTTGTGTGAGTGATGGTCCCAAAGGGGCATTTCATTTTGTTCAACTCAGCATGCCCAGCCCCACAGGGAGGGAGTGGGGGAAAATGCTCCAAAATATTTTAAAAATCTTCTTCTCAAGAACCAGTGTGTACAATGACTTGATATTTGCTATGGAGCTTCCATATGAGGTGTAGAATCAATTTTGTTCAAACGAAGTTCGTGAAGTAATATTTGGCTTTGTAATAGGAGGGGTAAGATTTTTGGCCCCGCCCAAAATTTCTATTTTCTGAACCGATGGTCCGGTATGAACCAAATTTGGTTTGTGGTAGTATTGGGTCATAAGTACTTGACCCATGCAAAAAAAAAAATTCCTGCATCCCCATGGGAACCCTGGGAGCTAAAAATAGAAATATTTTCAAACGCCCATATTTCCCAAACCCCACGGAACAGAGATCTTTTATTTGGTATGAAGTATCCTTTTGACCAGTAGAATTGAATGGTAAAAAAAAATTGCCATCGGTTATGTTAGGGTGTTCTGTAATGGGCATCGAAAAAATGCTGAGTCAGCATATTTGCAAAAATTTTAATAAATCTTTTCTCCAGAACCAATCATCAGAATCTTTTGATATTTGGTATACAGCATTCTTAGGGGGGTCAGATAAAAGTTTGTTGAAATAAAGCTCATTGGTTCATATTTGGGCTCTCTACAGGAGCCCGAAGTTTTAACATAGGGTAATATGGGGAATATTCTTTAAAAATCTTCTTCTTAAGAACCACCAGTCAGAATCTTTTAATATTTGGTATACATCATTGTTATGAGGGTCAGATTCTAGATTGTTCAAACCAAGTCCCTAGGTTAATATTTGGGCTTCCTGAGGAAGCCCAAATTTTATCTTTGTTCAATATGGAGGGTAATTTAAAAAAATCTTCTTCTTCAGATCCATCAGTCAGAATGCTTTGATATTTGGTATGCAACATCTCTATGGGGGTCAGATTCAATTTTGTTCAAATCAGATTCCTAGGTATATATTTGGGCTCACTATGGTAGCCCAAAGTTTTACTTAGTGCAATATGAGAAAATTTCTTTAAAAATCTTCTTCTTCAGATCCACCAGTCGGAATGCTTTTATATTTAGTATACAACATCTCTAGGGGGGTCAGATTCCAGGTTGTTCAATTCGAGTGCCTAGGTTAATATTTGGGCTCCATATGGGAACATGAAATTTAACTTAGTACAATATGAGGGAATTTGTTCAAAAATCTTCTTCTTCAGATTCACTTGTCAGAATGCTTTCACATTTGGTATACAACATCTCTAGGGGGGTCAGATTCAAGTTTGTTCAAATCGGATCCATAGGTCAATATTTGGGCTCGCTATGGTAGCCCAGATTTGAACTTAGTGCAATTCGAAGAAATTTATTTACAATTTCTCTTCTTCAGATCCAACGGTCAGAATGCTTTCATATTCGGTACACAACATCTCTAGGGAAGTCAGATTTAACTGTGTTCAAATCAAGAGCCTGGGTTAATATTTGGGCTCTCTATGGGAGCCGGAATTGGCCATTTTGCTGAAGAATTAAAAATTTTGTATTCAGTACCCTCTAGAGGTACTAAGATTAATCCACATAGGTTGTATCAAGGGGCTTCATAGGGGAGCTCTACATTTTACTTAACGATCAACTGAAGAAAAGGCATGATGCCTAGATTATTTTTGTCACTCCTGAGGGACTCAAGGATTGACAGTGTAGTCTATGGAGATGGCTTGCTTAATGTAGACTCATTCTTGGACTCTGTTTAAATTGTGTTCTGTACAAGATGAGCGCTTCAGGCCCCGTGGGGCCTCTTGTTACTTGGTGCAATTTAAGAAAAAATCTTCAAAAATTTTCTTCTCTAGAACCAGTGGTCAGAATCTTTTGATATTTGGTATGCAGCATCTTGGTATGGGTCTGACTCACGTTTGTTCAAATCGAGTCCCTCGATCAATATTGGGGCTCCCTATGAGCCGTGAATTTTCACTTAATGCAATTTAAGAAAAAATCTTTAAAAATCTTCTTCTCCCGAACCAGTGGGCAAAATCTTTTGATATTTGGTATGTAGCATCTTGGTAAGGTTCTGATTCAAGTTTATTCAAATTGAGTCCCTCCATCATTATTGGGCCTCACTATGGGGGCGTGAATGTTTACTTTTATGGGGGCGTGAATGTTTACTTTGTGCAATTTAAGGAAAAGTCTTTAAAAATCTTCTTCAGCACCATCATGCAGAATCTTTTGATATTTGATCAGCAGCATTGGCCCATTCAGTCCTGTTGATGTTTTAGCAGAGCGTATAGATTTACTCTGTAGAACCTTAAGAATAGCTTTTGATAAAATTTGTGTCTTAACAGTATGGAACATTCGGTGAGCGCCTAAGGCCCCCTGGGGCCTCTTGTTTTTATATCCAATGCGAACTTGAAAAAATAAAAGTTAAACGGAATATGTCTGATATTTTTACCCAAGTTAATAAAATTGATAAATTAGTTGCTTGAGTGCATCAAGCTTCTGCAATGCTTTAGCACTGCAAAGCCTTCTTGCACTCAAGGGATGAAATACACCACTAGCCATGCTAATCTGTAGACTATGAGGCCTAATACATAAAACAAACCAAAACCATAAACTTTTGATGGCAAAGAAATAATTACAAAAATAAAAAATAAAATAAACCGGCTGCCCACATGCAATTTTACTAAAACTGGCCTGAGAAACAGAAGATCTACTTTGTGGGGCCATATTTTGTGAGGTTTTTTTAGTCGAGTTTTGACAAAGTCAAACTCGACTTGTAGTTTGATGAAGTGGCGGGCGGGCGTAAACAATTGGTTTCCGGGCAATAACTTTAGTTCTCTTTGATGCACCTTTACCAAAATTATACCAGAGGTTACCCTATAGGAAAGGAAGACACCTCTCGATTTCAGAGTCTCGCGCCCCAAGGTCAAGGTCACTGTTACTACAAATAGAATATTTTGTGACAAATTGGTTTCCGGGCAGTAACTTTAGTTCTATTTGACGCACCTTTACCAAACTTATACCAGAGGTTACCCTATAGGAAGGGAAGACACCTATTGATTTCGGAGTCTGAAACTCCAAGGTCGAGGTCACTGTTATAATAAATAGAATATTTTATGACAAATTGGTTTCCACTCAATAACTTTAGTTCTATTTGACGCACCTTTACCAAACTTATACCAGAGGTTACCCTATAGGAAGGGAAGACACCTATTGATTTCGGAGTCTTGGACTCCAAGGTCAAGGTCACTGTTACTATAAATACAATATTTTGTGACAAATTGGTTTCCGGGCAATAACTTTAGTTCTATTCCGTGTATCTTCACCAAACTTATACCACAGGTTACCCTCTAAGAAGGGAAGACACCTATCGATTTTGGAGTCTGGGGCCCCAAGGTCAAGGTCACTGTTACTATCAATAGAATATTTTGTGACAAATTGGTTTCCAGGCAATAACTTTAGTTCTATTTGACGCCCCTTTACCAAACTAATACCAGAGGTTACCTTATAGGAAGGGAAGACACCTATTGATTTCAGAGTCTGGGACTCCAAGGTCAAGGTCACTGTTACTATAAATAGAATATTTTGTGACAAATTGGTTTCCGGACAATAACTTAAGTTCTATTTGAAGCACCTTTACCAAACTTATACCAGAGGTTATCCTATAGGAAGGGAAGACACCTATTGATTTCGGAGTCTGGGACTCCAAGGTCAAGGTCACTGTTGCTACAGATAGCTTATTTCTTCAGAATTTAATGTCAAAACTCGACTTCTGGATCTGTGATCCTCTTGCTAGATTTTTAGCTCAACTTTGGCGAAGCCAAATTTGAGCTTATGCCATGGCCAGTCGTCCATCTGGCCGTCTGTTCATCAACAGTTCAATACGGCTCGGGCTGGAGGCCGCATTTATGAACCGATCTTTACAAAACTTCTTGGATTCCATTGTTATGAGTGTGGGACGAGGACGAGTGTGTTTGGGTCCGATCCGAAATTGAGGTTGGCCGCTGGCAGTCATTTTATACAAAATTAGGTGCAATCAGATTTTTGCGTAGAACTTCCATATGGAAGCGCTGATTTGAATAATTTTTTGTATGAATGTTTAGTACCATGCGATACATCACATATAATACAGTTTTTTTTCTCGTGCTTAAATTATGCAAATTAGACTAACTTTGATGTTTTTTGGTGTTACTTTCAGCACTGAAAGTGCGAATGCCAATACGGCTTGGGCTAGAGGCCGTATTTATGAACCAATCTTTCCGAAACTTCTTGGGTACCTTTGGTATCACCATGGGACGAGAACGAGTGTTTTGGGGTTCGGTCCGAAATTCAAGATGGCCAATGGCAGCCATTTTGTACAAAATTAGGTGCAATCAGATTTTGCACAGAACTTCCATATGAAAGTGCTGAGTTGAATAATTTTTTATGTGAATGTTTAGTACCACGGGGTACATCACATATAATACATGTTTTTTTCTTATGCAGAAATTATGCAAATTAGATGAACTTTGATTTTTTCAGTGCTACTTACACACAGTAAGTACACATGTCAATAAGGCTTGGGCTAGAGTCTGTATTTATGAACCGATCTTCACGCAACGTCTTAGGTACCTTTGTTATCACTTTGGGACGAGAACGAGTGTTTCTGGGTGCGGTCTAAAATTCAAGATGGCTGCCAGTGGCCATTTTGTACCGAAATTAGGTCTAATCAGTTTTTTGTACACAACTTCTATACGGCTCAGGCTAGAGGCTGTATTTATGAACCAATCTTTACGAAACTTCTTGGGTACATGTACCTTTGTTATCACCGTGGGATGAGAATGAGTATTTTGGGGTGTGGTCCGAAATTCAAGATGGCCACCAGCAGCAATTTTGTACCAAAATTACTGCAGTCAGTCTTTTGTACAGAACTTCTGTATGAAAGTTCTGATTTGAATAAATTTTTGTAGGAATGTATAGTAACATGGAATACATCACATGTAGTATGGATTTTTTTCTCGTGCAGAAATTATGCAAATTAGATGAACTTTGATTTATTCAGTGCTACTTATACACTGTAAGTGCACATGTCAATACGGCTCAGGCTAGATGCTGTATTTATGAAACGATCTTCACCAAACTTCTTGGGTACCTTTGTTATCACCTTGGGACGAGAACAAGTGTTTCTGGGTGCGGTCCAAAATTCAAGATGGCTGCTAGTGGCCATTTTGTACCGACATTGAGTCCAATCAGTTTTTTGTCACAACTTCTATACAGCTCGTATTTATGAACTGATCTTCACAAAACTTCTTGGGGTACCATTGTTTTCACCTTGGGACAGGAATGAGTGTGTATTGGGATGCCTTTGTTATCACTGTGCTATGAGAACAAATATTTTGGGGTTCAATCAGACCCACTCTGGGACTCAAAGATTTCTTTTCTAGTTTAGCATCTGACTGTCACCCACCTTTGCAATACTTTACCTATACATTTGTTACAGGCTTCGGTCAGTATTTATGTACAGACCATTACAATACTTTATATGTACCTTTGTTATCAGGTCATTACCTAGATGTTTGTCATTGCTGTGTCACATACTATACATGTAAATGTCTTAACAAGCTGAGCTACAGTGTCATTGACACTTTCATTTTCTTTTACCAGTCAGTAATTGACAGATCAGAATTTTGAACAAGAGGCTCCAAAGAGCCTGTAATCGCTCACCGAGCAGAACAGAAGATGATAATTGTGGCCATGTTTGCAACCCGATAAACATTGCATGAGAATCGTTGGTAGAGGGTGTCCCAGTCATCAACCATGTGAAGTTTTAAAACATTTGGCCCTGTAGTTTCAGAGGAGGACACTTTTCAAAATCAACCAATCAGAATCAAAGAAAATCCTCTGGCAGCCATGTTTTTCATCCAACAGAAACAAAATGAGAAACAGTTATAGAGAACCTCCCATAGACCATTCCTGCCAAGGTTTGTTCACTTTGGCTTAGTAGTTCCAGAGAAGAAAATGAAAATTTGATGTCCCATAGGGTTCCTGTAGTAACTAAAAGCTGCAATTGTGGTCATGTTTGTAAACAGATCAACATTAAATGAGGATCGTTGGTAGAGGGGGTCCCAGTCATCAATAATGTGAAGATTCAAAATATTTGGCCTTGTGGTTTCATAGGAGAAGATTTTTCAAAATCCACCAATCAGAATCAAAGAATGCCTCTGACGGCCATGCTTTCCATCCGACAGAAACAAAATGAGGATCGTTTGTAGAGGACCTTACATAGATCATTCCTGCCAAGTTTGGTTCACATCGGCTCAGTAGTTTCAGAGAAGAAGATGAAAATGATTTCCCATAGGGTTTCTGTAGTAACTATAAGCCTCAATTGCAGCCATGTTTGCAACCTGATCAACATTAAATGAGGATCGTTGGTAGGTGTAGTCCCAGTGATTGAGCATGCAAAATTTCAAAATATTTGGCCTTGTAGTTTCAGAGAAAATTTTCTGAAAATCCACCAACCAAAATCAAAGAATGCCTCTGGTGGCCATGTTTTTCATCCGACGGAAACAAAATGAGGATTGTTTGCAATTTGCGATGCAATATGTCGTATACATATTACATTGAAACTCTTATTTTTTTTATCTCCATTTTAGTTTTTCTATATTGATTTTGTGTTGTTTGATTACTGTTACAATAAAAACTATCAGTGAAATCAACATGAAAGCTCGAGTATTTAATTTTTGGCTCTCACAACTGGGTTTTAGGCATCTGCGACCATTCCATAAGGAACAAAAAATAAAAACAAAAACCCTTCTCCCTCATTTGTGTTGAAAAAAAATTGCCTGAGAATCAGTTATTAATTTTGTTTGGCCTTATATTTTTATGAAAAAAAACTCCTTGATTTCTAATCATAAGCAGGGCTTGATTTAACTGGATTAGCATAGCAGTTTTCGAATCAATTTTCAGCTACAAGTAATCAATTTCAAATGAAAAATCATGTAAATAATAGGAAGTGCTAATCTAAATTTATCCAAGTTAGAAAACTGCCATTCCATTTTTAAAAATTGAATCGACCCCTGATCACAAGTCATTTTGGGCTGGTATTCTCAATGATAAAGTTCATATTAATTTTATGAAAAGTGTATTATACATCATGATCTTCCTGAATCGATTTTAGGGTTTTTTTTAAATGAGGCATGGCAACTTAACAGTTGCATTTTTTTTTCAGTTACCAATTGACATGGGTGGAGGTGAAGGAAAGGCAATGTATGTCGACACTGAAGGCACATTTCGCCCTGAGAGATTGTTAGCAGTTGCTGAAAAGTAAACAATTCATTATTTGTAATTTTGATTTATGTAAGGGTGAATTATGTAGAGAGTTTTTCTTAGCTGTTCTGACTTGACATCAGACTTAGGCAGTTGATGTTTTTTATAGAAATGAAAGGACCACAGTTTTATTTGTTTCAACCATTCCTGGCTCAAGTATTGTTTTCTTGTGTTTGTTTATGTGACTGTTCAGTTTCTGTCTGCAGACAGAAGTCTTCATTACAGTATTTGAAAACAGAATAGCCAGGACCTCAAAACATTGAGAGAGCAAGTTTATTATGGGTTACTTTATCAAGTTCACGGAATAATGGCCTGGATTGATTTTTGAGTCACATGCAAAGATCATTTATTTACTGTTCCTATCAGAGAAGGTAATTTGAATAGCTTTATCTGTGCATATCAAGGGAGCTAATTTATAAAAACACATCACTTTCTATGTGGGTACAATACAAAATATTAACTCTCTTCTGAATTAAATAGAATGTAATGGTGATTATTTTATGATGTAACACATTTTAACTCCTCTGGTACAGAGGGAATATCCTGCTCATGTCACCTGTCCAAATTTTCTAATTGATAATCTGTAGTTAGCTGGTGTAGAGGTGATCTTAGAATATTGCTTGCAGGATATTGGAATGACTGGCTTTACACTGAAAATGAATCTTTTTCTTTACCTATTCTATCAGCCATATCCGGCTTAGTCAGGATGCAGTAGGAAGCTGATTAGAAAGTAGTAATGAAAATGAGAAACAGAAAGTAATCGTCAAGAAAGATATTTTTATGCAATCTTTTGACTACTTTTCGCATTATCGTTTTTTTTTAACTTCTAGCATGTTGCTTGCTAATATTCTACCAAAGGTAGCAAATCTCTTTCCTTATGCATTCAGAACCATAAGTTCAATACATATAACACAGGAGACATCTATAATTGGGACTGCATTTGGGTCCAATAGGTCAAAGGTCAAGGTTGTTGTTAGTTTCCTTTTGCATACAAAACTATTATTTGAACACAGATTCCATTTTAGATGTCAGTGACTGGGGGTATGTTTCCGTGGGCCATTAGAGAATACTAGTGTTATTCTGGACATGTACAGATAAGCTAGAATGTGATTCATGTCGTTTGTTCAAGCAAAGGTTTTCTGGAATACTATTAGGAATGAATTCTGTTAATCCACCTCATGAGGTGGAATAAACGTTATTCTGGACATGCACACTGCATTATAAAGTTTTGCACACCACAAATCAAGAGGTCAAAATTTGTTTTCAGCACTAGCATATTAGTGCCAACCTGTCTCCAGTTATTTATCTGTTATAACAGATTAATAAATTGCCACACAAAGTAGATCTTTGGTTTCTCTGGCCATTATTTGTAAAATTGCATGCGGGCAAGCGTTTTTTTATTTTTTTTTTATTTTGTGTAATTATTTCTTTGCCATTAGAAGTTCATGTCCTTCGTTTATGTTTTAGGACTCATAATCTCCGGAATAGCATGGTTTGTGGTGTATTTCGTCCCTTGAGAGCAAGAAGGCTTTGCTCAAGGGAAAAATTTATCAATTTTTTTTTAAAAAAAATAAAATATCACGTAAACCATTTAATTTTTATTTTTTTAAAGTTTACAATGGTTATAAAAAGAGATTGTTAATTTTTTTACGCCTAACAGATTCGTAATTTGATTTAACAGATTAATAATGTGTTATAACCAACTAATAATCTGTTTTAACAGTTTTTATTCAGTTATAACCAATTAATGATCTGTTATAGTAATCTTTTAGAACCAACTGATGCAGAGTACAGTGGCCCATTGATTAGAGCATCGGACATGTGACCGAGGGGTCAACGGTTTGAAAGTGGTCTGTGCCACTTGCGTTGTGTCTCTGAGGAAGTCACTTAATCCTGACTGCTCACATAGGGGCACAGCTGCAAAGTGTGATTAGGCATATGGCATGTTGATGGCACGCGTGCATCCAACCAATCCTCGTCTGGCTTGTGTCAGGTTAGTAAGTCTGAGAGTCTAGTAGTTACTTGTCACTGTGTGATGGTTCTCTGGATACTTCGGTTTCCTTCAGCCATAAAACTGCTCGGCACGATATGACCCTGGCCTTCAAAAGTGTTATAACCCCTAATCAACAAACTAATGGTCTGTTATAACAGTTTAGTAATCTGATTGATTGCATTTTTGAAGGAAAGAGATGGGACCAAAACATCCCTTTTTATACAGAATTGCTATTGTAGAAGTTATGTATTTGGGGGTGGAGGGTGGGGTGGTAAGGATCTCGTCAAAGAGCACTTCTTATTTGAAAATGCTACAGCAGACATTTTCAGAATGGTGGTTTCATGGTCAGTACAAGGCAAAAAATACTCCCCCCCCCCCCCACCCACCCCGAAAAATGCCTGGGTGCAAATAAAGGTGAATTTGGGGGGTGTTTTTCCCACCTCCTACCCCCTTCTTGTTACACTTGTGCAACTTAAAGGATTTACAAGTTTCGTCGTGTGTGCAACTGTCAACCTTTCACACACGACTGCAAATATTACCGCCATGGTTCACAACCATCAGATATGGTATTAGAATAGGATTTCAAAGCTTATGTGACTGGGCACTACAGACCTTGTAGTAGAGCGGTATGTGTTGGTACAATATAGGGCTAGAAGCCCACGCATATCCCTATGCCTACGGTAAGTCTCTCTGAAGAAAGCCCTTGACCACTGGAAAAGTTTTATTTACGCTGAGAAATCCATTGGATTTTCCAGGATGTGCTCAATCGGCCAGCTTAGTCGCTCAGGCTATGCTTTTGCCGAGGCCATAGCACAATGCCGTTTCCATAGCCTGTGTTATATAACACAGACCCCCCCCCCCTCCCCTGCCGTCCCTTCAACATACACACAAACCCACACAGACACCATTCCCTCTACCAATGATTAGAATATTCCCGATGCATAACCGTCCACTCGTGCTCATGGCTCTTTTGCAGCGTCATTCTAGTATAGAGCCTCTTTGACTCAACTGTGACGATAGGATTGAGCACCACCCATATTCCATATGGGCTTATCGTGCTTTACCTCATATAATCCTGCACTGCTACTTCCTATTCACTTTAATACGTGAGGACTCCATTCTTTATTCACTGGGCCCAAATATCTGACAGCCATCTTGTCTTTCAGGCAACTCTGTCGTCTTTTTGAGACTAGCGTCCAACACCTACCTCCGTTTCTTGTTGAGACTTCTGCTGTCACATACGGGAAATTGTTCACACTTTTAAATTCCCCTGTTCTACGACACAACCCAGTCATGTGCATAAAATTTTCATCCAGTGGGTGTTTAAATTAATTATACCTCTTGCTATTTTGCCTTTTGACTGGACCCCCCCCCCCCCCCACCTGCACTGCCCCCCCACCTGCACCCCCCCCCCCCCCCCCCCACCACTGACCTCTTTAGAAATAAGCCCCACATATATACACGGTTCAAGTTTCAATAAGGCGATGCCTTATCCTGGTACCTAGGTCTATACTTTGGCTCTCTAATTTCATACAAAAAATACATTGAGACTATCTTTATAATTCCATGTCGGTGTTGAGATCAATTTGTATGAGCCACATCTCACTCTACCATAAAATAAAACAATGCTAAAGGTTATTGCAAGGTTCAAAGCTTCCAAATGTTTTGCACATTGCATAGGCCTACAAATAAGTGCCAAATTTACTTTCATTATCAACCACCAAATTACCAGGGAATTAGACGAATGAAACTTTGACATTATGATGCCAGTGTATTATTGTACTGTTTCATAATTTCACCTAAAATGCAAATTTTGCAAAAAATTATTCATGTTATATAGCTGTTGATAACGCAACCAACTTCGCCGTTTAATTCCTCAGCAAGGACAACATCAATTATTCTGAATAACCTGTATTGTCAAATGAACGTTTCCTTGAGAATAAAATTCTGTAATTGAACTGCGCATGACACACTAGTCTGGTGAATTCTTAATATATTTGGAATGGCCCACGGAAACGTACCCGGGAATTGTGTTTGGGGTCAGTAAAGTTCAAGGTCACTGACTAGAAATAGATTTTTGGTGTCTGCAATAACTATAGTTCCTTTCACATACTTAGGATTTCATTTAGTATTTATGGATCAAAGGTCAAGGTAAATGTTACAAGGAATAGATTTTTTGGTTTCTATGCAATGACTTTAGTTTCCTTTTGTATATGAAACTACAGCTTCATATATGAATGCCTACAAGGTGTTGATGATTGACTCTGACTCTGGTCAAAGTCACTACTATGAAGAGATTTTTTGTTCCCATGCAATAACTTTAGCTTCCATTTGCATATAAAACTATAATTTCATGCACAGATTGCCCATAAGGTATCAAAGATTGGGTTTGTGTTTAGGGTCATTAGGTCAGAGATCAAGTCACTGTAACAGTGTTAAAAAAAATAGTTCTTGCGAAATAACAATCTTCTTGGCTTTACAGCTATCAACTTGAATAATTCAACATCTCTTTTCTATTCCCTCTTGATCCCCTCCTCACTTTATTTTTATTATTTTTAGATATGGTTTATCAGGAAATGATGTATTGGACAATGTGGCCTATGCAAGAGCATACAACAGTGACCATCAGTCACAACTATTAATACAAGCAGCGGCTATGATGTCTGAATCAAGGTAAATTAAATTTCAATTACCAAGTTTCAGTTTTCATCTGGAGTCATTGATTTTACAAAATGGAGTCCAGTGAGTCTTTTTAGTGCCTTTGTACTGTGCAGCTTTGTTCTTGTTTATGCTTGGATTATAAGTTGAAAGTTATATACTTCCTTTCAGGGTTTCTTTTGGGTATCTACAGGGACTGTTTATGGGACCCTTTCTCAATGACATTTGGACAGGACTTTTACCAATTCTTAACCTCCAAATCCCCCAGTCTCACTTTCCACTCACACCAAAATTTAATGTACGACTGGTACCCTGAATTGGGTAGTCATAAGGCCTCAGAAACCCATTGGTTTTCTGAGGCCTTATCACTACCCAGTTCAGGTCAACATTTGTACTTTAAATGTAAATTGCTTGCCTAACAAAGTCTTTTAATTCAAAGACAAATGACAAGTTCTTCTTTAATAGTATGATAACAGTTTCATAGAGACTACAGAGACTGCATGAACATGATTCCATGTGACTGTTTGTTACTTGAGTGTACATGCAGTTTGCAGTTGCTTAGGCATCGTCTTAATGAAGTTAATGTTCTTTCCTCAATGTGAAACTTCTTAGTCTGTGTATATTTTCCACCCTCAGAAACAAATTCCTAATTGGAGCCCCCCACCCCACCCCACCCCACACCCTCCCCTCCATGTGCATATTTTCCCAATGGCATATGCCCCAAATCGGTAGAAAAATCCCTGGCTTTATATGCTGCCTTTTTACACTTTTAATGAAGAAGGCACTCTCTACTGAAGTGTCACACAACAAATCCCATGTGAACAAAATATTTTTGGCAAACATTCCCACCTTGATGCAGTCCGAAGATCTTGGTTTACTAGGGTTTGGGTGTGATGCAGTGCACAAAAGGAAGTTCCACGTTTATAAATTATCCCAACATGAAAATTAGCAACAGGATTTTTAGCTCAACTTTGGCGAAGCCAAATTTGAGCTTTTGTCATGGCCCGTCGTCTGTCTGGCCATCTGTCCGTCTGTCCGTACATCAACAATTGGGCTAAAGGCCGTATTTATGAACCGATCTTTACGAAACTTCTTGGGTACCTTTGTTATGAGCGGGGGACGAGAATGAGTGTTTTTGGGTGCGGTCCGAAATTCAAGATGGCTGCCAGCCACCATTTTGTACCGACGATGCAGAAATCTGTTTTTTGTACAGAACTTCCATATGAAAGCTCTGATTTGAATAATTTTTTGTATGAATGTTTAGTACCATGGGATACATCACATATAATACTGGGTTTTTTCTTGTGCGTAAATTGTGCAAATTAGACTAATTTTGATGTTTTTTGGTGTTACTTTCAGCACTGTAAGTGCAAATGCCAATACGGCTCGGGCTAGAGGCCGTATTTATGAACCGATCTTTACGAAACTTCTTGGGTACCTTTGGTATCACCATGGGACGAGAACGAGTGTTTTTGGGTCCACCTTGTTTTCACCTTGGGACAGGAACGAGTGTGTTGTGGGGTGCCTTTGTTATCACTGTGCTATGAGAACAAATATTTTGGGGTTCAGTCAGACCCACTCTGGGACTCAAAGATTTCTTTTCTAGTTTAGCATCTGACTGTCACCCACCTTTACAATACTTTATCTATACATTTGTTACAGGCAATGGTCAGTATTTATGTACAGACCGTTACAATGCTTTATATGTACCTTTGTTATCAGGTCATTACCTAGATGTTTGTCATTGCTGTGTCACATACTATATATGTACATGTCTTTGTCTTGACAAGTTGAGCTACAGTGTCATTGACACTTTCATTGTGTATGCCATCACATTAATTAATTTAAGTTTTTAATGATTTATTAGAGAATTTCCATTTCAAAATCAGTACTGTATATTCATAAAAGTATAAAAGCAAAAACAGATTGAATAAAATATAAAAAAATAATCCAATGAGATGAGATTATGGTATTTTTTGTGATGTACGTTCTCTCTCCTTTGAAAATAGTATAATTCTGATTAAATGATTTATTTCAGGTATTCTTTACTTATAATAGATAGTGCTACAGCTTTATACAGAACTGATTATTCTGGACGTGGTGAACTGTCAGCTAGGCAGATGCATCTTGCCAGGTTTCTTCGAATGTTACTCCGATTAGCTGATGAGGTAGGCAGTGCAGTCAGGTTAATACAGTGTTGTAGAATATTCCTGTTTATTATGCCTCCAAAGGAGGATTCGGGGTGGGGGTGGGGGGGGGGGGGGTCTATTGAAGTCCTCTGTCCGTACAAACCTTTTGGATTGTAACTTCAAAACCATCAGTCGGATTTGGATCTCCTTTGGTATGCTGATAGATCCACGGAACGGATATACACCAGGAACAGGTTCTGTCCAATAATTTTTCCTGGAGTTATGGCCCTTTTTCACTGTTTCGACTTAAAAATTTTTTTATCAGCCTCTGCATTGCATTCACTGCATGTTGGATTTGATTTATTTTTAGTAGGCTCATGGACCCGCTTTGCAAAAGAATGTCCACAAGTAACTGGGTCTGTGCCATTATTTTTCTAAAGTTAAGGGCCTTTTTTTGACTTAGAAAATTTCAATTTTTAGCTCAACTTTGGCGAAGCCAAATTTGAGCTTTTGTCATGGCCCATCTGTCCGTACGTCAGCAATTGGATACGGCTCGGGCTAGAGGCCGTATTTATGAACCGATCTTTATGAAACTTCTTGGGTACCTTTGTTATGTCCGTGGGACGAGAACGAGTGTTTTGGGGTGCGGTCCGAAATTCAAGATGGCTGCCAGCCGCCATTTTGTACCGACGATGCAGAAATCTGTTTTTTGTACAGAACTTCCATATGAAAGCTCTGATTTGAATAATTTTTTGTATGAATGTTTAGTACCATGGGATACATCACATATAATACAGGTTTTTTTCTTGTGCGTAAATTATGCAAATTAGACTAATTTTGATGTTTTTTGGTGTTACTTTCAGCACTGTAAGTGCAAATGCCAATACGGCTCGGGCTAGAGGCCGTATTTATGAACCGATCTTTACGAAACTTCTTGGGTACCTTTGGTATCACCGTGGGACAAGAACGAGTGTTTTTGGGTCCGGTCCGAAATTCAAGATGGCCGATGGCAGCCATTTTGTACAAAATTAGGTGCAATCAGATTTTTGCACAGAACTTCCATATGAAAGCGCTGATTTGAATAATTTTTTGTGTTTGTGTTTAGTACCATGGGATACATCACATATAATACGGTTTTTTTTCTCGTGCAGAAATTATGCAAATTAGATTAACTTTGATTTTTTCAGTGCGACTTACACACAGTAAGTACACATGTCAATACGGCTCAGACTAGAGTCTGTATTTATGAACTGATCTTCATGAAATGTCTTGGGTACCTTTGTTATAACCTTGGGATGAGAACGAGTGTTTCTGGGTGCGGTCTAAAATTCAAGATGGCTCCCAGTGGCCATTTTGTACCGAAATTAGGTCTAATCAGTTTTTTGTACACAACTTCTATACAGCTCAGACTAGAGACCATATTTATGAACCAATCTTTACGAAACTTCTTGGGTACCTTTGTTATCACCGTGGGATGAGAGCGAGTGTTTTTGGGTGTGGTCTGAAATTCAAGATGGCCACCAGCAGCCATTTTGTACCAAAATTAGTGCAATCAGTCTTTTGTACAGAACTTCTGTATGAAAGTTCTGATTTCAATAAATTTTTGTATGAATGTTTAGTAACATGGAATACATCACATATTGTAACAATGTAAGCACACATGTCAATACGGCTCAGGGCAGAGGCTATATTTATGAACCGATCTTCACAAAGCTTCTTGGATACCTTTGTTATCACTTTGGGACGAGAATGAGTGTTTCTGGGTACGGTCCAAAATTCAAGATGGCTGCCAGTGGCCATTTTGTACCAAAATTAGGTCCAATCTGTTTTTTGTCACAAGTTCTATACAGCTTGTATTTATGAACTGATCTTCACAAAACTTCTTGGGTACCATTGTTTTCACCTTGGGACAGGAACGAGTGTGTTTTGTGGTGCCTTTGTTATCACTGTGCTATGAGAACAAATATTTCGGGGTTCAGTCAGACCCACTCTGGGACTAAGATTTCTTTTCTAGTTTAGCATCTGACTGTCACCCACCTTTACAATACTTTACCTATACATTTGTTACAGACCGTTACAATACTTTATATGTACCTTTGTTATCAGGTCATTACTTAGATGTTTGTCATTGCCGTGTCACATACTATACATGTCTTTGTCTTGACAAGTTGAGCTACAGTGTCATTGACACTTTCATTCTGGTTTAAGTATGTTCTGGATTGTAACTTCAAAGCCATTGGTTGGATTTGGATCTCCTTTGGTATGCTGATAGCTCACATGGGGGAATGGATATGCATAAGGAACGGGTTCCATCCAATAATTTTTACCAGAGTTATGGCCCTTTTTCACTCTTTCAACTAAGAAAATTTTTCTATCTCGCAATACGATTAAAGCTGCTTCGAATATGCCTATGGGTTGGGGGCAGTAGCCCACGCTTTGCATTGCCCTTGTTTTGATATTTGTCCCCTGAAAAAAAAAATTTCTGGGGACTATTAAAAAAGCTGGTGTGTGTCCGTCCCACTTTGGATTCTCGATAACTTTAGCTATAGATGACCAAATCAAATGAAATTTGGTATGTAAGTGTATCAGCATAACTTAGAAAACTCTTTATTTTTTTAGTCTTCAACCAATAACTTAAGCTGTAATAGACCAAATCAAAAAAAAAATTTGTTGTGTTGGCGTATCAACATAAAATAAGGTCAAGTTCAATTCTGGGTTGGTCCGACATTTTTTTGCCAGAGTTCTGTGCCTTTTTAGACTTTGAAAAATTCAATTTTAGCTGCGACTAGCAGCTCTATAAGTGGCAATGTCGGTCGGGCTGTCTGTCAGTCAGTCTGTGACCAACGAGTTTCAAAACTCAATAACTTTTGAAATACTTGATGGAATGACTTTATATTTGGCATGTAAGTGTATCTTTTGATGTCTAGCCACTGTTCAATGCATGTGTTGTTCCAAATATTTTTCTTGGAGTTATGGCCCTTCATGAACTTAGAATTTTGTGAGATTGCACCACCTGACGCAGCTACGGCGTTGATGTCGTGATTTTTTTTTTTTTTTTGTGGGGGGGGGGGGGGGGGGGGAGGGACATGTTGTGCAGCTTTATATTTTTCCATAATTAAACCCCTTATAATTTATCTTACATTCACATATCAAGGTCACTGTTTTGATAACCGTAATTGCATGATAATTAAATCACTAACTCTGCAAAATAAATTTGACTAAATTAATTTTTGTCATGATGACATTATTACATAGGCCTACCATGAGTTAAAGCTGAAAAATAAAACAAAGAAAGACACAGCTGAAACACTACTATAAACTTTGGCAGTTATAGTACACATGAAAGAATGAGTGGGGATTATGTCATTTACAGCTCAAGAATGTAATATCATGACTTCATCATTAGGAATTCCTAAAAAAAACAATTCATGAATGGTTGTTCCAAGTATTTATGGATTGGTTTAATTGAAAGTGAAACCCTCAATTTCTAAAAAAGATGAAACATTAAATTTATTCTCATCAAAAAATAATAACACTCTATTTCAGTCAAATGGCGAATGGCAGACAGAATGGTCAAATGGACATATAATGACCAAAAGCCAGAATGCAAAACATAGAGTCAACACATAGAAAATGGAGGCGAACACACACAGTCACTGATTTCGGAACTGGTTCTGCTGCATAACCAGAATCGATTCCGGAATTAGCCACAGTGTGTTAACCAGTTTCTAGTCACTATAAAGCGATTTAGAAGTTCCACAAAACGGGAAGTGGAATGAGAGTTGGACCCAGCGGTCTATACGTTCAGTATGAGCCCCGTTCCTCGAAACTAAGAATAACTGGACGTATATATATCATTTTAGCAGTGACCACGTGATTAAGAGCCATTGAATAAAGAATTCACGATGACCAATGAAAAAGAAAAAAAAGTAAATACTGACGTCGCGCTGAAAACAAAGGCAAATTTGATCTATTACTGCTAAAATGTTTTGTTTGAAGAATGGAATGTAGGCACACCATCGAATTTTGTTTAAAAAGAACAACATCATTGGCAAAAAAAATATTTATAAAGTGGAAACAAACGATATGAACGCAACAATCAGTACTGTACAGCACACATGGGTGCAATTTTTATTATCAAATCTGAAGGGATGGTTTCTATGGGTATATCAAGTCCTGAACGTAAGTTGGCATTATGCTAAAATGGTCAATTACAGGATCATTTCTATAGAAACTAAAACATTGCACTTTTCTTACTTTGACTTGTCAGTTGTGTCTCAGATTGTTTCAAAAATCTTTTTTATTGATTCATTGTTTTGACACTTTATAAATCGCTTCCTATAAAACTTCCAGTTTTGCATTTTATTAAACATTTGAGGTGTCTGCAGTCACTCTTTTACTATGGTAATTGAGCAACTTACCATGCCTTGCATGGCATGTTAGTCGTATTATGTACCTTTTACTGGGCATGCAATTGAATAGTTTCTGTTTCCGTAACACTTCCACATTTGACTTGACTTTTGGGGCTGAGCGATGTTTATTAAAATTTGTCTGATTAAACTGGAACTTGGATTGGGAAATTAACTTCTACGGGCTAATGGGAATGGGTCCGTTAATCGGAACCTGTAGACACTCAAAATTTTCCCTGGGATAGTAAGATAAATTTGTCATCAGGACTATATGTTAATCGCGAAACTTGTATCAAGTCTCTTTCATGGTGTTCCTATTATGTATCACGACTTGCCCTAAAGGTCTCGTTGTAATACCTAATAAACACGATCTCATCTTGACACAAGTTCCTCGATCAATACATAGTGGTTATAACCAGGCCTTTAAATTCATTTATTTTGGGCACACCTTTTTACTCTAATTTGGGCACATTAAAACCAGAAATAACAGTCTTATTTTGTTACGTTTTATTGCCATGCATTTCTTTGTGTTTGTATGGTCATATTATGATGGAAGTTACAGAGAATTTATAATTTTCTTGAGGTCTTCTCACATTCTCTAATTTGGGCACAACTGTAAACAGTATGAAATTGTGGTAAACTAAAGGCCTGGTTATAACATATATATATTTAACCCTTTACCTAAGGTAATGGCCAAAACAAGCCAGTACTATTCACAATAAATCATTCTTCAAATTTTATAATTTTTATGCACCCTGTGCATTTGTTGTAAAGGGGGCACTGAGTGTTACCCCTCCATCTTTCTGAAGGTCTTTCCATACTCATTCTGCTTGATAACTTTAGTTTTCTTTGAAAGAATGTTTTCACATTTTACAACTAGACTTCTGATCATACTTGAAAGGTCAAGTCATTTTTAGAATTTTTGCGAAGTACTTTTCAGAGTTATGGCACTTGATTATACAAAACTTTGCTATTTTTTTTTTAACTACAGCTCCCCTGACTGAAAGTCAGGCGAGCTGTAGTGATCACTCACCATCTGTTGTCCGTGAACATGGTTTTTGCGTCTTCTCCAAAATCGCTGAACATATTTAATTGAAATTTGAGATAATAGTTTGTTATGACATCGCATTTTGATTTTGTTTAAATCAAGTTGCCTCACCCCTCAGTAGGGCCACGCCCAAAAAGTATGCTTAAATCTTAAAAAATCTTCTTATGAACCAGCAGTAGCAGAGACTTGATATTTGGTGTGCAGCTTCCATTTGACATGTAGACTCTGATTTGTTCATAGAAGTTCGAGGAGCTATATTTGCCTTCGTTATGGGAGGGCAAGAATTTTTGCCCCACCCAAAATTTCTATTTTCCAAACCGAGAAGCTGATTTGAACCAAATCTGTTATGAGAGCTTATTGGGTCATAAGTACTTAATTTATGGCAAAAATTTTTTTCCATCGCCCATGGGAACCGCAGGAGCTAAAAATAGAAAAAAATTTAAAACACCCATATCTCCCAATTTTGCACGGCACTGAGATTTCTTATTTGGTGTGAAGCTTTCTTAGGACCAACAGTTATTTGGTATGCAGCTTCCTTTTGAGTAGACTCAAGTTTGTTTAAGAGAAGTTCAAGGGGCAATATTTGTTGTTGGTATGGGAGGGGCATACATAAGTACCTGATTTATGCCCAAACTTTTTTTCAAAATGCCCCATGGGAACCACAGGAGATAAAAATAGAAAAAATTTCAAATGTCCATATCCCCAAAACTAAATGGCACTGAGAATTCTTATTTGGTGTGAAGCTTCTTCAGGACCAAAAGAATGGAATGGTAAAAAAAAATTGCAATCTATTTTATCATGGGGTACTTTTTCGGGACTTGCTGAATCAGCATTTTTTAACACTTTTTTTTAGCTCACCTGACTGAAAGTCTGTGTGAGCTTTTGCCATCACTTGGCATCCGTGGGAGGATGCCCCAAAAGCATCAATTTCTCCTGAAATCATCTTCTTATGAACCACCAGTCAGAATGCTGTGATATTTGGTATGTAAGCTCCTTTGGTACTCAAGATTCAAGTTTGTTCAAAGAAATTTTCTCTGTCAATATTTGGGCTCGCTACGGGAGGATCCCCATTTTGTGCCCCGCCCAAAATTTCTATTTTCCGAACCGAGGGGCCGATTTGAACAAAATTTGCTATGAGGTATTATTGGGTCCTAAGTACTTGATTCATGCAAAAAAAAAATTTTCACGCTGCCCCGTGGGAACCTCAGGAGCTAAAAATAGAAAAAAATTCAAATACCCATATCTCCAAAACTGCACGGCACTGAAACTTTTTATGTGGTGTGAAGCTTCCTTAGGACCAGTAGAAAAGAATGGTGGAAAAATATCAATATCGGTTTTGTCCTAAGGTACAGTTTTGGGACTTATTTAACACTGAAGGTAATGGGAAAAATATAAAATAATCTTTTTCTCCCCAACCACTGCTCGAAAAGCTTTCATATTTCACAGATAACATCTATGGAAGATCGATTCGCATGGTTGTTGAAATTTAACCCCTGGGTCCATATTTGGGCACTCTACAGGAGCCCAAATGTTCAAATTAGTGCAGTATGAGGGATATTCTTTAAAAATCTTCTTCTCCAGATATTTAGTATACAGCATCCTTAGGGAAGGGAGATTCAAACTGTAACTTTGTTCAATATGAGGAATATTCTTTAAAAATCTTCTTCTCCAGATCCAGCAGTCAGATTCTTTTGATATTTGGTGTACAACACCTCTGGGAGGGTTAGATTGAAGGTTGTTCAAATCAGGACCCTGGGGTAATATTTGTTTTTTTTTTATTGAAGCCCAAAGTTTGACTTTGTCAAATATGAGAAAATTTCTTGAAATTTCTTCTTCTTCAGGTCCACCAGTGAGAATTCTTTCATATTTGGTATGTAACATCTCTAGGGGTGTCAAATTCAAGTTTGTTCAAATCGAGTTGCTTGTTTTGTTTTTTTTCGGGGAGGAGGGGGGGGGGGGGGGGGGGCTAGAGGGAACCACAGTAGTTGAAAACAAAACAAAAATTTTGTTTGGTTATTGTTTTTTAATACTTCACTGAACAGAGCTTGCTAGGAACCTTTCCTAGGACCAACAGAAATGAATGGTCAAAAAAGTTGCCTTTGATTGCGTCATAGCAAATCAAAAAATTGCTCTTGCTTCTGTTCACTTACTGATACACTCATCTCTTTTGACAATTTGAGCCAGGTGAGCATTTCTTTTTGTGGGTAATGGGAAAAACATTTAAGACTACTTTCCTCCGAAATCACTGCTCTAAAAGCTTTCAAATTTCACATATAACATCTTTGGAAGATTGTTTCACATGTTTATTGAAATCAAATCCCTGGGTCCATATTTGGCTCTATGGGAGCCCAAATGTTGAAATTAGTGCAGTATGAGGAATATTCTTTAAAAATCTTCTTCAGATCTATAAATCAAAATCTTTTGATATTTGGTATGCATCATTCTTTGGAGGGAGTGGGGGGGGAGGAGGTGAGATTCACGTTTCTTCAAGCCAAGTCCCTGGGTTCATATTTGGGCTCACTGTTGGGGCCCGAATTATAACTTAGTTCAAAATGAGGAATTTTCTATAACAATCTTCTTCTTCATATCCAGCATTCGGAATGTTTTGATATTTGGTATGCAGCATCTTCCTTAGGGGGTGAGATTCAAGTTTGTTCAAGCCAGGACTCTGGGTTCATATTTGGGCTCACTGTGGGAGCTCGAATTGTAACTTAGTTCAAAATGAGGTATTTTTTTTAAAAATCTTCTTCAGATCCAGCAGTCGGAATGTTTTGATATTTGGTATGCAGCATCCTTAGGGAAGGGAGATTCAAGTTTGTTCAAGCCAAGTCCTTGGATTCATATTTGGGCTCCCCTCGGGAGCCTGAATTATAACTTCGTTCAATATGAGGAATATTCTTTAAAAATCTCTTTTCTTTAGATCCACTGGTCAGAATCTTTGGATATTTGGTAGAAGCTTTTCTTAGGAGGGGCAGATGCAACTTGTTGAAATCAATTCCCTGGGTTGATATATAGGCTACCATTTGAGGTGAGCGCCCTTGGGGGCCTCTTGGTTATATTTTTGCATAATATCTTTAATTTCCCTTGGAACAATTAAAAAATTTACAATTTTTCATATTGTATTATATGGCCGCTCATATGAGTCAGCCGTATTATGGTATGGGAATGTCCATCTGTCCATCCATTCATCCATCCATCTGTCTGTTTGTCCGTCTGTCCGTCCATCCATCCATTAACTTTTGTTTGGCCACGCGATAACTTGAAAACAATACATCCAACAGATACTGTTTCTTTATGGTTGATTAGTGATGACTAGAGGATGGTTCCTTTCGATAACCAGCATTCTGGCATATCCAATATGGCCACCACGGCTTATATTGATCCACCGCCTGGCAGGGCACTTGTTTTTAATTGTATAATTATGGCCCTTGATTGTGCACAAAACTTCATTATTTTAGAGTTTCTATAATTTTGCTTACTTTTGTTTTGCAAATTGATTTGAAACTGAACAGGGTTTTTTTTATGATCATAAAATAAAGGCAAAATTTGATTTTCAGATTTCTAATAAACAAAACTCCAAAGTTATGCTGCTTGGTTGTTTTTTTTTGTTCCCATATCATAATGTTTGGTAATACTTTACCCAGTGCACATGATATCAAAATTTGTTATTTTAATTACACTTTTTCAAATTTTTCACAAAATTGAACAAAACCATATCAGGTGACACCTGATTGGAACAGGCATTTTTTTTTTTTGATGCATTTTTTTTTTTTTTAAACTTTTAATTTTGTAAATTGCGTGGATGCAGCCAATTAGTTACGTAAAGGGTTAATACCCAGATTGATTTGAAATTTAACAATTTTTCTGATAACTGTAAATCAAAAGCTGTGTTCGCTTTTAAGATTTCTAGTGGACATACATTTATGGCACTTGTGCAAAAGTAGATTTTCACACACAGTACTTTGGGGTTGGGTTGACATAATGGTCTGAAATTTTTGATTTTCACTTTTCATTACAAAATGAAGGCAAAGTTGTATTTCAACTTTTGTCTTTCACTCTCTTTATATGCTTTAGGTGGGAGGGCGGTAGCTCAGTGGTTAGTGCATTGAACTTCAAACCAAAAGGTCAATGGTTTGTTCCTGACCAGTGGTAACTGCATTATGTCCTTGGTCAAGACACTTAATCCCAATTCCTCATATGGGGACACTGTTTATCTTTGTACTAAGGTGTATTTGATGGTGTACTTGCCTTAAACTGCTGCTAACCCTGCTTGTGCTGGGTTAGTACATTGGGGATTCTGACAGTTGCTTGGTGGTTCTCGCTGGATACTCCAGCTTCTTCCACCCATATTACTGCTGTTGCTTCTTATTCTGCTGTCACTTATTTTGTTTCATGTTGTAGTATGGTGTAGCTGTTGTGATTACCAATCAGGTAGTTGCTCAAGTAGATGGTGCTGCAATGTTTTCTGCAGATCCCAAAAAGCCAATTGGTGGCAACATCATTGCTCATGCCTCCACAACAAGGTAAGGTTACCTGATTAAGTCAAGATTTGAAACATGTCAAATGATCTGTTTCAGAAAATTTGGACAGTTACCCCCAACTTGTATTTGGTAAGGGTTATTAGAAACACCAGTGGTATTAAAATTGATCTTTTTATCAGGTGGTACAAATGTACAAGAGAGCATGCATCTTCTTTCAGAACATTGCTCTAAACCTTGAAAAAACTTAATTTTCAAGGGTTATTTTGGGGTGTCTACAGGTACCAAATATGGGAACCTTTCCCAATACATTTTGGCAGGATTTTTCCCAATTCAAACCCAAAATTTCCCAATCTCGGTCCTCATTCAAAAATTTAATTCTTTAATTCTTGAAGGTCTTATTTTGACTTTCACCAGTGTTTACTGCATAAAAATAGGTGCCCCAACAGGTAATTTTTAGATACGTTTGCAAGTTACATCTGAGGAACCTGGTCATTTGTTTCCAGGCAAGTCTTGGCTGCCTACCTAGACAGCCGAGACTTGCCTGGACACAACTGCAAAGCCACAGAATGTCGACTATCGCATAAATATTTTCATCGTTTATAGTACGAGAACAATTTATTTGACAGAGATTATAGACACTGATCATTATTTCATATACATTTCTGATTATCCCTCGCTGACAAAGTTGGGAGGGGGATATTGAAAAGGTGTTTGTCTGTCCGACCAACACAAACTTTGTCTGCTTAACTCCTCCTACAGTTTTCCGTGGATTTTTACGAAACTTGCCTTGAGGTATCAGTACCAAGTGTAGATGTTCATGTGTTCAGGAATATTCGATGCAACAAATTTTGCTTACAGTAAGTCAATTTTTCCCCAGATACAAGCCAAAACGTCTTGACTGATACAAATTTTGTCAGCCACAATAAGTTCCGTGTGAACACATGCGATCATTTGATTCAGAAAGAGAACATTTTTACCTGCATTCATCAAAACTGATTACACATTTTGCAAATGTTGGGGACTCTTAACTCTCATATCGAGAAGGCTTTCAAACTTTGTGCTATTTTGACAAACTTGCTATAATGTCTGTTAAGTCACAAGGTTTCGGCCTGGAAATTTGTTTTATTTTAACTGGGTGTTGAAATTATTTTCACAAACTCTTAAGGACCTTTTTGACATGATAAAGTTGTTGTTACTGTGGTAAGCAAGCTTCGTTTTACTGGTAAAATAGAACCTGGTAACTATTGTCTGGGGAGGAAGTCCTCCAAAATGGGCGATTGGCTGGATTTGACTTTATTTCCTTGTAGTCAAAAATTTTGCGAGAATCAAAAAACATGATGCCCATTCTATTCTATAGTTCAGAAATGAATTTGCAAGAATCCTTATGAGAATTGGATTCTCAGATTCTCGCTGTGTGGCCTTGAACACCAATAAATAACCAAATAACTGGTTTTCTCATATAAAAGACACGATATCAAAATTGCATGTATTTACAAGATTTTTGCAGAAACGATTCTGTAGTGCGTATACAAACAGAAGTTGTTGAGTACCGGTATGACTCCACAACAGTTGTTTGTATATGTACTGCAGAATAATTGCAGTGATTACTCATTTCTCATGGAATTTGCATGTGGCATCAAAGAAATAAATAAATCATAAAAATCTCTTGTTACAAAGGCACTATGTAGCAAAGATTCCAAATTGGGCTTGTAGATTTCATATATCATGGTGTACATTCCATAATTCAAAATTATTGTATATTTTTTGTACACTGTGTTTATGGATAAAATAATCATGGGGCTGCAAACCTAATATATTTTACTAGTGGAATACTGATTGTTATCGATAATGCAGATAGATAACCGGATGACAACTTTTCTAACCTGTTATTTGGCAAAAGATTTCAGCACCGACATGAAAGTGAAATGTAAAATCTTGAAGATGTGCCCTTCCTATTATTAAAATTTCTGAAGGTACATTTTTCCATCGGAAAAATTTGTAGACAATAAGAAGTATGCTGAGCAGCCTATAACAAGGACATTATTAACCCTTTACCCAATGCAGAGGTTATCAAAAATTAATATTTTTATACTGTACCAATGACCCAGACATAGCTGGTGCTAACTCTTAAAATATAGGGCCAAACACAAATTTTGCCCCCCAATCCCCAAAATTTGCATCTAAAACCAAAGAAAACATGTCCTGAAAGGCCCTCCACACTTCGCCCCTACTGCGCATGCGCAGTGTCAAGGACGTTCCGAAATTGGCCCCATTAATTATTCTAAGTTTGGCCCTTCATCAGTTAACATCTGACTGATCTTTGTGCTTATAAATCTCAGTTTAAATGATGCCAGACACATAAATATTAGTGAAATGGTGATTCTAAGGAGGATAGAGAAGGAGGAGAGGAAAAAGATGTGTGACAGAATATTATCAGGGCTGTAACTTAAAATTTTTTAATGAAATTATGTTAAGTTACCTATTTTCAAGGCAGCAGCCATTTTGTTGTCATTCTGATTATTTAGTTACACTGTTTTTTAAGTGTTTTCCTCTCTCCCTGTCCTTTAAGTTCCCCCTTGCTATTCTCCCATGCTTTTGGCATAGTTTTTGTAATTATTATTACTAAATTTTCTTGGGAGTTTTAGATGAATAACAGAATGAATTCTGTTCTTTTCCCCATGTTTACGTCTTCACCTACGGGTGGTTAGGCGTTGTGTTCTGCATCTACCATCTGATGTTCTGCAGTTTCTTCCCTGGAAGTCTCTGTTTTGCATCAGATAGTGTATTTTGGTAACTGATTTCGGGCCTGGGTGCCTGGAGTCTTATTTTAGTGTTTTTACACTCATTGTTTACATTTACAACAGCCCTCTGTGTGAGGGGGGGATTTCTAAAAAATAATATCTTGATGTTATTTTAATCATAACTAGATACATTATTATTGTTCGTAAGTGTTGAATAAATTGTTTAAAATATTTTTAAAATTTTTGTCCACACTTAGGCTTGGGATCCATTGGGGCTCAACGTTACTTTTCAGAAACTTGGGCTGTTCTGAAAAAATATTTTTTCAAAATATTTTGATTTCAATTATTTTTTCTATATTAATGGATCATATTATTATTATGTATTTTGATTGCCAGGGGTTAGTGCGAGTACCAGGACTTGTTTTCTTTTCACATTGAAAGGATATTGATCAATTGTTTTAAGAGGAAGTCTTCCTCTGACTTTATTATCATTCTATATGTGGTCAGTGTACTCGCATTAACTCCTGTTCTGTATCGTATGATTTCGATGACAATATGGGAAGCGTATGTCACGGTATGTTATTGGGGATTTGGACACTCCGGTCCTTTCCCCGCAGGGTCACTCTACTTTATCAATTTCTATTTCAGACGATCAAGATTAGGGTGATGTATCTGTGATGTCTTCCAACAGTGTGCCTCCGTCGTCACAATTAATGAAGGGCTAGCGGAAAAGTGCTCATGTAAATACGCCAATTGCCTAAGAGGACCCTAGTAGGTTCGACGGCCTTTGACGTCCGCTAGCTCGCCCGGTGTAGCGTCCATTCACCGAATGGTTCGGCAGCCGGGTTCGTCCGTTGCGGTCTAGAAGGAATTTTGGGGTGATGCGAGCACTATAAATTAACCTAATGCACACCCAGTGACGGCGGATCGGAGGGAGAACGGAGGAAGCCTTTTAGTCCGGTTCATAGCTCGTTCCGGTCCATCCGGACGGCAAGCGAGAGAGGCCCCTCTCTCGTTCAACAACATCTGGCCCCAGATGTTGTGGTACAAAATGTGTCGCAAGCGGAGCATACGTCCGTCGCTCGGGACGCTCCGTTGTATAGGCAGTCCGCGGAGACTGCTAAGGCTTCCTCTTCTCGTCAGCGCACACGACCGCACCTTGGCTGCGTGACCGCCGATATATTACCAGCTTCGCCGATCAAGGATTCTTCGGCGACCAGGTCACACCATCCGGTAGCCAGGGACACGAGGCCTGCAGACTCCGGACGTTCGCATAGGAAGTGTGCGGGAGTCAACGTACACGGAGCTTCCGGCGGCAATGCATCGTAAGACCGCTACTGCACAGGCCTCGGGAACGGACGTGCTTTCCTTAATAGCACAGTTTATCGCAGCATCCCAGCATCAACTGAATCTGTCGCATATATTTTATCCGACGATGCTGGGTCGGGACGCTCCGCGGAAGCGGGTACGGACGTCCGAAAGTTTCATCCGGTCCGACGGGATACCGAAAGGGATTCGGAGGATTTCGAGCTTTCCCTTTCGGAACAACATATGCTTTTGTGTATGTCATCTGACTTGGTCTTCTACAGCTTCTTTCGTCGGACCAGAATGCTGCGATGCCGGATAAGAAACTGATAGCGTCGGTGGACTTAGAAATTTTTGGTTCGGTTCAGGGACATCGTCCCTCAGTTCCGACATAGTCCAATAATGTCACACAAACTTTCGAATTATTGAACGACGCTATATATATTATTATTTTATGCTTGCTAACCAAGCATTTCTGGTTTCTTGTTCGAAGAGTTATGGAGATGTCTTTCAAAAGTGTGCCTCTGTCGTCATAGTTAATGAAGAGTTAGCGGCAATAAGTGCTCATGGAATATGTCTATCGCCTACGGAGTGACATTCGCTAGCTCACCCGGTGTAGCGTACATTCATCGAATGGTTCGGCTGCCGGGTTCGTCCGTTGCGGTCTAGGAAGGAGATTTGGGTGATGCGAGCACTTTAATTACTTTAGTACTCACCCAGTGACGGCAAATTGAGGACAGATCGGAGGAAGT
Organism: Pictodentalium vernedei; assembly: GCA_031216915.1. NCBI lineage: Eukaryota > Metazoa > Mollusca > Scaphopoda > Dentaliida > Dentaliidae > Pictodentalium > Pictodentalium vernedei. The sequence goes on from CM062292.1 coordinate 334,966,303, forward strand.
CTGTTAGTCCGGTTCCTGGCTTGTCCAGGTCCGTCCGGGCTGTGAGCGAGAGAGGTCCCTCTCTCGTCCAACAACATAGGGGACCGCATGTTGTGGTTCAGATATTTTACATTCGGAGCATATGTCCGTCGGTCGGGACGCTCCGTTATATTGACAGTCCGAGAGACTGTCCTTAATGCTTCCTCATCCTCACAGCAGGGCACACGACCGCACATTGGCTACGTGACCTCGAGTATCCGATCAGTTTCGGCATTCAGTGATTCCACGGCGAATAGGTCGCGCCATCCGGTAGCCAAGGGACACGAGGCCTATACTCTCCGTTCGCTCGCATATTGGTAGTATGCACGGGGTAACGATCACGGAGCTTCCAGCGGCAATGCATCGTAAGACCGCTTCTCCTCAGGCCTCAGTGACGGACGTGCTATCCGAGTTAGCACAGTTGTTTCGCAGCATCCCAGCAATTGACAGTTTCTCGGTCGAATCAGGAATTATCCGACGGCGCTGGGTCGGTGCGGTCCGCGGTTGCATCAGGTACGGACGACCGAACGCTTTATAGGGTCCGACAGGATGGCGAAAGGGATTCGAAAGATTTCGAGTTTTCCCTTTAGTAGTATCGGAAGATGCCTTTCATATCTTCTGGCATTATCTTCCAGTGATTGTTATTTCGGACTTCATTGCTGCGATCTTGGATAAGAGACTTATAGCGTCATTGGACTCGGATTTTTCGATCGGTTCAGGGACATTGTCCCTGACTTACCGACGCAGTCCAATATTGTCATTACAACATGTGTTTTATTTTTCGACGCTATATATATATATATACAAGCCTGCTACTAAGCATGATAGTTTAGTTTCTTGTCCGCGTTGCTCATTTCTGCCATTTTATCATTTATACGAATAGTTTATTTTGGCAGAGCAGGGCATACCGAGAGTTCATATGCGTCTAGACGGTGTGATTAAAGACTGCATATATTCTTTTTCGCCGTTTATGTCTTTTCCAATTTCAATGTTGGAAACGACATTATGTATAGTAGACTTAACTTAGACGCTTTATCATACGTAATCCGCCTTACTGAGGCGTTATCATTACGTCTTCAAGAAAAGATTTACGGGATATTATTCTCAATGTAATTTCTTTTGAGGGCAGTAGTTTGTTCACGTATAACTCCGCCCTTCAGTGGCTGATTGGAGTTAGTTAGACGTGACGCAGCCCTAGCTACATCCACACGCGTGGATAGTAAGGTTAAGAACTCTCTCAGAGTCGCTTCGTTCTCTGAGGAGCTTCTCTTCGACGGCAACTTTTCGGCAATCCATGAATTGCTCGATTTACACGTTCTCTTGTCTATCTAGTGTTACAAGAGATTCAGACTGGGGCAAACATTCGGTGGTTGACTCAGAGAGTGCCACCGCAGTTGCCGGACCCGAGTGTGGCTGTTATGACGGTTGCCAGTCAAACAGATTGGGATATAATACTGATCCCTACGGATTCGAAGTGCCAGGGTCTTTGGGTTCCGCAGTCTCTTAGCAATCAGTTTTCTTCCGCGGAATAATGTTTTTTAGGCTTGCTTTATGTCATTGCATGAACATTATTCAGAAACGCATGCCCAAATTCCTGTCCTTTAATTCGACAGTAGTGGCGTATCTCCGGAACCAGGGAGGCACTCTTTCGTTTCCGTTATTCAATTTAATGGAAAGAATCCGTCTGTTGGTTATAGTACACCAAGTTCAGTTTTGGTCCGTCATATTCCGGGTCGTCTGATTGTTTTATCGGACTCCCGTTCTCTTACGGGTCGCTTGTTGCTGTCAGAATGGACTCTCAACAAACAAGTATTCAATCAGATTTGCTATCTATGGGAGCGCCCAATGATGATTTATTTATGACACAGCTTGCTAATTAATTGCAGACGTATGTGTTGGCTTGTCCAGATCTCTGAGCTAATGTTGTTAACGCTCTATTGATCTATAGGACGGAATGATAGGATACGCGTATCCTCCGGCACTGTTGTTTCAGCAGGTATTGCTAAGATAAACAACCACAATACATTTCTGTTGATAGCATCTCTGTCTTCACAGAGATCATGAGTAATTTATTCTCTTGTCTACTGTGGGTCTTAACGTAAAATCTTCCTCTATGTGAGGATCTTTTTTCACTGGGTAAATCGTGTCATCTTTATCACAACCAGCAAGGTCGCAACCTTCATGTATTCCGTTGTGTGGTCCGTATTGCATTGTAAGCACTGTACTGGACGAGCTTTGGACGCGATTTCTTACTATAGGAGATCCTCTTCTTCGCTATTCTATGCGGCTAAAGTGGAGGCTCTTCCGTCGTGGTGTAGGGATCATTATGTTCATATTGTTGATCCCTCCATACTACTCATTGCTATTTTTTAGTATACTTGTTTCACAAGATCTACTGCAGCCTGTTATTATTTAGGTTATAGGTTTATGTTACCTCATACCTATGCACTCTACGATAGTTTACAGTTGAGTCTTTTGTCTCTTTATCTAAGTCAGTTAGTAACTTTTTGATAAATAGACTTAGAATCTTTAGATTAAATTCCTATACAGATTTTAACTTCGGTTCTTATTTAGCTAAGTAATCATTTGAGCCTCTGGAAACAGTAGTTTTCAAATTCTGACCTTTTAGACAGTAATTCTGTTGGTTTCTCTTTTACTGTAGAGTCAGTGAGTTTCATGCACTATCGATGGATGATTTTCACTTTCGTAGTTTCGGAATCACTACTTCCGTTGCTATTTAGGTTGGATTGTTGTATAAGAGTTAGGCTCCTATTATCCGGAACCTATTATTTTAAGGTCCTTCCGTCTTCGTATGGGCATAGGCCTTTACTCTTTCCGGGTACAGTTTATGTATTTATAAACAGATATCTGTTTATTACTATGGGCGTAAGCTTCTTCTGTCTTTGATGTCTAGTAGAAGGACGTTACGCTCCATTTTATTGTTAATGGATTCTATTAACTATCGGTACTGCTTATGGTATATCATTGACTTAGCAGTTGTGCTTAAGATTTCGGCTCATGAAGTAAGAGTTCTTCTACTTCTTGGGCTTACATTAATAGTGTCGCTATTATAGATTTTTGAAGGCCGCTCATTGCGCTCAGCCATCCACATTCATGAATTTTATCTCAGAAATATCGAGTCCATTTCTGGAGGCCTCTATTGTTAGGTCTATTATCTACTGCTCAGAATGTCATTCACTTAACAGTTGCTACTATAGCTAGGTAGGCTGTCTGTTTCGGCAGTGTCTCCGTTCGGCTGCCCTCTTCGCTCTGGGCTATTTGACCCAGGGCAAGAAAAAGGGGGGGGGGGGGGAGGGTGTTCCCTTGGGTCACCTGTTTTACTATGAAAACAAGGGGATACCTCCTCCGGAGTTAGTAATTCTGAGCTGTTATTGGGATGGTTGTTTAGTGAGAAGTTTAGGTTTTTAAAATTCATTCAAGTCTTAGTTTTTAAAGTATAGCTTTTGAATATTGCATATGTCAACGGACATGATTATGCAATCCTCAGACACTTTTAGGAGTATAAGAGTCTCTATTCTCTAGACTTACTTTATTTATTGGCTTACTTTAAAAATTATTAGTATAAGGATTATATTGGATATTAATAGAGTACATGGATGTATGAAGCTCAATTTTGGAAGGTGTTGTATCTTTCTAATTTATCATAAATAAGAAAGATACATGTAAGGCCTATTACTTCTTTTTCCCTACAGGGGATGACTCTATTTTATTTTATTGAGCGTATTCCATTTTGCTCTATGTCCTTGGCCCTCCAGCCTTTTTACTATTCAGCTATGTCTGGGTCATTGGTACAGTATAAAAATGTTAAAAAATTTATAGTAATTTATATATTTTTTATACTTACCAATGACCCAGACGGGGATGGCCCTCCCAGGAGTTGGGAACTCTTGCCTCCCCGCTGAGTACATAGCGCTTACCAGGCACTGGTTATTAGAATGATTAATGGCGCCAATTTCGGAACGTCCTTGACACTGCGCATGCGCAGTAGGGGCGAAGTGTGGAGGGCCTTTCAGGACATGTTTTCTTTGGTTTTAGATGCAAATTTTGGGGATTGGGGGGCAAAATTTGTGTTTGGCCCTATATTTTAAGAGTTAGCACCAGCTATGTCTGGGTCATTGGTAAGTATAAAAAATATATAAATTACTATAAATTTTTTAACTTTTTAAAATATTTTTTCAATTTAAAAAAAAAAAAATATTTTTTCAAAAAAGTTCCAACAAAACCATGTGTGACCTCTCATTGGAACAAGCCCAACGAGCCCGTTCCAATGAGGGGGCACATGCAATGGTTTTGTTGAAATTCTTTGGAAAATAATATTTTTTTAACTGCTCAATTTGTATATCATGTGGGTGGAAGTGGCGATTCGTTCTGTAAAGGGTTTATTAAAAGTCATTACTTTTGGAATAGTATATCACAAGTAGAGGAGATATCTTGTTTTTATTCCCCTGACCTTCTCATCCGTCAGTCCATTAACTTTTGGTTTCCACCCAATAACTAAAAAACTGCTTATTTGATCAAATCATAAGTTTAAGGGTTACTTGTGAATGACTAGACAATGCTTACTTTTGATTTTGCTCCAGCAAGCCAGTTCAGTATGGCCACCATGGTGTTCTGATACCATCGGGGCATATGCCACGCTTCGTGCTGCTCTTGGTTTTTTTTAGTCCCCTACCGGCATCGCCGGAGGGGACTATAGGTTTGCACTCTGTCCATCCGTCAGTCTGTAAGTCTGTCAGTCACACTTTAGTTTTTCGGAGTTTTTTTGGAAACGCTTCAACGGAATGATTTCATTTTTAGCTGCGACTAGCAGCTCTATAAGTGGCAATGTCGGTCTGTCTGTCGGTCAGTCTGCCGACGGGTTTCAAAACTCAATAACTTCTGAAATACTTGATAGAATGACTTTATATTTGGCATGTAAGTGTGTCTTATTGATGTCTAGCCACTGTTCAATGCATGTGTTGTTCCAAATATTTTTCTTGGAGTTATGGCCCTTGATGAACTTAGAATTTTGTGAGATTGCACCACCTGTCGCAGCTGCGGCGTCGATGTCGCGATTTTTGGTAAACTACTATAGAACCATGACTTACAGATCAAGTTTGAATTTCATGCTGATTGCATTATTCTTGTGTGAGTTACGGCCCTTGGAAATATGGGAAAAAGCACCAAAATATCAGTTTTCCAGAGTTTTTTTTGGAAACGCTTCAATGGAATGATTTCATTTTTAGTAAACTACTATAGAACAATGACTTACAGATCAAGTTTGAGTTTCATGCTGATTGCATTATTCTTGTGTGAGTTATGGCCCTTGGAAATATGGAAAAACACCAAAATATCAGTTTTCCGGAGGTTTTTTGGAAATGCTTCAACGGAATGATTTCATTTTTGGTAACCTAATATAGAACGATGACTTACAGATCAAGTTTGAGTTTCATGCTGATTGCCTTATTCTTGTGTGAGTTATGGCCCTTGGAAATATGGAAAAGCGCCAAAATATCAGTTCTCCGGAGTTTTTCTGAAAACGCTTCAACAGAATGATTTCATTTTTGGTAACCTACTATAGAACGATGACTTACAGATCAAGTTTCATTTACACTCTGTCCATCCATCCGTCAGTCAGTCTGTCGGTCATACATTAGTTTTCCAGACTTTTTTTGGAAACGCTTCAACGGAATGATTTCATTTTTGGTAACCTGCTATAGAACGATGACTTAGAGATCAAGTTTCATTTGCACTCTGTCCATCCGTCAGTCTGTCAGTCATACTTTAGCTTTCCAGACTTTTTTTTGGAAATGCTTCAACCGAATGATTTCATTCTTGGTAACCTACTATAGAACGATGACTTACAGATCAAGTTTGAGTTTCATGCGGATTGCATTATTCTTGTGTGAGTTATGGCCCTTGGAAATATGGAAAAGTGCCAAAATATCAGTTTTCTGGACTTTTTTTGGAAATGCTTCAACGGAATTCATGCTGATCACATCTAGGTTTTAACATTTGTATAATTATTAATGCTCATTAGTTGGGTAGGGGACATTGTATTGCTTCAGCGATACGTGCACTCTTGTTCAAAAACATCATCATCATTGGAATGAGATGATCAGTGCATGTGGATATTGAAAAGGTTTATTCTGATCAGTGCATGTGGATATTGAAAAGGTTTATTCTAATCTATGAGAATGAATAATATATGCATAACATGCGGTAGAAGTATCATGTTTAGGTAGGTAAAGAACTTTATTACACATCCATTAAACTTTAAACCCTTATATTTAATGGAATCGCCGCTATGACATAAATGTTTCTGTCTTCATCTGGTGATGTACAAGCCGGAACTTTTTTTCTCAGCACCGTTTATACTAGTTCCTTTCCCGTCGAGTGATTAGTTACGCTTTGAAAAGTTTCCAAATTTTGTTATACAATTATTGATCATCTGTCACGTAGTGTGAAATTGAAAACGTCCAAAGCAAAAAATTCAAAATAAAGTCAGTTCAGAAAAAAATTATTTAACCAAAAATGAGATTATATTAAAAAAAACAATTATTTCCAACCACAGCATTAACCCAGTCCGTGGACGTCTCGTCTGCAGATCTCGTTATATCTAAATTCATCAACTTTATTTTGGTAAATCTTCAGACACCCTGTTATGTTTCGAACTTCTTTTAAAAAAGTTTTTCCCAGCTGTTTTACAAATTTGTACTTATATTTTTACTAACAGTAATAGCCACCAAATGGTTAGGTGTGAATGGACACCAGCCAAAGAGAAACAGCGATATGAATTTCAACACACATGCCCTATAGAAAAGATAACAAATGTAATTTAGACTGGTTCCCAAAAGGTTTTAATTTTTTATTGATCCACTTGATCAGTACAGCTTCAAACAAAACAAACAGACACTTCACCTTTGGGTTTAAACATTGGAAATATGACTCTGCCATTTCTGCTCGTTACGTAAAACACCCACCTATTCAAACAAGCATCTCATTCTGTCAATTTCCACTTCCGATGAAGGTTTTTCCCATTTGAGATCATGTGCAAACTTGAATATCTTATAATATTTTGTTTCTAATGCTGGACTATGCAAAATGAAAAAAACGTTTTCTCTATTTTGCAGATTATATCTGAGAAAAGGAAGAGGTGAAACAAGAATTTGTAAAATATATGATTCACCTTGTCTGCCAGAGGCTGAGGCAATGTTTGCTATCAATGCAGATGGAATTGGTGATGCAAAAGATTGATGACTGTATTTTATAGCCAACCTTATTCCAAGACTGAAACATTTTCTTTTGATTTAGGCAGCTACAAATCTTGAAATGAATTCTATTTTGAGCAGCCTTTATTTCAATTATTCTTTGACCTTGTTAAAGTAGATATTGAATCTTTTCTTGGAGAACACTGGGAGAGGCATGATATAGCATAGATTACGGTTCCTTCAGGCTTTGCAACCACAGACAGACCTTACTTTGAGGAAATTAAAGGCAAGCATGCCATAACTTTCCAGTAAATGCTTTGAACCCAAAAGGGCCTTTCTGGCCCAGGATCGTGATGCGACATGAAGTAGATAGAAAATTACTTAGTGAATTTGTTTGGTAGACCAATCAAGATTTTCAACGTGCAGCCCCAGGGCTGCATGTTGAAAATATTGATTGGTCTCCACCCAAGTAACAAAGACTCCTCCAGTTTATTTCTCTGGCGTGTAATATATTATCAGGACCCAAAGGTTTAAGAAAGGACAGCAATGAAAAATGATCACTGGTACAAACACATTGTCCAGAGCTAGTCTAAATTTAATTCATCTCAGTTTACTGACTTGAGTAATATTTTCTAAAGGCAAGGATATAAAAGAGCTGATACCTCCGATATCAGAATTTGAAAAGGTTCGCGACAGAATTATTGTTAAATATTGTTATGGATTTCACTCCTAGATAAGTTTTTTTTTTTATAATTTGGCATAATGGTTACTGTCTATAATAAGCTCAAATTTCCAGTTGAGTCATCAGTTACTTTGCAGTTTTAGATAAGAAGAATAGATGAGATAGTTCTGGAAATTCGCTAATTTCCACTGATGGTCGAAATTCTAAAAAAAAATATTTTTTTTATAAATTTACCTGAAAAAGACCATTTTTATATAAATTTGTAGAAAAATAATATCTCTCAGTTATTATTGTAACATCATGTCCTTGTATTTTTTGTTGAAATGTATTTTATATGATAATTCCACCTAATTTACGTGCCTACCACTCTCAGCCCTTGTATGAGTTGTGATTGTTCATCTCTCCTGGAGAATTCTGATAGAGGCCAAAAAAAATAATGGTTTGGTTCTGGTTACCGACCGACTCTAATTTTGCACGCTGACCCCAACAATTTCTTATCAGCCTACATTACAATTGTTTACTATAGGCTTGCACTACAGTGGAAGTCCCTAACTCAAAAAATATACTCTCTATTTTGATTTTTCCCAAGGGATTTGGGTAAGAAAAGTGGTGCAAAAGCACCAAGAAAAAAAAAGCCAAAAATGGGTTTAGTGCTACGGCGCACACCCAGTAGCGGTTGCTCTTCTCCTTGTACAGATCCACGGCTTCCGGTACCAGTGTACCACTGCGCAGTCAGTAACTATTGAATCATTCTTTTTTCGTCTCTTAGCGTGGCGAGACGTCCATTTGCATTAAGAAACAGTGATAATTCAACTCGTTGATAATGGTTACCTGTGACTGGAATTATGGATATGAGGATCGTATAATAACAGGACTGTGTTTTATATATTCTCATTATTATTTTCAACCACATTTTCATTGTATTTTATATATTCTCTGTGTTCGTGCGCACCTTTTGCGTACTGTGTGCCTCAGACAAAAAATGTATTGATTGATAAATTTATGTTATCCTTTTGGATATTATTATTATTGGAGTTAGGTGTCAATGGGGGGCTGTATGGACAGATTTCTCCTCTCTGTTGAAGGCAGAATTTCGGTTATTTTGGGGTCCCTGCCGGCCGTCTGGGTTCAGTTGTGTTCCCACCGGTCCTTTATTTTCTGCCACCTTTCTCTTGTAGTTAGGGTGTTCTTCTACTTTCTACATCTGTTGAGTTCACCTTTTCTACTGCTCTCACCTCTGTTATGCCCAGGACTGTTCCTTGAGGGCAATACCTTTTACCCAAGCATGTGGTGTGTTCTCGTGGCAGTTCCTCCAGCACCCGTGGGGAGGGGGAACTCTGTCGTTTGGGGCCTTCCAACACGACCACATCTGGTGAGAGTTATACCCCCTCCATGGTGGATGTGCAGTCTTTAACTGTGGTGGATACTGCAGGAGCTGTTGAGTTGTCTGGTGAAGAGATGCCTGGTTCCGGGACTGTGGCCCCTCTCCAGTCGACATCTGAGGCTGTCACTAGGGTTGTGACTTCTCCTTTGGAGCCGAGCTCAGTTGCTCTCTCCACTTCTCCACCGGTTTCAACGGCTCCCGTCGTATCTGCTGCTACTGCTGTTCCGTCTGCTACGTCATCGGTCACTGGTTCAGCCGGCCTCGGGTTATCCCTGCAGGGGTTTGCAGAGATTCTGGTAGTGTGGACGTGGGGTATCGGCCTCAGCCTTCCCTGACTTCAACTCAGCGAAGTCGGAAGGGGCTGCCAACCAAATCCTCTGCGGTGGTCTCTCAGCCGTCGAGCCCAGCCGTTTTCTCATTGGATTCAGATGTTCATGGTGGGGTCACCATGGCCTCTGTTGTGTTCCTTCCATGCACTCTGGTACCATGGCCAGTTTTGTGGGACCAACGCTTTTTGTGCAGCCTGGACCTTCTGTCCCTCAGAGGTCTGCGGCGACTCTCCTGAGTTCCCTCACTGTAGATCCTCAGGGTATGTCGTACCCCTATATGCATCTGCCTTTAGATGTTTCGGCTGCCACCCGTCGCCCTCCGTCGGGTGTATTTGAGGATTATGACCCTTCGCTGGTTCCAGCAGACTGTTCATGATTCATATCCTAACAGGGGGGGGGGGGGGGGGGACCAAAACTTTGCGATGTGGGGGGTGGGGTTGTCTCATGGATGCGCTAAAAATGTGCTGTCTCAAATTATGCAATTTTTCATAATTTTTTGCAATTTATCGTTATGTTCCAAACCACTGAGATAATGCTGTAAATCAACCCTGATAAGTTAACTGCAACACGCGGAGCCTTTATAAGTGTTAATATGAGGTGAAATCTGTGTAAATGTCACAACTAATACATGTTGGTGAAGGGGTGGATGTTTGGTTCTCGGTGTAGAAAATATGCCTTACAATTTTTTTTGAAAAATGCTTTAGAATGCACCAGATACAACATGAATTAATGTAAAAAATGTGCTAGTATCAACTAATATTTTATTCACTTCAAGGGCTTCACTTATTAACTCGAAAGGATATTTGAGAATATTTTCTGTCGTTTACTCGTCATTGTTTTAGTATTATGACGTGGAAGGAGTGCTAGTGCTAGTGATTTTCAAATTCTGACTTGAAAGAGGGTTCTAGCTATTCTCATCCATCTGATACTAATCAGATTTAAATTAATATTTTTAACAATACCAAGCAACTTCATCCAGTGACTTGATTGTTTAAAATTTAATCATATACAAACTTAAGAGAAACAAAGAAGAGAAGAGGAAAAATAATATAAACTGAAAATAGATAGAAGAAACTAACAGATATTGGAGAGCATGCAAGTTATGTCATGAAAATTTTTAATTGAGTTACTGGGTCTTGTGCACAATATTGACTACACCTATAACCATGCTGCCAAGCATGGTCATTGAAGTGATTTCAGTGTCCTGTGTTCGTCTGGCTGTACTAAATTGAAGTCATATTATGGAACAGCATGCTAAAAATAAAAACTAGTCATGGGTACAGTGATGAGGACTACATATGCATCGTGAAAATATAAATGATAGTAGCACACAGTCATTGATACCAGAAGATAGTATAGCCCCATGATATATACAGAAAAGACTGTATATATTATGGTCTTCTGATACCAATCACTGTGTAGCAGCATGTTGCATTGTTTGTGATAAGGCATGATAAAGCAGAATTTACAAATAAACCAGCTGAATAAACCTAAATAAAACTGTTCCCAACTCACTGTTACAAATTTGCTGAACATCACATCAGATATAATGATGATTAACAAGGTTAGTACTTCGAGTCACTTATGGAATCAATCATGCCAGAATCAAGTAAAAAATAAATAAATGGATCAGAATGGATTGAATATTTTTTGTCATTTTTAGCTTAATCCTATGGTACAAATTGGGGGAATAATTTAAACATTTTATTTGTCAAATCGGGGGAATAGGGTTGGGCATATCTTAGGCCATCATTCATACTTTTATTGACATTGAGCTGTTCTGGATGAATTTTTTTTTCATTTTGCAAACAGGAAGTGAAACTAACCTTTCTGGGTAATAAAAAGTTAAAACAAGTACCTATAATCACTGGTGGAATCAAACTAATCAGCAAACTATACTTGTTTCCATACCTATCATGATGTTTGTCAAATCAATTCGTAAGTTTAATGGGAAAGCAGGGGTGGGTGTTTGAAAATGGCAGTAGAAAAATTGTACAAGGTGGTGGGTGGGTGTTAAAAAGGGTCAAACAGAAAAATCAGACGTGACGTCTGCAAATAATTTCGGTGTTTTGATATCAGGGTGCAGTGGGGGTTTTTTGGCATCATGAAGAGTATTGACAATAAAAGTTAATGTTCAGTGATTATTTTCCAATAATCCCAATTCACCGACATTATTCACAAAAATCAACATTTGAATCTTGATTTGCAAAACCATAGTTTGGAACAAGAAGCAGAAAATATAAGATTTTTAACCATTAGAGCCTTAACCATATTCAATTAATTCAATGAGGAGTCATAAGCTATGTTTTTGAGGCAAAAAGTAATAAGTTTTAGTTGTTTAAGAATTTTTTCTTGCAAGTGTCGTCTGCTTTTGATATTATGTAAAAGGGAGCCTGGTATCTCAGTAATGCAAGCATTGAACTTCAAACTGAAAGGTCCATGGGTTAACCCTGACCAGTGGTAACTACATCTTGTCCTTGGGCATTACCCAATGTAGTGGCCAAAAGCGGCCAGCGCTATTCACAAAAATTCACATTCAATTTTCACTATTTTTTAATTTTTGCATCAAAAACATAGCTTATGACCCCTCAATGGAATGAGCTCATTGAGCTCGTTCCAACGAGGGGCCAGAAGCTATGTTTTTTATGTAAAAAATTAAAAGAATTAGTTATTTAATAATTTTGTTTTCAAGTGTTGTCTGCTTTTCATGTTATTTATTTATTTATTTATTAGGTTTGACAATACTTTGGACAGCCAGGGTCACCTCGTGTCGGACAGTTTTAAGGGTGGAAGCCAGAGTACCCTGAAAGAAATGGTGAGCAACTGTCAGACTCACCAACGTACTAATTCTACACAAGCTGTGTTAGCATTGGTTGAAAGTGCAGTTTGCATCAGTACACATCGCCACCATGCCCCCATGTGGGCAATTAGGATTAAGTGTCTTGCCCAAGGACACAACACATGTGGGATTCGAACCGAGGACCGCTTGCAGCCTGCATCTCTGCCTACTGAGCCACCATGCTCCCTGAATTGTCATTAAACTTCAATGAATAAATATTGGGTATAAAGAAGTATTGCAAGTGTCATCATTTAATTGACTTGAAGGGATAGGTGAAATCGGAAAGAGTTTGGGGGAAAACTTGTAGGTGTCAGTTTTTGACAAATAAATTTTCTTTCGTTTAGTTTAATAAATTTTAGTTCATTATAATTTATTTATGTTTTTAGGTTTTTTCATACTGGAAAGAATTTAGACAGTTTGGGCATGGCCGTAACCCAATTCTTCACAAATTTTATAAACCCTGAACTTAATTAATTCTAAAATGTTCTTCTAATGTGACTCCTTCCTGGAATGTGGTAAATAACCAATTTCCATGAACTGACACAAGCTATGTTTTAGTGAGAAAATTAACAACAGTACTTGGCATTTTAACCCATGTACACTGATGTGGAAATACCAAATTTCAACCTGCAACTTTTCCCCATAATACTAAAAGTTTAACAAATTCAGTGTTTCACTTGATTGACAGAGCTCATCAACAGTATTGAATTGGTTAAATCCAAGTTGCATTGTGAGAAAATTTGCTGCTTGAATTTCCAGTGTTTTGACATCACAGTGCATAGGGTAAAATAAATACTGTTGGATAAATTTGACTGATTGCATTAAAAATCCCTACTTCATTGCTAATGGAAATACTAGTTTAAAGTCTTGAGGAAGGTGTATACACTTGGTAAGTTAATGAAGTGCGGCAATGCTTGATTATTATGGTAACCTTGTTTTACAGACATAGTTGGACCTCATAGCAAATGCATGGTATGTATGCCCAGACTTATCTTTTTGAGGTGAGGGATCGCCTTCTATAGACCACTTGATTTGAAAATCCAGGAAGCGGCAATTACCTAAAAAAATTTGATAGACGAGGGGATTCTAAAATCTGTGTTCGCATAGAAAACCCAATAGAAACTTACTGAGTCAGTGTGAACCTTCAAGAATTTGTACTTTCACACACCTTATGAGTCTAGTGGCTTAACAATGATTTCTAGTCAAGTTTTAGCTGCCTTTAGAAGCAGTCCAGACTTGACTAGAGCCCACTGTCATGGTAATTTGACTATTGTCCATAAGACCTCTTCTTGATGGTACATGTATGTTATGAGAAGTTCAGAGAGACCACACATTTTGTTAAGGTCTGATAAAGTTCTTTGAAGGTTATCAGCTCTCAATGGATGGTATTAAAGAAAAGCCTATGTTACTGGATTTCCCATTATAGTGAAATGTCTGTTATACTATGGGGCAGTCACCCTCCTCAACCTTGTTCCCAAGAGGGCATAAATCATTATCCTGTGATTTTTAAAATGGCAAGCCTGGTATCCTCTACAGTGGGCAGCTTAAGTATATATATACTGAGTCAAAAAAGAAAGTATATTAGAAACAAATGTGAAAAAATAGCATAAAGGGTGAAATATAATAGTTCTAATGTTGCATGTTTGTGGACAAGAAGTCGTGCAAAGAATTTAATGACATGTTGTCCACCCAACCGTATAAATTTTGCTACGGATTTCAAAATAGCATGTGCTACCAGAAAATGTCAAATTAAATGGTTGACTGACGATTTTCTTTGTCTTATGTTGTGCTAGAGAGCCTGGGTAATTGAGAAAACATGCTAATTTTCCGACATTTTAAAAAATGCCAAGGTTAACCGAAAATCAGAGGTTGCGTGCCATTGGTATGCATGAGGCTGGGATACTCCCAGATGAGCTCGCTGCTGAGTTTGCAGTCACTGTGGCCACTATTTACTGTCTCATTGGAAGGTATAGAACCACTGGATCTACTGCCAACCAACCACGTTCAGGTCAACCAAGAGTTATGACCCCTGCACAAGACTGACACATCAGGACGTTCCACTTGCGGGATCACTTCCTTCCAGCGACGAAGACAGCAGCAATCACTCCTGGTAGAACTAACAATAGAATCAGTGCACAAACTGTCCGCAACAGACTCGCTGAACATGGCATCTGCAGTAGGCGTGCATATCATGGACCAATCCTTACCCAACGTCATCGTACCGTCAGAATGGAATGGGTACGTCAGGGTGTTCGCTGGACTCTGCAGCATTGGAGCACAGTTCTTTTTAGTGCTGAATCACGACTTTGTCTACAGCGCGCTGTTGGTAGGGCAAGAGTGTATCGCTGACGAGGGGAATGTTTTTCTGATGTTTGTGTGCGAGAATGCGACCGTTTCGGCTGGGGTAGTGTAATGGTTTGGGCAGGAATTCCTTGCACCATCGAATGCAGTTAATCTTCATTGATGGTAATCTGAATGGACAGCAATATAGGAACGAAATTCTTAACGTTGTTGTCCCGTTGTTCAACGCTAATGTTGGATTGCAGTTATTCCAGCACGACAATGCCTGATGTCATGTGGTGCGAATCTGTCAGGACTTTCTGGAGGATCAGAGCATCAAACTTCCCTGGCCTCCATTTTCTCCTGATTTGTCGCCAATCAATATCTTTGGGATTAATTAGACCGCCGGGTACGACTTCATGATCTTCAGACGATTGGTGATTTACATAATGTTCAACGGCAGGAGTGGAATGCAGTACCACAGGGTGACATCCAGAGACTTATCAGGTCCATGTGCCGTCGATGTCTTGCCATCCAAGAGGCAAACAGTGGACATAAATGCTATTGACTGCATGTGTGAACTTTTCATTTTGCCCCAAATTCATACAGGTAGACTCAAAATATGAATTTACAATAATTTGTTTGGGATTAGAGTCGATAAGACTAAAAAAATTGCTGCTCCTCAAAGTTTATTATACTTTCTTTTTTTGACTCACTATATAATGGATATTATACGTGTTGTGAAAAATCAGTAATAGGAGAGGAGGGTACTATAAGGTAATACAGTTAGTTCATATGGTGGAATACCCCTTAGGAATTGCTCTTCAGGAATCAACACATTGTCACTATTTTAATAAAGTCATTCATTCTTTGAAGATTATAATACATGTGAAACTGTGTACATACAAATGAAACTACGTCATTTATGTTCATTTTATTTTTCTGTTTTACTACTGTTTGTTGGTGCTGCAAACTGTATATATTTATAGATTGTTAAAATTTGTTTTGTAGATATGTGAATATTAAATCATTGTTTACAAACACTTTTTCCTTTTTAATTCATTTGAATATCCATGAGCTGTATAACAAGAGGTATGCATTCTCAACTTGTATGTAACATTATCTTCCTGTAGGAACCACTTGGAAGAGAATAAAATTCATGTGAGAATCAACTTTGATTCTTGCAATCTGTTCATTTGATTTTTGTCGTGGATTCTGAAAGGGTCGTTAAAGTCCTGGAGAATTTTGGTTATTTTTGCCCCCACCCCCACCCCATTATAAGGTTACCCTCAGACTTAGTGGTGTGTAGTGAGGTTCTGGCTGCCTGTATTTGCAAGTAGGACATCACTAGAAACCACTGCCAAGGTACTGTAAAGTCAGTCAGCATGAGCCCCAAAAACCTTTATATAGGAACATGTGTAACAGGTAAAACCAACAAGAGGCCCCACGGGGCCTGAAGCTCTCACCTTGAACAGAACACAATATAAACGAGTCCAAGAATGAGTCTACATTAAGCAATCCATCTCCATAGGATACATTGTCAATCCTTGAGCCCCTCAGGAGTGGCGAAAATAGTCTGAGCATCATGCCTTTTCCTCAGTTGATCATAATGTAAAATGTAGAGCTCCCCTATGAAGCCCCTTGATACAACCAATGTGGATTAATCTTAGTTACACACCTCTAGAGGGTACCCCCCCCCCCCCCCCACCCCCAGGATGTATTCCAAATATGAAAGCATTCTGACTAGTTAACCCAGAGAACCAATTTAATCAAACTTTTATCTGACTCCCCTAGAGATGTTGTAAATCAAATATGAAAGGATTCTGCCAGGTGAATCTGAAGAAGATTTCTGAAGAAATTCCCTCTGCGTATGCAGCTTATTCAAGTCAAGTCCCTGGTTTGATATTTAGACTAACATGTCAGGTGAGCGCCCCCAGGCCGCCTGGGGCCTCGTTTTTTTTGGCCCCACAAAAGGAAGGCACATAGCATAGACCTCTGTGTGCCTATTTGTCGATCTGACACACTCTTGTTCATGTCACAGTTTGACCAGTACTTTTTGTATTTCAATAATTTAAGTATGTTACATTTACTTCATATTAACAATATCCTTGACAACTTCAAAACAAGATATCCCAGGAGCTTCGTCTAAGCGTCAGGATTCCCACAACACATGCCTTGTAATGAATCCAAACTGACCAAATGACAAGGTGCTCAAATTAAAAGATATTCTAACAAATTTAAATGAAAGTGTCAATGACACTGTAGCTTAACTTGTTTAAGACATGTACATGTATAGTATGTGACACAGCAATGACAAACATCTAGGTAATGACCTGATAATAAAGGTACATGTAAAGTATTGTAACGGTCTGTACATAAATGCTGACCCTAGCCTGGAACAAATATATAGGTAAGGCCAAATAAAAAAAATGAATTGATTCTCAGGCAATTTTTTTTTCAAATCAGTGAGGGAGGGAGGATTTTATTTTTATTTTTTTTTTTTATTTTTTTTTTTTTCATGTAAAGGGTTGATCATGAGTATACTCAGTAAATCTTTTTGCTGTCTTTCCACTTGAAAAAGAGAAAAGGTTGTATTTTAGTGTAATTATAGTATACCTTTTATAACTAACTGCCGTAACAACTCCTAAAAGGATTTGTATTTTATTGTTCTTTTTAATGATATAGATCTGTCAAACATCAAGATCCATTAGAATAGGCCCCAGTAACCAATGCCTGGGGTAGGAGTCCTTTAAAATGGGAAACATGGCTCTAAATGATTGGTTAAACTTGAGTTTATATCGGTGTTGCGGGCATTATTAGCCATTGTGCAGAAATATATGACCTTAAACACCAGCAGATAAATAAATAATTAAATCATGATCCAGTTTATCAGAATTTGCCTTGTTACAGTTTATGGGAGAGTGCCTCTCGGCACTCTTCCATAAACTGCAACAAGAAAAACCAATTTACTGCAAACACAGCTAAATAATTACATGTCGAGAAATGAGAAAAATGACCATTCCAAGTCTTCACAAATTCTTTAAAAACATGACAATAAAAATGTCCTATGAGGAGGTTGAAATCCAACGAGGGAGGGCCTGAGAATCAAAACATTATTTTTTTTTAGCCTAAAGTATTGTAAAGGTGGGGTGACAGTTAGATGCTAAACTAGAAAAGAAATCTTTGAGTCCCAGAGTGGGTCTGACTGAACCCAAAAATATTTGTTCTCATAGCACAGTGATAACAAAGGCACCCCAAAACACTCGTTCCTGTCCCAAGGTGATAACAAAGGTACCCCAAGAAGTTTCGTGAAGATCAGTTCATAAGTACAGACTCTAGCCCGAGCCGTATTGACATGTGCACTTACTGTGTATAAGTAGCACTGAACAAATCAAAGTTCATCTAATTTGCATAATTTCTGCACGAGAAAAAAACCTGTATTATATGTGATGTATTCCATGTTACTAAACATTCCTACAAAAATTTATTCAAATCAGAACTTTCATACAGAAGTTCTGTACAAATGAAAGTGTCAATGACACTGTAGCTCAACTTGACAAACTTGAACTTGGTAAGTTATAAATGAAATGGCAAAATTGAAGATCATTGGTACCAATGTCATTTTTTTTGCCAGTGGCAACATTTTTTGACAGAAACCGAAGAAAATTGATAGCTCCCATCTAGAGGCCTCCCCAAACAAGCATGCCAGGTTTCAAAGCAATCCGATCATAAATGTGCCCTGTAGGGTGTATAAAAGGGAAATATTGTGGTCTGACTAAACTAAGTTCTAAGAACGTTGGCCGTGGCAACATTTTTTGAAGGAATGGAAGAAAATCGATAGCTCTCATCTAGAGGTCACTGTAAATAAGCATACCAGGTTTCAAAGCAATCTAATCATAAATGTGCCCTGCAGGGTGAGCCAAAGGGAAATATTGTGGTCTGACTAAACTAAGTTCTAAGAATGTTGGCTGTGGCAACATTTTTTTATGGAAATTGAAGAAAATCGGTAGCTCCCATCTAGAGGTCACCCCAAACAAGCATGAAAGGTTTCAAAGCAATCCGATCATAAATGTGCCCTGTAGGGTGTGCCAAAGGGAAATATTGAGTCTTCTGACTAAACTAAGTTCTAAGAACGTTGGCCGCGGCAACATTTTTTGACGGAAATTGAAGAAAATCGATAGCTCCCATCTAGAGGTCTCCCCAAACAAGCATACCAGGTTTCAAAGCAATCAAATCATAAATGTGCCCTGTAGGGTGCCAAAGGGAAATATTGTGGTCTGACTAAACGGAGTTCTAAAAACGTTGGCCGTGGCAACATTTTTTGACGGAAATTGAAGAAAATCGATAGCTCCCATCTAGAGGTGACCCCAAACAAGCATGCCAGGTTTCAAAGCAACCCGATCATAAATGTACCCTGTAGGGTGTGCCAAAGGGAAATATTGAGTCTTCTGACTAAACTAAGTTCTAAGAACGTTGGTCGCTGCAACATTTTTTTACAGAAATTGCAGAAAATCGATAGCTCCCATCTAGAGGTCTCCCCAAACAAGCATACCAGGTTTCAAAGCAATCTGATCATAAATGGGCCCTGTAGGGTGTGCCAAAGGAAAATATTGAGGTCTGACTAAACTAAGTTCTACGAACGTTGGCCGTGGCAACATTTTTTGCCCGAAATTGAAGAAAATCGATCGCTCCCATCTAGAGGTCACCCTAAATAAGCATACCAGGTTTCAAAGCAATCAAATCATAAATGTGCCCTGTAGGGTGTGCCAAAGGGAAATATTGTGGTTTGACTAAACTAAGTTCTAAGAACGTTGGCCGTGGCAACATTTTTTGACGGAAATTGAAGAAAATCGATAGCGCCCATCTAGAGGTGACCCCAAACAAGCATGCCAGGTTTCAAAGCAATCCGATCATAAATGTACCCTGTAGGGTGTGCCAAAGGGAAATATTGAGTCTTCTGACTAAACTAAGTTCTAAGAACGTTGGCCACGGCAACATTTTTTGACAGAAATTGAAGAAAATCGATAGCATCCATCTAGAGGTCTCCCCAAACAAGCATACCAGGTTTCCAAGCAATCTGATCATAAATGTGCCCTGTAGGGTGTGCCAAAGGGAAATTTTGTGGTTTGACTAAACTAAGTTCTAAGAACGTTGGCCGCGGCAACATTTTTTGACGGAAATTGAAGAAAATCGATAGCTCCCATCTAGAGGTCACCCCAAACAAGCATGCCAAGTTTCAAAGTAATCTGATCATAAATGCGACCTGTGAGGTGTGCCAAAGGAAATTGTGAACGTACGTACTAACGTACTAACATACTAACATATGTACGTACGTACGCCGACTGACGAGAAGTGATGGCAATAGCTCAGCTTGACTTTGTCAAGTTGAGCTAAAAACTGATTGCACTAATTTTGGTACAAAAAGGTTGCTGGCGGCCATCTTGAATTTTGGACTGCACCCAAAAACACTCGTTCTCGTCCCAAGGTGATAACAAAGGTACCCAAGAAGTTTTGTGAAGATCGGTTCATAAATACAGACTCTAGCCCAAGCTGTATTGACATGTGCCCTTACTGTGTATAAGTAGCACTGAATAAATCAAAGTTCATCTTATTTCCATAATTTTTGCACGAGAAAAAAACTATTATATGTGATGTATTCCATGTTACTAAACATTCATACAGAAATTTATTCAAATCAGAACTTTCATACAAAAGTTCTGTACAAAAAACTGATTGCACCTATTTTGGTACAAAATGGCCACTGGCAGCCATCTTGAATTTCGGACTGCACCCTAAAAAACACTTGTTCTCGTCCCAAGGTGATAACAAAGGTGCCAAGAAGTTTCGTAAAGATCGGTTCATAAATACGGCCTCTAGCCCAAGCCGTATTGGCATTTGCAGTTACAGTGCTGAAAGAACATTAAATAGATCAAAGTTAGTCTAATTGGTAAAATTTATGCACGAGAAAAAAACCTGTATTATATGTGATGTATCCCATGGTATGAAACATTCACACAGAAAATTATTCAAATCAGCACTTTCATATGGAAATTCTGCGCAAATATCTGATTGCACCTAATTTTGTACAAAATGGCTGCCTGGGGCCATCTTGAATTTCAGACTGGACCCAAAAACACTCGTTCTCGTCCCAGTGATAACAAATGTACCCAAGAAGTTTCGTAAAGATCGGTTCATAAATATGGCCTCTAGCCCGAGCCGTATTGGCATTTGCACTTGCAGTGCTGAAAGTAACACTAAATAAATCAAAAGTAGTCTAATTTGCATAATTTACGCACGAGAAAAAACCCCGTATTATATGTGATGTATCCCATGGTACTAAACTTTCATACAAAAAATTATTCAAATCGGAGCTTTCATATGGAAGTTCTGCGCAAAAATCTGATTGCACCTAAAATTGCTGACAGCGGCTGTCTTAAATTTCGGACCGAACCCCAAAACACTCGTTCTCGTCTCACGGTGATAACAAAGGTACCCAAGAAGTTTTTCGTAAAGATCGGTTCATAAATACGGCCTCGAGCCCTGTGTACGGTGCGACGGAGGGATGCTGGGCCATGGCAATACCTCAAATTTGGCTTTGCCAAAGTTGAGCTAATAATCAACAGAAAATAGAAATAATCAAAATATGCATGGCTGCTTTTGCATCTAAGACATAAGTTCAAATCAGGCTGAGGACCGACAATTTTTGCCAGAGCTATGCCCCTTTTTTGACTTCAAAAATTCATTTTTTTTTTTTTTTTAGGGGTGGGGGTCCTGAAGATAACTTCAGTTATAGTTGGCCAAATTAAATGACAATTGGTATGTAGGTGTATAAACATAAAATACAGGTCAAGTTCAAATAAAGGCGCGGGCCGACAATTGTTGCCAGAGTTATGCCCCTTTTTGACATAGAAATTTTTTTTTTTTGTTTCCTGATAACTTTAGTTGTAGTTGACCGATTCAAATAAAATTTGGTATGTAGATGTATGAACATAACATACAGGTCAAGTACAAATAAGGGTTTGGTCTGACATTTTTTGCCACAGTTATGTCCCTTTTTTTTCGACTTCGAAAAATTCAATTTTTTTCAAATCTCAAATTGCACACTTTTTTCGAGGGACGTGTGGCCGGGCAAACTTTTATTTTAAATTGAAACTGGAGTATGATTTTGACAAAGGTTTATGTCAAAAATTAAGTATTTAACCCATTAGCTTCCTTTTGGGATTCCCAAGAAATGAAATAGTGCTTGTTTACTGTGGTAAACGAGCTGCATTTTAGACCTTAAAATAGGGCCTGGTCACCAGTGCCTGGGGTTAAAGTCCCCTGAAATGGGCAACATGGGTATAAACAATTGGCTGGACTTGACACTTAATCACCATGCTGCAGCCACATTTGCCATTGAAGAAGTATGTGACCTTAAACACCAGTAAATAAATAAACCCTTTACCCAATGAATAAGCTGTATCCAACTCACGTAATATGCAAATTCAGCAGTTGAAAAAATATTATTTTTTCAAAAAAGTTCCAATAAAACCATATCATGCGACCCTCATTGGAATGTGCTCATCCAATGAGGGTCACATGATATGTGACCTTAAACAACAGTAACTAAATAAGTAAACCCTTTATCTAATGAACCAACCATATCTGCCTGTGTAATGCCAGTATGCAAATTCAGCAGTTGAAAAAATATTTTTCAAAAGAGTTCAACAAAACCATACAATGTGAGCCCTCATTGGAAGGCGCTTGTTTCTTCCGGGCATACATACGTCCACAATTTCCTTTTGCACACCTCACAATTCATTGCATTTATGAGCAAATTGCTTTGAAACTTGTTTTGGATGACCTCTAGATGGGAGCTAGCGATTTTCTTCAATTTCCGTCAAAAAATGTTGCCGCGGCCAACATTCTTAGTACTTAGACACAATATTTCCCTTTGGCACACCCTATAGGGCACATTTATGATTGGAATGCTTTGAAACCTGGCATGCTTGTTTGGGGTGACCTCTAGATGAGAGCTATCGATTTTCTTCCATTTCTGTCAAAAACTGTTGCCGCGGCCAACATTCTTAGAACTTAGTTTAGTCAGACCTCAATATTTCCCTTTGGCACACCCTACAGGGCACATTTATGATCGGATTGCTTTGAATCCTGGCATGCTTGTTTGGGGTGACCTCTAGATGGGAGCTATCGATTTTCTTCCATTTCCGTCTGTCAAAAAAAAAATATATTGTTTCTGGCAATGGTCTTTGAACTTAGTTTAGTCAGGCATCAATATATTCCTTTGGCATGTTCTACAGGGCACATTTATGATCAGATCGGTTTGAAACTTTGTATGCTTGTTTGGGGTTACCTCTAGATGGGAGCTATTGATTTTCTTCAATTCTCGTCAAAAAATGCTGCCACTGGCAATGACCTTCGATGAACTTAGTAAAAACTTAGTGCAGTTAAGCATCAATATTTCCCTTTGACACACCCTGCAGGGCACATTTATGATTGGATCGCTTGCAAACTTGGTGTGCTTGTGTGGGGTGACATCTACATGGGAGCTGTCAATTTTCTTCCATTTCTTTCAAAAAATGTTGCCGCTGACCTTTGAACTTAGTTTAGTCAGACCTCAATATTTCCCTTTAACACACCCTTCAGGGCACATTTATGATCGGATCACTTTGAAACATGGTATGTGTGTTCGGGGTGACCTCTAGATGTGAGCTATTGCTTTTTTCATTTCCATAAAAAATTATTGTCGTTATCACTAGCCTTTGAACATACTGCATTTGTGCATCAACTTATCCCTTTTGCACTCACTGCAGGGTATATTTATGAATTTAAAAAAAAAAAACAAACCCCAAAACCATTGCCACAAGCAATGACCTTCTACTTAGTGCATTTGTGCATTAACATCTTCCTTTGGCATGCATCAGAGGGCACATTCATTATCAGGTTGTTTTGAAACTTTGTATGCTTATGCAGGGTGACAAAGATAGGAGCTATTGATTTTCTTTTCATTTCTATCAAAAACTGTTGCTGTTAGCAACAATCATTGAATTTATTGCATTTGTGCATCAACATTCTTTGACATGGCCTACAGGCCACATTTATCATTGGATTGTTTTTGAACTTGGTGTGCTCATTAGGCAAGACCTCTAGATACGAGCTATTGATTAGCATTAATTTCTTGAAAAAAGTTGCCATTTACAATAACCTCTGAACATACTGCATTTGTGTGTCAACATTCTTCATTTAGCCAGTCTTACAGTTTACATTTAAAAATGCATGGATTACTCTGACGTTGTGCACACACAACTTACCAAGTTCAAGTTTGTCAAGTTGAGCTACAGTGTCATTGACACTTTCATTTTATATTTCTTCAAAAAAGTTGGAAAATAATATTTAAAATAATAAATTCTGATATCGCCTGTGTTGTGTAAAGGGTTAAAAATCAGTGGTTGGTGAAATGATTTTATGCCCCCTTACGTTTATGCATGGGCATTAAGTGTTACCCGTGTCCATGTTTGCGTATCAAACGTGGACAATCGGGGTTAAGTGTCTTGCCCCTGGACACAATGCAGGAGTCGTAATCAATCGCTCGGACGGTCACCCATCCAAGGACCAACCAGGCTTGACCTTGCTTAACTTCGGTGATCTGATGAGAACCGTTTACCGCAACTCTATCACACCCCCATTTTTCCAAGTTTGCCTTCTGTCCAAAGCAGTGCAGTTATTTTTCTGTTATGAAAAGTGCATTTTAACCCTTCACCCAATGCAGACGATATCAAAATTTATTACATGTATTTTAAATATTATTATTTAAAAATTTTTTCAAAAATTTCAACAAAACCATATCATGTGACCCCTCACTGGAACGAGCTCATCGAGGGGTTACATGATATGGTTTTGTTGAAATGTTTTGAAAAATAATATTTTTTCAGTTGCTGAATTTGCATGTTTTATGGGGGGGGGGGGGGGGGGGAGTGGTCGATTCATTGGGTAAAGGTTAACCCCATTTGTCTGGAGTTTACACACACCAACAATTTTGTTAACTTCAAAATCATGTTTTTACTTACAACTTTTTATCTTCTATCACATGGTGGGAAGGGAGATATAGAAGTGGGTTCCATCCTTTCATCCATTGTCTGTTCTTCCCCATTTCTTGGGATCACATTTTAAAAAAAAAACATTCCAAAATATTTTTTCAAAATTATATAGGGGCATTTTAGTGATAATATGAATGTGAATTCAAACCAGCTGTATCCAAGTATGTTTTTGAGAGTTAATTCCCTTGTTTGACTTGGGAATTTCTTGTTTTCCCCTTACGATTTCTTCTCATTACATTTCTAAGAAAACAGTTCAAATTTTCTATACAAATTTGATATATAGCTTTTTGGTAATATTACAAATGGGGATGTGGGCCTCTCTGAGGGTTATTGCCCTTGTTGGACTTGTTGGTGGGGGATTGGCCATGCCATGGTATTGCACTTATTCAGTTGTGTTAGTCAGTTTGATTGGAAGGTTTTTTGCAGGAGATGAGGTCACATTCAGCATCTTTGGCAATACACCCCTGTCAAAATCCTTGGCTATCTGGCGATTTCTAAACAAAACAGTACTTGCTGGACTTTTGGTTCTCATTTTTTGCACTGTCAGGTTAGGTTGTATATAGGTTCATTTGTTATTGGAGCTGAAGGTAGTATTTCCACATCTATGGCCATATCATGACTAAAGCAAAATCCTTATGGGGAATTTTTATTTTCTTGTTATTTTAATACTATGGCAGGTAATTTTTCATACAACTTTAATGGTGTTGAGGTCACTGTAATCATCGCTATTTATATTGGGAATAAAGGTCAATCAGCAAGTGGGTCTGACAGTCAGAATATAAAAATCCTTTTTGAGCTTTCAGTCTTCAATTTCGGCTTTGTTAACATAAGTTTTGAGTGTGGGTTTACTCATCTATTGCTGTTCAAGGGCGAGCCAGAAAATAAGCAGACTGTCATCTGCAAAATAAGGTCCCCAGAGGGTGAATGTAATGATGCTACCTTGCATAGTAGGGTAGCATCACTAAATTTACCCTCTGTGAACCTCAGTCTGAATCAGGGTCTCAAAACTAAACAGAAAGAGGTACCCAGAGGATAAATGTAAATGGCACACTGTTTTGGATAGCATCGTCAAATTCACACTCTGGGGACCTCATTCTGCAAATGTCCGACTGCTTATTTTCAGGCCTGTTCTAGGGTAATTTGAACATCTTTGGCGATAAAATGCGAGATAATGCATGTAAAATGAACAGTTCTTGTTTTGTGTACAGGTTTGTATTGAGGTAACATCATCGATTGCAACATTGAAAATTAAGGTAACTTACAGAAAAATGTGGGTATTTGACATTATATTTCTATTCTACCCAAGACATAGTTGTGAGATTTCAGGCTTCATTGAGGGATGGGGGAATACTTGGAACTGATGTTGAAACGCTCACCTATATAAATGGCATCACTCAAGTATTATCTCAGAAAGGTAACAAAGCAATTTTTAACAAATTCACTGATGATATGGAAAGGTAAAATTAGAAGCCAACATAAGTTAGATGTGTACCCATACCCCAGCAGTGTCACCTAACATGAAAAACTTCTTCCTATGTGTTCAATTTCGCCTTTGATTCAATGGCAAATAATAAGACAGAACACAAAGAGGATGGAGTATGGCCAAAGGTGCGCGTGAAATACACGAACAACTCCCAAAAAGGTTGCTGATTCCAGTCCCCCTTAATCTACCGTAGTTGTGTTTTATATTTATACCACGATTAAACTTGAATGAATTAAAAACATCACCTTTGGCAGTTTGTTGAATTCTTGCTTGACACTGTTAGTGTGTGAGGTGCTCGTAGACTCTGCCTTCCCCTCCCCCCCCCCCCCCCTCACATTTGGCAATTTTGAAGGTTATAATTTTCTGAAAACTTATTCAAAATACCATAATTTGCACCAATGTTTGTCACTGGGGGTTGGGGCATTACTGAGTAATGTGCATGTAAATACCATGACCTCGGGTAAACAAATTTACCTGTTACAGCAGTAAATTTGATGTGGCTTGCATATGAATCATGGTTGATTTTATCATGTCAACACAACATGGTGCCACTGGGTTGTGTGATATGATGTTACATGAGATCCATCAGATGGGGGATTGAGGGGTGGGTGCCGGGTACATGATATACTATTTTTTTTCAATAGGCGCATCTCTTATTAATATGCCCATTCTACCCAAACTTATGAATCTCATGTGGTGGATCTCATTTGACGTCATAGTTACAAGACCCAGTGGCACCAATTTGGGGTGCCATGGTACCCCTGTGAGTGGCCCTTTAGTGACGTTATTACCATATACCATAGTGATACAGGGTCTTAGTGCGCATGTGAAGCCCGTGTTAGGGTGATATGCATTTCCTTCGTACATTTTGTATATTGGAGGCTACTTTCTTAGTTTCTATTGTTGCATATGGTTGCATATGGTTGCTCTGTGACCCAAAATCCTCTAATAGCAAAGGGGTGTGTTTAGAAATTGTGTTCAACTGAATAGGAGTAAATTTAATTACCCAAATAGACCTGACAATTCCTCCAATTCACCAAAATCAAGCCCCAAATCACTTTATTTGGTACAGATTCCCCCAGAATCCTCTTTTTATCAATAACAGGTGCATTCCTCTGTATAAGAGTCAATCTAATTACTCAGAATCTTTGGTTAGAATTACCACAAACAACCTGACGAGTTGTACCAGTTCAGATTTTTTGAGAATCCTTATTTTAATAGGAGCACATATAAGTATTATAAAGGCTTCGGCTTCGAATATCACCTGGAGGCTTATAAAACTAGCATGTTGTGGTATAATGTATGTTTCTTTGCATAAAAGTTAATTTACTTACCCAGAATTACCACAAACAACCCGACAATTGTTTTACTAGTTCAGATTCCCTCGGAATCCACTGCTTCTGCCTTATCTGGGCTATTCCGTAGCTTTAAAAAAGTCTGATCAAAACTATAATTGCAGGTGCACAAGGTTCCCATGGTAGTGAACATCCATACCAAGTTTCAAAGGAATCAGCCCATAAACATCTGGGAAAATCTCTGGACAAAATTCATGCATTCTAAGACGAAAAGTGGCATAATTCTGGCAAAAAAGTCTGATCAAAATTATAATCACTGGTGCACAGGTTCCTATGGTAGTGAACATCCAAAGGAACTGACCCACAAGCAACCGAGAAAATCTGCGGACAAAATTAATTAATCTTAAGACAAAAAGGGGCATAACTCTGGCAAAAAAAGTCTGATCAAAACTATAATCACAGGTGCACAAGGTTCCCATGGTAGTGAACATCCATACCATGTTTCAACGGAATTGAAGAATAAACATCCGAGAAAATCTCAAGACAAAATTCAGGCATTCTAAGATGAAAAGGGTCATAACTCTGACAAAAAAATTCCAATCAAAACTATAATCGCTGGTGCACAGGTTCCCATGGTAGTGAACATCCATACCAAGTTTCAACGGAATCGAACAATAAACATCAGAGAAAATCTCCAGACAAAATTAATTATTCTAAGACGAAAAGGGGCATAACTCTGGCAGAAAATCTGATCACAACTGTAATCGCTGGTGCACAGGTTCCCATGGTAGTGAATACCCATACCAAGTTTCAAAGGAATCGACCCGTAAACATCTGAAAATCTGTGGACAAAATTCTAGTATTCTAAGGCATGTGAAAAAGGGGCATAACTGTGGCAAAAATAGTCTGGCCGGAACTATAATCGCAGGTGCACAGGTTCCCATGGTGGTGAACATTCAGACCAAACACAATGGCATGACCATGGTTCAGCCCAATGAGCCAAAAATTTGAACATTAACCCTCTATTCATGGGGTGGGAGGGTGATGAGGAGGGGAGATGGGAGAGGAAATGGGTTGTGACAATTTGGAGTTAATGGCATTTTCCTTGAGAGAGCCATGGCATAACAGTGCATACAGATATGTGGTCTGGGGCCAAGAGGTAACAGGCAAGGAGACTGATGAGGAGGGTAAACAGGAAATGGATAGCAAAAACAATGCAATTACATTATCAATGGGAGTAAAACTGATAACAAAACAGAAGCGAACATCTCTTAAGCCAAAATTAGAAATAAAAATAGGAAATCGCAAACAAAAATTTGCAAAATTTTATTAATTTTTGTGGGGATGACTTCACCTGTGACAACTTCATCCGAGGGCAACTGATCCATTTCCCCTGTTCGACCCTGGTCGTATGTATATATACTCCACCTCTGACATTCAGTACTGATGGCTGAGAAATTTCAGTTTTAATTCTTCAAACTTGACATACTCAATGATCATATATATTACAAAATTAGGTAATATGTAACTCGTAACTTGCATATTATCTGGTTGGATAGTCATTGCCATACCTCAAACTTGTATTGGATCAAGTTATTGTTGGTACATGTATATAATAGATCATTCGGTGTCACTAAGGAAAATTCCATTTGCAATTTGCAACATTTTATACGCGACATTTATTTTTGCATTATTGCTGGTCTAATGTTGACGCAGTGGCGCCCACTTAATTTGATATCTCCTAATAGTATATCCCTGTTAATTGAATATAATTTCCCAACACAAAACCATTTACCATACCTCCAGTACAAATTTGACCTGTTTATTGAATATAGGTTATAGAGTAAACTCCTGTTAATTGAACAAAAAATCTTGTAACATGTCGAGAAATTACCCTGACTCTCCCCAGTTTTCCTTTGTTTATAGACCTATTTTGCCACAGTACATCCAATACAGACATTTAATCTATTATATCTTGTTTGACAGAGCTCATGAAGCTCTGTCAAACAAGATATAATAGATTAAATGCTAAGTTTATCTCTAGAATAGAGGAAAGTGTTAATTGAATAATTTTCATTCGCAAAGTGGCTATTATATTAACAGGGTTCCACTGCATTTAGTGTTAGTGCCACGAGACAATATTATCATATCACTGTCGAATCAGGTAGCCTGAATACCATAAAGGGAATTACGGGTCACGCTCTGTTTGACATGTGACTGTGACATGCAGTTTGATTAGTCCAACCCCAAAACTACAGCCAATCACAACGCTACAGTAGGAACAATGTATGTAATTTATCAATGAAATACTTACCAGATGAACGGAAATCTGAAGCAATTCTGAAGACTTTGTAAACTTAACTCAACGGGCCCAGAAAACAGCATTACGAAACTGAACAGAAATACAGTTTAAATTTGAACAATGGGAATTCACTTCGATTCCCGTAGTTTCATTTTATGGGAATGTGATGTGAATCAGATTTCCGTTGACAAACATGGCCTGGTTGCATGATGTGAAACATCTCCTGCTTGAAATTACATTATTTTGACCTCAGTATGCAGTGTGTTAATCAGTTCTAATCCACACAGGTTTATATCTATGCCAAAGAAAGGAAAGTCAGATAATAAATGTTTGAGTTACTGAGCAACATTACTTAAAATCTTAAATTTGCAATTCAAAGGTCAATAACTCATCAATGACTCAATGGACAAAACAGATCCAATTAGTTCTGGTCCTCATGGGTTATGTTCCAGGGTCCTCATTGCTTTTAAGCTGTACACTTGCCCCCCCCCCCCCCTCTTTCCTTGCCTTTCCCGATTTTCCCCTCAACTCCGGTGACTTTGATCTCACTTTGAACAACAATGTTCAGCCAAACGATCCATCTAGGAAATCCTCAAAAGCTGGCACATCCTTTTTTGTGCAACCGTATAACAAGCTTTTGGCCCTTACTCCAGCTCACCAGTTTCTATTACAATCCTCAAACATCCTTCCCCTGATAAATCTGCACCCCTTCTTCAGTGCCCCCCACCCCCACCCCACCCCACCAGACCTACAGTCTCAATAGAATAATACTCCATTAGCTCCCTCACCTGTCTTGTCAATCCTGGATGAATGTTCGAGACCTATACATAGTTGAATGTTGTTTTACACCATCTGTTGTCTGGATTCTTTACAAGGTAGTTTAGGTAACATAATTTCTCCATATCTATTATATCTTTAACTAACATCCACCCAAGTTCTCCTCAGACTGTTTGCAGAGTGGATGTGCTACTTGACTTGGTTATCCACCGATCCATATCATTTTGCAGAACTACCATTTGGTTTAATGTGATCACATCCATTCCAGAAGTTGAACCTTCTCTCAAATAGTTTTTTCCAATGTACAACAACCTGAAGTATTCATATTCTCCTATTTCCCCAACTGTTATATACTTGCTTTTCTCTTCATGATAGAAAATTTACTCATCCTCCACTTTGAGAATCATCTACCCTTTGGCCCATCTCTAATACTTTACTCTTGTTTTCATTCTATTCAAGTCATCATTTTTGCCCGTACTTTCTTGAAATGATTAACAGCTTCTGTAGACCCTTTTCATTCTCAATTTTTCAGCTAATAAAACCATTGTCAGAAAGAATAACCCAGGGATTTTTATCTCAACATTGACCACCCTCAGTGCTTGCTATCAACTCTTCTCCTAAATCTTTGATGTACAATGCAAACAGAATCGGTGACTGAATGCTCCCCTGCTTGAGGCCTATCTCCTCTGTGACCCCTTTTGTTGTGATCTGTAGATCCCTGTACCATGCTTTCATGATTTTGATAAAACTTCCATTTTCCTCCCATTGCCTCTGTCATATGCTTTTTACAAATCTAAGAAGGCTATATATATCTTTTATTGACTTTTGTTGATTCTACCAGTTTGGGAAAGAGTAAACACATGGTCAGTGACTCTTATTTCCTTTCCAGAGACCATTCTGTATTTCCCCATGGAATCCCCTTTGAACAAAGTTGAATCTGACCTCTATAAGGATGCTGTATACTGTATGTGAAATGATCCTGTCAGGTAGATGTGTAGAAGATGTTTAAAGAATATTCCTCTTAGTGCACAAAGTTAAAACTCAGGCCTGCAGAGCCCACATATGAACACAGGGAAAATATCAAAATATTCTGATTAGTAGATCAAAGAAAAATTGTTAAATATTACTCCTTATATTGAATTAAGTTAAAATTTAGGTATCCTTGTGAAACTCAAATATAAATCCAGGATCATGATTTGAACAAATTGGATTCTGATCCCTCCAAACGATGCTGTATTCCAAATATATTTCAAAAATTAAAAATATTTTCCTCCCCAGGACCACCAATCAGAATCTTTTGTTATTTGGTATTCAACATTCAACACCTTGGTGGGGGTGGGGGGGATTTTAACTCTATGCAAAACGAGAAAACAAATATTTAAATATCTCCTTCAGATCTACCAGTAAGAATCTTTTGATAGTTGGTATTCAACATGCGTAGTGAGATCAGATTCAAATTTGTTCAAATCACATTCTGGGGTTCATATTTGAATTTCATATATAGGTGCTTTAATTTTGACTCGGTGCAATAAGAAGAAAAGTTAAGGCTATTTGGTATTCAGCATCCTTAGGGGTATCAGATATAACTTTGTGCAAATCAATTTCTGGAGTTCATATTTGGCCCCCCTATGAAATGAAACATGATTTTAACTTTGTGCATTACGAGAAAATTCTGGTGGGGTGGGGAGGGGTGGGGGGAGAACCAAAGCAATTTGAAATTGATTACCCCTGTTGACTCTAGAAAGCAACTGGAAATTCTCATCCCTGTTTTCTGTAAAGTTTTCCACACAATGTTTCAGAAGTATCATTTGTTAGCAGCAGTGAGATTAACGAGGAGGCCTGAACTTCACCATGTTCATGCTAAATACAGTGAATGAATGTGGCCTTTTGCTTTGAGATTGGGGATAAGAGATAATTTTATGTAAATTCAAGATATCTGCTGTGCATTGATTAAAAAGATTCATGATTCAGGTTCAACAAAAAAACAAAATATCAACATTTTTTCACAGTAATTATTTATTCACTTTGTTTACAACATGATTTCTGTTCACACAAAATAATCTACCCAAACTGTATGTAGATTATACTTACACAACATACAATCTATTCAAACTGTTCAAGTACTTTTTTTTTTAACCCTTTACCAAACATAACTATCATAACTGGCAAGCACTGATGCACAAAATTTTGCATGCTTCACATTTTTTTATTTTTCTTTCCATTTGCCTCAAAAGCACAGCTTATGACCCCCTCATTGGAATGAGCTCATTCCTATGAAAGATCATAAGTTGTTTGCCCACAAAAAATGGAAATTTTATTTTCTGCAAGTGTAGTCTTCCATTCATGTTGGATAAAGGAGCACAATATGGAATCTGTCTTCATTTCATACACACCTCTTAAGGGCCTGGACAAGTGTCCTGAATTCCCACCAGCCTACAACCTCTACACGTCTTGTGGCTTAGCAGTGATTTCAAGTCAAATCTTGGCTGCCTGAACAGGCAACTTATACAACTTATATTAATGCCTCTTCTTTGACCTATGGGGAAACTAATGTGGGATGAGTTTAATTTATTTATTTATTGGGGTTTAAGGACACTTTTAGCATCCAGGGTCACCTTGTGTCAAACAGTTTTACGGGTGGAGGAAGCCGGTGTAGCAAGCAGGGTTAACTTTGGCTAAGACCATCGACGTGCAGTACACCTTAGCACAGAGTGCCATTGTGCACCTACGTGGGCAATTGGGATGAAGTGCTTTGCCCAAGGGGGAATGACTTTAATAGCAGCAGCAGTATCTTCATGGCCTTGCTGGGAACATTATCTTGCATGGATAGTGTCTCTTTCTACACACTGGACAGCCATTTTTCATCTCCATCCAACAGAATGCTATGCTGTGATTGCATCAACCCTCACAAAAGATGCTGCCAGAGGGTTCAGACACCTCAAAAATGTTCCTGACCGATGATTGATCCCTGGACCTATTATCTAGAATGAAAGCCTAGCATACTTCCCAACTCAGCTACTGCTCTCTATGGCCTTCCCAAGCACTGTGTATACAGGAAAGTTAGCCAGAAATTGATGTGTGAAACTGATCATAAATGAAGGAATCCAGAGCGAAAATATTCTTGCAGATAGACTTACTGGTATTTAGACTTGCTGTAGATGGCTCTGCAACTGGTGTGTGCAGATAACATAATCTATACCACAAATTGTGATTGTTTGTGTATGTTTTTGTTCACTAACTTCAACTGAATTACCACCAAACTAGGCACAAGTACTCAGCTCAGTCCAGGGAATGCCACTAGGGCATTCAGGTCTCCAAAATGAGGACCAAAGGGATGGAATTTGCTTAAGAAATCTTTGATTATCTCCCTTGACTTGCAAGGGGCTACTTTTCCATCCTTAGATGAGCGAGTCAGCTAGTGATATATAATAACTGCTGTCTATTTAGCATCAGATCTGGACCAGTCATATTCAAATCATGTGAATACAAGTTTTAATCCAGTCCTTTGAGAGGCTGAATTTCTGCTGCATTTTCCAGTTAAAAATCTGCAGGAAAATTTTCAATTAAACTACACGTTTTACTGATATATCATCTACCAGTTATCCAATTCAATCAAATTTAAAAATCTGAAGTTCTGAATGTATTGCATGCAAACATAAGTACTAAACTATCCTGAAATATGTTTTCACAGGATTTAATTTAATGTGAGTTGTCACAAACTCATATCCATAGATTTCAAAAGATCTGTGTTGTTTGATGAATCAAATGGAACCACTGATCTTTTGAGGTATGAATTATGACATAGTTGTCACAAACTTGAAATGTTTTTGGCATGCCAGAGGATCGGTCTCCATAAATGACCCTCCTCAATCTCCATGGATTGAACTCTGGAATATTATTGAGAAAATTAATGTTTAATGCCATGGCTGACCTCAGTTGCCCTCTATATCTCACCATTTCCAAAGCTTTAATCCTTAAAGCTGAGGATATATTTTACATCACACATGACCTATGCCAAATTCAGAAGCTGGCCAGTTGGGGGTGAGCTATTTTTTTGAGGGGAGGGCAAATACAGGGCAGAGATCTCTGTCAGGGGTAGGTACATAAGTAATTTAACCCTTTACCTAATACGAATAGCAGGTGACATTTGCACTTTTTCTTCAGAAACTAAAAACCTTTATTTGTTTGTTGTAAACCACAGCTTATGACCCCCTCATTGGAAAAACCTCTTGGGAAGTTGGGCTTGTTCCAAAAAGAGGGCATAAACCATGTTTTGGAGGCCAAACAGAAGGAAATAATTAGAGGAATATAAAACCCATCCTTCACCAAGGGCCTGGATCCACCACCGATGGACTCATGTTTCCCTTTCAGAAAAGAGCTTAAGGCCCACCCAGTGGAATACCCTAACTCCATTAAGTCAAATGCAATACTGTCACATGTCCTAACAATGTCATCCACAAGCTCTTTTAGGTAAATAAATATGGCTTGGTAACCTCTTGGCTCCAAAATATTTGTTGAAATATTATCAGATAACTATATTTAAGAAATGAAGAATAATACAAAAGGTACGCTTTTTAACTGGGGGATTTTCTTTTGTTGTCTTACAAAATACTATCTGCATTGAATGTTTGGCAAACAGGATAACAGGCAAGAATGAAAGCTTAATGGCTGCTCACATTCCTTAAGCCATCTCCTTCCTGCTTCCCTATTCTCATCATTTCCCATCAAACTGCATACATTAACATTGATAAATGCTATCTTATGAGTCTTGGTTTCTTCTCGGGAGGAGGTTTATTGGCAGCAGTTGCAGGAGCAGCAGCTTGTTGTTGTTTTTCTTCTGGTTTTTCTGTTTTTACCTCAGTCTTCACTTCTCTTTTCTGGACTGGCTCTTCTGAAATGAAATGCACCAATGAGAATGAAAATTTATCCCTTGAAGTTAGAGAAGTTTTCAAGGAATTCTATTATGACCTGGAATGCAAGTCTCAAGGACAGCCAGTAATTTCTTGTCAACTTAGTCAAATATTAGCTGACTGTTCAGGCAGCAGGCCTCGAAATAACAAGATTTTAATAAACCTTCCAGCAGGTTGCCTCATTTGACAATGGTTAACCTGATGATCAGTTACCTACATTTTTTTCATAAACCTATTGGTTAACCATTGCATTAAAAGTATTAATACTGACAAAGCTTCTGACATACCCAACTACAGTTCCTCCCAAATTAGTTTGGCATTTAGACACAAGGCAGGCGTAGTACAAAACAGGTACATACACATGCCCCCACCCCACCCACCCCCCATACACATGCACATTCACATGTGCATGCATTAACATTTGTTGTTCTTTGCTTTATATGATTTTTGTGTCTAATGAAAATTAAAGAATTGTAATTGTTTATTTTGCTGCATGGCTTATTATTTCAGACACCCAAACACATTTGTCTCGAACTGGGAGTGGGAATTGGGCAATTGTGTGGGGATGGGGTCAAATACGAATACATTGAACTTTAGGGCATAGGAGTTGCATTGGCAGCCTCTGATTAACAATGGAAAAGAAATAATTGTAAATCGTATCTACCTTCCCCTACATTTCGGAATCCGGAGAATGTAATCCAAAATTCCAAACTAAAACTTCATTTGTGCCACAGTGTTCGAAATCATTTGGAAAAACCCATGTTCACAACCATGCTGGCTGTTTATTCAAATGGAATAAGCACATAAACAAGAAGTCTGCATTGGTGAATAAAAGACGTTTCCATAATGTGTTTGAAAATTTTTAGCATGGATTGGTAGGGTAAAAAGGGGCGGAATACAAATAATTAGCAACAGCTCATTTGATTTTCAATATGTCTCCTTTTTATTGTATTGAAGACTTTTTTCAGCTTCGCGCAGTGCGAGAGTTAAAACCTCATGTGCGGTAAGTGTATTAACAAAGCAGTTAGCTCCCTTTAGCTGTAACAGACAATCGTCTTTCTCAGAATCGAAACAAATTGTTTTGAGAGCCAGAGGGCGCCGTGAGTTGGTACTGCAGATCTTCAGTACCGCTAATACTATAGATTTATACCCCCACAAATACAGTAATGATTGAAACACGCTGTATGATAAGCACAAGCATTTTGTTCTCGTGTTGTTCACTGCAGTGCTTCTTTTAAATCAGTGGGAGGAAAAACGTTGAAAACTTTTCTCATCCTGTAACAACTAACTTCGTCGGCCATCGGCATGATTTTTGTTTAACCGATCGAGCGTTCGCCTGAAAACAAATCTGCGTGAGGCAGCCAAGACTTACTAACAGTTGTCGTACTGTGTATGACCACCCCATGACCACCCCCACCCCCCCCCCCCCCCCCCCCAACCCTGCAAATACAAGTTCAGTGAACATTTTTGGGACTATGGGGAGTTTTTATTATCAATATCATGATATTTATGTCATTTCACCTTCCTTTGGGAAACACTTCTTGACTTACAAGTGTAGAAAGCAGTGTGTCTACAGACAAACTAACAGAAAAAGACCTTGACTTTTGAAATTAGTAGGGGTTAGAAATGTACATGTGTAATTTCATCTTCCCAGGTGGTACATTTCTTGACTCAGAGTACAGAAAGCATTGTGCTTACAGGTGTGTCTACAGACTGATGGATACTGACCTTGGCCCTTCATCTTCAAAATCAATAAGGGATGTCATTATGCCATAAGGAATGTATGCATGCAATTTCATTTCCTAGGTGAACACGTCTGGACTTAGAGTGCAGAAAGTGTTGTGTCTGCATACGTGTCTATGGATGGACAGATAATGACCATGACCTCCAACCTTCAAAATAAATAGGGCTTATCTTTAACAATTAGAGTGCTAAATTATCTTTGGTCATCAGAATTTGTTCACAAGTTTTTGCCTTGTTATAATTTATGGGAGTGTGCCTTGAAGCACCCTCCCATAAATTGTAACAATGCAAATCCATACAGATTAAATAACTTTACTTCCAAGACAATATGAAGAATATCCACAGAAAATGAAGCATTTAAGTTGTGGCACCTGCACTTCAGAATAAAGCCCAAATATGGACGTCCAAGACTCTACCAGTTAAGTGATAAGGGATGTACATGTATAATTTCATCCTCCTAGATTGAATACTTCAGGACTTTAAAGCACAGAAAAGGGTTGTGTCTACAGATGGATGGGTAGATGGATGGATGGATGGACAGACAGATGGACACTGTGAAACTTCATTGTGGAGGCTATAACTAGAAAACCCTACCAGGAGATGCCTTGAAGACCTCCTCACAATTGCACAGTGATGCATCCCTTCTGCTTAAAAGCTTTTTAAGAGTTAATTTGAGGCTTAGAAGGTTAAAGTTTCTTTTCTGGAAACAACTACAGTGAACTCCACTTAACTGCGTATTGTGTAAATGAAAAAAAAACTGTTAACTTCATATGATTTCCAAACACCAAACCATTTACCATACCTTTAGTACAAATTTGTCCTGCTAATTACATTTAGGTCATAGAATAAACCTCTGTTAATTGAATAAACAATAGTGTGATCCACTGCAGGATTGTTCTGTCAATGAAAGAATTTCCAACAATAAAACCCCATCGGGCCTTAGTGCATCCATTATAAACATTTAATCTGTTGTATCTTATTTGACAGAGTTCCATACTCAGTGTATCACAAGAATACAGGGAAATAACAAAATTCCTTTTAAATGAATACTGCAATTAGGCCCCACAAAGTGGATCTTTTTCTCAGGCTATTTTTTGGTAAATTTGCATTTGGGCAGGTGTTGTTTTATTTTATATTTTATTATTGTAATTATTTCTTTGCCATCAAAAGTTCATGTTCTTTGTTTGTTTTATGTTTTAAGCCTCATAATCTACAGAATAGCATGGATGGTGGTGCATTTCATCCCTTGAGTGCAAGAAGGCTTTGCAATGCTAAAGCATTGTAAAGCCTTGTTGCACTCAAGGGATAAATTTATCAATTTTATTAACTTGGGTATTTAATTTTTATTTTTTTAAGTTTACATTGGTTACAAAAAAGAGAGCATGTGGCAGCCAAAAGGACCATGCAGAAGGGCCTGAGAAACAGACTTTTAAATTTTTTAGGACTTAACTGTGAATATTTTTAAGCAGCGAAGTGGTCGTTCAATTAACAACAGAATTCCACTGTATTATTCTTTTTTTCATAAGTCTAGAGCTGAAACGGTTAACCGATTAATCGATTAATCAATGATCCACATCTTGGTCGATCCAAAAAGTAATTGATTGATTAACCGGGAAACATTAACTTTTGAACTGCTGTATTCTATGGGTTAAGAAAGGAACAAACTTGCTCCAAAACAGGCAAACACTGTCACACATCAATATCAATTATATGAGATAGAGTAAAGCATGCAAGTTACTTGCTGACATACTTGTTTACTTGCATGATCATCATACTGTATCAGTAGCTGGAAATGGTCATTCTTAACCCTTTACCCATTGTGGGTAGCAGATGATACTTGCAAAAATAAATTCATGAATTACTAAAAGTTTTCAATTTTTGTCTCAAAAACATAGTTTATGACCTCTCATTGGAACGAGCTCAATGAGCTCGTTCCAATGAGGGGTCATAAGTTATGTTTTTTGTCACAGAAGACACTAGAGTATATAAGCATCTTGGATTTTAAAAAAAAAATATTGAGCGTGCATAATCCCCTCACAACCCTTTATCCATGTACCATATGAAAGGCGTAGCTTGAACCATGTTGGAGGGAGGGGTGGTAACAT
Source organism: Pictodentalium vernedei (assembly GCA_031216915.1). Taxonomy (NCBI): domain Eukaryota; kingdom Metazoa; phylum Mollusca; class Scaphopoda; order Dentaliida; family Dentaliidae; genus Pictodentalium; species Pictodentalium vernedei. The sequence goes on from CM062292.1 coordinate 335,005,755, forward strand.
AAAATAGAGAAAAAAGCTTAAAAAAACACAACAAAAATGGCCGCCATTCTGCCATCTTGGATTTTGAAAAATAAATATTGACTGTGCATCATCCCCTCAGAACCATTTATCCATGTACCAAATATGAAAGGTGTAGCTTGAAGCATATTAGAGGGAGAGGTGGTAAAAACAGACAGACAGACAGACAGACAGACAGACAGACAGACAGACAGACAGACAGACAGACAGACAGACAGACAGAGACAGACAGACAGACAGATGTTAGATTTTGAAAAAAAAATATTGAGCGTGCATAATCCCCTCACAACATCCTTATTCCATGTACCATATATGAAAAGTGCAGCTTGAACCATGTTGGGGGGAGTAGTGGTAACATAAAAAAGAGAAAAAAGCTTAAAAAACACAACAGAAATGGTTGCCATGGCACCATCTTGAATTTTGGAAAAAAAATACTGAACGTGCAACATCCCATTACAACCCTCTATCCATGTGCCAGATATAAAAAGTGTAGCTTGAACCATGTTGGAGTGAGGGGTGGTAACATAAAATAGAGAAAAAAAGCTTAAAAACACACAACAAAAATGGCCACCATGGATTTTGAAGAAAAAATATTGAAAGTGCATCATCCCCTCCCAACCCTCTATCCATGTGCCAAATATGCAAAGTGTAGCTTGAACCATGTTGGTGGGAGGGGATGGTAACATGAAAATAGAGAAAAAAAGCTTAAAAAACACAACAAAAATGGCCGCCATTCCGCCATCTTGGATTTTGAAAAAAAAATTTTGAGCGTGCATCATCCCCTCAAAACCATTTATCCATGTACCAAATATGAAAGGTGTAGCTTGAACCATGCTGGTGGGAGGGGTGGTAACATCAAAATAGAGAAAAAAAGCTTAAAAACACAACAAAAATGGCCGCCATTCCGCCATCTTGGATTTTGAAAAAAAAATTTTTGAGCGTGCATCATCCGCTCAGAACCATTTATCCATGTACCAAAATGAAAGGTGTAGCTTGAACCATGTTGGTGGGAGGGATGTTAACATGAAAATAGAGAAAAAAAGCTTAAAAAACACAACAAAAATGGCCGCCATCCCGCCATCTTGGATTTTGAAAAAAAAATTTTGAGCGTGCATCATCCCCTCAGAACCATTTATCCATGTACCAAATATGAAAGGTGTAGCTTGAACCATGTTGGTGGGAGGGGTGGTAACATCAAAATAGAGAAAAAAAGCTTAAAAAACACAACAAAAATGGCCGCCATTCCGCCATCTTGGATTTTGAAACAAAAATTTTGAGCGTGCATCATCCCCTCAGAACCATTTATCCATGTACCAAATATGAAAGGTGTAGCTTGAACCATGTTGGTGGGAGGGGTGGTAACATGAAAATAGAGAAAAAAAGCTTAAAAAACACAACAAAAATGGCCACCATTCCGCCATCTTGGATTTAAAAAAAAAAAATTTGAGCGTGCATCATCTCCTCAGAACCATTTATCCATGTACCAAATATGAAAGGTGTAGCTTAAAGCATGTTGGAGGGAGAGGTGGTAACATAAAAAACAGAGAGACAGACAGACGGATGGACGGACAGACAGACAGACAGACAGACGGACGGAGTGCAATCCTATAGTCCCCTTACGGTTCCCGTAGGGGACTAATAATAAATTTGAATGGATATTTTTGTATATAGGCCTAGTCGGTTTTGCTTGTTATTTTGGGTAAAGGGTTCATGCTGTAAATCATCAACAGTATGGCAATTATTCAGATATCTATTTGGACAAGTGATTAATCGGTTAGCCAAGGTTAATCCACGTGATTAATCGCTCAAGAAAACCCTTTAACCATTTTAGCTCTACATAAGTCATATAATTATACAGATAACTTTCTTTTGGGGTGGGGACAACCCACGATTTCATTGTAAATTTTTCATATGCTCCCCCACCACCACAGATAAGCTGGCACATTATCAACAGGGGTCCATATACTGCTAACCAGTCTATCACTACTATTATTGTGGAGAGAGAAAATACCTCACAGCCTAATGGACTTGACTACAGTAATTTGAAATGCATATTCCTCCTTTGAAGGCTTACTGTCGTGGTCTTAATGAGAATTTGCAAGAAGGGAGTAAATAGAATCTTGACACCTGAAATGTGATCAAGGATTTGGGGTTGGTGTGGGTGTTCTAACTGATGCTTGTCACTACCTTCACTATAAACTGGACCTGTTGATTGCATATAGATAGGAGATCCCTGTAAACTGGATTGTGTGATCCATCGGAAATTTACTAAAACAACCACAAAGTTCCTTTGCTTTGCTCTGTCTAATAATAACAGTTGCTTCTGCAAATGTATTTAGACAATAAAATGAAACCTGTTGGGGCCTTGATATAACAGACCATGTGGCTCTAATGTAGAATAACACTGAATGTGTTCCGTATTGAGAGTTTTTGAATTATCTTGACCCTTTATGACTCCCTTACCTTTAGTTTCTGGTTGAGGTGGAGGTGGAATTTTTGGTGGATACTTCTTGGAAAGCTCAGACAATAACATATCCACTCTTTGTCTTTGAAACAAGGAGCTTGGTTCTTCTTTCTTTACATCTTTTGATTCTTTCTTTTCTGAATTGACAAATTACTATTTGAAATAATTAACTGAAAAGCTAGTTATTTAAAAAAAAATATTACATATGATTAGAAAAAAGCATTTGGATACAGTAAAATGGAGCTATTTCCTGCAGATTATCACAAGATCCAAAGTAATCAGTTGGGAAAAAAAACTACTTGAAAAACATAAGATATGGATCTGCCTTGACAGTAAGTAACTAATCCATGCTATTGAGGATACTATTACAATCAGTGTTTATAACTGTTTGAGATAAAATTGTGCAGACAGTAGTAACCGCAAGCTATAAGGACACCAGTCTAATTCTATAAGGAATTTGATGCTGTTTTGACCTGGAATCAGTCTAACCCTTAAATAGTTCATCATCTATATTTAGATCCACTCATCTGTAATATTAGATCACTCCCTTTTACTCTCTCTCTAGCTCTCTCTCTCTTTATTCTCTGTTTCCCATTTTTTTGTAAATTCTGTTTACATATTATGTTAATATGTAAGCTGTTCTATATACTATGTAGGGATGTATGTCAGTAGTATATTGTATTTAAGTACTATATCTTTTTGCAAAAATAAAAAACCAACGAAAAAATATTGCAGTTCACGTTTCCAATCAACTGAAATATTCCATACAATTGAATACAAAAAATACCATAAACATTCATTTTTCTTTGAATCAATGCAAGAAATGTTGCTCAACTGGGACTTGAATTGACCGAATTGTTGTTAACATTATCATTAGGCATGAAGACTCACCACAGCCAGTTTTGTGATTATGCTGCAAAGTTCCACTATTTGTGTTAATACAGTGGAACCCATTTAATTGGATATCTCTTAACTGAATAACCCTGTTAAATGAATATAATTTCTCAACACAAAACCATTTACCATACCACCAGTACAAATTTGATCTGTTAATTGAATATAGGCTATAGAGTAAACTCCTGTTAATTGAATAAAAAATATTGTAACCTATCAAGAAATTACCCTGACTCTCTCCAGTTTTCCTTTGTCTGTAGACCTATTTGGCCTCAGTACATCCAATACAGGCATTTAATCTATTATATCCTGTTTCACAGTGCTCATGGAGCTCTGTCAAACAAGATATAATAGAATAAATGCTAAGTTTATCTCTAGAATACAGGGAAGTGACACAATCTCTGTTAATTGAATACTCCTGTTAATTGAATCATTTTCATTGGCAAAGTGGCTATTCAATTAACAGGGTTCCACTGTATCTTGTTTCAAGGTGAATTATATGCATGTTGATAGGAATATCTATAAATGGAGTACAAAAAAAAAGAATCTCCATATATCTTTGTGAGCAAAGGAACATTACATCAATGTTAGTTTGTGTACAAACTCACCAAAAAGTGGGTAAACAAACAGTCCATAACAGTGTTGAATTCTGAACAGAATTAGACTGGTGGCTTGATTGCTTGTAGTGATAGGTGACTTACAAGCTAACAAATTGGTCATTTCAACAGTTGAATATAACACAGGTCTCAGGAAAAACTTTTCAAAACCACCAAAGTGTTTGACCAAAAGTAATCATTCAAACTTCAGAACCAGTCATTCAGAAAAACAAACAACTGTATTTTATGTCTTTGTTTTATCTACCCAACTAGTGATGAATCGATAATCGGAATCAGCAATCAGAACTGGTCAGTTATGGGGCATCGGCTGATTATGACAACTGGCATTTAAAAACTAGCAGTTTCCGGTTATTCTATATTTAACACTGACTATTAAAATCTCTTTGATATCTGGCCATTTCAATAGTTTCCCCATTAAAAATAGGTGTAGTGCATATCAGAATATTTAGGGATTTTCAGAGCCGAGACATTACAGAATTTACCATCTGCAATCGGTAAGAGATCGCCACTATTCCCAGCTGATCGAAGTCACTGGTCTTCAATCAGGATACTGTACAACATTGCATTGGGTACATGTATAAATAAAATGTGTTCAGCCGGTAGTCTGAAGTACTTCATGATGCAAGCATCACAATACATTAAGAAATTAAAATTGGAGAAAAACTAAAAAAACACTCTTTTTCGATGGTAGATGATTATTCCGCAACATGTAAGTCGCATGACTGTCACAAACACGTTTTCAGTTTGTCATGTTCATTTTTTAATTCAGTTACGTCCCTTGATGTTTCTCTCCAATGTTGGTTGCAGAAAACATGTAAACACTGAAGAAACACAATGAACATTAAATAATAAATTATGATGCCGTATGTGTATCTGTAAACAATGCACTATACAACTTCACAACACACATTAACATCAAAGTTATTATTTAATTAAGACACAAAGTATGTGTGCTCAGTATCTTCCTGGTTAATACAGCCAAGTGTATTATATTCTTACACAAAACCATATTAACACTATTTACCAGAATAACACACAATCATCACAAGAGAACAATATCGTGTGATTGTATCATTTATAACGATCTTCCCCTACCCCAACTCCCAATGAAAGTGTCAATGACACTGTAGCTCAACTTGACAAACTTAAACTTGTTAAGTTATAAATGAAATGGCAAAACTGAAGATCATTGGTACCAATGTCATTTTTTTTGCCAGTGGCAACATTTTTTGACAGAAACCGAAGAAAATCGATAGCTCCCATCTAGAGGCCTCCCCAAATAAGCATGCCAGGTTTCAAAGCAATCCAATCATAAATGTGCCCTGTAGGGTGTATAAAAGGGAAATATTGTGGTCTGACTAGACTAAATTCTAAGAACGTTGGCCGTGGCAACATTTTTTGACGGAAATGGAAGAAAATCGATAGCTCCCATCTAGAGGTCACCGTAAATAAGCATACCAGGTTTCAAAGCAATCTAATCATAAATGTGCTCTGTAGGGTGAGCCAAAGGGAAATATTGTGGTCTGACTAAACTAAGTTCTAAGAATGTTGGCTGCGGCAACATTTTTTGATGGAAATTGAAGAAAATTGATAGCTCCCATCTGGAGGTCACCCCAAACAAGCATGAAAGGTTTCAAAGCAATCCGATCATAAATGTGCCCTGTAGGGTGTGCCAAAGGGAAATATTGAGTCTTCTGACTAAACTAAGTTCTAAGAACGTTGGCCGCGGCAACATTTTTTGACAGAAATTGCAGAAAATCGATAGCTCCCATCTAGAGGTCTCCCCAAACAAGCATACCAGGTTTCAAAGCAATCTGATCATAAATGGGCCCTGTAGGGTGTGCCAAAGGAAAATATTGAGGTCTGACTAAACTAAGTTCTACGAACGTTGGCTGTGGCAACATTTTTTGCCGGAAATTGAAGAAAATCGATAGCTCCCATCTAGAGGTCACCCTAAATAAGCATACCAGGTTTCAAAGCAATCAAATCATAAATGTGCCCTGTAGGGTGTGCCAAAGGGAAATATTGTGGTTTGACTAAACTAAGTTCTAAGAACGTTGGCCGCGGCAACATTTTTTGACGGAAATTGAAGAAAATCGATAGCTCCCATCTAGAGGTCACCCCAAACAAGCATGCTAGGTTTCAAAGCAATCCGATCATAAATGTACCCTGTAGGGTGTGCCAAAGGGAAATATTGAGTCTTCTGACTAAACTAAGTTCTAAGAACGTTGGCCGCGGCAACATTTCTTGACGGAAATTGAAGAAAATCAATAGCTCCCATCTAGAGGTCACCCCAAACAAGCATGCCCAGTTTCAAAGTAATCTGATCATAAATGCGACCTGTGAGGTGTGCCAAAGGAAATTGTGGACGTACGTACTAACGTACTAACATACTAACGTACTAACGTACGTACGTACGCCGACGGACGAGAAGTGATGGCAATAGCTCAGCTTGACTTTGTCAAGTTGAGCTAAAAATAGGCCGATGAAATCGTCAGATGTGTACCCATACGCGCAACTAGTAGAAAGCTGTATGACAGAGGGCCACCACGGATGCCGACATTATGTACACCATACATGATATGGGTACATATAGAAATGGACTGGAGGAGTGTCTAATTTGATGGATAAAGGGTTAAAATCTCCGGATCAAATTATCAGATTTACATAAAAAAACTATACAGCACAGCACATCAGTAACCTGAATAAATATATAAAGTAACATGACAATCGGATTGATATTTTTTGAGTTATCGAATGCCAAAGGGACTGGAGGAATTTTCAATTTGAAGGATAAAGGGTTAATATCTCAGGATTAAATTATCTGATTTACACCTAAAACTATATAGCTCGGAACATCAGTAACCTGAACACAAAAAAAAAGTAACTTGACAATCCAAGCAATATTTTTCAAGTTATCGAATTCCAAAGGGATTGGAAGAATTTTCAATTTGAAGGATAAAGGGTTAATATCTCAGGATTAAATTATCAGATTTACACCAAAAACTATACAGCTCGGCACATCAGTAAACTGAACACAAATATAAAGTAACTTGACAATCCAAACAATATTTTTCAAGTTATCGAATGCCAAAGGGAATGGAGGAATTTTCAATTTGAAGGATAAAGGGTTAATATCTCAGGATCAAAATAACAGATTTACACTACAAACTATACAGCTCGGCACATCAGTAACCTGAACACAAATATAAAGTAACTTGACAATCCAAGCAATATTTTTCAAGTTATCGAATGCCAAAGGGATTGGAGGAATTTTCAATTTGAAGGATAAAGGGTTAATATCTCGGTAACAAATCATCAGATTTACACCAAAAACTATACAGCTCCGAAAATCAGTAACCTGAACACAAATATAAAGTAACTAGACAAACCAAGCAATATTTTTCAAGTCATCGAATGCCAAAGGGATTGGAGGAATTTTCAATTTGAAGGATAAAGGGTTAATATCTCAGGATCAAATTATTAGATTTACACCAAAAACTATGCAGCTTGGCACATCAGTAACCTGAACACAAATATAAAGTAACTTGACAATGCAAGCAATATTTTTCAAGTTATCGAATGACAAAGAAATGGATACGGATGCCGGACGGACAGATGGACGGATGGACAGACAGACGGACAAAGGATGGATGAACGACGGATGGCCACCCCAGATGGGTACACATAAAAATGCAAATATTATTTTGGCTAATGTTGCCCAGCATTAAACATGCATACTCTGAGAACTTATGTGGTATTAAGCTTTGTAATTGGTGATTTATCAATGAAATTCTGCAGAATAACAGGCACTAACAGATTTTCTTCTGGGTCCAATTTCAACCATTGGAATCGGCATCGAAATCGGCATAATTGGCAGGGAAATAATCAGTAATTGGTTCATAGCAAGTTTTGATAATCGGTTCATCACTGTACCCAACAAAAACAACGTATCTGAAGACATTACATTACCTTGTTCTTTTTTATCTTTGAATTCCCACCAGTATCCTTTTGAAGGATGGTATCTAGCATATGACAGAGCTGTAAAAGAGAAAAGAAACACACACTGAGGTAAACTCTGAATGAAATTTTTTTTTGTCACAGAATCATAATTCTGTAACAGAATCAACATATCTAATTCTCAAACCATATGCATGATTTTATTCCAACAACAGATCGTGAACCCTTTCTGAAAAACGTTTTGAAGTGAAGAAAGGAATGAGAGATCATGATGAATATTGGGCTCTTTCATTTATTAGATGGGGTGGGTGTACAATTTCTGGCATTTAACTCTTTCCATGCCGCTGCCAGATATTCCTGCCCAGAACAGAATTCATCTAGCCACTGAAATAAGTATCATTTGGGTACATTTAATCACACTTTTCCCTTATTAACTGAACAGCCTTTTTTTCACCTACAATTTCTTTTGTCAAGATGAATTTTTTAACAAATCAAGTCATGGCTGCTGTGAAGCAGCCATGACTTGATTTGATGAAAAATATCTTGAAAATACTTAGCGAGTTAAGAGTTAATGTTTGACAAAAATTGTGTTGACTAAAGTTGCACAAGTTTTTATGCACACTTATATGCAACTGCTCAGTTTTTCAACTCTGCAGCTAAATTTAGAGAACTGTATAAATTTTGAGCAGGTAACATAAATTCATACAACATTTTCACACAAAGGAATTTCACCTACTAGACAGCAATACAATGAGTGATTATAATTTTGCCATCATAATTTATGCATGGAAATAACAAATGCATGTGCAAATTTAACCCTTTGCCCCAAATGACTTGTGATGACATTATTTCTTCATAAACAATGAAATTTTTAAAAGTTGTTGACCTAGTTGGAAAACAGGAATAGAATGATGATTTTTGAGTGTAGCATTGGGGATATTTTACTAATATGTTATGGAATGCCTTAACCCTTAGATTTTTTCTACATTATTTTTACAGTTTCACCATATCAATCCTTTGGCTTTGCAGTTATTCAAAGGCAAGCCTTGAGTGCCTCTACAGAAACAAATGCAAAGATACTTGGAATGTAACATCCAAGTTTACCATGAGTGCATGTTGGGATACCTATTTTGTTGCAATAAAAAGTGATCAAAGCCAAAATTGGTTCTCAAAAGACTAAGGCAACTAAAAATAATAGGTTTTGCAGATGTCCCTTCAATATTTGTGTTCAGCTTGATCAATTTTTGTGTTCATTCAGACTTTATATTGTAGGGCTCTGGAAAATCACTGGTCCAGTCTCCCATGATAATTGAAGACCAAAAACGTATCATTTTTGGTGTGTTACCTCCTTAAAGTCAAATCACACCAAAATTAAATCAAGCCTCACTGTCCAATATTGGAATAAATCAGTTAAACCTTGCTTTCTGATGCACTCTTAGTTAAAAAGGAGGAAGGCTTCTTAAGAAACATTTACATACTTATTTTATTAACTGGTTGAGTACTACAAGCCACCATCATGGCTCTACAGAAAAGTGCTGCAAGCCACTTTTGTGGCTTTGCACCATATGCTTTAGGTTGTTGTTTGCTCAGCAAGTAGAACATTTTTTTATATTAAATGGTTTGGTTATCATTTATTGGAGAGTGCCTGACTGCCTGTGACCTTAACCTTTGGCACAATGACCTAAAAATATATAGGGTTCTTCCTTTCATCATGCCTAACCAACAGGCCAAGTTGGGTTTCTGTTGGCCAAGCAGAACTTTAATTACAGAGCGGAAACTAACAATGATAAAAACTCAAGTTTAAGGTCACTGTGACCTTCACCTTTGGTATAATGATTCCAAGATGAATAGGGTTCTTCCGCTCATCATGCCTAACCCACATGCCAAGTTTGGCTTCAGTCGGCCAAGCGGAACTTTAATTACAATGCAGAAACCAACACTGATAAAAATTGAAGTTCAAGGTCACTGTGACCTTGACCTTTGACACAATGATCCCAAAATGAATAGGGTTCTTCCTCTCATCATACCTAACTCACAAGCCAAGCTTGGTTTCAGTCGACGAAGCACAATTTTAGTTAGAGAGCAGAAACCAACTCTGTCTACTGATGGACGGATGGCTTCTTTAAGTGGAACTTTAATTACAGAGCAGAAATCAACACTGATAAAAATTGAAGTTCAAATTTCGAGAAAAAAAAATGGGGGGGGGGGGGGGGGGGGGTGTAAAAATGAAACAGAAGAGCTTCCTTCCTTGTCAGAAACTTGGAACAGAATTGCCCAAGAAACAATTCTATTCTTTCAAGAGCCTAATACTCAGATTGTCATGAAACAAACTGGTCACGTCTACCTAAAATATTTAAAATTTATACTACATTTTTCAAATATAATCCAATACATCTAAAAAAACAAATAAAAATTATAATTCTTGTTTCATCAATCAATTTATTTCATTGATATAATCATGTATGTAAAAGTTAACTTTGAAATAATCTTTTTCAGCGAGATTTGGTCTCTGTAATTAGTTAAAATTCCCAGGTGCATTATGGAAAAATTTTGCTGCTGAAGATATTGGCATTTTGATATCAGAGTGCATATGGTTAACCCTACGGACCTCGGACTTTGATCACTTCTACTGCAACAGAACAGGTGCCCCAATATGCTTCTCTGGGTGAACTCACAAGTTACATTCTATTACCCTTGGCTATTGTTTCTAGGTAAGTCTTAGCTGAAATGGGCAGCCAAGACCTTTTTAGAAACAACTGCAAAGCCATAGAATGTGGACTGTCAAAGTGTAGCAAAGGTTTGAAATTATCTGAGCAGAAAATCAGAAGCTCAGAATATGCAGTTTTAAATTGAGAACAAGTTTGTTTATTTATTTCTTGGTGTTTAAGGCCACATACTTCTGCACAATGGCTCATTGTGACCACAACATGGAGGTAAAGTCAAATTCAGTCAATCGTTTGCACCCATGTTGCCCATTTTAGAGGACTTCCACCCCAAGCATTGGAGACTGGGTCCTATTTTACCAGTAAAACAGAGCTTGTTTACCACAGTAAAAAAAATATTGTTTCACTTCCGGAGTTCCCACAGGGGATTGAGAACAAACACTTCACAATAATTTCAAGATTGGTACAGAAAGACAAATAATACTTACATTCTTCAAATGCCGACTGCAAATTATGAACTGTGTTCAACTGAAAATACATAACATATCTAATGCCAATATGTTGAATGTGTACCAGTAAGTGAACGATTTCATAATTAAATAAACTTTTTGATGAAAAACATACTGTCATGCCTCTTTCCATCAGTGTGCTGCATAATATATACAATACCAGCCAAAGTAAGTTGTAGAAAACTGTTTGACAGGAGGTGACACTGGCTGTTGAAGGTGTGGTTAAACCTCAGTAAATAAATAAATGTAGGATAAACAAAAGAAAATTTATTTTAACATTTTCCACTGTTGATAATTTCAACCCTTGACATCATTTCTTGGAAAGCTCTCAAGAAGAGCTCCCCCTGAAATGATGTCGAGGATTGGAATTAACAACAAAAGTAAAATGAGATCAACATCATTTTGTTGTTACCTTACAACTCATTTCAGCTCAACTGCAAAATCGATGAAACAATGGCAAGAAAAACTTCTATTTTTTTCTGGTCAAGCATGCTTTTTTATGTAACTCTGGTAACTTAATGTTCTGGAATGGTATCTCATGTTTTTACATGGATATCAATAATTCTATCATGAGAGGGGTACAAGAAATATGTATTTCCACACGCAGTTTTGCAGCAAGTAGCAATACAATATTTCCCCTGTCTATGCATAATATTCTGTATTTGGGTGAACCAATTTATGACAGCGACACCAAACCACAGAATAACATTTTCAATTCAAGTTCAACAGTTTTGTTTTAATTATCATATATGTGATCATCTGGATAACTTCTGAGCATCTATAGGTGACCTTTCAACATTGGGAAACTGATTCTCTATTAGTGCTGAAAGGATTAATCAGTAAATTAGTTACGGTTCGGTTATTGCTGTTACAGGTTATGACTTTTGCTACCAGTTGACCGTTTGCATGTATTTGGAGTCAGAACATGCAAGTGTTGTTTGCTTTTTTGTAGCTGCTCAAATAAGGGTTAATATTACCTTACTGACGCCAGTATGCCCATTCTCGCCAGTAAGTCCAGTCCCCGGCTTTACTGGGTACGAGTTTATGGGGTTGCAGTTGCACAGCATTTACATGTAGGCTCATCCCATTCCCAAGAAATGTGTTAAGGTCAAATGAAATATACTCAAAACCTTTTGAACTTAGGTGAGTGGGCACGTAAGAAAGAAAAGTATTCAAAGAAAGGTATTTGAAAACATACCTAATGTTGTTTGTGTTTTGCGTTTTTTGAATCCCATGAAAATAATCAACAACTGTTTAATCAGTATTCAGCAAACTGAGTTGTATGACTGCTGCCATTGATGTTTTGTTTTCTTTAAGGGGTCACAGTTATTCAACCAGAGCGACCTTTTATTCATAAGCTATATTGTTTTGTTTCTCCAGTCCTGTGTGTGAGAGCCGACACTGTCAAAACACAGTAGCTTCTAGTTTTGAGCAGTTTCATTACAGTGTTTCAAGAAAAGCCTGTTACATTATAAATAGGCAGGTTCTATCAGGGAGTAACACTTATAACATGAGCCAGAGAAAATGATAAATTTAAAGTAATTTGAATATTTTTTATACTTACCAATGGCCCAGACTTAGCTGGTGCAACCTCTATATTATTAAGGGCCAAACACAAGTTTTGAACTCCCCAATCCCCAAAATTTGCATACAATATCGAAAATTAAAAGTCCTATCTGGCCATCCATACTTTTAGTACATGTGCAGTACCCAGAAAGAGACCGGAATTGGCGCCAACATCATTCTTCCTAGTTGTGCCAACTAAAGTGATAACTCAGCAGGGATGTATGAGTGCCCATCCCCGTCTGGGCCATTGGTAAGTATAATGAAAGTGTCAATGACACTGTAGCTCAACTTGTCAAGACATGTACATGTATAGTATGTGACACAGCAGTGACAAACATCTAGGTAATGACCTGATAACAAATGTACATATGAAGTATTGTAACGGTCTGTACATAAATACTGGCCGTAGCCTGTAACAAATGTATAGGTAAAGTATTGTAAAGGTGGGTGACAGTCAGATGCTGAATAGAAAAGAAATCTTTGAGTCCCAGAGTGGGTCTGACTGAACCCCAAAATATTTGTTCTCATAGCACAGTGATAACAAAGGCACCCCAAAACACACTCATTCCTGTCCCAAGGTGAAAACAAAGGTACCTAAGAAGTTTCGTGAAGATTATAGTCCAGGCATATTAGACATAAAAATGAGAAAGTAAGGAAAAAAATCGGAGAAAGCTGATTTTTTTCTATGTTTCCGGGACACACAATGCGGATAAAGTGTGAAAAGTCCCCGCGAATCCGAGTTGAGCTTTTTTAGTTATAGCGTTTTTTTGATGAAAAAAAAAATTGAAAAAAAATTCGACCCAGCTCCATATTTCTCATTCTTATTCGCCTTAGTAGGGTGAGAATCATAAATATCGTGCTGAATTATATTGAGAATACATATCCCCAACAGAAAATGCCAACTTTGTACCAATCCTCACACTCAATGGTGAAATATTCACGAAAATGTACAAAATTACGAAAAAAAATTTATTGTTTTCATACACACAACGGTACACAACGTCCATTAAATCAAATCTACGACTACTTTGGGAGTTAAATTATATATCAAAAATTGCAGAAAAGCAGTGGCTTTATAATGATATATAACAATAGTCATTTATTCCATAATGAACTGGTGAAACGTGTGAAATATTAACCATACCCCCTAAACTCAAATTCAAACGGCATCGACTTTTCTCATTCAAATACCGTATTATATGTTTGTCCAGTGACGTTTGACCAACCACTTTATATCAAAGCAGTGGAGATTGTGTCTTCGTCAGATAAGTTGACAAAAGTTTTCGTTAGACTCGGCGGCTTCCATATGATTATGTCATATTTAGGGGCAACTGGTTCGATCATGGCTGGTAGCGGCTTGGATGAACTTTGGGGGACTGTTTATGCTGGTGGGTCAATCCATCATTTGATCAGTGGTCATGCATATTCAAGAGAAGTTCGTGCCCATTTGCTAACACAAATTGCCATTACAAAACTTGTGTTTGAAGAAAGCCGAACACTAGATAACATAGACTGCACAGAAGTCAATGAAATATTCTGTGGACTTGCCAGAGGTGACTGTACAACAGCTGAAGCTGTCAATCAAGAAAGTGTCAACCATCTACTGTCAAAATTACACGAACTGCTCCAGAATACATCCGTAGGACGCACAGGAAAGCTTTGGGTACAATACTACGAGCAAATAGGTCTTCTCCAGTTGTTCTTGAGAGCAGAGCGCACAGGCGACTGGGAACTCCACACATATTGTGTTCGCAATATGATTCCAGTATTTCACGCAGGTGGTCATTTTGCATACGCAAAAAGTTCTCATCTCTATTTGCAGCAGATGAATGATCTAACAGAAATAATGCAACAGGATGATTTGAAATTGTTCACTGAGAAAGGTTACTTTACCATAAGACGCTCAGATAAATTCTGGGACGGGATATATTCTGATCAGACCATAGAGCAGTGTTTAATGAGAATGTTCAAGCTCCCTGGTGGTCTCACACATGGCAGGGGAATAACCGATAGCACTGTTGCGAAATGGGTACATGGACTACCTCTTTGCCTTCCGATATGTAATGCTCTCGAAAATTTTGTTCATGTTCACACTGGTCATGGCGAACAACATCGGGATCTCCGTCAAAGTTCACAACTGACTGATGCCAATGATATCACCAAATTATTGAACTGGCTCAGAGTGCATTCCCCCTTTCAGAATAGAGATCCACTACAATTAGTCTCTATAGCGACCGGGCTTGTGGCCGACGAAACTGTGAACTGTGACCAAGTTCGCAAAATTGGTGAATGTTGCGTATCGAATGTTGTAAGCAAAACGTTCAACAGCATCAAACTACGACGTGTTGACACTGTGAAGTCTTTCGCATCGATGGCAAATAGCATCAAAGTCCGTGGAAGTAAGGTAGTGATTGACCCCACAATTCTGTTCAACCGCATCACATGTGTTATTCAGTCACAAGCAGAGATGGAAGAGTATCTCAAATATGAACTCGCCCCGAAACCACCAGCATTGTTTGATTCTGCTGGAATGAGGAAGACACAGAAAAGCACGCTCGGTAAGATCCTCAAAACATACGGTTCCGAGCAAACTAAAATCCCAGAACATTCTCTGTTTGTTGTAGATGGTGGATTTTTATTGAGGGCAGTTGTATGGCCTAAACAGTCGTCATATAAGGACATATGTACATCATATTCCAATTATCTAGTGAGACATTTTGGGGCGAACGTCGTGGTTGTTTTTGATGGTTATGCTTGTACAATGTCGACAAAGGGCATGGAACAAGCCCGTAGATCTAAAGACAGGTATTCCATTGATATCAATATCTCACCCGAGTTACCAGCCACCACACCCCAATCCGATTTCCTTGCAAATGCCAAGAACAAAACCCAACTGATCGATCTTCTAATGCAGGAGCTATCTGCTATCAATATTCAGTCCAAGCAGGTCGAGGCTGATGCTGATGTACTGATAGCCGAAACTGCACTTGACATCGCTCAAGATGACAACAATGTTGTCGTTGTGGGAACAGACACAGACTTGTTAGTCATTTTTACCTCTCGAGTTCAACCGGGATGTAATATTCACATGATGTATTCCATTACCCCAAACTTACTAGTTTCAGTTAGTGAAATAGCAACCAAAATGGGTGACCATAGAAGCAACCTCCTTGTAGCACATTCTATAAGTGGTTGTGACACTACTTCTGCACTCTTTCGAGTTGGTAAGAAGAAAGTATTCAGTACAATTGTCTCCGATGTTACTAGCGACTCACAACAGTATGTCAACACAATTTTGGCGGATGACAGTACACCAAGTGCAGTAGCCGCTGCCGGGGAACAACTTCTCCTGATCTTATACGGGAGTAAAACTGTTTCCTCTCTCGACCAATATAGATATGTCACTTACAAGCGTTATGTAGCAAAATCTAAACTGAATAAACCCATCGACCTAGCCTCACTCCCACCAAGCAGCGATGCTGCACAACAACATGTCTACAGATGTTATCTCCAGGTCCAACAATGGCTGGGCACTTCGCTTCCTCCGACGGATTGGGGGTGGTCGCTAGACAATGGACTTCTTGTACCGACTGCAGCCACAAAGCCATGTGCCCCCGATAACCTACTGAATCTGATCAGTTGCGGTTGCAAGAGTGCTTGTACAAAAAGGTGTGGGTGTAAGAAGGCAGGACTCTCTTGCTCAGGTTTGTGTAATTGCAGTTCGGATTCTTGTAACAACCACAGAAACACTGTCCTGTCGGAAATTTCTGAGATGAATAATATGTATATAGGTCATGTCATTTCTGTATATAGCGTTGATAATAGTCAATGTAACTTAATCCATGTTGATTGATTTGTACATTCTGTAAATATTATTTATTGAATTTTGTACATTCTGTAAATATTATTTATTGATCTAATGCTGCCAGACACAGACGTGCCCGAAAATAGTTGAGTTCTCATGCTGACGAATTTTATGCCAAAAGGGGAACTCGGCCAGAAGCAGAGGGGGTCTTCCATAATGTCTATTTTGTAAGCAATGATAAAAGTCTTCAAATGGTGGTGGAATTTTTATCGTCTGTCCAACTAACATCCCGTTCTGTACTACAACCCTTTGGGCAAATCCGTTAGGAAAATCATCATTTTTTGCGTAAATCCGATACTTTTTTGTGAATTTTCAATAATTTTTCGCAGAAATTGTCACAGAATGCACATTTTCCTCTAGGTAAATGTATATTAGACATTATGTAGCTCGAAATACGCGTAAACAAAAAATACAGTTGGATCAATTTGAGGTTACAAAGTTCGTGCGATTTTTTTAAATTTTTTTCAAACGCGTTTTCGAAAAAAGGCTGTAGAAAAAAAAGCTCAACTGGGATTTTAGGGGACTTTTGTCTAATTGTTCAGTGACATGTACTCGACATCCCCTGAAAAAATCAGCTTTCTCTGATTTTTTTCCCTAGTGAAACCTAATGTTCTTGGGCTATTAGTTCATAAATACGTGCTGTATAGAAGTTGTGACAAAAAACTGATTGGACCTAATTTTGGTACAAAATGCTGGCCGTAGCCTGTAACAAATGTATAGGTAAAGTATTGTAAAGGTGGGTGACAGTCAGATGCTAAATAGAAAAGAAATCTTTGAGTCCCAGAGTGGGTCTGACTGAACCCCAAAATATTTGTTCTCATAGCACAGTGATAACAAAGGCACCCCAAAACACACTCATTCCTGTCCCAAGGTGAAAACAAAGGTACCCAAGAAGTTTCGTGAAGATTAGTTCATAAATACGAGCTGTATAGAAGTTGTGACAAAAAACTGATTGGACCTAATTTTGGTACAAAATGGCCACTGGCAGCCATCTTGAATTTTGGACCGCACTCAGAAACACTCGTTCTCATCCCAAAGTGATAACAGAGGTACCCAAGAAGTTTCCTGAAGATCGGTTGATAAATACAGCCTCTCGCCCGAGCCGTATTGACATGTGCACTTACTGTGTGTAAGTAGCATTGAAAAAATCAAAGTTCATCTAATTTGCATAATTTCTGCACGAGAAAAAAACCCGTATTATATGTGATGTATCCCATGGTACTAAACATTCACACAAAAAATTATTCAAGTCAGCACTTTCATATGGAAGTTCTGTGCAAAAATCTGATTGCACCTAATTTTGTACAAAATGGCTGCCATCGGCCATCCTGAATTTCGGACTGCACCCCAAAACACTCGTTCTCATCCCACGAGCCGTATTGGCATTTGCACTTACTGTGCTGAAAGTAACACTAAATACATCAAAGTTAGTCTAATTTGCATAATTTACGTATGAGAAAAAAAAACGTATTATATGTGATATATCCCATGGTACTAAACATTCATACAAAAAATTATTCAAATCAGAGCTTTCATATGGAAGTTCTGTCCAAAAAACATATTTCTGCATCGTCGGTACAAAATGGCGGCTGGCGGCCAACTTGAATTTTGGATCGGACCCAAAAACACTCGTTCTCGTCCCACAGTCATAACAAAGGAGCAATATCCAAGCAATTCCCTATTACTTAGTATAAATGATTATGCTAATTGGGTGTAACGAGCCCCCAATTTTAAGGCTAGTCTGGAATAAGACACTTAAAATTGGGAAAGGCGTGTCCGAGAGTGAGACTCTAACACCCACAAACACACACCATATATAATGTAACAAGCTGTACATAAGATCAGAAAAATCTACAGACGATAACAGCTTCACTCATAGTTACACACTTATTATAAGGCCAGAAGAGGTAAAGAGAAACAAGGGCAACGCCCCCGGTCCCCCGACCAAGATGGCAAATTCAAGGGAGCTGTTAGGATGCAATTTGTTCGCAGAGCATGGCCATTTTTTAACTTGACCTGTATTTCCAACCAATTAAACCACATACTTAGTTTCGTTTCAATCAAATGATCCAAAGTAAAGTTATCATCCGGACAACACAAAAACCGTATTTTCTAAGTCGAAAAAGGGGAATAAATCCAGTAAAAATCAGTGGAGCGTGCCCATTTTCGAACTTGACCTGCCTTTCCACCCAAATAAGCGGCATACTAAATTTCGTTTCAATCAAATGATCTAACTAAAGTTATCATCCGGACAACACAAAAACTGTATTTTTTAAGTCGAAAAAGGGGAATAAATCCAGTAGAAATCAGTGGAGCGTGCCCATTTTCGAACTTGACCTGCATTTCCACCCAAGTAAGACACATACCAAATTTAGTTTCAGAAAAATCATCCTAACTAAAGTTATCATCCGGACAAGGGTGTGACGGACGGATGGACGCACGGACGGACGCACGGACAGACAGACGGATGGACGGACACTGCTGATTACAATAGTCCCCCGAAGGGTCGGGGGACAATCACCCCCTCCATTTTTTTTGAAGGAATAATCTTCAAAACAAAGAGGGAAGTGTTTTGGAATCAGTGGTACAGAATAATATATATATTCGCCTAAAAGGCACCCAGCTATTAATTATTATTAATTTATTGGTGCTTAACACCACATCAGAAGCTAAGGCTATATCGTGGCGATCCCGGTTATTAGAATCACAAGCTTCTAAATGTATGCTGCATCTGGAATACATAAATAGGTCGAAAACTGGTGATATTAAAATGTGCAACCTTAAACTTGTCCAACTGAATACCAATGGAAAGTTATCTGATAGAACTTATATGCCTCTGAGCCAACCAACAGGCAACCATGTTCAGGTGTACAATTAATTCCAACAAAAAGCCCAAGGGGGGCCTTATGGTGCTCACCTGACATGGTAGTCTAAATATAAAACCAGGGACTTGACTTGAATAAGCTGCATACGCCCCTCCTAAGAAAAGCATATACCAATTAGATGAAGCGATTGTGCCCACACAATACACAGTATTTTCCTTCTATTTTCAGTTCCTGCACCTTACATCCCAAAATTGAGATAAACGCATAAAAAACAGATTTTTTTTATTTTTGTTTGGAAATTTTCTAAGTCCCAAACAAAATATTTTCAGACTCAAATTTGTTTTTCTTCTTCTTAAAATTGACCAAAATGCATAAAAAAACAAAAAACTAATTTCTGGATTTTGGTCCAAAATTTCTGATTCTGGACTGGAACCCCAAATTTTCAGCCTAAATATGAACCCAGCGATTTGGCCTGAACAAACTTGAATCTCACCTCCCTAAGCATGCTGCATACCAAATATCAAAAGATTCCTATTGGTAGATCTGAAGAAGAAGATTTTTAAAGAATATTCCTCATACTGAACTAATTTAAACATTTGGGCTCCCATAGAGAGCCCAATAAACATGTGAAACAATCTTCCAAAGATGTTGAATGTGAAATTTTAAAGCTTTTGGAGCAGTGGTTTGGGAGAAAAGTAGTGTTAAATGTTTTTCCCATTACCCACAGTGTTAAAAAATGCTGACTCAGCACTTTTTCAAAGTCATAAAAAAGTACCCCATAATAAAACCGATAGCAATTTTTTTTACCATTCCATTCTGTTGGTCCTAAGGAAGCTTCACGCCAAATAAGAATTCTCAGTGCCGGGTAGTTTTGGAGATATAGGCATTTTAATTTTTTTCTATTTTTAGCTCCTGCGGTTGCCATGGGGCAACGGGAAAACAAATTTGGGCATAAATTAAATACTTATGACCCAATAAGCCCTCATATCAAATTTGGTTTAAATCTGCCTCTCGGTTTGGAAAATAGAAATTTTGGGCTTGGCGAAAATTCTTGCCCCTTCCAGAACAAAGGCAAATATTGCCTGTCAAACGTCTCTTGAACAAACTTGAGTCTACACCTCAAATGGAAGCTGCATACAAAAAATCAAGTCTCTGCTACAGCTGGTTCATGAGAAGAGGATTTTAAAAAATTTTGTGCATTTTGGCCCCACCCCCCTCCTCAATATGAGCAGAAACCCAATCTGAAGCAAAACCCAAATGCCCTTATATAACTGCTACTCATGTGAATTTTCATTGAACTGGAGCCAGTGGCTTGGGAGAAAATGACCAAGACACCACCTTCACGATGTATGACGGATGACAGACAACCGACAAAAAATGATCAGAAAAGCTCACCCTGACATTCAGTCAAGAGAGCTACTAATGAACCTCCAAATTGAAACCGTTCAATTATATGAGAATAGGAATTCCCCATGTGTACCGCCTCCGGTTGAAGACTGAATTCAGAACATGGAATGGGATACGATTAAAAAACCTGTCACGGACCGTCCCCAAATAATTCATTGTTCCCTAGGTCCGTTGAAGCCAATGACTGTTCAGAATTAAACCAATCATACCTTGTTTGGCAGGGCACATTCAGCCCTGCCAAACAAGGTGTGGTTGGATGAATTCTGAGCAGTTTTAAGATGAAGATACATGTACACTCAAAACACATTATTTCGAATACTCAAAATTCATTTTGTAATATGTCAGATATCATTCTTAAATGACAGACATGATTCATTTGGTGTTTGACATTTTGTCTGGAAGTGCAATGAAAATTATTTTCAGGCTTGTATGCCAAATAATTCCACAAAGAATGGGTATTAAAATGAAAGATGGCACGGGTATCATAATATGAATTTCTGAATCTGCTGTATAGTCACTTGTTTACAGTAGAAAAACAGTTGACATCGTTCTTCAAATTAACATCAAAGTTAATTGCAGTTAATCGGTAATTATTCGAATAATAGCAAACGACTATCAGTTACAAAATTTACTAACTGTTTCAGCACTATTCTCTATATCTTTTACCCCCGCGATACCATGCTTTACAACATATTTTTTAAAATTTATGGCTAAGTATATAATAAACAGAGTTCTGTAAATTAGGTCTGGACTGAGCGTTTGGTAAATTTCACAATAAACTGGGGGTTAATTGAAGTTCTATTTATCATCTGATCCAGAACATGATAAATGATGCCTAAATGACTAAAAAAAACAGTACTTCCAAGGCCTCAAATTACATTGTTAAAAACAATAAGTTGTTCGAAAGAGCTCCAAAAATAGTCACTGGGGGGATGTAGATATTCTGAAGCATCCAGTAATATAATTTTATTGATACAATGGCTCAGAATTCATTAAATGATGACACTTTTAACCCTTTACCCAATGCAGACGATATCAAAATTTATTATTTTAAATATCATGTTTTAAACTTTTTCACAAAATTTCAACAAAATCATATCATGTGACCCCTCTTTGAGGGGTCACATGATACGGTTTTGTTGAAATTTTGTGAAAAACAGTATTTTTTCAGCTGCTGATTTTGCATATTACACAGACGGATATGGCAAATTTGTTGGGTAAAGGGTTAAGTGTTTCTATTTTATTTCCTCATCTCCTGAATCACTGTCAATAATTCCTACTTCACACAAGAATACAAACAACTACATATATCTCGGTCCATTTCTCGAACATTAATGGATGATTGTTCTTTAATGCTTTTAAAGTGTGAGTCTAATGGTCAGAAAAAGGGTCAGTCATAACAATGCTACAGTGGAATCCTGTAAATTGAATAGTACCTTTGAGAGAGAAAAATATTGAATTAAAAGGTGTACTCAATTAAAAGGGATTTAGTCATTTTCCTGTATTCTAGAGCTATCTGATCATTTATTCAATTATATCTTGTTTGAAAGAATTCAAGATATAAGAGATTAAATACCTGTATTGGATATACTGAGACCAAATTGGTCAAAAACAAGAGACATTTGGTGGTTGTCAGTGTAATTGCCCAACAAATATAAAATTAACAGGTCAAATTTGTACTGAGAATATAAATGGTTGTGTTTGGAAGTTATTTTCAATTAACAGGGAGACAACCAGTTAAGAGGTTTCCACTGTACTTATAGCAAAATGGATGCATCTCAGAAATTCGAGAACAATGAATCAGAGATGTCCAACGGGTTGATGTAATTTTCTTTTATTTTTTCTTCATCTGGTCTTCACAACATGTACATATTTGTGTTTTAAAGGAAATTACCCACACCACACATACACACTGGTGTAGGTTATCACAATCATATCACATTCTAGCTGAGAAAGAGATTGCTTTTGTGTTCAGGTTACCTTATAGTTCATACAATACTTTAGGCAAAGCGGTATGAAAGATATTACCCAACAGGATTAGCAGAAAAGTTAAAAAATTTATAGTAATTTATATATTTTTTATACTTACCAATGACCCAGACATAGCTGGTGCTAATTCTCAAAAATCTAGGGCCAAACACAAATTTTGCCCCCCAATCCCCAAAATTTGCATCTAAAACCGAAAAAATCATGTCCTAAATGGTCCTCCATACTTTTCCTCCACTGTGCATGCACAGTGTCAAGGAGGTCTCGAAATTGGTGCCAATTATCATTCTTACAAGCAGTGCCTGGTCAGAGCTATGTACTCAGAGGGGAGGTATGAGTTCCCAACTCCTGGAAGGGCCATCCCCGTCTGGGTCATTGGTAAGTATAAAAAATATATAAATTACTATAAATTTTTTAACATTTTTATACTGTACCAATGACCCAGACATAGCTGAATAGTAAAAAGGCTGGAGGGCCTAGGACATAGAGGAAAATCCAATAAGCTCAACTATACATAATAGAGTCATCCCCTCGAGGAGAAAAGGAGTATTAGGCTTTACATGTATCTTTCTTATTTATGATAAATTATAAAGACACAACACCCTCCATAATTGAGCATAATAACATTTATGTTATCTATTAACATCCAGTATAACCCTTTATACTAATTATTTTTAAAGTAAGCCAATAAATAAAGTTAGTCCAGAGAATTGAGACTCTTTATACTCTTTGAAAGTGTCTGAGGATTGTATATTAACGCCCATTTGACACGTGACATATACAAATGCTTCACACCGAGCTACACTTTAAAAATATGACATGAATGAATTTTAAACATTAACTTTACACTTTAAAACCATCCCGGTAACGACTCAGAATTACTGACTCCGGAGGAGGTATCCCCTTGCTTTTCACTATAAAGCAAGTGACCTAAAGGAACACCCTCCCCCTTGCCCTGGGTCAAATAGCCCAGAGCGAAGAGGGCAGCAGGACGGAGTCACTGCCGGAACAGAAAGCCTGCATAACTATAGTTGCAACTGTTTAGTGGACGACATTCTGAGCAACAGATAACGGACCTAAACAATGCAGGTCTCCAGAAATGGATTCAATATTTCTGAGATAAAAATTTGTGAATGTGGATGGCTGAGACCAATATGCAGCCTTCATTAAATCTGTAATAGCAACACTATTTGCGTAAGCCCAAGATGTAGAAAGAGCTCTTACTTCATGAGCCGAAATCTTAAGCACAGACTGCTGAGTTGAAGATAGATTATCATAAGCTGTACGGATAGTTAATTGAATCCATCTAGCAATAGAATGGACTGTAATGTCCTTTCTATTAGGCATCAGAGACAGAAAGAAGCCTTTTCGTCCCTTTCTGATAAACTGAGATCTTCGTTTATAAATACGTAAAGCTCTAACCGGACAGAGTAAAGGCCTACGCCCGTCTGAAGACGGAAGGACCTTAATAACAATAGGTTCTGGATATTTATTAGGAGCCTGATTCTTAGCCAAAAATCCAACATCAGTAGTAAAGGTAATAGTGTTCCCGACACTACGATAGTGAGAATCGTCCACAGATAGTGCATGAAGCTCACTGACTCTTCTAGCAGAAGAGAAAGCTAAGAGAAATGCTGTCTTATAAGACAAGAATTTGAAATCTACTGTCTCAAGAGGCTCAAATGGCTTTTCTTTTAGTTTAAGAAGAACCCAAGCTAAATTCCATTTAGGAATTAATCTAAGGGTTCTAGGTCTATTTATCGAGAAGTTTCTAACTAATTTAGATAAAGAGACATTAGATCCAATTTGTAAACTATCATGGTGTGCATAGGTATCAGATAACATAGACCTATAACCTTTAATAGTAACAGGCTGCAGTTTGATCTCGTCAAACAAGTATACTAGAAAGTTTGCAATGTCTGGAATGGAGGGATCAAAAATATCAACAGAATGATCCCTACAGCAACGACAAAAGACCTTCCACTTAGCCGCATAGTTTAGCGAAGAGGAGGTCCTCCTACAGTTAGAAATTGCATCCACTGCTCGTCCTGTAAAATGCTTGCCGTGCAAGAAGGACCGCACAACGGAACTACATGAAGGTTGAGACCTTGTGGGTTGTGATTTATCCACGGTCTCTGTGGAGACAGAGATGCTACCAACAGAATTTTGCATTGAGATTGTTTTATCTTTAGCAATATCTGCTGAATCAACGGCGCTGGAGGATATGCATATCCTATCATTCCGTCCCACGAGATCGGTAGAGCGTCTACTGCATATGCTCGGGGATCCGGACATGGAGACACATACGTCTGCAACTGATTGTTGAGTTGTGTCGCAAATAAGTCTATCATTGGCCGCTCCCATTGGTAGCAAATCTGATTGAATACCTGTTTGTTGAGAGTCCATTCTGACGGCAACAAGCGACCCTTCCATGAAAGGGAGTCTGCTAATACATTCAGATGACCCAGAATATGACGGACCGAAAGTAGAACTTGGTGTTCTAGAACAAACAGAAGGATTCTTTCCGTTAAATTGAATAACGGAACGGAATGAGTGCCTCCCTGGTTCCGAATATATGCTACTACTGTCGTATTGTCGGACAGGATTTGGACATGTGCTTTCTGAATAATGTTCATCCAATGACGTAGTGCAAGCCAAATTGACATCATTTCCTTGATGTTTATGTGCTTGCCTAGAAACTGCGGATCCCAAAGACCCTGGCACTTCGAATCCGTTGGGATCAATGTTGTACCCCAACCTGTTTGACTAGCATCCGTCATAATCGTAAAACTCGGATCCGGCAACTGCAGTGGGACTCCCTGAGTCAACCACTGAATGTTTGCCCAAGTCTGAATCTCTTGTTTCACTTGATTTGACAAGAGAACGTCTATATCGAGCGAATGAATCTTTACACTCCAATTCTGAGTCAAGAAAATTTGGAGAGGACGAGTGCGTAAACCGCCCCATCAGAATGAGATCCGCAGCGGCTCCGCACAGACCTATCAGTCTCATGAACTCTCTCGCTGTGACTTTGTCTGAGTGAAGACAATAGCGAGCGTAACAACTGATTAATTTCGCTCTGGTTAATGGCAGTCGAACGAGATTGTTGTGTGTCTCGAAGCTCATTCCCAGATGAGTGAATGACTTGGACGGCACCAGATCTGACTTCTCCTCGTTTATTATAAAACCGAGACGTCGGAGTAATAGAAGCAGATTCTGCACATCGTTCTGAAGCGTTAACTCGTTGCCGTACCTCTGAAGAATGTCGTCCAGGTAGGCCGACGTTACCGCAGACGAATGAGCTTGGAAATATATCATTACCGAGTTCATTATTCGAGTGAAAGCCCAGGGCGCTAGGTTCAAACCGAAGCACATCGCTCGGAACTGATATACAACTCCTAGGACTGCGAAGCGTAGATACTTTCTGAATGTCGGATGTACCATGACGTGAAAGTATGCATCCTTGAGATCTATGCTTGTAGCATAATCGTTCACCCGAATACTCGCTCTGACTGATCGAATTGTCTCCATATAGAACTTCGGAGCGATGATCAGCTTGTTCATCCAGCTCAGATCTATGACTGGACGGAACGAGCCATCTGGTTTCGGAACCAGAAACAGATGGCTGTAGAAACCCGGAGATTCCTGGTCTTCTACGACCTCTACCGCGTTCTTCTTCAGAAGAGACTGTACTTCTGATAAAAGAGCGTCTCTTTTCTGCAGATTCGACGGAAGCTGAGTCCATTTTGGACTTCGAGTTAATGGAGGCTTTCGTTTGAAAGATATTCTTAGACCTTCCGAAATTACCCCTCGAACCCAGGGGTCGTCCGTAATTGATGCCCACTCGTTTATAAAACTCGATAATCTTCCGCCTACCGGAACACGATAGAGGTTCAAACCATCACCTCCTGGACCTGCGAGGCTTGTGGAAGGAGAAACTACGTCCTCCACGACCCGCACCTCGCCCCATCGACCTAGGGACGTCTGACCGGTAATCTCGACCAGAAGAACGTTCCCCACGAGAGTCTCTGCCTTGACAGTCTCTAGAATAAGACCTAGAGGACGCACAGGAACCTCTATAGGAACTTCTCTTGGGCGTACTTGTCCCAGAAGTGCCTGTCTTACTCTTTTCTGCTGTATCCGGCTTTTTGGAAGCGGATTTGAAAAGCAGAGAATCCGAAGCTTTCTTAGTTATCTTATCATAGATTGCTGAAAGCTTGCCGTCGAAGAGAAGCTCTCCGGAGACCGAAGCGACTCTGAGAGAGTTCTTCACCTTACCATCCACGCGCGTGGATGTAGCTAGGGCTGCGTCACGTCTAACCAACTCCAGGTTTGCCACTGAAAGGGCGGAGTTATACGTGGAATAAGCTACTGCCCTTGAAAGAAGTCTTAATGAGGATTGTATATCCTGGAATTCTTTCCCTTGAAGACGTAATGATAACGCCTTAGTAAGGTGATATGCGTATGATAAGGCGTCTAAGTTAACTCTGTTAGACATTATTGTCGTTTCCAACGTCGTGGTTGGAATTGATATAGACGACGGTATAGACAATTCCAAGTCTTCAGCCTCGTCTAGACACAGAGGAACTCTCGGTATGCCCTGTCCTGCCGTTTCGAATTTATTCCTTGAATTGATGAAAGGCAGATTTAGGGCATTTGCGGATAAGAAACCAGACTTGCCCGTTTTGGTAGCAAGCTTATAAATAGCATCGTTCAATAATTCAAATGTCCTTGTGACCTTATTGGACTGTGTCGGAAACTCAGGGACGATGTCCCTGAACCGATCAAAAAATTCTGTGTCCTATGACGCTATCAGTCTCTTATCCGGCATCGCAGCATTCTGGTCCGACGGAACAACCTCTGTAAGGTAATGCCGGATAAAATCTATGGCAGCTTTATGTTGTTCCGAAAGGGAAAGCTCCAAATCCTCTGAATCCCTTTCGCCATCCTGCCGGACCCTATGAAGTTCTTGGTCGTCCGTACCCGATGCTGCGGCGGAGTGTACCGACCCAGCATCGTCGGATAATTTCTGATCCGACAGAGATTCTGTCGTTTGCTGGGATGCTGCGATAAGTTGTGCTATTTGGGATAGCACGTCCGTCACTGAGGCCTGTGGAGTAGCGGTCTTACGTTGCTTTGCCACTGGAAGCTCTGTGTACGTGGACTCCTGCATACTTCTTTTATGTGAACATCCGGAGTCTACAGGCCTCGTGTCCCTGGCTACCGGATGGCGTGACCTGGTCGCCGTGGAATCCCTGATCGGCGAAGCTGGCTGGATATCCGTGGTCACATAGCCAAGGTGCAGTCGTGTGCGCTGCCGTGAGGATGAGGAAGCCTTATCGACAGTCTCTCTGGACTGTCTATATAACGGAGCGTCCCGAGCGGCGGACGTATGCTCCGAATGCGAAATGTTTTGTACCACAACATCAGGTCCCAGATGTTGTTGTACGAGAGAGGGACCTCTCTCGCTCGCAGCCCGGATGGACCTGGACGAGCTAGGAACCGGACTAATAGGCTTCCTCCGTTCTCTCCTCTGATCCGTCATCACTGGGTGTGCAGTTTGTCTTATTATAGTGCTTGCATCACCCAAATCTCCTTCCTGGACCGCAATGGACAAACCCGGCTGCCGAGCCGTTCGATGAATGGTCGCTACACCGGGCGAGCTAGCGGATGCCAATGCCGTCGATCCTACTAGGGACCTCTTAGGCAATTGACGTATTTCCATGAGCACTTTTGCCACTACCTCTTCATTTAACTGTGACGACGGAGGCACACTTTTGGAAGACATCATGGAAACATCATCCTGTTCTTGTTCCTCTGAAAAAGAGATTGATAAACTAGAGTGACCCTGCGGAGAAAGGACTGGCATGGCCTTTTCCCCGCTAACAACATACCGTGACACATGTTTCCAATGTTTGTCATCCCAATTGACACATACTGAACAGGAGTTAGTGCGAGTACACTGACTACAATTAATACAATGATTATGAAAGTCAGAGGAAGATTTCCTCTTATTACAATTTGAACAATATCCTTTCATTGTGAAAAGAACACAAAAAGTCCTAGTACTCGCACCAACCCCTGAAAACAAAGATACATAATAACATGATCCATTAACATAGAAAAAATAATTGAAATCAAAAAAATATTTTGAAAAAATATTTTTTCAGAAAAGCCCAAGTTTCTGAATGTAACGTTGAGCCCCAATGGATCCCAAAAAGCCTAAGTGGGGACAAACTTTTTTAAAATATTACAAAAAAATTAATGCAACACTTACGTATAATAATAATGTATCTTGTTATGATTAAGCTAATACAAAGACAAGAAAATCCCTCTCAAAAGAAACCGATGTCAATGTAAACATGAAGTGTATAAACACCAGAAACATGACTCCAGGCACTGATAACCATGGCCCGAAATCAGTTACCAATAACACACTATCTGATGCAAAACAGAGACTTCCAGGGAAGAAACTGCAGAACATCAGATGGTAGATGCAGAACACTATGCCTAAACACCCATGGGTGAGGACGTAAACATGGGGAAAAGAACAGAATTCATTCTGTTACCCAGCTAAAACTCACAAGAAATTTTAGTAATAATATTACAGAAAATATGCCAAAAGCATGGGAGAATAGCAAGAGGGGACTTAAAGGAAAGGGAGAGAGGAAACACTGAACAAGCAGTGTAACTTTATAGCAAGAATGACAACAACAGGCTCATGCCTCGAAATTAGGCAACATAACATAATTTCGTAAAAAAAATTTTAAGTTACAGCCCTGATTATTTCCTGCCACTCATTTTTCCTCTCCTCCTCTATTTCTTCTTTAGATCCACCATTTCTCTAATATTTATGT
This sequence comes from Pictodentalium vernedei, assembly GCA_031216915.1. Taxonomy (NCBI): domain Eukaryota; kingdom Metazoa; phylum Mollusca; class Scaphopoda; order Dentaliida; family Dentaliidae; genus Pictodentalium; species Pictodentalium vernedei. Next base: position 335,035,386 of record CM062292.1, read on the forward strand.
GTCTGGCATCATTTAAACTGAGATTTACAAGCACAAATATCAGTCAGATGTGAACTGATGAAAGGGCAAACAAAGAATGATAATTGGCGCCAATTTCGAGACCTCCTTGACACTGCGCATGCGCAGTGGAGGAAAAGCATGGAGGACTATTTAGGACATGATTTTTTCGGTTTTAGATGCAAATTTTGGGGATTGGGGGGCAAAATTTGTGTTTGGCCCTAGATTTTTGAGAATTAGCACCAGCTATGTCTGGGTCATTGGTACAGTATAATGAAAGTGTCAATGACACTGTAGCTCAACTTGACAAACTTGAACTTGGTAAGTTATAAATGAAATGGCAAAATTGAAGATCATTGGTACCAATGTTATTTTTTTTGCCAGTGGCAACATTTTTTGACAGAAACCGAAGAAAATCGATACCTCCCATCTAGAGGCCTCTCCAAACAAGCATGCCAGGTTTAAAGCAATCTGATCATAAATGTGCCCTGTAGGGTGTACAAAAGGGAAATATTGTGGTCTGACTAGACTAAATTCTAAGAACGTTGGCCGTGGCAACATTTTTTGACGGAAATGGAAGAAAATCAATAGCTCCCATCTAGAGGTCAACGTAAATAAGCATACCAGGTTTCAAAGCAATCTAATCATAAATGTGCCCTGTAGGGTGAGCCAAAGGGAAATATTGTGGTCTGACTAAACTAAGTTCTAAGAATGTTGGCTGCGGCAAAATTTTTTGATGGAAATTGAAGAAAATCGATAGCTCCCATCTAGAGGTCACCCCAAACAAGCATGCCAGGTTTCAAAGCAATCCGATCATAAATGTGCCCTGTAGGGTGTGCCAAAGGGAAATATTGAGTCTTCTGACTAAACTAAGTTCTAAGAACGTTGGCCGCGGCAACATTTTTTGACGGAAATTGAAGAAAATTGATAGCTCCCATCTAGAGGTCTCCCCAAACAAGCATACCAGGTTTCAAAGCAATCAAATCATAAATGTGCCCTGTAGGGTGTGCCAAAGGGAAATATTGTGGTCTAACTAAACTGAGTTCTAAAAACGTTGGCCGCGGCAACATTTTTTGATGGAAATTGAAGAAAATCGATAGCTCCCATCTAGAGGTCACCCCAAACAAGCATGCCAGGTTTCAAAGCAATCCGATCATAAATGTACCCTGTAGGGTGTGCCAAAGGGAAATATTGAGTCTTCTGACTAAACTAAGTTCTAAGAACGTTGGCCGCGGCAACATTTTTTGACAGAAATTGAAGAAAATCGTTAGCTCCCATCTAGAGGTCTCCCCAAACAAGCATACCAGGTTTCAAAGCAATCTGATCATAAATGTGCCCTGTAGGGTGTGCCAAAGGGAAATATTGAGGTCTGACTAAACTAAGTTTTACAAACGTTGGCCGTGGCAACATTTTTTGCCAGAAATTGAAGAAAATCGATAGCTCCCATCTAGAGGTCACCCTAAATAAGCATACCAGGTTTCAAAGCAATCAAATCATAAATGTGCCCTGTAGGGTGTGCCAAAGGGAAATATTGTGGTTTGACTAAACTAAGTTCTAAGAACGTTGGCCGCGGCAACATTTTTTGATGGAAATTGAAGAAAATCGATAGCTCCCATCTAGAGGTCACCTCAAACAAGCATACCAAGTTTCAAAGTAATCTGATCATAAATGCGACCTGTGAGGTGTGCCAAAGGAAATTGTGGACGTACGTACTAACGTACGTACGTACACCGACGGACGAGAAGTGATGGCAATAGCTCAGCTTGACTTTGTCAAGTTGAGCTAAAAATCAAGAGTTTACCCAACAAGATTAGCAGACAACACAGGCAAAATGATCTCTTGAACTAACCCTTTGAACCCTGGTGGTGTCTTCCATGTCAGTTCAATGGCAGCAATTGGAAGAGTACATATTCATAATCTGAGGGCAGGCCAATTAATATTTTCAACATGCAGTCTTGGGATTGCACATTGAAAATATTGATTGGTTTAGCCCACAGGGCTCACACATGCACTTAACAACCATCCTACTTGATGAAATTATGACGCATCTCATTTTCCTGGACCAGAGAAAAGGCCTCCTGGGCTCATTTTTGGCCTAAAAACTATAGCTTATAACCCTTCACTGTCATTTCCCTTATGAGGTGTCACAAGCTATCATTCAGAGACAAAAATTAAAAGAAAAAAAAAAATTTGAAGCTTTTTTTTAATTGCGTAAGCCAGATATTACCATTACATTTGGTAAAAGGTTAATACATTTAAGTAGTTCAGTGTTAGAACAGGCCTTTAAATTAATTTATTTTGGGGACACCATTTTGCCCTAATTTGGGCACATTAAAACCTGAAATAACAGTTTTTATCCTGTTATGTTTTATTGTCTTGCCTTTCATTGTGTTTCCATGGTCATATCATGATGGGAGTTATTCTAAAATGCAGAACAGGCACAGAGAATTTATATATTTTTTCTTGATGTCTTCACATCTTCTCTAATTTGGGGACACCCATAAAAGGTGTGAAATTGGGGGAATCTAAAGGCCTGGCTAGAAGCCTCTGTGTGGCTATATTAAACCCTCTGCACATAGATGTCAAAATGATGAAATTTCAAACATCAAATTTTTCACACAATGCAACTAGGAATTTAACCAATTCCATCTTGTTTGACAGAGCTCTTAATGAGCTCTGTCAAACAAGATTGAAATGGTTTAATTCCTTCCGCCATCTTAGAGGGGCAATTGTTGCTATAAATAGACAATGCTCAACAAAAGCATTTTTATCGATAGTTTTCATTTCTCCAATGCCTCGCATTCGCTGATTGTTTTTTAAAGAATACACTTTGATGTCTGTGAAAAACAAATAAGTTGATGATGCTCACATTTTTTCACAGTAATGTAAATTGAATATGTGCAATATATTTTAGGTGTTATTTATTTATTTATTATAGTGGGGCTGTTAAGCAAAAAATCGTGCACTTTGTGACAAAAGCGTGAAACTTGGCGTATGAATAGAGGAATAGGTGCTAATTATTTTTCCGAGCTGTTCCCTCTCTGTTGCCATGGTAATGGCAGCCATCTTGGATTTCAAAATGGCCGCCAAAAAATCATCTTGGTTACAAACTTTTGGGCATAAAAATCTAGCACTTTTTCACAAAACCATGAAACTTGGGATATAAGTCGATAAATGAGTGCTGATTGTTTTTCTAGGCTGTTACCCTCTGTATTGCCATGGTAATGGCAGCCATCTTGGATTTCAAAATGGCCACCAAAAAGTCATCTTGGTTACAAACTTTTGGGCATAAAAATCTAGCACATTTTCACAAAACCATGAAACTTGGGATATAAGTAGATAAATGAGTGCTGATTGTTTTTCTAGGCTGTTACCCTCTATATTGCCATGGTAATGGTGGCCATCTTTGATTTTAAAATGGCCACCGAAAAGTCTTCTCGGTTACAAACTTTGAGTATTTCTTTCCCAAATTCAAGTATGTTAGCTATGAGAATTATACCAAACAAGGTGAAATATATGGAATGCTTGCATTATAGTAAAATATTTTTGTGGAACTGATTTCAAAATTGTGACTAAATAAGTGTTGAAATACCAAAAAACAAATATCAGTTATTGATTGCACCATTATATTCCACATACTGCACTTTACTGAAAATCAGCGAGAACATCTCTTTTTCAAACTTTCCAACAATTTGAAAAAGAGACGTTCTTGCTGATTTCCAGTAAGGTAGAGTATGTGGGGAAAATGCTGATAATTTAAAAATGTTTTTACTCTGCAGAGACTACGGTCAAATACTGAAGACAAATATCTGGAGTGTAAGCATAATTAAGATGAATATATAACTAACATCTCATTGATAGCTGTCAGATAACTTCCACATATAATGAAGAGGAACAGAGGATCTGAAAATGTTCCTGTGTAGGGAAATGGAAATGTGTCATATAATTATTTGTATCCAAGAACACACATCATGTGACAGTTACAACATTCGTGATTATATTAGTCAACCACTTCCGCATACTGATGTCCAAATATTGGAATTTCAAGCAGCAATTTGTTCCCGTAATAAAATTCAAACAATTCCATTTTGTATGACAGAGCTCAATAAGCTCTGTCAAACAAGATTGAATTACTTAAATACCTACTTGCACTGTGGGGAAAACTTGCAGCTTGAATTTTTGATATTACGACATCAATGTGCAGAGGGTTAAACAAATAACAATCAAGAATGTCCCCCAGGTTGGACAAAATTAACATCTCATGTTCCACTACAATCACAAGAACAGAGTTTCCGTGCACATCAGATTTGAGGATGCACACTTGCATCGTTTTTGACAACCCTTCTTGCAACCACAGTGTATCAACTCATAACAGGTTGAAGCAGCTTCTTTAAGTTCTTTCCAGAAGGGTTTGAACCCTGTTTCAGTTAAACGCCACCCCCAATCGGTTTGACTCGGCAAGGTTGGTGAAGGTGTCAGTGGCTGTGACCAGACATATCCTGCTTGAAAAACAGCCCTTTTGATGTGTTGCACCAATGCTGCTTCTGTAGGTGGAATGTGTTCAATTGACTTAGTGCCATGACTAAACAGTTGTTTTCGAGCTTCATTGACCACCTTCGCATCACAAGTTTTGCTGTACATTACTATCACGAACTTCTGAATTTCCGATAACTGTGTACTAGTTAGCTCCTTTGGCTGGCGCAATAGAGACATAAATACTGTTGTTACAGTTGGATATGCTTCCCAAGCAGACCAGGCAGATTTTTTACTCCGTGAAAGAAAGAAAGACGTGTTGTCACAACCAGTTAAAGCATGGAATATGGGGAGTGCTCTCGCTTTCATACCAAGCTCTGCAGCTATCAAGTGCACTGCATATTCTTTGTAATGTTTCCCGGTACCAAATCCAATCCATAATTCATCAACTTCAAGTGAATGGAACAATCCAACCCCAAGAACAACCACATCGGTGTCAACTGTCCGTATGTATATTTTCTTAAAGCCAAGCTTAGCACAGTGAAGCACATGAAGAAGAAGGCGAGTATCAGCTTCTTCGTGACAACAAGGTTGAACAAGATCTAACAGTGGGGGGGTCTCGGGAAGCTGCGGTAACAATATTCTGGTCGTATGTACTGATTAGCATTTTTGAATCTATATTGACAGACTTGATATAGTCAGCAAGAAAGTGGAACAATTCCTCCTTGTTTGTATCAATTCGAAGAAAACTTGCCCAATTCGTTGGTAATGGTGCATTGGGAAGTACACGTTGTCTTTGAATAGTACCCGATGCTGATCTTTTATCCCTGGTCGTCTGCTTCAAACTGTTTTCCAAATACCTGTCCCATATCAGGTCAAGCCGATGCACAGTTTGCAATTGGGATAATATGTATGGTAAGAAAACATTCTGTGAATAATCGCTGAAAGTCCTGGCAAGTCTGGGCTTCAACATGTGGACGATTGCAGGTCCATCCAGAATCTTTGCATCTATAGCTGGTATTTCCTGGGGAGAAGAAACACTGTTGTCAATGCATTCAAGCATGGATGATTTGGTTCCTTGTCTGAGTTCGCCCATGTCTGATAATGAAGGAGGGAATGCCTGGTTCTCATGACTGAAGAACATTTCCAAGTCCCCTTGCCTTGCCTGACAAGCAATGTACAATCTTGAGAATAATGTGCAGTTTGTTTTCATTGACATCAACTGATTCTTCTGTTTAGTCCCTTTCACCTTAGGTTTGCTGAACAAAGAAAGTTTGTTGCGAGGTATAGGTGCAGTAACAGCTTTATTCTCTTCACTATTCAAACAAACATCTACATATTCTGCATATTTCTCCTTACCCATTTGCTCAATCTCAAATAGACTCCTGACGACATCCCGATCCATGATATATTGAGTATCTAGTGTGATCAGTTCGCCACTGTTCTCCAGAAATGGGTTCCCAGCATCTCTTATCATGTTGCTTAGCTTATCAATATGACTAACAAAAGCATTCTGTGTGGCTTCATTCTGTTCATGATGTCTAAAATCAGTCTGTGTGGAGTTGCTGCTCTCGTATTCATGATTCAGTCGACAAATTTCGGGGCCTGCCACCATCCACCGCTCTAGTGCTACTTCATTCTCAGTCAATCCTATGGCTCCTCCATCTCCCTTCACTGTCTTATTCATCTGTTCATGACATTGGTCCAGAGCCATAGCAGAAAAACCATGCTGCGTCTTCCTGACAACAAATTTTCCATCGCTGAAATGCTAATATACTTCGGGATGTATTTGATATAAACTGATCATGTCTCTGATATGTACAGAAAGCCATCTGCTATAATTGGTATGGTCAAGAGCAAAAATCCAGAGTGCAAATTTCTTCAACATCTCTATGTACATATGAAAGTTAGCATCTCTGATAGACCTCACAAACTGTAGGAGCATGAGCTCTAGTTCTAGGACAAGTGACCAGTACTTGAAATGGGGTTGTTCAGAACAAAGTAAATTGCACCATTTCTGACGAAGAAGAGCTTTCTGTCCAACAGGTAAGTTTTCCAAGTAATTCTGGTATGCTTCTTCTCTTAATATTGAAAGACAAAGAGCAGTAACTTGATGAGCATATCTTGAGCGTGTGACATGTGAACCTGATAAGAGAGATTCTGCCCGACCTGCAGATGTAATTTCAGATTTCACAAGAGATGTTGTCCATCCACTACCACTCAACCAATCTCCAAGAAGGGAAAGAAAGTTCATTTCTATGTGTACATGTAAGTAACTTTCTGTGAATTAGCTCAAAATGTTCGAGCAGTTTAAAAAGTTACCTGCACATACAAGTACCCACACACATTTTGAAATTGCAACCTCCCTGTTGTCCACAAAAAACTATGAAGGTAGACTGAACATGTTAAGATAAATTGTGAAATGTCAGTATCATCTTCTGCTGTTATTTCAAAAGATGATCAGTTGTTTTAACTGTGTGTCAGGTGTAATATCTTTTGGACATAAAGTGAAAGAAAACATCGGTTGGTAAGCAAATGTGTACGTCTGTGAATATTTCAGGTGCCACAGGTGGGTGACCTCTGGATACTCATGATATTAGAAATAAATATGCAGACATTGTAATTATAATAATTATAGTATAATGTAATGATAATAATTTGTGACCAGGAAGAAATTCAGCATTTTCCATGAAATTTTCCTTATCATCTAAAACATTTTTTTACACTTTCCCTTGTGAATTAAATACAAAAATTCAACGTTTTTTTCACTACTTGCCATCACTGAAGAAATAAACTCAAAATATGTCACTTCAAACATATGAAATCATGTTAACAATATTCAGAGAATAAATTGACATGATTCTGAAACACTTGCTGTTTTTGATTTATGACATATCACAGCTAATAGTCGTATTGGCAGATTTTATGGCAGCCATTTTGAAAATCCAAGATGGCCACCATTACCATGGTTACCGGGAGGGTAACAACCCAGAAACATAATCTCCAACCATCCACCTACATGTGTGCCAAGTTTCATGCTTTTGTCAGAAAGTGCACGATTCCTTCCTTTTTTGGACCTTAACAGCCCCACTATTAGGGTTTAATGACACTTTAACAGCCAAGGCCATACTGTGTGGGTGACAGTTTTATGGGTGGAGGAAGCCGGAGTACCCAGAGAGAACCACTGAGCAACGACGAGCAGCTGCCAGCTCCCCAACATCGTAACTCTACACTGCAGCACAGGCAGGGTTAGATTGATTGAAGATATGCACACCATCAATGTGCAGTACACCCAGGTACACGGCAGCATCGTGCCCCCATGTGGACAATCGGGGGTGAAGTGCCTTGCCCAAGGACACAATGTGGGAGTCCGAATCGATCGCTCAGGCAGTCACCCATCCAAGGACTAACCGGGCTCGACGTTGCTCAACTTTGATGATCTGATGAGAACCGGTTACCACAATGCCACCGCGCCCCCTTTAGGTGTTACTAACAAACCAATTAGTACTGATATTGGAAAGCTAGTAGTAAACCCAAGTCAAATTGTAGCAGCTTTCACGTCATCAAACGTCATTGATGAGAGGAAGTATACGCATGGATTGACTTTACACCATCTTAACCCTTTACCCAACGCAGACGATATCAAAATGTATTATTTGAAAAATCATTTTTTAACATTTATCAAAAATTTCAACAAAACCCTATCATGTGACCCCTCATTGGAATGAGCTCGACGAGCTCGTTCCAAAAAGGGGTCACATGATATGGTTTTGTTGAAATTTTTTGAAAAATATTATTTTTTCATATGCTAAATTTGAATATTATGCGGGCGGGTGTGGGTGATTCGTTGGGTAAAGGGTTAACTGAGTTGCAATGTTTTTTGTTCATGTTCCAGAAATCTAGTTGTATAGATATTAGTGGTTCGAAATCAGGATCAACTCTTGAAAATAATTCTCACATGGAAAACAATAAGGATCAACTTTGATTCTCGCAAATCGTCTTTTGATTCTTGTCATAGTTTCTGAAAGTGTACTTGAAGATCTGTGGAATTATACTTGTTTTTGGTTCCTCCATAATAAGGGAACACTGTGACTAAGCAGTTGTTTCTAGTGAAGTCTTGGCTACCAATACAGCCAGCCAAAACGTCAATAGAAAACACTGTAGAGGTCCTTTAACATCAATCAGCAAGATCTACAAAAGCTTGGAACATTATTGGAACATGTGTTCTACAGGTACATGTAAGACAAGAAACCTTTATACTAATTCTGATGTTCGGCCTTAACCTTTTACCTAACATGAAAGGCAGACGACACTTGCAAAAAAAAATTCTTGAATAACTAATTTTCATTTTTTGTCTCAAATGAGCTCATTCCAATGAGGGGTCATAACCTATGTTTTTGAGACAAAATATGAAAAAAATAATGAAATTTAATTGGGCGATTTTTGTGAATAGCACTGGCCGGTACATTGGATAGAGGGTAATGGGATTAAACTCTAGGAAATAAAAGAGTATGATGTTGATTTTTACTATAGAACATCTTGTAGTGGCACTCAGGGGATCGCGGCGCCTCAGTGGTTACGGTACAGGACTTTAAACAGATTGCTTGTCTGGGGGCATGGTGGCACCATATACTAAGGCACTGCATGTCGATGGTGCACTAGTCTTCAACCAATGCTAACCCTGCTTGCGTGGAGTTAGTATGTTGGGGAGTCTGACAGTTGCTTGCCTTTACTCAGTGCTTCTCTCCAGGTACTGTGCCTTTCTCCACCCATAAAACTGTCTGGCATGAGGTGACAATTGCTGTCGAAAGTGAAGTTAAACCCCAAGAAATAAATAAATAAATAAATAAATAAATAAATAAATAAATAAATAGTGGCACTCACAAGGGTGTAACAATACTCTCAAATTCTGCCAGTTGCTCACCTTTGCTTGGTGCTTCTTTCTGGGTACTCTGGCTTCCACCACCCATAAAACTGTATGGCACGAGGTTACCCTGGCTGACGAAAGTGTAGTTAAACCCACATAAATAAATAAATAAATAAATAAATAAATAAATAAATAAATAAATAGTGGCATTCACAAGGGGGTAACAATACTCTCAAATTCTAAATTATTTTGGAACTGAAAATTGATTCTCGCAGCAGGAGTTAATGAGAATCAAAACTGATTCTCGCAAAACAGAACAAATTTTGAAGCCTTAGTAAAGGCTTAAATACTTAGTTCTATTTACCAGTCTACAATTGATGACAGAACAAAGATCTGGTGCCTGGTAAACAATACCAGCTATGATATAATAATCTGTTATTGGTGTCGCTGTAAGTAAAAAAAGTCCTGTGTTAGCGAAAAGAAAATTAACCATAAAGATTGACTAGCAGAATAAAGACTGTATTCTTTAACTGTGTAATCATTAGCTGAAGAAAACACAACACTTCAAGTAAAAATAATTAATACTCTTACAATTACTGCATTGCTATCAATTTCCTTTCAACTCTTCTCTAACGTACCTGCCATATCTGGCACTATTCAGAAAAAATCACCATTTTGTTTCGTTATTTTAAAAAAGAAATTTTGCCTCGAAACCATAGCTTATGACTCCTCAATGGAACAATCTGACAAGGTCTTTCCACTGAAGTGTGACAAACTATGTTTTCTGAGGCCAAAAAATGAATTTTTTTTATCTATTCTCAAAATTTCTTGCCAGTGTCATATGTAAAACTGTTTAAAAATTCTATATCACCAGTAATTTTTGAGAAAAGTACATATTAGTTTTAGCAAGCTGATTTCATCTTCAAACTAAGGTTGTACAAATATAGCATTTCCAATCAAACTGAATATTGAATTGAATATACACCTGCAAATTTAGAACTGAATGAAAATCAAATATCAAATATGGATGATCATATATTTTTCTATTCATTTCCCATTCAGGATATTGAGTCTCGAGCCATCTGTTTCATATTAGTTAAGAGGTAATCAAGGTATCTCCAGAATAGGATTCTATCATCAGTTAGTCTTTTCATCTATCATTTGTTTGTCAGTTATTATGTCTAGATGTAAGCTATCTTGTTAAAGCAATCTCTTAGAGATTAAGTTTGCTGAATAAATTATACAAGGTTGCTATATCTAATCATCTAAATCCTGTTTGGTCCCTCCACCTGTTATTTATTCAGCTATGTCTGGGCAGGTGGTAATGGTGGAGAAATACTAGAAATTTAAAATAATTTCTATATTTATCATACCTACCACTGGCCCAGACAGGAAGTGAACTCCTGTGAGTTGTTTACTCAAACCACTATGCATTGAACTATAAACACTTAGCAGGAACAACAAAAGAATGATTATGGGGGAGAAGGGACAGCAGTTGCTGTATATCTGCACATGAGCAGACATCATGTATGGGTGACTATATGGGACTCTTTATTTTCTTTGTTATTGGGCTTAATTTTAGGGGTGGGGGGGGGGGAGGGGAATTTACAAATTAATTTGACCTGATTCTTTGAATGAGCTAGCTTGGCTATGTCTGGGCATGTGGTAATGGTGGATGAACATCAAAATTTCAAGCTGCAAATTTTGTTCCCATGATGAAAATACAAATTTAACAATTCAATCTTCTTTGACAGAGCTCATTAAGCTCTGTCAAACAAGACTGAATTGGTTAAAGTTCCAAGTTGAAGCATGGGAGATAATCAGGGCTTGATTTAAACTGGATTTGCAAGCAGTTTTCAAATCAATTTTTAACTATACCTGATCAATTTCAAATGAAAAATCATGTAAATAATAAGAAATGCTAATCGAAATTTATCCAAGTTTGAAAACTGCTATTCAATTTTTGACCTTTTGAACCCTAGTGGCTGCTTTTTTGGCCCAGGCATAGGATTCATCATAATTTCATTAAGTAGAATGGCTGCTGAGTGAATGTGTGGAGTAGACCAATTAATATTTTCAACGTTGAAAATATTAATTGGTCTACTCACAAATAATGAATGTGGAATCTTCCAATTGCTGCCACTGAATTGACGTGGAAGATACTATCAGGGTTCAAAGGGTTAAAAATTAACTCAACCCCTGAAAATTGCAACATGAATTTTGATACTTCGACATCAGTGTGCACAAGGTTAAAAGGTTCCACTGTATTCAGTTCATTTTAATCTCTTGTGGGAGAGAGTTATCTGTAAAAAAAACAAGTGACAAATACTTTGCATTTTTTGTTTCCAAAACATATCTTGTGATTCCAATTTCCTCATAGAAACAAGCCTGGAAAGCTTATTCCAATGTGGCCCATCATGGATGCTTTTCATCAGTTTTGTTAGAAAATTCAAAGAGCAGATTATCAATTAACCATTTACCCAAAATAACTACAAAAATTGGCCAGCACTATTCACAAAAAATGGCATTCAATTTTCATTATTTTTTTCATTTTGTGCCTCAAAAACATAGCTTATGATCCCTCATTGAGCTCATTCCAATGAGGTGTCATAAGCTATGTTTTTGACACCAAAAAAAAAAAAATTAAAAAAAAAAAATTTATTCAATAATTTTGTTTGCTTATGCCATTTGCCTTTCGTGTTAGGTGAAGGGTTAATTGAATCTATAATCTATCAAAGAAGGTACAGTAAGATGAACAGTTAGCTCACACAAAATAAATTAATCGATTCTCAAGCAATTTTTTTTTTCAAATCAGTGTGAGAGGGAGTTTTATCTTTAACTCCCTTCACACTGATGTCAAAATACCAAAATTTCAGGAAGCTGTTTTTTCCAATAATGCATCTTGAAATCTAACCAATTCAATCTCATTTGACAGAGCTCAATGAGCTCTGCCAAACAAGATTGAATTGGTTAAATTTCTAATTGCATTATGGGAAATTTTTTCTGCCTGAAATTTAGATATTTTGACATCAGTGTGCAAAGGGTTAATTTTTTTTTTTTCTTGCATGAGGTGAGAAAAATTTATGGGGTTTCTGCAGTCTTTTCACATACAGAAAGAGCATAATTATACAAATAAACTCATATAATTTTAAAAATAAAGCTGTTTTGTGTCTTCAGTTATGCTCTTCAGATTTCAGTTCAGAATCCCTTCCTTTTAAATATTAAAGCCCAGGCTCTGAATCACCTGATTTTTTAGTAATAATAGAAGGAAGACACTGCATGGCAATAAATACAGCCAATGAGAGGGGTTCAATTTCAATGTGAGATGCCAGAAAAAGAATTTTTTTTTGTGCCTTATCATCCTTTTCCTAACACAGTTTTTAGAAAAAATAAACAAAACAACATCTAAATTAATGCTACTTTTAAAAATATGACAAAATCAGACGTTCACTGGAAAAAGACTGTTCAGGCAATTTCAACGAGAAGGTCATCAACTATAGTTTAGAAGAAAAATCTTAATTGTTCTGTTATTCGTGAAAGCAACACTGCTACAAATTTGATATTTTCCCAATTTTTGCTGCTTACAAAATATAGCTTGCAGTGCTCATTCCACAGATGGTCATAAACAATGTTTTAGATGCAAAAACTGTAAAACTTCACTTATTCAAGAAATTAGTTGTGAAAGTTGTCTTCTGGTCATGTTAAACAAAGAGTTGAACTAGATCATAAAACTCAAGGTGTGGAGTTTCTCTTACCTTGCTGTGCAGAATGCCTGTTTTGTTTCCTGATCACATACAGAATTGGCTCTTGGACATGGAGCAGAATATACTCCAGACCAGTCATATTACTAAAAATGAATAATAAAACATAGCATTAGAATTCTAGAAATCTCCGCATACAAATGTGAAAGTTTATCTTTCTCTCTTTTTAATGTCAATGCATATCAGCGTTTTCAGGCTCAAATTTCTCCCACCTCCTACTAACATGAAAGTCTACGGTGAGATCCATCATCATCATGAGCCCTGTCATGGAGCATCTTGGCATTTTTCTCATTGCTACAATGCCTCGATGCTGTCTCCATGCAAAGTGGCATTTGTTTTCCAGGTGGTATATACCTTTGGTGCATACTAAACCTTCAGTTGCTCTTTCAGAAAATGTAATTAGATTTTGTCAATGACCAACCCACATTCAGGTACATGTAGAACAGGTGGCACATGACCAATCTTTGAACCCAAATAATGCCACATTGACATTTGAGTGGGAGAAAAATTATCCATTATTGAGTAACAGTCTAAGAAGTACATGTACAAGTAACATGGGCTGTATGTTAGTTGTATAAAATCAAACCTTATTTATAGTGATTAACCCTTTACCTAACACACACGATGTATGTTAAGATGGGGTCTCGATTAGTATCATCGTGGGGAGTGTAACTGACTAACATATCATATTAACATACTGGCGTTTGTTTGGTGAGTCAAGGTGGTCTATTATCCCCAGGGAGGGGGCATTTTTGGAGTGCAAGACATCGTCAAGGGCACCAAGAATCCAAGAATCATTGAAGTAACAACAATCTGAAAAGTAAAAAAAACCAACAAAAAAAAACCCACAGCGCAAGCTCCAAAGGTTGCCAAATGAGGGAAGCAACATCTGCCATTGCGCCAGGTATTGCTTTTTCTGCATTCGGCTGCCTTTTATGCTTGCGTGTAATATTGCAATAATTTGCTGCCCCTTGCAACACGTTAACACTCGTTGTCAAGGATGGGTGGGTCCAAAGAGTGTAATTATGTGTGTTGTTCAAATATTATTGGACAAATCAGATATCTAGACTACTATATGAAGAATAATAATAAACTATTCCCACCTGAAAACAACCCAATCTCACACTTGGTTCTTATACGTCGTTTATTCTACTGTCAAATTTATAAATGCGTTTGTGTCACAAGTTGTATAATTTCCATTTGTTTATTTGCACATGCACCTGACTGTTGTTTACTATCTGTAAGGCGGAGGAGTTGATATAGGCCTTGCCTATATCATTTAAGTGAAATAAATTATTGTTTATAAAAAAAACACACAGCATATCAAAATTTATTATTTTAATTACTGTTTATTAAAATATTTCAAAAAATTTCAAGGAAACCATATCATGTGACCTCCTCATTGGAATGAGGTCAATGAGCTCGTTCCAATGGGGGATCTCATGATATGGTTTTGTTGGAACTTTTTGAAAAATATATTTTTTTCAACTGCTAAATTTGAAAACTACGCAGGCAGATGTGGCCAATTTGTTAGGTAAAGCGTTAAGCACCACCTTACATGTCAGGCTTGTTATAAACAAGTTTTTGTTTCTCTCCCTCTCTAATGATTCACATCTGACTTTGGCTTCCATTGCCAGGTATTTCTCACAATTTAGTCCAGACAGTGACTTCAGAACATTAGTAGATATTCAGCATTCAGTGGAATGATGTTAATTGAATCGCTACTTTGCCAGTGAAACTTATTCAGTTAACCCTTTACCCAACATAACGGCCAAACTGGCCAGCGCTATTCACAAAAAAATACTATCCAATTTTCATTATTTTTTTCATTTTGTATCACTGAGCTCGTTCAAAAGAGGGGTCATAAGCTGTGTTTTTGTGATAAAAAATGAAAAAAAATAGTTATTCAAGTATTTTATTTGCAAGTGTCGTCTGCTTTTCATGTTAGGTAAAGGATTAATTGGAGTATTCAGTCAGCAGGGATTTGGTAATTTGCCTGTATTCTAGAAATAAACAGAGCATTTACCCTATTATATCTTGTTTGAAAGAGCTCTGTCAAACAAGATATAATAGATTACATAACTATATTGGATGCACTATGTCCAAATAAACAATTGGAATTTGATGACTGTCAGGGTAATTTCTTGACATGTTACAAGATTTGTTTTCAATTAACAGAAGTTTACCCAATAACCCATATGCAATTAACAGGTCAAAATTGGACTGAAGGTATTGTAAATGGTTTTGTGTTTGGAAGTTATATTGAAAGAACAGGGTTATTCAATGAAGAGATATCCAGTTAACCCTTTACCCAACGTAGACGATATCAAAATTTATTATTTTGAATACAATTTTTTGAATTTTTTCAACAAATTTCAACAAAACCATATCATGTGACCCCTCGTTGGAACGAGCTCGATGAGCTCGTTCCAACGAGGGGTCACATGATATGGTTTTGTTGAAATTTTTTTAAAAATAATATTTTTTCAACTACTGAATTTGCATATTACGCGGGCGGATGCGGGCGATTCGTTGGGTAAAGGGTTAAGAGGCTTCACTGTATAAGACGTCACAAATCTACTTATCGAAAGAGGCACACACAATAATTTCATGTTGAAAACTATCTAAAATCCAAATTCAACATAAGGTAACTTGTGAATAATCACTTGAATGCTTTCAAATATGTGCATGTTTACTTGCATGGTCATGTTATAGAAGTTTCATGAAAATTAAACTTTTTTCCCGAAATTTTATTTCTTATTATACCTACCCAGGGGTGGTAGAACCGGGTGGGCTGGGGGGGTGCTTCAGCCCACCCACTTTTGACTTTTGATAAATAGACCTCACCTGTATGCTTTACCGACATTTTTTAACGGCTCTCAGAAGTTGAAATCTTCCAAATACATTTCCTGAAAAATCTCAAAATATCTGCTCAGGGGGGTTTTTGTGATCCTGGAAGTTAAAATTTAAACCATGGTCAGCCCATCATACCGACGACCATCCATCGCCCAATCCAGTCACCCCACTTTGAAAATCATTCCGCCGCCCCTGCTACCACACCAACACAATGTGCTTCGCTCCTTATTAACTCTTTACCTAACGAATCGCCCGCATCCGTCCGCGTAATATGCAAATTGAGCAGTTGAAAAAAATTTAATTTTTCAAAATATTTCAACAAAACCATATCATGTGACCCCTCATTGGAACGAGCTCATTGAGCTCGTTCCAATGAGGGGTCGGTCACATGATATGCTTTTGTTGAAATCTTTTGAAAAATTTAAAAAAATTATATTTAAAATAATAAATTTTGGTATCGTCTGCGTTGGGTAAAGGGTTAACCACTTGACAATATTGATACAGAATTGTAGGAGTCACACATACCAGAATTACGTAGAAATCTCTCTAAACTATAAGTGCAAATGTGCATCTCTTCACATCTTTGTCTGTCTGTTTGAGCCAGAAAATAAGCAGACTGTCATCAGCAAAATGAAGTCCCCAGACATAGCAGGAAAGCACCACTAAATTTATCCTCTGTGAACCTCAATCTGAATCAGGGTCTCAAAACTAAACAGAAAGTATGGGATAGCTTCATCAAATTCACCCTCTGAGAGCCTCATTCAGCAAATATCAGACTGCTTATTTTCAAGCCTGTTTGTTACTTTTGCACACCCACATTTTCAGTGCTATCGAACTAAAATTTGGTACCTAAGGATACTTTTTTATCAGGAATGATAAAATCAGAGTGAATTTGGAAAAGAAAATTATTTATGTCATTTGTAAGCCATATTAGTTGAAGAGTTACATGTACAGTATGGCCACTGTGGACTGGTCACTTTCCACGGATGGGCAATATTTCCATGGACGCAATAATATTAAATTCCAAACACTAATTATAGGCATAATCATCAAACATTTAATTAATGAAGCACTGGGTACAACCTGGTGCTTCATTAATAAAATCTTTTTTGCTGATGACGATTTTTATTACCTGGTAAACACATGCATGGACATCATTGCCAACACGTGGATTATGACCAGTTCACGGCGAAAGTACTTTAAGCATAGATATTTGAAGTGCTTTGTAAACTAAAGGGTTTAAAGTTTGTAAAGACTAAACATACTTCAGTTGTTCTGGGTTCAACCGCTGCATTTTAATGATCTCATTATTACATGTCCTGTCATAAAAAGGATTACTTCGTTCAGAAAAGTAATCCAGAACATTTGACTGGTTTAGTACTGGGATCCAGGCACTGTCATGCCATGATATGCTAAGAGCATCTGAAAAAATAAATGAAAATTTACTGAACAATTTACTCAACATACCGGTAATGATCACAACTTGTCAGTGTTATTCGTAAGAATAATCATTCAAGTTATTTATTCAAATTTTGCCTCAACTCTTTACCTAAAATGAAAAGCAGACGGCACTTGAAAACAAATGTCAGGAATGTCATATTTTGCGTAAAAAACATAGCTAATGAACCCTCATTGGAATGAGCTCAACGGCAGATGGCACTTGAAAACAAAATTCAGGAATAAGTAATTTTTTGCGTAAAAAATATAGCTAATGCCCCCTCATTGGGATGAACTTGTTCCAATGAGGGGTCATAAGCAATGTTTTTGAGATGAGAAATGAAAAGAAAAATAATGAAAATTGGAAGGGTGATTTTTGCAAATAGTGCTGGCCGGTTTTGGTTGTTACTTTGGGTAAAAGGATAAAGCCATTGCATATGGCTCCTCAAATTAGGGGGTCATAAGCTATTTTTTTTACCAAAAAAAATTAAAATTTTTCAGCAAGCGTTGTCTGTGATATTATTGATCCATCACCTTACCAGTAGGTCAAATCCAATCAATACAATACATAAAATGCCTGCTGAGTTCAATTTTTACTTTATTTTTTCCAAACATTGTGTACATCAGCTCATTAACTGGTATAATACCAGATTAATTTGGATTGTTATTTATTGGGATTTAATAACACTTTTTCAACAGTCAGGGCTACCTTGTGTCAGACAGTTTTACGGGTGGAGGAAGCCACTGAGAAAACCACTGAGCAATGTGAGCAACAGTAAGACTTCCTAATGAACTAACTCCGCACAAGCTGAGTTTGTATTGGTTGAAGACAAGTGCACCATCAATGTAGAGTTGGATAAAATCATTAAGAACTGTTAGAGGAGAAGCAACGACAAGGTTTAACACTACATGTAAGTATCAATGGCTATAATCCCCATATATAAACTGTTTGTCCACAGTTATTTCATGCATTTCCACTCATGATACTCTTAATGCATACCAAATCTAGTAAAAATTTATCAGGAACTTCAGGAGGACATGTGAGTGTTGACAGACAGATGGGCAGACACACAATGTGATTCCCACATCAAATCACCCTCAAACTTCTTCTGAAGGGACATGAGAATTGAGTAGTTGCTTAGATATGTGTACATAAATTTTGGATAAATGGCTTTCAAGGGCAAAGATGATGTCTGTTTGAACAGTTTTGTGGGTGAAGAAAATAGACTGGCCAGAGAGAATCACAGTGCAGCGGAAAGTAACAGCCAGACTCTCCAACTCACTTACACAAGTAGTGTTAGCATTTGGTTGATGGCAGGTGTACCCAAGCTAGAAAATAAGCAGACTGTCATCTGCAAAATGGGGTCCCCAGAGGGTGAATTTAGTGATGCTACCCTAAATTTACCCTCTGTGAACCTCAATCGGAATCAGAGTCTCAAAACTAAACAGAAAGAAGTACCCAGAGGATAAACTGGCCCACTGTATGAGATAGCAAATTCACCAATCCATCAAATTCACCCTCTGGGAACCTCATTCTGCAAATGTCAGACTGCTTATTTTCAAAATGAGGAAAGGCTGAACTGAGTGATCCGAGGTTTACATAAAAACAATTATTTTCAAGAATCGAATGTGCTTGAGTGTGATGAATGGGCATTTTCATTCGTCAAATAAGCGACCATTTATTTGAAATCACAGGAGAATCAATTGTCCATTGTCACTTTTTGCGGATTTTTTATTTCTATTTTGTCAGTCAGAGTTTCAAGTGTCGAAACGAAAATAAGGTGACTTACGCGACTCAACAAAATAACCCCGTTTAAAAGTAGGTTACATCGCTTAGGATGCCGAAAATTCTCTGCTGATGTTGGACCAACTATTCCCAGAAAAACACGAATGGAATTGAAACACATGAAAAAAAAGCTTTAGTGATGACAAGAAAATCTTGGTATGTGTGCATATGAAGGATCTTGGAAAAAGTACCTTCCAAGCAACCTTCTTACATCTGGTCCTGTTCACACTTTCAGACTTAGGAAATTATTAGCTTAGTAGACTTTGGTGAAAGGCAACCACAGGAGGGTGCTTGGAGGGGGGGGGGGGGGGGCATGATGAAGATGGGCGGGGATATGAAGGAGAGGGTAGCAGTGGGGGATTTTCAATGAATAATTACTTTGTGATTTTTTAACCTGGCATAGATGCATCATAGACAACTGGACCTGGATTAATCAGGCGTTAATGGAGGACCATGAGCTGAAAATATGAAGAAGCGGCAGGGGGTGGTGCATAAATATTCTTAATTTCCCCCACTTGCCTATGAAGTCTCCCTACTTGACTCTGCAGTCTCCCTATTTTTTCTGGAGGGAGACATGAAGTCTCCCTAAAATTCTCCCCTAAGCTGGTCCCTGAGCCACGATAGTGGAGTCTAGCACTGAACTAGTTAAGGTCATATATTTCTGCACCGTGACCACAACATACATATAAACTCAAGTCCAGGAAATTATTTATACACATGTTGCCCATTTTAGAGGACTTCCACCCAAGGCATTGGTGACTGGGTCCTATTTTATCAGTAAAACAGAGCTAGTTTACGAAAGTAAACAAGCACTGTCTCACTTCCCAGGGTTCCCACAGGGAGTATTATCAATCAAATATAAATATGAATCAAAACAGATAGATGAATGGCAAGACAAATTTAGGGTTTGGTTGGGCCAACATGAACGGCCAGAGAAGGATAGATGGACAGACAAGTAGATCAGTGGATGAGTGGATAAAATGGATGGAAGGATGGTGAATGCATGTCTACAAAAAAACGGTATGCAAAAATCATATGGTAAGCCAACAAACTAACCCTAACCCCACCACAGATAACACTAAACCCAACTCTTACTGACCACTACCCTCACATAATAAACCTTGACACACAACTCCATCCAATCATCAAGTTCCAGTATAAATTATTCATAGTTTCCAATAAACAGAAACACTGAAAATAGCCTCACAATACAAAAGAATTCACAAACTGTATCAACATGCTCAAACATATATTAAAAATGTGTAGATGGATGGATAAAAAGATGGATAGATAGACCAAGAGAATACTATTTGTATAACTTAATGTCAAGATATAATTATGAAGTGAGAAAAAATGGTTAAGGGTTATACTTGGGTAATACTGATTCATAATATAGGATATTAGTCATCACAATCATCATACCAAAATCCAACAAAGTTAAAAAAAAAAAAGGTCATACATTAATTTAAGAATTCTGGGAAATTTTTCAACTTAGGGAATTACATTATATAAGTTTCCTCAAATGTACAAGCCCACATGGTATTTACAACTTTCATAAATACATTGGAAAACAATCTTCATCCTTACTCCCTTCAAATATAGAATAAGAGTTCTCAGGTGTCTTTTATGTAAACAAGGCAATTACTCTACTGGGCCAGCCAGCAAATATAAAGACAAGAGGCTCCAAGAGGTCTTAATTGCACACCTGATAACATTGTTTAAAGAAGGATTTAAGGCCACATTCAGTATCTATATTTTAATATAGTTAATCTAATTTAGCTTAGGGAGTGGGGGTGGAGGGAGAAGGGTCTGTTGGGTGAATTGTTTTTTCCATCTTTTTTTTTGCGTAAAATCACTCAAACCCCTTCAAAGCTCATTATGTAGCAAAAAAAAAAATCAACCAGTTGATCCATCCCCAAAAGATTCTGACTATCATGACCGGAACATAGATATATAGTCAAGTCCAGACAACTGTTTATACCCATGTTGCCAATTTTAGAGGACTTCCATCCCATTGGTGACTGGGGTCCTATTTTACCAGGAAAACACTTTCTGGGGTTCCCACAGGAAGAGATTTTTTTAAGGAATTTCCTCATTAAAGGTTATGTTGCACAGGCAACCCAAATATTGACTTGGGGACTCGATTGGAACAAACTGGAATCGGACCCCACTAAGGATACTGCAAACCAAATATCAAAACATTCTGACTGGGATATATGAAAAAGTTTTTTAAAGAATTTTCCTCATATTGTATGAAGCTAAAATTCGGAACGCCACAAGGAAATCAAATATGACCCCAATCTGAACCTTCTAAGGATACTGCTCATCAAAACATTCTGACTGGTAGAACTGAAGTGGATGGTTAAAAAATATTCCACATATTGCACGAAGTTAAAGTTCCGAGTTCCCACAGGAAGCCCAAATATTACCCCAGGGACTTGATTTGCACACTCTTGAATCAGGATGCTACATACCAATCTTCAAAAGATTCTGACTGTTGGATTTCTCATATTACACAAAGTTAAAATTCGGGCTCCCTCAGATCTGGGTTTCCATAGGGAGCCAAATATGAAACCAGGGACTTGATTTGAACAAACCGGAATCCAAATCACCTAAGGATGCTGCATATCAAAGATTCTTACTGGCAGAACTAAAGAAAAAGATTTTTAAATAATATTTATCATATTGCACTATGTTACAGTTAGAGTTCTCATAGGGAGCTCAAATATGACCCCATGGCTTGATCTGAACAAACTTGAATCTGACCCCCCTCCCCAGCCCCCCCCCCCCTCTCCCCCAAGGATGCTCTATTCCAATCATCAAAAGATTCTGACAGATGGATCTGAAGAAGATGTTAAAAACAAGAGGCCTGAAGCACCATCTTGAACAGACCCAAATATAAATAGAGGCTAAGAATGAATCTGCATTAAGCAATCATTTTTGCTAGGATCCACTGTGAATCCTTGAGCCCCTCAGGAGTGACTAAAATAGTCCAAGCATAATGCATTTTCTTCAGTTTATCATTATGTAAAATGTGCAGCTCCCTATGGTGCCCCTTGATACAACCTGTGTGGATTAATCTTAGCTACCTCTAGAAGGTAATTCTTCAGCAACAAGGCTCCTTATAAAATCAACTTGGAATTATGTTTCTATTTTGAACACACAGAGAGTCCAACACTAGCTAGGATGAATTTTTCATATGAATCAAATATCTGTTTCTCACTTCTGCTGCATATCAAATTTGGTTAAAATCAGACCAAAAGTTCTGAACAGAGATGTTGTATACCAAACATGAAAGGATTCTGACTGGTGGAGCTGAAGAAAATTTTCAAACAAATTTCCTCTTATTGCACTAAGTTAAAATTCGAGCCACGATAGGAAGCTTTTCAAATATTAACCCAGGGACCTGATTTGAACAAAATTTGAATCTGACCTCCCTAGAGAAGTTGTATACCAAATATGAAAGGATTCTGACTGGTGAATCTTAATGAAGAAGATTTTGGAAGAAATTCCCTCATATTTCATAAAGTTAAAATTTGGACTCCCATAGAGATGTTGTGTACCAAATATGAAAGCATTCTGAATAGTGGATATGAAGAAGATTTTTAAAGATTATCCCCATATTGCACTAAGTTAAAATTAAGGCTTCCACAGGGAGTCCAAATTTTAACCGACACTCAATTTGAACAAACTTGCATCTTATCCCCCTAGAGATGTTGAACATAAAATATGAAGCCATTCGGATTGGTGGATTTGAAGAAGATTTTTAAAGAAATTTCCTCATGTTGCATGATGTTAAAATCTGGGCTACCACAAGGTGCCCAAATATAAACCCAGGCACACGATCTGAACAAACTTGAATCTGACCCCCCTTGAGATGTTGTATACCAAAGATGAAAGGATTCTGACTGGTGAATCTGAAAAAGAATTTTTAAGACATTCCCTCATATTTCACAAACTTAAAAGTTAACCAAGGCAATCAATTTGGAATAAGTTGAACCTCACCCCCCTAGAGATGCTGAATACCAAATATGAAACAATTCTAAATGGTGAATCTGAAGAAGAAGATTTTGGAAGAAATTCCCTAATATTTCACAAAGTAAATATTCGGGCTCCCATAGGAAGTTCAATTATCAACCCAGGCAATCGATTTCAACAAATCTGAATCTGATTCTCCTAGAGATGTTGTATACCAAATATGACAGCATTCTGAATGGTGGATCTGAAGGAAAAAATTTTTAAAGAAATTTCCTCATATTGCTTTAAGTTAAAATTTGGGCTATCAAAGAGAGTCCAAATATGAACCCGGGATCCTGATTTGAACAAATTTCAATCTGAAGACTTTTAAAGATTATCCCCTATATTGCACTAAGTTAAAATTTGGGCTTCTATAGGAAGCCCAAATTTTAACCGAGGGACTTGATTTGTACAATCTTGGATCTTACCCTCTTAGCAATGATGTTTGCTAAACATTAGAAGATTCTGATGGGTGGCTCTGAAGAAGATTTTTAAAGATTATTCCCCATATTGCCCTTAGGTAAAAATTTGGGCTCCTGTATTGAGCCCAAATATGAACCAAGGGACTTCATTTCAACACACTTACATCTGACCCCCCTATGGATGCTGTACACCAAATACCAAAAGATTCTGATCATTGGTTCTGGAGAAAATATTTTGAAATTTTTGCAAATATGCTTTTTTGAATGCCCCTAAGGATGCTTGATACCAAATAACAGTTCTCTGTTCCATGTGGTTTGGGAAATATAGGTGTTTGAAAAAAATCATATTTGTAGCTCCTGAGGCTCCCACAGGGTTACGGGAAAATTTATTTTTGCATGAATCAAGTACTTATGACCAAATAATACCACAAACCAAATTTGGTTCAAATCAGACCATCTGTTCAGAAAATAGAAATTTGGGGTAGGGCCAAAAAAATTTTGTCCCTCCTTTTACAAAGACAAATATTGCTCCACAAACTTCGTTTGAACAAATTAGATTCTGTACCTCAAAAGGAAGCTCCATACCAAATATCAAGTCATTGTACCCACAGGTTCATGAGAAGAAGATATTTTTAATATTTTGGAGCATTTCTGTGATCCCATCCCTTTGGGGCTAGCCTTGTTGAGTTGAACATACATGCAATGCGCCTTTGGGCCATCACTCACACAAACTTTCACTTGAATTGGCCCAGTGGTTTTAAAGGAGAAGTCTAAAACATGGTGTTGACGGACGGCGGACAGAGAGTGATTAGATAAGCTCAGGTTGACAACGACGAGGTAAGCTAAACAAGAGGCCCCACGTGGCTTTAAATCGCTCACCTGACAAAGTGGTTCAAAGAAGTATTTTGGATCACATTCAGCTCGTTATGGTTCACCAACACCACAGAGGAATGACATCATGAAATTAAATTCAGGTGTCCATGTCAGATAATCATTATAATAGCATAGGTCTTGCCAACTAGATCCAATTCTCCCAGCTATAGATAAGCATTTCCAAATTTCCAAGCGTTGTTACGCCACTGCAGTTTGAAAGCCATAACTGATGAAACAAGGGACTCGATTTGAACAAACTTGAATCTGACCCCCCCCCCCCCCCCCCCCCCCCCCCCCCCCCCCCCCCCTGAGATGTTGTATACCAAACCTGAATCATTCTGACTGGTGAATCTGAAGGAGAAGATTTTTAAAGAACAGTCCTCATATTGCACTAAGTTAAAATTCGGGCTCCCATAGGAAGCCCAAATATGAACCCAGGAATTCAATTTGAACAAACTTGAATCTGGTGCCCCTAGATAATTTGTATACCAAATATGGAAGAATTCTGACTGGTGGATCTGAAGAATAAGATTTTTATGGAATAGACCTGATATTGCACTAAGTTGAAATTAAGGCTCCCACAGGGAGCTCAATTATGAACCCAGGGACTCGTTTTGAACAAACTTGAACCTGACCTCCCTAGAGATGTTGTAAACCAAATATGAAATGATTCTGACTGGCGGATCTGAAGAAGAAGATTTTTAAAGCATATTCCACATATTGCACTAAGTTAAAATTCGGGCTCCCATAGGGAGCCCATATATTGACCCAGGGATTCGATTTGAACAAATTTGAATCTGACCCCCCAGAGAGATGTTATATACAAAATATGAAAAGATTCTGACTGGTGGATCTGAAGAAGAAGATTTTTAAAGAAAATTCCACATATTGCACTAAGTTAAAATTTGGGCTCCCATAGGGAGGCCAAATATTAACCCAGGGATTTGATTTGAACAAACTTGAATTTGACCTCCCTAGAGATGTTGTATGCCAAATATAAAATGATTCTGACTGGGGGATCTGAAGAGGAAGATCTTTAAAGAATAATCCTCATACTGCACCAAGTTAAAATTTGGGCTCCCATAGGGAGCCTAAATATGAACCCAGTGACTCGATTTTAACAAATTTGAATCTGAGCTCCCTAAAGATGTTATATACTGAATATGAAATGATTCTGGTTGGGGGATCTGAAGAAGAAGATTTGTAAAGAATAATCCTCATATTGCACTAAGTTAAAATTCAGGCTCCAACAGGGAGCCCAAATATAAACCCAGAAACTCGATTTGAACAAACAGGAATCTGGTAGACCTAGATAAGTTGTATACCACATATGGAAGAATTCTGACTGGTGGATCTGAAGAAGAAGATTTTTAAAGAATAGACCTAATATTGCACTAAGTTGAAATTCGGGCTCCCACAGGGAGCTCAAATATGAACCCAGGGACTCGAATTGAACAAACCTCTCTAGAGATGTTGTATACCATATATGAAAGGACTCTGCCTAGTGGGTCTGAAGAAGAAGATTTTTGAAGAATAATCCTCATATTGCACTAAGTTAAAATTTGGGCTCCCATGGGGAGCCCAAATATGAACCCAGGGACTCAATTTGAACAAACTTGAATCTGACCCCCCTAGAGATGTTGTATACCAAATATGAAAGAATTCTGCCTGTTGAATTTGAAGAAGAAGATTTTTAAAGAATTATCCTCATATTGCACCATGTTAATATTCAGGCTCCCATAGGGAGACCAAATATGAACCCAGGGCCTTGATTTGAACAAACTTGAATCTGACCCCCCCATTGATGTTGTATACCAAATATGAAAGAATTCTGCCTGGCGGATCTGAAGAAGAAGATTTTTAAATAATAGACCTCATATTGCACTAAGTTGAAATTTGGGCTCTCATAGGGAGCCCAAATATTAACCCGGGGGCTCGATTTGAACAAACTTAAATCTGACCACCCTATTGATGTTGTATACCAAATATGAAAGGATTCTGACTGGTGAATCTAAAAAAGAAGATACTTAAATGTTTTTCCCATTGCCTACAGTGTTAAAAAGTGCTGACTCAGCACTTTTTCAAAGTCCCGAAACTGTAACCTATGATAAAACCGATGGCAATTTTTTTTTACCAATCCTTTGTGTTGGTCCTAAGGAAGCTTCACACCAAATAAAAATTCTCAGTGCCATGCAGTTTTGCAAATATAGGCATTTTAAATTTTTTCTATTTTCAGCTCCTAAGATTCCCACGGGGCTGCGGGAAAATTTTTTTTGGCATAAATCAAGTACTTATGACCCAATTAGTCCTCACATTAAATTTGGTTCAAATCGGCCTCTCGGTTCAGAAAATAGAAATTTAGGGCGGGCCAAAATTTTTGCCCCTCCCATAACAACGCCAAATATTATCCCTCGAACTTCTCTTGAACAAATCTGAGTCTACACCTCAAAAGGAAGCTGCATACCATATATCAAGTGTCTGCTACTATTGGTTCTTGAGAAAAAGATTTTCAAAGATTTTGGTGCCCCTTGGGGGCGTGGCCCCACCCAGGAGGAGGGGCAACTTCATTTGAACAAATCTGAATTGGCATTAGGTAATAAATATTTAGCCAACATTTGAATAAAATTGGGCTAGTGATTTAGGAGGAGAAGTCGATAATGTAAAGTTAACGCCGGACGGACGACGGATGATGGACGACGGACGGATCACGATCAGTAAAGCTCCCGCTGAGCTTCGCTCAGGTGAGCTAAAAATTCTCATATATGACAGAGTTAAAATTCTGGTTCCCATAGGGAGCCCAAATAAGAACCCAGGGACTTGATTTAGTGAACTTAAATCTCACCCCACTGAAGATACAGCATACCAAATATCAAGTAATTTTGACTGGTACATTTGAAGAAGATTTAAAAAGATTGTTGTCATATTGGACTGAGTTAAAATACGGGTTCTCAGTGACTTGATTAGAACAAACTTCAAGCTGCCCTCCTAAAAATGCATTATACCAAATATCAAGAGATTTTGAGTGATAGATCTGAAGAAGAAGATTTTTAAATACATTTCTTCACATAGCACCAAGTTAAAGGTCTGGTTCCCAAAGGGAGCTCAAATATGAACCCAGGGACTTGTATCAAACAAATGTGAATCTGACACCTCTAAGGATGCTGTATACCAAGTATCAAAAGATTCTGATTGGTTGTTCTGGAGAAGAAGAATTTTTAATTAAAAGGGAGGGGGGGGGGGGTGCTAACAGAATTAGGCCCATTTTCGTGCCCCCAGTGGGCGTGGCAAATCTATTTGAACAAACTTGAATTGACATATAAGGAACATGCATATCAAATTGGGTTAAATTTGTCCCAGTGATTTATGAGGAGAAGTCGATAATGTTAAGTTAATGCCAGATGGATGACAGATGGATGACAGACAGACAGTGATCACTTGAACTCTCCTCAGACTTTCAGTTAGGTCAGTTAATAATGAAGAATATATCATATCATACCATTCGTTAATTTTTTTTTTTTCAGAAGACTTAAGATCTTGATTTATACATGCACAGTTCGACAATCTCTGGTACATGTAACATCTATACACAACACAGTGCATTATTATTCTGTGGTGCCCACTTTCAAAATCAAATCAAATCTCGAAGCTTCTTGGGCCCTAGGTATTATGCAGGAGTCCCAGGATATTTGGGGACAACACCATGGTGTACTTTGTTACTTTTCTATCAGATACCCAGAAACCTCTGGCGCCCAGGGGATATCAGTAGACTCAGACTCTTTGTCAATTTTATTCTTTTATTGGGTTTTAGTGACAATTTTAACAGCTAGAGTCACTTTATGTCAGAGAGTTTTACTGGTGGAGGAAGCTGGGTACCTCTGAGCAGCGACTAGCAACTGTCAGACACTGCAACATACTAAGTCTTCACAAGCAGAGCTTGCATTGGTTGAAGGTAAGTACACTGCTTCTCATGGCAAATTGATTATTGATTCAAATCATAATAACTCTGCCTGTTGAACTACAAATACTGTACTGTGATCACAAAAGTATACAGCAAATTTTGACCAGATCGCAACCCAGTCTCAATCTGGTCAAAATTGTCTGTACATTTTTTCCCCACAACACGATATAATCTCATATGTTGAAAAAATAAATGTAGAGAGCACTGAATTTCAGATGTTTTTTCATTCAGTTTTTTTTTTATTCAGTTTTGATTTCGCAATATTTCATTATTTCATTTGGTTGCAGCCAAATCACGATCTGATCGAGAAAAAGACCAAATTAGTTACAGTATGGGTTCTGTGGACTAGTCACTTTCCACAGGTGGGCAATATTTCCATTGACACAATAATATTTGATTCCAAACATTAATTAAAATTTTGACGATTATGATTTTTATTACTTCGTAAATGCATGCATGGACATCACTACCCACGTGTGGATTATGACTAGACTGTACTGTATGAAAGTAGTGTAATTTAGGGCTGAAACAGTTATGGGATTTTCATAACCGGTTAAGCATGTCCAATAATCATGGTTAACTGGTTATCCATGGTTATCCAAAGAATTCCATTGGCTTATGTCTTAGGTAGTTCAACTGAGGGAGAGATCAAACTGAAAAATGCCAAAATGGACACGCAAACTTTGTATTCTAGAATTTTGGACTGATTTGACCACAGTATCTGTATTACTACTAAACAGACCAGGTGCCGATGTGACCAAAGAGGTGCCGATGTGACCAAAGAGGTGCCGAAATGACCAGGTGGCGAATTGACTTAGGGCCGAAGTTACCAGGAGAAGCATTGACAAAGTAACATTCTCATCTGATAACTCAGAATAAATCTCTCAAGTTATCCTCAGTTGAAGCAAATTTAATTTATGGAAAATCCCTCCCCCCTCCCCTCCCAACTCCATAATTATCTCAACTGTTTTGAGGCTACATCGATGAAGCTGTCAAAACATCATCACCCTGAAGAAACAGAATGCATTCCTTAGTTCAAGTAGGGTATCCTGTAACAATGTTGATGATTTTTGCTTGCTTTTTCATGATCATTTTAACTTAACTCCACTTGAGTTGGTATATGTTATATGTGGTGATGGTTATTAACTAGTTATGGAAATCATAACCGGTGCTGTTTGTAATCGATTACTAGTGTAATTACTACTGTATTCAAGTGTATGTGTAGTACACATTTAGTTTTCTGAGAATAAGAAATAATTTCACAAAAATTTCTCATTAAAATGATGATCTTAATTTCTAAGAATTTACAGGAAAACTGCCTTTCAGTTATAAAGTTAATGTTTAGCTAAGCATTCATATTTGTGCAATTCTCTTAGGGAACTTGCATTGGGCACCCTGTATGTACTTTACAGTGTAACATACCAAGGCTTCCTGAGATGCAAAGTACTGCTCCAATTCAATTATTTTCAATGGGAAGGACAGTTGGAAAATAAAATAAAAGCCAATTCATTTTGAGTTTTTATAAAACTACTTCAAAGTTTTTCTCATTGCCATCAGGTTTAGAATGGGTTAAGTTTCAGTTTCTGGGTTTTAACACCTTCTATGAAAGTTACAAAAAAGAAAAAGTCTGTCTTTTAGTCATTTGGGATTCCCAACACTAACATTTGGATGAGTCAGTAATTCCGGGAAAGGTATACTTGCACACTACAGAAATCAATAGTGCAGGAATACTAACAATTTGCTAATACTGGTAATATTAGTTACACACAAAAGATAACCTCACTGCTATGAACACATGTACTTGAATTAAATGTTAGGATATGCACAGGACAAATGTACCGGGTAAAAAATACTGCAGGTTAGAAGACATATAATTTGAATCCTCTTTCTTTCAGTTACATTATTGCCAGACACAAGCTGTATTCTCTGAAAATTATCTCAGATGACCATTTATTATACACCCATTTAAAATTAAGGTTTGTTTCCACCATTCTAGGATGTGATAAGATAAGATTTATTCAGCAAACACACCTGAACAAAGGCAGATTGCTGTGTACACACAAAATCAACATAAACAGAATCATAAAACACACTAATTCCATATGACATACATTAATCATATTTCAGATAAGTCCCTCTTGTGAAGGCAGAGCTGGACAATGTTACAAATAACATTGCACAGAACTGGATTATCATTAGTCATTATTACCGGTACTTAAATTTGTCCATTGTATCCATTAGAGGGAATAAATAAAACTACTTCAAAGTTTTCATCATTGCCATTGATAAAACTTTTATCGCACACGTGTGGCATACAGATTTATCATATGACTCATCCATTTTGTTCACTTTAAAACATTTGATATTTTGTTTTCATATTAATCAGTGATAAATAAAGCCTTCCATCAATTTCATTGGTCAATTTCAAAACTAGACAATTTGATTGGCTGAACAAAATAAAACTGGGACACATTTTCATAATTTGCATAATTAGAGTTGGGAGCTTTTATTGGTCAATTTCAAAACTGGACAATTTGATTGGCTAAACAAAATACAATTATGTGATATTTGCATAATTTCGGTAGGGAAAATTTATGTTATCTGTCCTATTTAGGGTGGGTTATATTGTATTAATCTTTTACCTACAAGAAAAATGCCATTCATTTTTTTTATATTTTCACTTTTTGCTTCCAAAACATAGGTTATGACCCTTCATTGGAACGAGCTCGATGAGCTCGTTCCAATGAGGGGTCATAACCTATGTTTTGGAAGCAAAAAATGAAAATGTTTAGTTATACAAGGATGTTTTTTCCAAGTGCCGTCTGCAACTCAAGTTAGGTGATGGGTTAAAAAGTCATACTAAGTGGCTAATTTGTGCGCATCTGTACGTGTCATATGATAAATAGAATATGAAATGAGTATTTTTTTCATCTAATATTTATGAAACTCGTCCAAATGTTTTGTTTGGGCTCGCCAGAGGCTCGCCAAAACGAAAAATTCTTAGACTCGTTTCATAAATATTATATGAGAAAAACACTCATTCCATATCCTCTATTTATGCACTTTTTTAATTTTAGAATGGAACCAGTAATATTTCTGGAGATACATGAACCCATTTCGATGCAGTGGGTCATTTATTTTAATGTTGAAAAGTGGATGTTCAAGGTCTATAGTATCTGAGTTTCTATTGTTTCCATAGAAACTCATGTTCCCTACACTGACTGACCATCAAAAGAAACTTTCTAATTCATTTTCTTAACGTGAACAACACTGACTATTGATTAAATAACCCGATGTGTTAAAGTATGACATGGAAATGACTGACATGCAGTTCAAATTAAAAAACAATGTAGACAGAATTTGAAAGTGTTTAAGAGTGACGTCATTTTGAATGAATGACGTTGCTCAAGCAAGTTTCTAGGTCACCAAAATCGAAATAGAAAACAAACTGCCTGTTGATATTCACTGGAATTCATATGGATTCTGTACCCCTGTTAAAGGCTATAAGATGAACTTTAATAAATTTTGAGCAGGCATTGTGAACAATACGACCATTTCTCTTGGACAATAAGGATATAAATTTCATTTACATGGGATGAATTTATTTATTTTTTGCGGCACCAGTTGTTTGGTCGTAAGAAAGAAACTGAACCACCTGAAGAAGGAATTCAGCGGTAGAGATGGTATTGATCAATCTCTTCACATATCTAAAATTTATTTATTTACTGGGTTTAACTCTTAATCTACTGAGTATTTTCAAGATATATTTCATCAAATCTAGTCATGACTGCTGTGAAGGGACTGACTAGGATTGATGAAAAATTCCCACAGGGCTGTGAAATTTTATTTTTTGGGACATCATCAAGTATTTATGACCAAATTATACTACATGTCAAATTTGATTCATATCAGCCCATCGGTTCTTGAAATACAAATTTTGGGTGGCGCCCAACATTGGCATGCTCCCACAGGGAGCCCAAATATTGACCTATATGTACAAACTTCCCTTGAACAAATTTTAATCTTCACCGCCAAAGGAAGTTCCATACCAAATATCAAGGCATTCTCTCTTGTGGTTCGTGAGATTTTTAAAGATTTTAGGCTTTTTGGGCATTAACCACAGCCCAAAGGTGGCAGCAGCTTCATTTGAACAAAATAGAAAGGGTATACTCCAAAGATGGTCTGTGCAATATATGTTTGAATTTGTCCCAGTGGTTTTGGGGAAGTCAAGTTTCAAAAGTTAATGGACAATGGATGACAGATGCCAAGTGATGACAATAGCTCCCACTGACTTTCAGTCGGGTGAGCTAACAAAAGTCCCAAGGGGCCTGAGAGCACTCACCTGACACTGACAACTATCAACCGAGGGTCCTGATTTGAACAAACTTGCATCTGCCCCATTAAGAAAACCATACACCTAATATCAAAACATTCTGACCGGTGGATCTGAAAAATATTTTTTTTAAAAATAATCCTCAAATTGAACCAAGTTATAATTCGGGCTCCCATTGGGAGCCCAAATATGAACCCTGTGACTTGGCTTTAACAAATTTCAATCTCACCTCCCTAACTATACAGTATACCAAATATCAAAGATTCTTACTGGTGGATGTGTAGAAGAAGATTTTAAAGAATGTTCCTCATATTGAACTAAGTTACAATTTGGTCTCCCACAGGGACCCCAAATATGGACTCAAGAGACTTGGCTTGGATAAACTTGAATCACACCTCCCTAAGGATGCTGTATACCAAACATCAAAACATTCCAACTGCTGGATCTGAACAAGCTTTTTAAAGAAAATTCCTCATATTGAACTAAGTTATAAATTGGGCTCCCACAGGGAGCCCAAATATGAACCCAGAGACTTGGCTTGAACAAAACTTGAATCTCACCCCCTAAGGATGCTTCATACCAAATATCAAAAGATTCCCTACTGGTGGATGTGAAGAAGAAGATTTTTAAAGAATGTTCCTCATATTGAACTAAGTTACAATTCGGTCTCCCACAGGGAGCCCAAATATGAATGCAGACTTGGTTTGAACAAATGTGAATCTCACTCCCCTAAGGATGCAGCATACTGTATATCAAAAGTTTCTTTCTGGTGGATGTGAAGAAGATTTTTAAAGAATGTTCCTCATATTGAACTAAGTTACAATTCGGTCTTCCACAGGGTGCCTAAATATGGACTCAAGAAACTTGGCTTGAACAAACTTGAATCACACCTCCCTGAGGATGCTGTATACCAAATATCAAAACATTCCAACTGCTGGATCTGAACAAGATGATTTTTAAAGAAAATTCCTCATACTGAACTAAGGTATAATTCGGTCTCCCACAGGGAGCCCAAATATGAACCCAGAGACTTGGCTTGAACAAACATGAATCTCACCCCTCTAAGGATGCTGCATACCAAATATCAAAAGATTCTTACTGGTGGATGTGAAGAAGAAGATTTTTAAAGAATGCTCCTCATATTGAACTAAGTTACAATTCGGTCTCCCACTGGGACCCCAAATATGGACTCAAGAGACTTGGCTTGAATAAACTTGAATCACACTTCCCTAAGGATGCTGTATACTGAATATCAAAACAATCCAACTGCTAGATCTGAACAAGAAGATTTTTAAAGAAAATTCCTCATATTGAACTAAGTTATAATTTTGGCTCCCACAGGGAGCCCAAATATGAACCCAGAGACTTGGCTTGAACAAATGTGAATCTCACCCCCCTAAGGATGGTGCATACCAAATATCAAAAGATTCTTACTGGTGGATGTGAAGAAGAAGATTTTTAAAGAATGTTCCTCATATTGAACTAAGTTACAATTCGGTCTCCCACAGGAAGCCCTAATATGGACTCCGAGACTTGCTTGAACAAACTTGAATCACACGTCCCTAAGGATGCTGTATACTAAATATCAAAAATTCTGACTGCTGGATCGGAAGAAGAAGATTTTTAAAGAAAATTCCTCATATTGAACTAAGTTATAATTCGGGATCCCACAGGGAGCCCAAATATGAATCGAGAGACTTGGCTTGAACAAACATGAATCTCACCCCCCTAAGGATGCTGCATATCAAAAGAGGCTGATTGGTGGATCTGAAGAAGATTTTTAAAGAATATTCCTCATACTGCACTAATTTAAACATTTGGGCTCCCATAACAAGCCCAAATATGGACCCAGGGATTTGATTTCAATAAACATGGGAAACAATCTTCCAAAGATGTTATATGTGAAATTTGAAAGCTTTTGGAGCAGTGGTTTGGGAAAAGAGTAGTCTCAAATGTTTTTCCCATTACCCCCAGTGTTAAAAAATGCTGACTCAGCACTTTTTCAAAGTCCCGAAAAAGTACCCGATGATAAAACCAATAGCAATTTTTTTTTTACCATTCCATTCTGTTGGTCCTGAGGAAACTTCACACCAAATAAGAATTCTCCGAGCTGTGTAGTTTTGGAGATATGGGTGTTTGAAATTTTTTCTATTTTTAGCTCCTGTGGTTCATACAGGTCATTTGGAAAAGTTTTTTTGGCATAAATCAAGTACTTATGACCTATTATTACCTCATATCAAATTTGGTTCAAATCAGCCTCTCAGCTTGGAAATAAAAATTTTGAGCAGGGCAAAAATTCTTGTCCCTCCCGTAATGATGACAAATATTGCCCCTCGAACTTTTCTTGAACAAACTTGAGTCTACACCTCAAAAGGAAGCTGTATACCAAATATCAAGTCTCTGCTACCGCTGGTTCATGAGAAGAAGATTTTTAAAAAAATTAAGGCATATTGGTCCCTCCCCCTCCTCAGTATGAGCCAAAACCCAATTTGAAGAAAAACCCAAATGCCCCTATATAACCACTACTCGTGTGAAATTTCATTAAAATGTGGCCAGTGGTTTGGGAGAAAAAGCCCCAAACACCACCTTCACGACGGACGATGGACGACAGACAAAAAGTAATCAGAATAGCTCACCCTGACTTTCAGTCAGGTGAGCTAACAACAGCAGCGATATCCACAAGAACACTGTCATCATGGTTTCTAAGTGAAAAAAATTTGAAATTGAGAAGTATGACAAGCATATGGGAAGAAGATGAAAAATAAAAGAATTTTTCTCTCCACCAGATGGCATTTTTGTGAAAAGGTGACCCTATTGTGCTCAAATTTGACCAATCTTAAAGCCTGTCTCAACTAGATATAGATTACCACATGCACATGTAGGACAGAACTACTTAACCCACATCAGTTTAATGACAGTAACTGGAAGAGTCTATATTCATTAGTTAGAGGTAGACCAATTAATATTTTCAACATGCAGCCTTAGGGCTGCACGCTGAAATATTCATTGGTCTTCCACACACGTGCACTTAGCGTCCATCCTATGTAATGAAATTATGATGTATCATTGTTCCTGGATGAAAAAGCAACTGCTCGGGTTCAAAGGGTTAATATATGCATATGGATGAGTGATGCCATTCTACACCTGATTTATTTATTATTTACTGGTGTTTAAGGTCACATACTTATGCACAATGGCTAATCAAGACCGTGACAGTTTTACGGGTGGAGGAAGCTGGAGTAACCGGAGAGAACCACCGGGCATCGACGAGCAACTGTCAGCTCCTCAACATTTTCTGTTCAAGCACGGCTCACGCAGGGTTACAGCATTTGAAGACATGTGCACCATCGACGTGCCATACGCCTTAGTACATGGCATCATCGTGCCCCCATGTAGGCAACCGGGATAAAGTGCCTTGCCCAAGGACACAATGCGGGTCATCCCGGACGGGGATTGAACTCGGGACCTCTAGCATAGAAGTTCAACAGTCTACCACTGAGCCACCGTGCTCCCTTCTACACCTGATACAGGGTTCCTGCACCAAATTGAGAAGTGAATTCCAAGAGTTTCCAGGAGGTTCAGATCAATTTTTCAAGGAGTTTCCCGGAGTCAGCTGGGTGAAATTCAAGGGTTTTCAAGGAGTATAAAGCGACCATGTGTTGGGAAGAAGGAAAAATGTTAAGAGTTGAATTAATCCAGTGAGCAACCGACTTGATTTTTCCAAAATTCCAGGAGTTTCCAGGAGGTGCTTCAAAATTCAAGGAGTTTCCAGGTCCTTGGGAGGCGGTTTTGAAATTCAAGGACTTTCAAGGAATTCAAGGAGGCATGGGAACCCTGTGATACAGTATGTGGAGGGTGGATTATGGTACTGTAATCGCATAAGCAGCCTCTTTTTCGATCAGATTGCAATACACTTACATCAGTGTGTCAGCATTTCCTCAACAATGAATTCAAGACCAAATCAAGAAAATAATAAGAGACCCCACAGGGCCTGAAGTGCTCACCTTGCAGAACCTGATATAAACAGAGTCCAGGAATGAATCTACATGAAGCAGTCAATCTTCATTGGATCCATTGTCAATCCTTGAGCCCCTCAGGAGAGACTAAAATAGTCCAAGCATCATGCCTTTTTTTCAGTTAACCCTTTACCCAATGAAACGGACAAAATCGACCAGTGCTATTCACAAAAATCGCCATTCAATTTTCCAATTTTTTTGTCTTAAAAACATAGCTTATGGCCCCTCATTGGAATGAGCTCGTTCCAATGAGGGGTCATAAGCTATGTTTTTGATGCAAAAATTTTTTTAAAAAGTGTTATTCAAGAATTTATTGCAATAAATTAAAATTTGGGCTACCATAGTGAGCCCAAATATTAACCCAAGGACCCGATTTGAACAAACTTGAATCTAACTCCCCTGGAGATGTTGTAGACCAAATATTAAAGTATTCTGACTGTTGAATCTGAGGAAA
Source organism: Pictodentalium vernedei (assembly GCA_031216915.1). Lineage (NCBI taxonomy): Eukaryota > Metazoa > Mollusca > Scaphopoda > Dentaliida > Dentaliidae > Pictodentalium > Pictodentalium vernedei. Next base: position 335,072,636 of record CM062292.1, read on the forward strand.
ATATTTGAAGAAATTCCATCATATTGCACTAAGTTAAAATTTGAGTTTTCATAGGGAGTCCAAATATTAACTCTGGCACTTGATTTAAACAAACTTGAATCTAACTCTCCTCCACCCCCTCCCTCCCTCCCTCGAGATGTTGCATACCAAATATGAAGGCATTTCGACTGGTGGATCTGAAGAAGAAGAGCCCAAATATTAACCTAGGGACTTGATTTGAAAAAACTAGAATCTGCCCCCCCCCCCTTTCTCCTCCTCCCCAGAGATGTTGTATACCAAATATGAAATCTGACCCTCATAACAATGATTATGGCAAACATTAAAAGATTCTGACTGGTGGTTCTAAAGAAGAAGATTTTTAATGATTATTCCCCATATTGCCCTAAGTTAAAAATTTAGGCTCCTGTATTGAGCCCAAATAAGAACCAAGGGGCTTCATTTTAACAAACTTGTATCTGATCCCCCCCCCCCCCCCCCTCTCCCCTGGGATGCTGTATACCACATATCAAAAGATTCTGACCATCGGTTCTAGAGAAATTTTTTTTTAAATTTTGCAAATATGCTGAGTCAGCATTTTTTCAATGCCCACCTCTTCCCACCCCCACGCCCCCCCCCCCCCCACCACAGAACATCCTGACATAACCGATGTCATTTTTTTTCACCCTTCAATTCTACTGGCCAAATAACAGTTCTCTGTTCCGTATGGTTTGGGAAATATGGGCAATTGAAACTATTTCTATTTTTAACTTCTGGCGATCCCACAGGGACACAAAAAAACATTTTTTTTCATGTGTCAAATACTTATGACCAAATAATACCACATACCAAATTTGGTTCAAATCAGACCATCTCTTCAGAAAAAGAAATCTTGGGTGGGGCCCAAAATCTTGCCCTCCCATTATAAAGGCAATTATTGCTCCACGAACTTTGTTTAAACAAACTTGATTCTACACCTCCAAAGGAAGCTCCAACCAAATATCAAGTCATTGTACCCACTGGTTCAGGAGAAGAAGATTTAAAAAACAAAAATGCAATGCCCCTTTGGGCCCATCACTCACACAAACTTTCACTTGAATCGGCCCATTGGTTTTGGGGAGAAGTCCAAAACCAAGTGTTGACGGATGACAAACAGATGGACAAATGGAAAGATGACTGATGACATATGGAGAGCGATTAGATAAGCTTAGCTTGACTTCATCAAGATGAGTTAAAAACAAAATCAGCTTCTGTGATTCCAGTCTTTCGATCTCCAGGCAAGCTATCTCTCTTGCATGTGATTGCTCTTGCAAGCAATTGCACCTGCAATTTTTACTTTTTGTGAGGAGACAACAGTGCGCCTCGGATCCACCTAGTGAGCCATCAATCCTCAATAACAAATCAGCTGCACCTGTTGTGTAATATTCAAAATTTCTACAAAACTACAACATGTGACCCCTTCATTGGAATGAGGTGGTTCCAATGATTTTGTAAAGTTAAGCTAAAAATAAAATTTTAACAAATGGCCGCTCACATGCAAAATTACAACAAAAAAGCCTCAGAACTCAAACAGATGATCTACTTTGTGGGACCGTATGCAAAAATACCCTTATGTTTCATATATCCTTCGAATAAAAGTGCTTGTTTTTAGTACAGTGGAAGCCACTTAATTGGATATCTCTTAACTGAATAACCCTGTTAATTGAATATATTTCCAAACACAAAATCATTTACCATACCTCTAGTACAAATTTGACCTGTTAATTAAATATAGGTTGTAGAGTAAACTCCTGTTAATTGAATAAAAAGTCTTGTAACCTGTCAAGAAATGTTCCTGACTATCCCAAGTTTTCCTTTGTTTTTAGATCTATTTGGCCTCAGTACATCCAATACAGGCATTTAATCTATTATATCTTGTTTGACAGAGCTCATGGAGCTCTGTCAAACAAGATATAATAGAATAAATGCTAAGTTTATCTCTAGAATACAGGGAAGTGACATAATCCCTGTTAATTGAATACTCCTGTGAATTGAATAATTTTCATTGGCAAAGTGGCTATTCAATTAACAGGGTTCCACTGTATATGACAACTGAGTAGACATGTACATGAAATATTTTAAAGACTGGATCAAAATCTTATCACCATCTCATTGAGAAATACAACACTTTTGCAATCACAGTATTACATAGTGTAAACACCCAATCTCCAGATGGAAGGAACTCTAAACAAGAGGCCCCACGGGGCCTGAAGCGCTCATCTTGTACAGAACACAATTTAAACAGAGTCCAAGAACGAGTCTACATTAAGCAAGCCATCTCCATAGGCTACACTGTCAATCCTTGAGTCCCTCAGGAGTGACAAAAATAATCTGGGCATCATGCCTTTTCTTCAGTTGATCCTAAGTAAAATGTAGAGTTCCCCTATGAAGCCCCTTGATACAACCTATGTGGATTAATCTTAGTACCTCTAGAGGGTACTGAATACAAAATTTTTAATTCATCAGCAAAATGGCCAATTCCGGCTCCCATAGAGAGCCCAAATATTAACCCAGGCTCTTGATTTGAACACAGTTAAAACTGACTTCCCTAGAGATGTTGTGTACCGAATATGAAAGCATTCTGACTGTTGGATCTGAAGAAGAGAAATTGTAAAGAAATTTCTTCGAATTGCACTAAGTTCAAATTTGGGCTACCATAGCGAGCCCAAATATTAACCTATGGATCCGATTTGAACAAACTTGAATCTGACCCCCCTAGAGATGTTGTATACCAAATGTGAAAGCATTCTGACAAGTGAATCTGAAGAAGAAGATTTTTGAAGAAATTCCCTCATATTGTACTAAGTTAAATTTCATGTTCCCATATGGAGCCCAAATATTAACCTAGGCACTCGAATTGAACAACCTGGAATCTGACCCCACTAGAGATGTTGTATACCAAATATAAAAGCATTCCGACTGGTGGATCTGAAGAAGAAGATTTTTAAAGAAATTTCCTCATATTGCACTAAGTAAAAATTTGGGCTACCATAGTGAGCCCAAATATATACCTAGGGATCTGATTTGAACAAACTTGAATCTGATCCCCATAGAGATGTTGCATACCAAATATCAAAGCATTCTGACTGATGGACCTGAAGAAGAAGATTTTTTTAAATTATCTTCCATATTGAACAAAGATAAAATTTGGGCTTTCGTAGGAAGCTCAAATATTAACCTAGGGACTTGGTTTGAACAATCTAGAATCTGACCCTCATAATAATGATGTATACCAAATATTAAAAGATTCTGACTGGTGGTTCTAAAGAAGAAGATTTTTAAAGAATATTCCCCATATTACCCTATGTTAAAACTTCGGGCTCCTGTAGAGAGCCCAAATATGAACCAATGAGCTTTATTTCAACAAACTTTTATCTGCCCCCCTATGAATGCTGTATACCAAATATCAAAAGATTCTGGTGATTGGTTCTGGAGAAAAGATTTTTTAAAATTTTTACAAATATGCTGACTCAGCATTTTTTCGATGCCCATTACAGAACACCCTAACATACCCGATGGCAATTTTTTTTTACCATTCAATTCTACTGGTCATAAGGATACTTCATACCATATAAAAGCTCTCTGTTCTGTGGGGTTTGGGAAATATGGGCGTTTGAAAATATTTCTATTTTTAGCTCCCAGGGTTCCCATGGGGATGCAGGAATTTTTTTTTTTGCATGGGTCAAGTACTTATGACCCAATACTACCACAAACCAAATTTGGTTCATACCGGACCATCGTTTCAGAAAATAGAAATTTTGGGCGGGGCCAAAAATCTTACCCCTCCTGTTACAAAGCCAAATATTACTTCACGAACTTCGTTTGAACAAACTTGATTCTACACCTCATATGGAAGCTCCATAGCAAATATCAAGTCACTGTACACACTGGTTCTTGAGAAGAAGATTTAAAAAATATTTCGGAGCATTTTCCCCCACTCCCTCCCTATGGGGCTGGGCATGCTGAGTTGAACAAAAACGAAATGCCCCTTTGGGACCATTACTCACACAAACTTTCACTTGAATTAGCCCAGACGACGGCCTACGGACGACGGACGGAGAGCGATGAGATTAGCTCAGCTTGACTTTGTCAAGATGAGCTAAAAACAAACAGTGGTATCTGAACTGTTCAATCAGCCTTGATACAAAAATTGTATGAAGTTAGCCCTTACCTGATGCAGATGTTATCAAAATGTATTACTTTAAATATTATTTTTTCAAATTTAAAAAAAATTTCCACAAAACCATATTAATCATGTGACACTTCATTGGATCGAGCTTGACTTTTTGAAAAATAATTTATTTCAACTGCTGCATTTGTATATTATGCAGGCAGATGCAGCTGATTTGTTAGGTAAAGGGTTAAACCCAACGGGAGAAAAAAGTATAGTAACAGTAGATAAAACAGGGGTCATTCTCTCAAGGATGAGGTTAATTCAAGGACCCTTTCAAGCCATTTTCAAGGATTTTTAGGCAATTTTCGAGACTATTCCATGCTAGTTTCATATTGCTTTGAGTATGATTAAGAATCCAGATGTCAGTTAAAACAGGAATGTTTTCAATCGTAAATCAAAAATAGACATAGAAGTTTGCTACAAACAAGTAAACATGTATTTACCCGTATGTAAAATATGTGATAGAACACTGAAGCAGATTCTATTTCGCTAAATTCTTGATTTTTAACTCTTTGCATGCTGCTGGCAGATATTCCTGCCCAGCACAGGGTTATTTATTATTTATCAATGTTTAAGGTCACATATTTTTGCATAATGGCTAATCATGACCACAACATGAGTATCAACTCAAGACCAGGGGTGAGCGTAAATAAGCCATGTTGCCCATTTTAGAGAGGGTTTGCACCTCACAAGCATTGGTGACTGGGTCCTATTTTACCAGTAAAACAGAGCCTGTTTACCGCAGTGAACAGGCACTGCTTCACTTCCCAGGGTTCCCATGGGAGCCCAGCACAGGGTTTCTCTTGTCACTGATATAAGTATAATATGGGCATATTTAAACATATTTTACCCTGTAAATTGAAAGAATTTTTTCACCAATGATTTCTTGTTATATTTAGATTAATTTTTCATCAACTCTTTACAGCAGCCATGACTAGATTTGATGAAAAAATATCTTGAAAATACTCAGTGGGTTAAGAGTTCTTGATTTATTGGTGTTTAAGGTCATATACTTATGCACAGTGGCTTATCATGACCGTGACAGTTTTATGGGTGGAGGAAGCCGGAGTACCCAGAGAGAACCACTGAGCAACGACGAGCAGGTGCCAGCTCCCCAACATCTTAACTCCACAGTACAGGCAGGGATAGATTGGTTGAAGACATGAGTACCATCGACGTGCAGTGTACGCCTTAGTACACACGTCATTGTGCCCCCCATGTGTACAATCGGGGTTAGGTGCCTTGCCCAAGGACACAACGCGGGAGTACAAATTGATCGATCAGACGGTCACCCATCCAATGATGAACCAGGCTCGATGTTGATTAATTTTGGTGATCTGACAAGGGGTTAAGAGTTAAGAATGCTTCAAACTTTTAATTTCTGTTGACAGCAATGCACAGCAATGCTGTGCAACTAAATTAAAACTTTAAAGAATTCTTAAAAATGAAGGACTTTGAAGAATACTAACTGCTTACATTTCAACTACTTTCAAGGCTTTAACTCCTTTGGTGTGACAGGCGACTAAAGTTGACAGCATAGCACACTGCAGAAGGTGACTATAGTTGAAAGTTTAGCCAACTGTGTGTGTCCACCTCCAAGTGCTATTAATCAAACATGTACATGTTCCTATGTTTTGTGTGCATTTCCATTTTATTCAAGAACAACCACATCAAATTGTATTGAATAATTCAGATCGGATTGTGTTTATTTTGACTGTAGATGTACAGAAATTACCAAACACTGGCCCCAAAAATCCTACTTTATGCCCAACCTTACATGACACTTTATCAGTTATAACCTGTAATTCAGACTCATAGTCCCAAGCCTGAAAATGACAGTGAATTAGAAATAGAATCACAAGGTAACATTTTGTCATACAATGAGTATGACAGTGATAAAGATGCAGTTCTCATACTATTCTTACTGCTGTCAAATACTACGCCCAGCGGCAATTAGCCCCACATAAATATAACACACTGAGAATTATTTTTGTTTCTATATGATGGAAGTTATTCTCAAATGCAGACAGAGAATTCATATATTTTTCTTGTCATCGCCATACCTTCCCTAATTTGGGCACACCTGTAAACGGTGCGAAATTGGGGTAATCTAAAGGCCTGCCACTCCTGTTTTTATGAAAACAGGTAGGCCTTTGAAGGCCCAAACTCCTGCTGCAAGAATCAGTTTTGCGTTCTTGAATAAGTAAGAAGTTGAGAGTTCTATTATACCCTTGTGAATGTAGCCAGTACATATTCCACAGTAAAAAACAAACCTCATAACTAGAGAATTGTAATTTGTTGGACAAATTGCGGGCTTTCCCAACTTTTTAATGTGAAAAGGCAAACTGTATTGTACACAAAACTATCGATCAGGTTTGAAAACAAAAAATTTAGTGGAAATCAAAGTTTTTGTGATGCTACTAGTTTTTATGCAGCCAAAACAGATATTTGAGATACAGCAGGACACCAAAACATTTAACACAAAATTTGCTCTTCAATAGTTACAGAATATTTTCGTAGAAAGCAAAACAAGCGATGTCCTTTCCGCTTTGGAAAAAATTACTACATATGAATTATGGGCATACGGGCCGGGGTTTCATGAAGGACTGTGCCCCAACCCACCCCTGAGTCAAGAAGGAGCCGATTTTTCAGCCGATATGCCAGAAAATTTCGGACAGTTTAGTTGCCAGAAATGACCACAAAACATTTTGGTTTTCCACACAAAATGTTGTTTTCCCATCTCATCACTTAGAAGTAGCAAGTAAACTGACCATTATACTGTACAAGTTGATTCAGTGGAACCGTATCCACATTAACATAATTCATTTATAATCACACAAGTACATACAAAGAGTTCTATTACTGCATATTACGGGAGCACGGTGGCTCAGAAGGTAGAGATGATTGTTGCAATCCAAGAAGTCCTCGGTTCGAATCCCGCCTGTGGCAACCACATTGTGTCCTTGAGCAAGACACTTCATCCCAATTTAATTTCCCATGTGGGGGGGGGGGGGGGGGGGGGGGGGGGGGGGGGGGGGGCATGATGGCAATGTGTACTACCTTGAGGGTGTACTTGTCTTTAACCATTGCTAACCCTGCTTTTGTGGAGTTAGTATGTTGGGGAGTCTGAGTTGCTTGTCATTGCTTGGTGGTTCTCTCCAGGAACTCAATGAGAGGGAGACCCCCTCCCCTTCCTCCCATACCCACATTTGGCATTTCCTCCTGAGATTCAACTTTTTCGGGCTAAAAGGGTTCATCCCCACCTCCCCCCCCCCCCCCCCCCTGAAAAATAGCCCTGTATGCCTATGCAATGAATACCTGGACTTGAATAAATACCTATATTATGGTCATGATATAGCTGTAGATGCAGAAAATCACCTTAAATATCAATAATTAATTTATTCTCTATCATTCTGTCTGTTTGTGAATGTGTGGTATTTGTCAACAAACGAGGGTAAGCTTCCTACTCCATGATTTCACAGTTTTTCCAACACATCTGTTTCAGATACAATGAAATACATGTAATATGAGTTACTGTCACGCACAAATTAGTTGTTTATTTGATATGGTTTAAACCATCTAGAAAGCTAGTATACACAGTGATGGGTACAGTTCAAGTCAGAATGAGTTGATTGATGTAATGCAATATTTCTTGCATTACATTACTACTTTGCTATTTATTGACAGAAGGATTTCACAGAGGGTTTCCCTGACGGTATTTATTTATTGGTGTTTGCGGTCACATACTTATCCACAATGGCTAATCGTGACCGTGACAGTTTTACGGGTGGGGGAAGTCAGATGACCCAGAGAGAACCACTGAGCATCGACGAGCAACTGTCAGCTCAACATTCTAATTATGTTCAAGCTCCGCTGAAGCAGGGTACCAGCGGTTGAAGACATGTGCACCATTGACATGCAGTACGCCTTAGTACATGGCATCATCGAGGACACCTTAGTACATGGCATCATCGTGCCCCCATGTTGGCAACCGGGATAAAGTGCCTTGCCCAAGGACATTACGTGGGTCGTCCCAAATAGGGATCAAACTCGGGACCTCTATCATAGAAGTCAAACAGTCTACCACTGAGAAAATGTGCTTTCTTTCCTGGCGGTATTCATATTTTTACGGCCAAATTGGTGTTGGATAACACGGAACACCAAAACATATAACACAAAATTTGTTCCCCATTGATTTTTGAAAGCAGTTATGGAAATCTCAAAGAGCTCTTTCCTTTTTGTTTTTGCACAAGTGAGTATTCACTCAAAGTCATTTTTTGCAGACAGTGCTATTTTTAAGTGGCCAAAGCACGTTTCATTAAGTCCCAGAACACAACTAAAGCCGGATTTATTGATTAAACATCTCTGCATAGAGCGAAGCAAAGTGTCTCAAATTAACCCATTCCAACACTTATTCTCACTCTCATTGTGCTTGATGGTTAAATCTGAGATTGAAAAGGTATACCAATCTTACTCAGGGAAGGTGAAAACAGAAAAGTACGAAATTAATCCGAAAATGAATTTTGTCTGACGGTACTAATATTTGTACGAGCAAAACTGGTACTGGATTTATTTATTTATTTATTTATTTATTTATTTATTTATTTATTAGGTTTTAACGACACATTAACAGCCAAGGTCATATTATGTTGGTGACAGTTGTATGGGTGGAGGAAGCCGGAGTACCCAGAGAGAACCACCGAGCAATGACCAGCAGCTGCCAGCTCCCCAACATAGGCAGGCTTAGATTGGTTGAAGACATGCGCACCATCTATGTGCAGTATGCCTTATTACACGGCGTCATGGTGCCCCCATGCGGACAGTCGGGGTGAAGTGATCGGGACATAATTGGAATATATCCGACAAATACAATGTCGGATATATTCCAATTATGTCCCGATCATGCAAGGCAGCAACTTAAAATTCTCAGAATGTTTCCTACTGTCCCTGCCCAACAGTTTAGTATCTTTGTCAACTGCCGAGACTGCGTGGAAATACCGTGGATCAGGTGGAAACCGAGGGCACGATTCGTACCTACTTTATTCTCAACTCAACGACTTTTTCATTCATTATTTACCTGTCATCGGCTGAGTTAGGTATTATATTTGTCTATTTGATGAACTTTTCAACCTTAACCATTTGCGGCTTCATATAGCACCACTGAAAGGCCACTGCACGGTTACCAATATATTCAGGGATTGATTTTACGAAAATAACAATTATTCCGACTATACCCACATGGGAACTCCTAAATATGCCAAGGGTTAAACTTTTGATAATCACGTATAAAACAGAAGTTGTCATGCTATGCTTGCTGCATGCAGGCATAGAAAACATTCAGTGCTCAATGAATTAGGAATGGAGTAAATTGTCACTAAAACCTACGAAATTCTGAAAAAAATGAGTTTTTTTCGACGGCATCTACCATTATGCATCTGAGATAGAGATTACGTTAAACTTTACAGCAACCTTATAACAGAAAATATTCTTGGAATTGAACTGTGAATCCGAATTTTGAAAGCATTTTCGGATATTCTATTCCAAACTACCACTGCACGCTTATCAATATTCTGTGATTTTATGAAAATTAAAATTATTCCGACCATACCCATATGGGCAGTCTCGAATCTGCCAACGATTAAACTTTTAATAATGACATATAAAACAAAAGTTGTCATACTATGACTGCTGCATACAGCCATAGAAAATGTTCAGCGCTCAATCAATTAGGAATGGAGTAAATCGTCACTTAAACTTACCAAATTCTGAAAACGAGAGTTTTTTTGGACTGCACCTATCTTTATGCAAACAGAACGAGCATAGGGTTAAACCAAAGTTGGCTAATTTTGGCATTTTCAAACGGTACTCTTATTCTCACCCTCATTGTGCTTGGGGGTTGTTTGTTTGTTTGTTTGTTGGTGGTTAACGTCACATATTTATGCACCATGGCTAATCGTGACACAACATGGAGATGAAGTCAAGTTTAGTCAATCGTTGATCAACATGTTGCCCATTTTAGAGGACTTTCACCCCAAGCATTGGTGACTGGGTCCTATTTTACTAGTAAAGCGGAACTGGTTTACCACAGTAAACAAGTGCTGCTTACTTCCCGGGGTTCCCACGGGGAACTTGGGGGTTAAATCTGAGATTAAAAAGTAAACAGTAACTTTCTTCCGTTATCATTGTTGCATCTATCCAAACCAAAATAATTGTTACAACAACCTTGTTATTAGAGAAATTTGCCCTTGAAGTTGGTCAATTTTGAAGAAAAATTCTATATTCATGTCATTTTTGGCCAGTGGGGGTTAAAGCTGAAAAATTTGAGTGGTGATTGTGGTGTATCATATTATGCTCTAAATGTGTGGAAAATTTGAGCTAAATAACTGTAAACAATTTTGAGACATTCGAAAAATGGTGAAATTTTGAAGGTTTTGGCAGAATATTTTGAAAACACGCGTTTTCACAGATATGACGATACCGCATTTCACTAGTTTTTATGGCATTACATAAGTGTGCCAAATTTGGTCAAAACCGTACAACTTGTTTTCGAGCAGTTCAACAGACAAAATTCAGGGAGGAAAAAAAAAAAAAAAAAATAATAGAGAAGAAAAATTTTGAAAAAGAAGAATAACAATACTAATTAATATATGTACATGTACTGGAGTTGAACCATTCTTCACCACTGGATTACTAGATTCTGTCAAACTGTACTTTGGACTAATCCAATAATTCATAAGTACCACTGTTTTTATTTTCTGTAAACCAATTGGTGTAAAAGATCTTTGTATCATTTTTTTTATATTAATTTTTTTAATTAAATTTTAGAATAGTTAAATTCATAGTTATTCTTGCTGATTCTCAGATTTCGTTCTGTGACCAATATCAATAATATTTCCATACCATAACACATGGCGTCATCATGCCCCCATGTAGGCAACTAGGAGAAAGTGCCTTTCCCATGGACACAATGTGGGTCGTCCCAGACGGTGATTGAACTCGAGACTTCTAGCATAGAAGTCCAACAGTCTACCACTGAGCTACAGCGCTCCCATGTTTTTCAACAAAATTTAGAAAAATTTGATAGCATCTATTTAGACATCACACCAAAGATACACATGATTTTTTATAAAAAGGTAGGGGTGAGGGATGTGGCCTGTAGGGTGTGCTAATGGGATTATTGACAAGTTATATGCCAAATGCAAAATGACTGCTGGCCGCCACGTGTTTCAACAAAATTCAGAAAAATTTGATAGCTCCCATCTAGACATCACACCAAAACTACACATTAAATTTGAAAAAGATTGGGTGAGTGATGCGGACTGCAGGGTGTACAGATGGAATCCAAGATGGTGGCTGGCAGCCATACTTTTGAATGAAAATCAGAAAAATTTGATAGCTCCCATCTAGACATCACACCAAAGCTGTATATGAAATTCAAAAAAGATCAGTTGCAGTCTGTATGGTGTGCTAAAGGAAATTTGAATGGACAGGCGGATGGACAGGCAAATGTATGGATGGGCAAACGCATGATGGATCACAACCCATCATCCCAATAGCTGAATACTTGACGTTGTCAAGTTGAGCTAAAAATGAACAGAATTATAGGATCTCAAATTTGTTTTGTGATTTGATTTACCAGTAATTCATTTTCAAATCAGAGACAACAAAAATTTGTTAAAATGTCATCTACTATTACTCTCAGAATAATGCATGGTTTTTGGCATATTATTCCTGTGATGGTTGTCACAAAGATCATTTTTCTTGTGCATCAAATGAAACTGCACCCAGGCCTGGAAATAACATGCAAATGATCATTTTGGTTAAATGGGGGTTTGTCAGTTGTAACTGTGTGCGAATGAACAACAGGTTACGAAAAATTACAATGACAAAATATACGACATAACAGAGCTGAAACAGTTAACCGATTAATCAATGATCAACATCTTGATCGATCCAAAAAGTAATTGATCGATTCTCTGTTACTTTTGAACTACTGTATTATATGGGTTAACAAAGGAACAAACTAGCTCAAAAACAGGGAAACTTTGTCACACTGACTCACATCAGTTGTATGAGACAGAGTAAAGCATGCAAGTTACTTGCTGACATACTTGTTTACTTGCATGATCATCATACAGTATCAGTAGCTGGAAATGGTCATTCTAATCCCTTTACCCATTGCGGGTAGCAGATGATACTTGCAAAATAAATTTATGAAATACCAAAAATCTTCAATTTTTGTCTCAAAAACATAGCTTATGACCCTTCATTGGAACGAGCATGTTTTGAATATAGGCCTAGTCAGTTATTTGTTACGTTGGATAAAGGGTTCATGCTGCAAATAACCAACAGTATGGCAATTATTCAGATAAGTGATTAATCATTGAACTAAGGTTAATCCACGTGATTAATCGATGAAGAAAATCCCTTAACCGTTTCAGCTCTACAACATAAATTAAATTCCTGATCCGTACATTTTGCCTGTCAGACCCAACAATCTGTTGGGTCTAACTGGACTCATTGGTTGCGCATTTCATCCACAAAGGAGAAGAATAGATTCCATTTAAAAAATGTCTTAACAGATTTCGCATTAGTTTATGCTATCTATTTTAGCAGAAATTCTGTTAACCTTTTACCCAACACAATGGCCAAAACTGGCCAGCGCTATTCACAAATGAAAGTGTCAATGACACTGTAGCTCAACTTGACAAACTTGAACTTGGTAAGTTATAAATGAAATGGCAAAATTGAAGATCATTGGTACCAATGTCATTTTTTTTGCCAGTGGCAACATTTTTTGACAGAAACCGAAGAAAATCGATAGCTCCCATCTAGAGGCCTCCCCAAACAAGCATGCCAGGTTTCAAAGCAATCCGATCATAAATGTGCCCTGTAGGGTGTACAAAAGGGAAATATTGTGGTCTGACTAGACTAAATTCTAAGAACGGTGGCCATGGCAACATTTTTTGATGAAAATGGAAGAAAATCGATAGCTCCCATCTAGAGGTCACCATAAATAAGCATACCAGGTTTCAAAGCAATCTAATCATAAATGTGCCCTGTAGGGTGAGCCAAAGGGAAATATTGTGGTCTGACTAAATTAAGTTCTAAGAATGTTGGCTGCGGCAACATTTTTTGATGGAAATTGCAGAAAATCGATAGCTCCCATCTAGAGGTCACCCCAAACAAGCATGCCAGGTTTCAAAGCAATCCGATCATAAATGTGCCCTGTAGGGTGTGCCAAAGGGAAATATTGAGTCTTCTGACTAAACTAAGTTCTAAGAACGTTGGCCGCGGTTTTTTGATGGAAATTGAAGAAAATCGATAGCTCCCATCTAGAGGTCTCCCCAAACAAGCATACCAGGTTTCAAAGCTATCAAATCTTAAATGTGCCCTGTAGGGTGTGCCAAAGGGAAATATTGTGGTCTGACTAAACTGAGTTCTAAAAACGTTGGCCGCGGCAACATTTTTTGACGGAAATTGAAGAAAATCGATAGCTCCCATCTAGAGGTCACCCCAAACAAGCATGCCAGGTTTCAAAGCAATCCGATCATAAATGTACCCTGTAGGGTGTGCCAAAGGGAAATATTGAGTCTTCTGACTAAACTAAGTTCTAAGAACGTTGGCTGCGGCAACATTTTTTGACAGAAATTGAAGAAAATCGATAGCTCCCATCTAGAGGTCTCCCCAAACAAGCATACCAGGTTTCAAAGCAATCTGATCATAAATAGGCCCTGTAGGGTGTGCCAAAGGGAAATATTGAGGTCTGACTAAACTAAGTTCTACGAACATTGGCCGTGGCAACATTTTTTGCCGGAAATTGAAGAAAATCGATAGCTCCCATCTAGAGGTCACCGTAAATACGCATACCAGGTTTCAAAGCAATCAAATCATAAATGTGCCCTGTAGGGTGTGCCAAAGGGAAATATTGTGGTTTGACTAAACTAAGTTCTAAGAACGTTGGCCGCGGCAACATTTTTTGACGGAAATTGAAGAAAATCGATAGCTCCTATCTAGAGGTCACCCCAAATAAGCATGACAGGTTTCAAAGCAATCCGATCATAAATGTAGCCTGTAGGGTGTGCCAAAGGGAAATATTGAGTCTTCTGACTAAACTAAGTTCTAAGAACGTTGACCTCGGCAACATTTTTTGACAGAAAATGAAGAAAATCGATAGCTCCCATCTAGAGGTCTCCCCAAACAAGCATACCAGGTTTCAAAGCAATCTGATCATAAATGTGCCCTGTAGGGTGTGCCAAAGGGAAATATTGAGGTCTGACTGAACTGTTTGTTTGTTTGTTGGTGGTTAACGTCACATATTTATGCACCATGGCTAATCGTGACACAACATGGAGATGAAGTCTAGTTTAGTCAATCGTTGATCTACATGTTGCCCATTTTAGAGGACTTTCACCCCAAGCATTGGTGACTGGGTCCTATTTTACTAGTAAAGCGGAACTGGTTTACCACAGTAAACAAGTGCTGCTTACTTCCCGGGGTTCCCACGGGGAGTCTGACTGAACTAAGTTCTAAGAACGTTGGCCGTGGCAACATTTTTTGCCGGAAATTGAAGAAAATCGATAGCTCCCATCTAGAGGTCACCCTAAATAAGCATACCAGGTTTCAAAACAATCAAATCATAAATGTGCCCTGTAGGGTGTGCCAAAGGGAAATATTGTGGTTTGACTAAAGACTAAGTTCTAAGAACGTTGACCTCGGCAACATTTTTTGACAGAAAATGAAGAAAATCGATAGCTCCCATCTAGAGGTCTCCCCAAACAAGCATACCAGGTTTCAAAGCAATCTGATCATAAATGTGCCCTGTAGGGTGTGCCAAAGGGAAATATTGAGGTCTGACTAAACTAAGTTCTAAGAATGTTGGCCGCGGCAACATTTTTTGACGGAAATTGAAGAAAATCGATAGCTCCCATCTAGAGGTAACCCCAAACAATCATACCAAGTTTCAAAGTAATCTGATCATACATGCGACCTGTGAGGTGTGCCAAAGGAAATTGTGGACGTACGTACTAACGTACGTACTAACGTACGTACGCCGACGGACGAGAAGTGATGGCAATAGCTCAGCATGACTTTGTCAAGTTGAGCTAAAAATTGCCAATTAATTTTTATTATTTCTTTCATTTTTTTTTTTCATTCTTTAACATAAGTTATGACTCCTCTTTGGAACAAGCTCGATAAGCTTGTTCCAAAGAGAGGTCATAACCCCTGTTTTTGAGACAAAAAATGAAAGAAATTAGTTATTCATGAATTTGTTTTGCAAGTGTCGTCTGCTTTTTCATGTTAGGTAAAGGGTTAAGACATGACTGGTGTAGTAAAACAGAGAATGTGGCAAAACATCACAGCACATTATTCCTATAGATTACCACGACATTATATAGCGTAATGGTAAGCTCTCTATTTCAAGGCCTGTGAATTAACAATGTGACTGTTACAGTCTGTTTTCAGAAATGGACGGTGGGGCATTGGAGGAATCCATCTGTATTATTCATTTTGTTGTATGCCTATGTATGCGAATAAGCTATCGTTACTGTTTATCATCTCATACTTGAGCAGCTAATCTTTTACACACAGCAAACACGGTGTGTAAAAGTCGACACATTGTTCCTCTGAGCCAATTTAGGTAAAATCACCCGCAACCGCACAAAATGGATGAGATGCTCCCCTCTCTGTACGTACTGTACACTTCAACTTTTGCATCAACCTACAAATAATGACTTGAATTCCACCTTCTCTTCGGGTTTGACCAATATTATCATGGACAATTTATACCATGTGTCAGATCATATGTATGTTTGTATGTATCACCCAGATGTTGATCTGTACCAAACAGATAGTTGATATGCACTCTCTTTGGGTAAGTGCTGAAATGGTTGGCCCATTTTTGTAACCAGGTAACCATCGGGCATAACTGGATTTCAAACGGTTATCTGTTAATTTCAACTGCTGGTATTATTGCATTGTCTATGATGCAAAATCAATAAGGAATGGCGAGAAAACAGTTCAAAACACTGCCACCTGACTTTCACAAAAAGGAAACAAATGAACATCATCGAGTGCCAATGGAAATTGCCAATATGCAAATGATCGTCAACAATTTATATGACTGCAATGGTCTTACATAATAGTGAAGATACATTGTAAGTTACTGTTGTCACCCTGCATTGCCACAAAACCAGACCTTCTCATTTGAAAATCACAGGCCCACGGCATACAGCACACCTGAAACAAAGTTTGTGTGTGTGATTTGTTCCCACAGGCATGCATTTGAAGTGAGGGACGTCGGTCATTGATATAAGTTAAGAATTTGTTTGTAAATTGTAATTAGGCATAGTTAATTGTATTAACAAAGAGCCTCTTACCATGAGTGACTTGAATTTGATATGATCATAGGGTGAATATGTACTCCTAATTTTTTGAGTATCTTTATCTGTTTACTGCTAAGACAAACGTCACAAACAGTTCCACGTTTACATTTACCTATTCCTTGCAATGAAAATTTCTGATGGGAATATATTGCCAGTCATGAAAGTGGTGTGTTAAGAAATTACTAAATGCCCTATTGACCAAAAGCCCCTTGTTGTCCAACATTGACTATTGAAAAACTAATTTTAAAATACGTTTTTTTTAATGACAAATGTTCATACCTTTAAACAGTTCAATACAATCAAAACATGTTTTGTTCTGAAACACGTTGGTAAGGTACTCACACTGAGGGATTTTTTCAGCATTGTAACCTGCAATTTACAACACCTCATCAAAGAGAAGAAAGTCAAATTTGTCTGCAGAAGACTATGTTACAGTGACAGGTGCATACTCACTACTGCCCACACAGAAAACAACCCGCAGTGCACTCAACTGTTGGCAGTTTGATACAGAGTAACAAACATTTATCTGCGACTTGACAGCCCAAGCAACCAAAATAACTGTTCAATTACCATTCCAACACCTTAACCCTTTCATGTTACATCAAGTACACATCATTGTAAATTGATAACTTTTGGGTAGCTTTGACAATGTTTGTATAGGCAAACGAATTCTCATGTCCGTAATCAAATACTATACTACTCAAAGTTTGCTAAGCACCAAGTATATCCAACTACCTGTTTTACGTTTTAGTTGAAATATTGTTATGAAAAGTGTATATATTTTTTATTTAATTATATCTTTAATGATTTAAGCACAGAAATTAAGATTTTCTTTGTGTTTGACATTATTTTTTAGATTTTGAATACGATAACCATGGAAAATGGATATATTTGGTAAAAGAGAAAATTTTTCAAATTTGCCAAAAAGTTGACGGAGCGAACTGGTATGGGTTCAATATCGAGTATGAGACCCATTACTGTTAATTACAGCTTGACAACACCTCCTCATGCTCCCACTCAGGTTCCCGATGGTCCTTTGTGGGATGTTGTTCTATTCTTGGACCAGCATGGTACCAAGCTCCTGGACACTTCTTGGCTGAAATGAATGGACTGAAATTGCAAGCTGCAACTCATTCCAGACTTGTTCGATTGGACTGAGGTCAGGGGATCTTGCTGGCCAGTCCATACGCTCAATCCCCTCCCTCTGTCGGTATTCCCGGCCAGCATGGGCAACATGAGAACGGGCATTATCGTCCATCAGAATGAATCTATCACCCACAGCATCTGCATACAATCTGATGTGGGCATCCAGGATCTCATCAACATACCGCTGTGCAGTCAATGTACTATGGTCAAGGACACAGAGTTCTGTACGTCCATCCCAGCTGATGCCATCCCAGACCATTATTTACCCTCCACCATAGCAGTCATGCTCAGCATTGTTGGCTGCATGGAATCGCTCTCCTGGTCTTCTCCACACCCTAGAATGCCTATCTGTGTTGTCTAGGCAGTACCTTGACTCAACTGTAAAAAGGACAGGTCGCCAATCTTCTCTGGTCCATCCAACGTGATCTATGGCCCATTCATATCATGCCTGGTGGTGCTTCTGGGACGGCTGAATGCGAATACATGGTCTTTTCGATTGGAGACCACCTTCGTGCAACCTTGCCTGGATAGTCTGCGTCGAAACATTTACCCCAAATGCTTCTGAGGGTTACTACGAAGCTGGGTTGCTGTGTCAAAGCGGTTCCTAGTCTTCAGCTGCAGATATTGCTCTGTCTCTGCCACCACCATGTCGTCTGACTGGTGTGCCATACTGCTGAAATCTTGCCGAGAGTCCGGTAATCACCTTATGGTGCACACCAAGGGCTTCACCAACCCGACGATGGGTAGCCCCTTGTGTTCCCTCATCCCTACAGCCCGTCAAAATGTCTTCTTACATTTTCATTCGCCATATTCAATCATTAAATCACAAGGGTTTGTGTTGAAATGAAGACTGAATACCCAACACATCTCATATACATGTAGACAGTACACAAAAACATCATAAAAATCAAGGGGTACATGCTTTCCATGACTGTCACGAAAAGTCTGCCTGTCAAGAGAGCTAATGTAAACACTGGGGACCATCTCAATACATTCCTCAATCATATCCACCAAATATATCGCAAATATGTCACAAGAAAATTTCACAATGATGTGTCAAAGATGTGGTGCTTAGCAAACGTTGAGTAGTATATTTATTTTCCAGATGCTATCCCGTAAACTGTAGGTACGGCGGTTATCTGGTTAATAGCTTTTCCAACCGGATATGCTAATAACTGGTTGCAAACCGGTTATCTGGCTAAATGTTTTATTAGCACTACTTCAGGTCATATTCTTCACTGAAATCTGCGATGCAATTGTGCCATCTTGCTCTGTGGTGCAGCCGGACTTTTATAATTGGTGTGCTCTCTGGTAGAGAATGAACATCCTCACTTTCTATTCATGGCATATTTGTGATTAGATGTGGATGAATACATGTACAACTGACATGAACCCAATCATTGGGATCATTTGTGGGAACTAAAATGGGGTTCCATCTCTGATTTTTGTTGTTTTTTTTTTCTCAAATCACTAATGACCAGAGTTGTACTTTTCATCCAATTCAATTTAAAATTTGTTTTGATGTCAAATACCTTGATTGATTATTTGAATTGAGATGACCCCAAAATTTCTGATTCGTAATTTTTCTGATTGTAATTTGAGAAATGTATTTTCATATACATGTATGTTTCTCTTTACAAGTACAGCTAAAACTAGAAGTCCTGTCATGAACTGTGCGCTTATCTAGGCTTAATTACGCGTAGGAAATGCCATATCGAATGGCATGCAAATCATGGCAAGTTCTCCTGCTTACTCATAGCAACCACAGGCAATGTTTCTGCCAATGGACCTCCGGGTTACCGGAGGTCCATTGGCTGAAACATTGCTTGTGCACAGGCCATATGTACAGAATTTGATAACCTTACTATGGCCATAACGCGTAGATTAACGTGCAGATCGACGTGCTATTTGTGCGCATTTCATGACAGGACTTCTAGTTTTAACTGTAATAACCATATCATACTGGAAGAGTGAACTATTACTAATGCACCTGCAGAGTGAAGATTCTTCCAAGACAATAAATCTCAAAATTTGTGAAAGACATATTGGAAAGACAAGCAAAATGTCAATTCAGCTAGTAGAGATTTCAGTCTCCAAACAATTCCATTTGAAAAATGGACAAGGGCAATTTTTTGCCCAACTTAAATTTTCTTCAGAAGCTCAATGCCCTCCTTAGTCAAGCCTGGCATTTTGAGGGAAGAGATTTATTTGCTCACGTACTGCTCACCTTAAAAAAATAAGGTGGGCAAAATGAGCCCTCCTGGCCTTAGAAAATGATGATTACTATAACCGCCTATTCCTAAAACCCACATCTTTTCAAATTTCTGCTGTGTTAGTGGTCTCTGTAAGATCGCCACACTGCCCTTACCACAGCTCTGGGACATGCCAAGGCCCAGAGGTATGGGAGGGGCAGTACTGCCAACACACAGAGACTACCTTGTTAGCAGCACCAAATAAAATGTACAACGCCAACTAGGCAGAATTCATTAATAGTAAAACTTCATTTTGCCACTTTTAGCTTTTGTAATCTTGAGGAGAGCAAATCGCTCACCAAGGCCATGTGAGAGGAGCGATTTTTAGCCCTCTTGCATTTTTAAGAATGCCAAGCCTGCTAAGTTTAACAGTTTATAGTTTAGAACAATCTATCACTGCAATGTACATTGCATGTGGTCAATGATCTAAAAATGTAAGTCTAAAGACAGTACAGTCCTGTGTTTTTATATACATGTAGCAGGAACAGATCCAGAGTCGATTTGATACCTGTTACAGGTATGGGCACTCAAACTCTGGAACCCATATGTCCCCTAATTCTTGCAGGAAAATATCATTCAACTTTGAAATCTACTAGTTTGTCCAAGAAGCAATTATTTCAAATATTTAGGAGAAATCTATACACAAGCAGTTGATAAAAAACACTTCAAGACACATGCAGTGGTCTAATCATCTGTATTAAGAAAACTCCATTTTTGTGTGTGTGTGTGTGGGGGGGTGGGGGGGGTGGGTGGGGGGCATCCTCAACTGAAAAACAGGTGTCCCCCAAAATTCCTGGATCTGCTCTGTGTAGCTTTGTTGCTTAAAGATGTGCAAACAAATAGCAGAGCTGGGAGGTTAACCACAACCACAGGTCGGGATCGGTAGTGAGAGACTACCGAAAATCACAACCACACTCCAATAAATATAACCACAAATTCGATTTTAAAATTCCAGCGTGTTTTAGGATACTGCCTGTAATATCGAATTCCCAGAATGACCACATAATTCACTTTATAATAAATGCAATATCTATGAATCAGCTAGCCACCGTCAAATAATTTCTATATACGTTTGAATGGAATTAAAAAACGAAACTGTTGTTACACTATATTTGCACCAATGATATTTTCAAGACACTAAGACAAGATTTGATTTCAGTATCAATACCACGAAACTCAACACAATATTTATTAATATTCATGACATGTCAACACCAAGGCTGAAGCATAGTAAAATGTTCAATAGTTTATCAAATGCGGTTTCCTCTGATGAATTATAACTTTCCAATTGCTCTTCATTTATACTGTTCAATATATTTATTTCTGCACGTAATTTTGAAAGCTTGAACATCAGAATCTGTTTTAAATTCATAGTTAAAGTCAGATGGAAATTTACAGTTACAATGACCTAAATGAGTGATTTACTTGATGAAATTTTGAGGGGCAGCATCATTTTTTAGTGTCGGTTAGGTTATCCTAAACACAGTTTTGGGGTTTTTTTTGGCCTGACATTTTACAACATTGCAGGTATAGATATGTTATAATTATTTATTCAATGGATACAATCAACAAAGATGCCTTGTTAGTTGTTTGTGGAAGATGGTGTAATTATAGGGCCGATCTGATACGTATATACAGATAGTTTCCATATGCTCATGGACAAAAAAACCGAAACCACAACCACAGGGTAAATCCTAAAACCTCCCAGCTCTAACAATTAGACTATAATATCTGAAGCACATTTGGCTATGAGCTGTTCTCTGGAAATATTATTTTATTATCAGTTCTGGTATGAATACAGCAGCAGAATTCCAGGAACCATTGGAGCATGTTGTCAACCATGTGACTAGTACGAGTTCATTGCATATACAATAATACATGTACTTTTCGTGTTCTATACAGTACATAATAACCTTCATTTTGATGTATAATATATTTTCTGTATCTTAAATTTGAATTTATGGAATATCCAAGGTGGGAATTTCAAAGTAAACAAATTTTCTGTACTTATATAGCACCTTAATGGATGTTATTGGTAGAGCTGGGCGATATACTGAATTTTCGGTACAGTTTCGATATTTCTTTGATATCGAATATCGTACCGAACAGAAATGAAGTTTACTGAAATTTCGATATTTAGATTTTGTGCAAGTTGCTCGAGGATAAGGCGTGAATTCCTCATAACACGCTAAAACCATGGCAAAACGCAAGTCTAAGAGTGCATGGGCGACGTATTATGACAGAAATGACAAGAAGTCTTGCAGGTGTAAACTTTGTAATAGTTTAGTAGCTGCGTCAACGGCCAAACCGACCAATTTACAGTGTCACATTCACAATCATCACAAAAAAAAAAATTTTGATTTTTTTTTAGAAAGAAATTACCCTGAACTCGGCAGCAGCAAAATTAAAATTGGTAAGTTGGTAAGTTTTACTTTCATTTTCAAGCGGGGAAGTTCAGTGTGTGGAACATGTACTATTTAACAGTCTTTCCATTTGCTTTTTGATCAGTATCTGGATATTATTTTGTTAATAACTTAACAAATCAAAGGTCTGATATTATTTAAGCTAAAACCAACTGATACTTCGGCAACGATGTGTGAGTGACAAAAGTACAGTTATGAACATAAGACAGCCCATGACCATGTGCTCACTGTCATGACTATGGAGTTTTACGATAGATGCGAGATAACTGTATTGTCTAAGTTATGCAGGTCGACCTTCAGGGTCATAACATATAGTCATTTGACCGGTAATGAACAAGTTTGCATTAATGGAGTGCAAACGTTTTCAAATGAACAGATCCAACAAAATTTTAGTTCCGATTCTAAAAATTGATGTCTTGGAAGACTAGATACACAATGGCAGGCATATGAATCGGTTCCAAATATTAACACTGTGCCTGTTTGTCGATGTCATAATTTGACCGGTTACAGATCTTTTTATGAGTAGAGAACCAGTGTATATTTCATGTAAGAAATACACCCAAAACATTGAAATTACACATAAACCTGACAACAAATCTTATTTATGTTGTGTACATGCCTGATAGGAACAAAAAAGGTAAGAAGAAATGTGTTATTTATCTTTTATTGACTGGTTTCAGTAGTACAAAATTAGGATATTTTTTAATTTCCGCTCTACACGTCTGGTAAATTTCCCCTGAACCTGTTACAGAGCCTCCTCAAGACTTGATAGACTTCTGTCAAATTGAATCCCCAAACCCATGCCCACTGTTCACCATGTAGTAGCAATTCATTGTTATTTCAATATACTGATTGTTGAAAAAATGTGACTGTATTGTATCAATCATGAAATTGTTATTTTTTATTTATTAAATCAGGCCTGGCATTCTGAAAAATGCAGGAGGGCAAAAAATCGCTCTCCTCAATCAGCTTAGGAGAGCAATTAGCTTTACACAGCATTTTAAGTATCCAGTTGAACGAACTCATTGAAACTGAAACCAACAGACTACATCAGTGATTTTATTAACTTTACTAAGGTAAAGCGAAATCTCTTAGACATCTAGATGTCTCACTCAACAACTGAACACACACTTGACAAGACCTGTGTGTGTACCCAGACCTGTTGTCCAAGAAAGTCATACGCCTACCACTACCACCTTCAACCCCCCAAGGGGGGGTTGAAGGTGGTAGTGGTAGGCGTATGACTTTCTTGGACAACAGGTCTACTTGAATCTACAGTCACATCCTGGTGCAAGTGCTTCAAGTGACAGGATAGTAGTAATGGTAGTATATTATAGTGTCAATATTCCTTGAATAATTACCCCTCTGACTGTGATGTCAGTTGTTGAACTTGAAACTGACAGAAAAAAAATATTGCTGTGACCCATTTTGCTTCAAATGATTGCAACTGCGTTTGGGTATGGTTGCAGCCATGCCATTACTTTTTACCACTTTCAAAATGAAATTACGCGATGTTATGTGACTTCGAAGTTAAATTACATTTTTGCTTTACAACAAAAATTTAATGTGAGCATAATACATGTAATCTCAATCATTCCAGACCAAAATATTTAGGAGGGCAATTTTTCGCTCTCCTTAATTCTTTCAGGAGGGCAGTAAGGAGAGCTAAAAAATCGCTCTCCTGAAATTGCCAAGCCTGTTAAATGATACTTGTTGCTTGGAATGAATGAAAGTGTCAATGACACTGTAGCTTAACTTGTGTGTTGTGTTTGATGAAAAGGATAATGTTCAATGTTTATGAAAGGATTATGAAATAAGACAAGAATTGTGATAATTGGGAATATGTTCATTTCTGTTCCCTGGATGCTATGTTTTTGATAAAAAATAATATGAGGTGTACACTGTTAATATGACCTCACAGTTAATGTATGTGGCCCTCACAGTTAACGTATATCAACAAAAGTTACCAAGTTACAGTGAAATTATTCCAAAACGAGTCATCCTATCAAGTTACATTGGAATCCCTTCATAAATATGGCCTGTAGACTGTTCTAAAGGTTTTCAGGCTTCGGGCCCCTGGAGCTGTCAGTTTCCCAATTGCGTCCAAAGGGGACGTTCTCATCTAGACATTATATGAAGTCAACCTACCAAGTTACAATGAAATCCCATTCATAAATATGGCCTGTAGATTGTGCTCAAGGTTTTTGGGCTTCGGGCCCCTGAAGCCGTCACAGTTGACCAATCACGACCAAAAGGGGATGTCATCATCTAGGCATTATATGGAGTCAACCTAACAGATTATAATGAAATCCTTCCATACATATGACCTTTTGCCTATGCTAAAGGTTTTTGGGCTCGGGCACCCATCAAGGCTGAATGATCGCGATCAAAATGGGACGTTCTCATCTAGACATTATTTGGAGTCATCCTACCAAGTTACAATGAAATCCCTTCATAAATATGACCTGTAGACTGTGCTAAAGGTTTTAGGGCTTCGGGCCCCTGTAGCCGTCACATTTGACCAATCACGTCCAAAAGTGGACCTTCTCATCCAGACAATATATGAAGTCAACCCACCAAGTTACAATGAAATTCCTCTATAAATATGACCTGTAGACTGTGCTAAAGGTTTTCGGGTTTTGAGCTCGGGCAGTCGTCACGGTTGGCAGATCATGCCCAAATGGGGAAATTCTCATCTAGACATCATAAGGAGTCATCCTACCAAGTTACAATGAAATCTCACCATATTAAACATGACCTGCAGACTGTGCTAAAAGATTTTGGGTTTCGGGCTTGGGCAGTCATCACGGTTCACGGATGATGCCCAAAAGGGGACATTCTCATCTAGGCATTATACTGAGGCATCCTACCAAGTTACAATGAAATCCCTTCATAAATACGACCTGTAGACTGTGCTAATGGTTTTCAGGTTTCGGGCTCGGGCAGCCATACTGGTTGCCCGATCGCGACCAAAAGGGGACGTTCTCATCTAGACATGACCCCAAACCTGCATATGAAATTTCGGCACAATCAGACAAGAACTGCGGCGTGTAGCCCGTGCTAAAGGAAAATGTGAACAGACTCACAGACTAACAGACTTCCGCACGCATGATGGCAATAGCTTATCTTGACTATGTCAAGTTAAACTAAAAATAAGAAAACTGAACTGAAAAATAAATATGCTGAACCAGTGTGAATGTGTTGTTCTTTACTGAAGATTGAATCTTCCCAGACCAAATATTCCTGAGATCGAATCTTCCCAAGGTCGAATCTTCCTGTTTCCAAGATAGTACCCCAGAGCCAGGAACTTTGGGAGGCCCAGGCATGGCCCAGGAGTTCAGGACCTTGGACTCTTGGGTCAAAACTGAATCTGCCCCAAAGTTCTGGACCCTAGTGTTACCATTGGGAGGCCCTCACCCAGGACCCTAGAGTCTTGGATCAGACGTGAGCACCCACTCCCCTTCACGCGAGCAATTGCTATCTAAAATGGATGGGGGTGGTTCAGTCGACAGTCAGATTTTACTGAAATAACTGCAAGCCTATATATCATTATACATATTAGTCAACATTCACTACCAGGGAGCGGGATAGGGTCAGGGGTGGAGCTGGAAGGGATGTGAGGTCAGGGATTCATTCCCAGCTACACCCCCATTGGGGAGGGTTAGCCATCCTCACCAGGGAAACTGCCCCTTCCTTGTTTTCTTGTCGAGGAATGCCCTGGCTCCTACGTATAGGAGCACAAGCTCCCATGTCAAGGAAATTCTGATGTCACCACTGATTAGGGTGGGGCAGGATAGTGACACCAAGGCCCATAACTCTGGTCTTTTGGATCAGACCTGACACGCCCCACCCCAAGATATTACTCATATTATTGCAAACTTGTGTTACACATATATTAGCCACCATTCACTACCAGGGTCAGGGATAATGTCAGGGTTAGTACGAAGGGTCCTCCAAAGTCCGGGGCTCCTTTATTGTATGCTTGTTGGGAAATATCCTAGCCCCTGCATCAGGGAGCACAAGCCCCGTGTTGAGAAAATAGTGATGTCATCACTGAATAAGGTGGGGTGAACTGGAACTTTGGGAGGCTCAGGACCGTAGACTCTTGGGTCAGATCTGAATTCCCCCTCCCCCCCCCCCCCCCCTCCACCAAAAAAAAAAGTGAGTCGCCGAACTAAACTGTCAAGAAGAGGACTGTTCCTTATCACATCAGGAATTATGCAGTCAAAAGGTATGTTTCACTCTTGGCCACTGGATACCCACTTGTGAACTTGCAAAGTTGAGACTTGCTGCAAATAATGTCATTTTGACGAGGCAAAAATGAAGTAAATTTCTATCCCAAATCTGCCACAAGGCTCCATTTAATAGCAAATTTCAAACTTTTCTTGGGAGAAAAATAAAAGTTAAAACCCTATTCCAGCACCTTGAAGGTGATCCCATTTTCCCTTTTGAGAGGGTACGTTATGATGGTTTATTTGCTCAATTTGGTGTTTTACAGTGTAATGAAAGTGTCAATGACACTGTAGCTCAACTTGTCAAGACAAAGACATGAACATGTATAGTATGTGACACAGCAATGACAAATATCTAGGTAATGACCTGATAACAAAGGTACATATAAAGTATTGTAACGGTCTGTACATAAATACTGACCGTTGCCTGTAACAAATGTATATATAGGTAAAGTATTGTAAAGGTGGGTGACAGTCAGATGCTAAACTAGAAAAGAAATCTTTGAGTCCCAGAGTGGGTCTGACTGAACCCCAAAATATTTGTTCTCATAGTAGAGTGATAACAAAGGCACCCCAAAACACACTCATTCCTGCCCCAAGGTGAAAACAAAGGTACCCAAGAAGTGTCGTGAAGATCAGTTCACAAATATGAGCTGTGTAGAAGTTGTGACAAAAAACTGATTGGACCCAATTTTGGTACAAAATGGCCACTGGCAGCCATCTTGAATTTTGGACCGCACCCAGAAACACTCGTTCTCCTCCCAAGGTGATATCAAAGGTACCCAAGAAGTTTTGTGAAGATCGGTTCATAAATACAGCCTCTAGCCCTAGTCGTATTGACATGTGCACTTACAGTGTATAAGTAGCACTGAATAAATCATCAAAGTTCATCTAATTTGCATAATTTCTGCACGAGAAAAAAACCCGTACTATATGTGATGTATTCCATGTTACTAAACATTCATACAAAAGTTTATTCAAATCAGAACTTTCATACAGAAGTTCTGTACAAAAGACTGATTGCACTAATTTTGGTACAAAATGGCTGCTGGTGGCCATCTTGAATTTCAGACTGCAGCCAAAAACACTCGTTCTCATCCCACGGTGATAACAAAGGTACCCAAGAAGTTTCGTAAAGATCGGTTCATAAATAGCCTGAGCCGTATAGAAGTTGTGTACAAAAAACTGATTAGACCTAATTTCGGTACAAAATGGCCACTGGCAGCCATCTTGAATTTTGGACCGCACCCAGAAACACTCGTTCTCGTCCCAAGGTGATAACAAAGGTACCCAAGACGTTTCGTGAAGATCGGTTCATAAATACAGACTCTAGCCCGAGCAGTATTGACATGTGTACTTACTGTGTGTAAGTAGCACTGAAAAAATCAAAGTTCATCTAATTTGCATAATTTCTGCACGATAAAAAAACCTGTATTGTATGTGATGTATCCCATGGTACTAAACATTCACACACAAAATTATTCAAATCAGCGCTTTCATATGGAAGTTCTGTGCAAAAATCTGATTGCACCAAATTTTGTACAAAATGGCTGCCATCGGCCATCTTGAATTTCGGACCAGACCCCAAAACACTCGTTCTCGTCCCATGGTGATAACAAAGATACCCAAGGAGTTTCGTAAAGATCGGTTCATAAATACGGTCTCTAGCCCGAGCCGTATTGGCATTTGCACTTACAATGCTGAAAGTAACACCAAATGAAAGTGTCAATGACACTGTAGCTCAACTTGTCAAGACAAAGACATGCACATGTATAGTATGTGACACAGCAATGACAAACATCTAGGTAATGACCTGATAACAAAGGTACATATAAAGTATGGTAATGGTCTGTACATAAATACTGACCGTTGCCTGTAACAAATGTATAGGTAAAGTATTGTAAAGGTGGGTGACAGTCAGATGCTAAACTAGAAAAGAAAACTTTGAGTCCCAGAGTGGGTCTGACTGAACCCCAAAATATTTGTTCTCATAGCACTGTGATAACAAAGGCACCCCAAAACACACTCGTTCCTGTCCCAAGGTGAAAACAAAGGTACCCAAGAAGTTTTGTGAAGATCAATTCATAAATACGAGCTGTATAGAACTTGTGACAAAAAACTGATTGTACCTAATTTTGGTACAAAATGGCCACTGGCAGCCATCTTGAATTTTGGACCGTACCCAGAAACACTCATTCTCGTCCCAAGGTGATAACAAAGGTACCCAAGAAGTTTTGTGAAGATCGGTTCATAAATACAGCCTCTACCCTGAGCCGTATTGACATGTGTGCTCACATTGTGCAAGTAGCACTGAATAAGTCAAAGTTCATCTAATTTGCATAATTTCTGCACGAAAAAAAACCCCTTAGAATATGTGATGTATTCCATGTTACTAAACATTCATACAAAAATTTATTCAAATCAGAACTTTCATACAGAAGTTCTGTACAAAAGACTGATTGCACTAATTTTGGTACAAAATGGCTGCTGGTGGCCATCTTGAATTTCAGACCACACCCAAAAACACTTGCTCTCATCCCATGGTGATAACAAAGGTACCCAACAAGGTTCGTAAAGATTGGTTCATAAATATGGCCTCTAGTCTGAGCTGTATAGAAGTTGTGTACAAAAAACTGATTAGACCTAATTTCGGTACAAAATGGCCACTGGCAGCCATCTTGAATTTTAGACCGCACCCAGAAACACTTGTTCTCGTCCCAAGGTGATAACAAAGGTACCCAAGACATTTCGTGAAGATCAGTTCATAAATACAGACTCAAGTCTGAGCCGTATTGACATGTGTACTTAATGTGTGTAAGTCGCACTGAAATATCAAAGTTCATCTAATTTGCATAATTTCTGCACGAGAAAAAAACCCGTATTATATGTGATGTATCCCATGGTACTAAACATTCACACAAAAAATTATTCAAATCAGCGCTTTCATATGGAAGTTCTGTGCAAAAATCTGATTGCACCTAATTTTGTACAAAATGGCTGCCATCGGCCATCTTGAATTTCGGACCGGACAAAAAACACTCGTTCTCGTCTCACGGTGATACCAAAGGTACCCAAGAAGTTTCGTAAAGATCGGTTTATAAATACGGCTTCTAGCCCGAGCCGTATTGGCATTTGCACTTACAGTGCTGAAATTAACACCAAAAAACATCAAAATTAGTCTAATTTGCACAATTTACGCATCAGAAAAAAACCTGTATTATATGTGATGTACCCCATGGTACTAAACATTCATACAAAAAATTATTCAAATCAGAGCTTTCATATGGAAGTTCTGTACAAAAAACAGATTTCTGCATCATCGGTACAAAATGGCGGCTGGCAGCCATCTTGAATTTCGGACCGCACCCAAAAACACTCGTTCTCGTCCAACGGTCATAACAAAAGTACCCAAGAAGTTTCGTAAAGATCGGTTCATAAATACGACCTCTAGCCCGAGCCATAGCCAATTGTTAACGTGCGGACAGACAGACAGACAGACGGGCCATGACAATAGTTCAAATTTGACTTCGTCAAAGTTGAGCTAAAAACATCAAAGTTAGTCTAATTTGCACAATTTACGCACGAGAAAAAAACCTGTATTATATGTGATGTATCCCATGGTACTAAACATTCATACAAAAAATTATTCAATTCAGAGCTTTCATATGGAAGTTCTGTACAAAAAACAAATTTCTGCATCGTCGGTACAAAATGGCGGCTGGCAGCCATCTTGAATTTCGGACCGCACCCAAAAGCACTCGTTCTCGTGCCACGGTCATAACAAATGATATCTGCTGAGGATGGAGAAAATGATTCCATACCATACAATATTCGAGGCAGGATGAAAACTTTCCAGATGTTAACAGAAACTTGTGGGTTTAGTCCATCAGTTCCATGTAGCCCAGCTCCCATCAGGGCATAAATTGTCTTTCTCCCTTTCTGAATTCTTGAGTCCACATCACTTTTGCCATCAATTCTTCTTCCAATTCCCAGATGGACAACTGATTCAACATCTTCAATAATTTTGGATTAAAATTCAAATGATTCACCAGTAGGAGCATATCTTGATGGAAGATACGTAGATACAGTGCTCTTGGTGGAGTTGATGTGGTATCTTTCTCTGCTAGGGTAGTCTTCGACTTCAAATAACATCTGTTGGAATTCAGTCGAGTCATGAGAGAGGAGGGCAACATCTCTGCACAGGTTACATGGGGAATGCGTATTTGTCCAATCTTGGCTCCACTGTGTATCTCATTTCCAGATTCAGCAAGAGAGCATTGTTGAAGCGCTTGTAAAGAATCGCTGAGAGTACTCCTCCCTGACGAACACCTTGGTTGATAATAATGGCTTCCGATATATGTCCATTCCATTTTACCTTTGATTTCATATTTTGGTAGAGATGATTAACCCTCTGCACTCTGATGTCAAAATGGCAAAGTTTTCAGCAGGAAATATTTCCTGTAATGCAATTTGATATTTACCAAATATATCTTGTTTGACAGAGCTCAGTGAGCTCTGTCAAACAAGATATAATTGGTTAAATTTATAGTTAAACTAGAGAAAAACAGAGCGATAGGAAAAACTTTTGTTGCACTACCAGTGTGCTAGGGGTTAAGTATTATCCACTCATCACCATCAATACTGTCAAGGAACAACTTTCTCATAAGAGCAGAATGTGGAACAACATCAAATGCCTTCTGAGCATCAAGAGTGCCCAGGAAAAGTGGTGTCTTCATTTCTTTAGATTCTGTAATTGCCTCTGATATGATTAGAGCAGCATTTGAAGCTGAAAGTCCCTTTGTGAATCCTGTCTGCAGCTTGGATTGAGTTGACGTAAGATTGTCATCAGAGAGGCTAATCAGGATTTTCTCAATTATTTTCAAAACTATTGGTGTGACTGTAATTCCTCTATATTTTGTTGGATCATTTTTCTCATCTTTCTTGTGTATAGGTGTTATGATCCCCATCTTCAAGATATCTGGCACTTTCTTCAGCTTGAAACATTTATTAATAAAGCAAGTAAGGAACTCTACAATTTGATTTCCACCACTTTTCAGATGTTCGGCCTGTGTGCTAGTACAGTCTTGAGCTTTTGATGTTTTCAGGTGACGTATGATGCTGGCAACTTTCTCACAGGATACCTCTGGAATATTTTTGCCTTGGTTTTCACAGATGGACTCAATCACCTTCAGATCATCAACATTAGACTTGTGCACAACATCACATTTTTTTTCAACTTTCAGAGTTGCAAGTTGCTGGAAGTAAGTTGCCCATCCAGTGCATATTTCTCCTGGAGTGGATCGAGTTGTGTTATTTACAATGAGTTCATCAGTTATATTTCCCTCCGTCTTTCTTTGCTTTCTTGATAAGTTTAAAAAACAACTGCTTATCAGATTCATTAGCATTCATTATCTTTTCTATCTCTTTATCCCTAATTTTAGCAACCTCAATTCTTTGTATTCTGCTTAACCCTTTACGCAACGCAGACGATATAAAAATTTATTACTTTAAATATCATTTTTTAAACTTTTTCATAAAATTTCAACAAAACCATATCATGTGACCCGTCGAGCTTGTTCCAACGAGGGGTCACATGATATGGTTTTGTTGAAATTTTTGGAAAAATAATATTTTGTCATCTGCTGAATTTGCATATTACGCGGGCGGATGCGGGCGATTCATTGGGTAAAGGGTTAAAGGATTCCTCGCCATTCTTCTTTCAATTAGTTCTTCACTATTAGAATCATTTGGTTTTCCAGCTTGTTTCCATTTCCAGAATGACTGTTTGGATTTCTGCAAAGCATCTTGGATTTCTTTGGTCCATTTTTTTCCTTACATGTTTGTGACCAACCCTGCAATAATGTTTCAAACTGGGCGTACTTTTTTTGTATGCCCCGTGCAGAACCTCAGTGAGATGAAGAATTTCTCTTTCGATGGAATCAGTAGACAGAACTGAGGATGGAAGTTTCTAATTTTTTTCAATATAGTTTTTGTACAAATCAACATTACATTTGTCCCACCTTGGTCTTGTTTTATGTTGCAATCTCATGGACTTCTTTGAATTCAACATTAGCTTGAGAACTGCAGTCACTGGTACATGATCTGATACATTACCATGTTCTCTGTCAGCAATACTGATATCCATATTTTCTGCTTTCTTTTCATTCATGAAGATATAGTCTATCTGTGAGCAACTCTTCCCATTAAAGTGAATGAAGGTAGGTTTGTCAATGCTGATGGTAGCAAGCTTGTTCTTGTTTATGAATTCATCATATATACTATCACGAACAAACCCTTTTCTCATTTTCAGTGAAGCATTCCAATCACCACAAAAAATCATTGTGTGAGTATCTTCATATTTCACATTAATCTCAGCAATTTCATCCAACATCTCAATGAATTTTACATCTTGTTCTTTATCACCTTTGGTTGGCATATATACATTTACTAAACAGATCGGTGGACAGGATGAAATCTCGACAACAATGATGTTCTCTGATCTATCAGGAAGGAATTTAGGATTTGGGATCGACCTCTTCAGCATAATTGCAACTCCTCCATGACCATGTGGTAAGTGAGACGGAGAAATTGGATCATATTCATCAATGCATTTGGAAAAGGACAAGAATTCATGATTGATGGTGTTCAAAAATTTGTTATCGAATTTCAGCAGCCAGTGTTCTTGAATGCATAAGATTGTTGCATCCTGTATTAGCTTGTTGATAAACACATAGTTGCTTTTTGTTCCATGAGTATTAAAGGATATGATTTTTAGCGGAAGCTGCTGCTGACTACAGGACTCGGAAATTTTTTTGTTGTCAGCAATATCCATATGACCTCGGAGGCTCGGCCCCCGCATAAAAAAGGTTGTTTAACACTAGTAGAAACAGATGTACTTTCTCATCATTTTGTTGATGACTTGGACTCCTGCAAACAGAGTTCAGTGGAGTCTTCATCCTTGGACTCATGTTATTTCTTCTGTTTCTATCAGTAGTAAAACTTTGTGGCCTATGACTTACAGCTGATGTATATGTTTGTGCTGACTTGTTTTCACTATCAGCAGTGGTTTCATCAGGTGAGTGGTAATATCTACAATGTGCTCTTATATCATTTGTATGCATGCTACGTGAATAGTTCGGCTTTGTCGACCCATTCAAATTCTGTATATTATTCATATTTTGATCTCTGTACTTCCTCTCTTGCAGGATTGGGTGGTGTAGTGCATTCATATATGCCGTGTTATAATTTGAACTGTTGTGATTGGGGAATTGATAGTCCTGGTAATTATAAGTATGCATCTGTTGATTGTGTGATGGCATTGTAAAGCCAGAAGGCACATACCGGGTATGCATGGTGCTGAGAGACAAAAGCTGAGTTAAGTAAAGTTTGCTGTTCAATCATCTTGTTGTGTATTTTCAGTTGATCTAATTCCATTTCTGTTTGTCTTTGCCATACTAACATAATTTCTTGCATAACTCTGTCACTTATATTGATTTCCATGAAATGTGTTTTCAAATCCAGGTGGAGGAGTAAGATTTCCATTTACATATTTCTGTGTATTGATATAATCAGAATTGTCTTTTGTCTGGTTAAAAGAGGTAATTCTTTTTCGCAGAAGCTGATTCGAGTTATTTAACTCATCGATTTTATTTTCTAACTTCATGATTTCAGCTTTTTGCAGTGCAACTTGTTTGTGTTGTTCTCTCAAACTCAGTTCTTTCTCTTCTATAATTTTTTCTCGAATATTCAGCTTGAGTTCTCTTGCTTTCAGCTCATCTTCTGACATGCATGGTGGATTAATATTTGTTTTATTCTGGTCATATAATTTGCTGCTCTCATCCATTATTTCTTTTTTCTTATTTTCAGACACCATTTAATGTTGAAATCATTTTTCTTCTTCTCATTATAATTTGGCTGGACTTTCTTCTGAATATGTATATTCATCAACTTGCCACATGCAACAACAGATATTGTATCATTTAGGTAACTAAACTTACTTTGTGAATTATATGTTGTTAATTCATCCTGATGTGAAGTGGTTGAATTTTGTGACTGTTTCGATATGGTATAGATTTGTTTTGAACATCATATGTTGAATTACTACAAGCTGGACAAATGCAAGACTTTTCTTTATCTTCATCTTCAAGGTTTTCAATGTCCTAATCAGAAAGATGAAGACAATTATAGTGATACCAGCTGTTACATGTCGCACACCAGATGGAATCGATGACTGTTGGTTCCTGACATAATTGGCATAGAGCTTCAACTATAGTTAATTCAGTGTCAAAAGGTCCTTGCATGGCATGAGTTGCACTATAAGACTGGTCCCCATTGTTTATGATGTCACAAGTAGTATTATGTAAGATTAGAATTTTCTGCGACACTGAATTTTTGTTTGAATTCTTGCATGGGTCTCTAAAGATCAGCTGTGAGCTCACTGTTGTGTCTTTCACCTTGAAATATGCTTCTGCTGAGCTTGACAAGATTTGCTTGAGAATACGGTCAATTGAGTTGATGTTTCATCTGTAAAGACCTCATACTCAATAAGAGGCAAATGCTTTTGAAAAAAAGTTGTGTCTGCTTCTCTTCCATTAACCAGTACAGTTGAGTTGGCCTTACAGCAATTCACAACATAACGTTGATTTTTTCCTGGATGACCATGTGTACCTCTGTTGAAAACACGAACCACTTCATCAACTTGGAGGGCTTCGTTACTTTTTTCTCTGAATGGTTCAATTGCTGCTATGCTGTCATGCGATTATTTCAACACTTTCTTCATTGCTCTTTTGAAAATTTCATACCCACCTGTGCTGAGCTCAAAAGTGAAATTCATTCCAGCTTTGACTTCCACATTATATTTAAAAGAATTTGCAGCTAAAAGCTTCTTTATGAGGGCTTTTTTCTTGTTTAAGGTATAATTCCTTGGACGAGGAGATGAAATTATATCGTCATTGGAACCAATTTGATCTTCCACTTTAGAATTGTTTTTATAAAGGATGCAGGTGCCCGAGTTGAGAGGGAGGCGAAGCTGATGTCAAAACTCGTAAGTTCTTTATACTAATTTCACACTTTTTTTAATGTAGGTAGTAGTTAACGAGATGAGACTTCACGAGAATGACTCTGGCTGATTAAATTTTTAGGGATTTTTCCCAAAGGAACCTGGGACAAATGAGGTTACATTTTTTCAAAGATACTCGAACACGAGAACAAGTGATGGCTCTCCACCATTGCTTTCACCCTCATTGGGTCAAAGGACCCTAAATATATTGGGTGGTGGGGAGGGGGGGAATGGGGGTTAATGGGTCACTGATTATGTCACGTGACGTCCATAGCAAGTAAAGCACGCCCCTAGCAACGGGCAAACTACTGGGCCAATTTTGACCAATTTTGATACATGGACCCAGCATGCATTGCAAACGAAAACAGATGGGTCAATGGTGTCGTCACGTGACTTCCCAAGCAACTGGTGCGCCCCCTTAGCAACAGGCTAACTACTGGGCCAATTTGGACCAAATTTGATATACGGACCCAAAATGCATTGCAAATGAAAACGGACCGATCAATGATGGCATCACGTGACTTCCCTAGCAACCAGAGCGCCCCCTTAGCAACGGGCTAACTACTGGCCGATTTTGACCAAATTCAGTATACAGATCTAAAATGCATTGCAAATGAAAACAGACAGATCAATGTTGAAGTTATGTGACTTCCCTAGCAACCAGAGTGCCCCCTTAGCAATGGGCTAACTACTGGGCTGATTTTGACCAAATTCGGTATACGGACCAAAAATGCATTGCAAATGAAAACAGACAGATCAAAGTTTACATCTTGTGACTTCCCTAGCAACCAGAGCACCCCCTAGCAATGGGCTAACTACTGGGCCGATTTTGACCAAATTCGGTATACGAACCCAAAATGCATTGCAAATGAAAACAGACAGATCAATGTTGACGTCACGTGACTTCCCTAGCAAACAGAGCACCCCCTTAGCAACGGTCT
Organism: Pictodentalium vernedei; assembly: GCA_031216915.1. NCBI lineage: Eukaryota > Metazoa > Mollusca > Scaphopoda > Dentaliida > Dentaliidae > Pictodentalium > Pictodentalium vernedei. The sequence continues at coordinate 335,109,263 of CM062292.1, forward strand.
AACTACTTGGCCGATTTTGATCAAATTCGGTATACAGACCCAAAATGCATTGCAAATAAAAACAGACAGGTCAATGTTGACGTTATGCGACTTCCCTAGCAACCAGAGTGCCCCCTTAGCAACGGGCTAACTACTGGGCCGATTTTGACCAAATTCGGAATACGGACCCAAAATGCATTGCAAATGAAAATAGACAGGTCAATGTTGATGTCACTTGACTTCCCTAGCAATGGGAGCGCCCCTTAGTAACGGGGTAACTACTGGATAGATTTTGACCAAATTTGGTATACGGACCCAAAATGCATTGCAAATAAAAACAGGCAGGTCAATGTTGACGTCACGTCTTTTTTCCTCTTTCCTGACATGACCCAGAAGCATAGGATTATCTATTTCATAATCACTCGCAGGATTATCTGTCGTGATAACTACAAACAATACCGGTATGTCGGTATTTTTTTCAGTGAAATTAATGAAAATGGCTCACTGAAATTGGCACATAAAGCTCTAGACCTATTTAATTCAAAAGACAAGTCTGTGCTGTCTTGTGAAGTGTGTATGTCTGTGCTAGCTTGTGTGTCTGTTGGGCAAACCGCCCAGAAACCTGGTCCGAATTGTCTTTTGATTTGTTTTCAAATTGATCTGTTCATGTTTAAATTAATTATTCCTCAGATTTTTCCTCAACATAATTATTTACATGAAACTACATTTGTGATACTCAGTCTTATTATTTTAAAGATGGTCTTTTCAGTAAAACTGCATTGGCATATTATCATCATCCTTTTTTGCACAGCACTGCTGTATTTTCTTATTAGAATTAGTTTTTAACAGCAACAATAGACTTTGGGGATTTCTTTCTTCTTGTTTCAATGGAAGACATGGTAGCACTGATAGTCCAATTATTCAGATAACATTTCAATTTCTGATTATAATAATGATAGTAGATAGTAGATCAAAAGTTCTCAGAAACATCGACACAGCTGATTTTATTGAAGAGGTTGAAAACCATTGAACTTGAAGTTGAAGACTTCAGAATATGCACTCACTCACTCGCGATAGAAGAAATAGCAGTTATTTGAGAAAAGACTATTCAGGCATGTAGTTTCAGCTATCTGCTAGATGTAGTAATATTTCCTTCAAGTAGAAATGTAATTTATCGTTTCTGGACCACAGCAGAGAGAGTTAATCTGATTCTTCAGGAGTTTCGAAAACCGTTACAAACACAATGTTTCTCAAATTCGATGTAAACAAAAAATCAACCTGGGATTACGATCAACTCAAAGAGTAAAAGATCACAATATCGACTCGACGATGTCGACGATAAAAGAAAATTTGACATTGAATGACTTTTGTCACTCACTACAACTTAACTATCAACTAAAAATCGAAATTAACAAAAATTTTGATCAGTGAATTTTCCGTTGCTCCTATCCTTCACAGGCAAAAAACGTTACCGGACAAAGGTATCATGGAACTAAATATTGAAATTAGAGTGAACCGCCTTAAAATGTTGCACTCGGAAATGATGCAATCTCTAAAAATAAACAGCCTTGGGAAAATCCATTGTTTCAATAAACGTTTGAAACATTCTATTGACATCTTGTATTATTGTTGAAAATTCCTGATAAAAAAGAGGGTGATTTGATGACTTTTGGACCTAAAAAATACAATTTACTTTTTGTGTGTTTTTGTAGGGAATTCCCTGAAAAATATGTGCACGTGACCGGGGGAGTGGGTCTTTTCGGCCTCGGGAACATTCGGCCTTGGGAACATTCGGCCTTGGGAACATTCGGCCTGGGAACATTCGGCCTCTGTTTTCTACAAGGGAGACTAAGAGAGACGCGGTTTAATTTGAGTTTAAATACCTTTATTACAACTCACAACAAAAATAAATACCGCGTAATATAAAATATACACAATATAAAACACATTTACACTTGATATATACTGGCACACAACCTCAAAAAAATATGATGCAGTTCATTCTCTTTATATTTCTCCAATGCTTCCTCTAACTTATTGGATACCTTTGGACAAGCAAGTAAGCGAGCAAGATTGATATTGGAGTCGAATGAATGAAAAGTTTCAGCACGCCGACTGCGCACATGGATGATGTGGGGTTTAAACCCCTTGCGACCCGAATAACTTTGTTTTATAATTTTATTTCCTTATGAATACTGAAATCGCAGGTTGTTGGTTGTTTTAGAAAAACAGAAAAAGAAACCCAAACAGTCGCTGGTTTGGGAGTAGCCCCAGCATGTTATCCCTGGCGGTTACAAAAAGGAAAAAATCCACCGATATGTGTTTCTGAAAGCTGAAGCGATGAATGAAATGAAAGCTTTCAGCGCACAGAAGGCGCACATGGACGATGTTGGATTTAAATCCCTTGCGACCCGAACAACTTTATTTGCTTACGAATCCAAGAGAGTTTTTTAAGGCTCGGAGTTATCCATCAACCTATAAGAGAGAGGGCTATAGTTACAGTCCACATAAAAAGGTTTAAGTGTTCAAAGAAACTGTAAAAACAGTATGTATGATCGCCTAATCGGATGCGGGTCAAAACGTACCCAGACCGAAACGTACCCAAGGAGTCAAAACGTACCCAGACCAAAACGTACCCAGAATGAAACGTGCCCAAACCATGAGTCAAAACGTACCTAATACCATTTATCTCAAATAAAAAAGTTTCGCCAAGCCTATTTGCAGTGGGTACGTTTTGACTCCTGGTTTGGGTACGTTTCGGTCTGGGTACGTTTTGACTCCTTGGGTACGTTTCGGTCTGGGTACGTTTCGGTCTGGGTACGTTTTGACCCGTACCCGCCTAATCAAGTGCGATTAAATCAATCAAACTTCAGTCATACTGTAAAAACGCTGTACGAGTATCTCATCAGAGGCCAGAACTTTGATCACAACTTCAGAAGAACTTATAAAAACAAACTTTTAAAGCTGAGTTGTGCCAAACAACACCCAAGAAGAAGTATATCATTTTGGGTTTGCATGTCGGCGTTGGAGCACACATATTGTTATTCTTTTATTCAATGCAGTGGATTTTATACAATGGATTTTATATTTCATTATTCATTATGGATCGGTCTCGTGCTATATAATATATTTCGACTTTAGGAATAAAGGTAGGTCGTATATATTATTCTTTAAAAAAATATTCTGGAAAAACTCCTAATATACAAAAAAACACAACAAAATGAACTAAAAAATTATTTTTTAAAGTTATTTTTCAACTCCCAAACTAAGAAATTTTTTACCAAAAGTGGGAACATTCGGCCTCAAAAGTGGGAACATTGGGCCTCGACCGAGGCCGAATGTTCCCGGAAAAATACCTGGGGCCGAATGTTCCCGAGGCCGAAAAGACCCGGACCCGTGACTGGTACTTCCCTTTGTGTCAGTTTTTCTCTCTTATTTGTTGCATGACACCCTATTTTTAGGTCAGAACAAGTTGTCTGAAGGGCTATTCTTGACAGAGATATTTGAATGCCAAAATTAAAGTGATATCATATTTTTTTCCGCCTGAACGTTAAAATGGTCTTCTATGGGAAAATATTTAGTTCTGTGATACCCAAACGACTGTACACCGTTAAAACTTATTAGATGAAGTTCAGAGTACACAATTTCAGCTTCAGCATGCATGATCTGATACCGATACCGAAAACGAAGAATTTTCCAAGAAAATATCGATATCGAATACTGAATTTCAATATCGCACAGCTCCAGTTATTGGGTAAATCGACGAACCTCAAATTGGGAAATCAACAGAATTGGTGAACAGCGAAATTAGGTGACTAAAATACTTTTATCCCATTTTTTTCAATGGTACAACATATTAGTAGCTGATGGGTTAGTACTAAATTTTATTTAACACGTGTTGACATCGTAACGGTTAAAATGGTGTGGGATGATTCACCTTTATCAGTCATTTTTCACGAAAACTCGCACTTCCACTTCCTGGAATAAAAAAAATATTTCCAACTTTTAAAAATAGTGGCAATGATGACGTCACAAGCTTTGGAAAAGTCCAGGAAATTTTCCCGAACATTTTAAATTTTGTAGATGTTCACGAACGGTTCGTATTTTATTTCCAAAAAACGAAGAAAGAAGAAACATGAAATTTTCAGTCACTTCTTCCCTTAGGATATTCATCTTAGGCGCAGGTATGTTCAATACTGATATAAGTTATTAAAATGATTAACTTTCAAATAAAATAGATCCAGGTGTCCTGATAACAAAATTCTTAGTGGGAACTCCCCACCTCACCTGTGGCGTAGGCTAACTATACAATACGTGGAGAGTGGATTGTAACAAAAACACCCGCGGAGTGGAGTTATCGCCCAAACTATAACTTTCAAATTTTGAACATATCGATACATAATACAAGCAATGTTTTAGCCAATGGACCTCCGGGTAGCCCGGAGGTCCATTGGCTGAAACTTTGCTTGTGCTTGTTATGCCTTGCAACAAATGAGCAATTATTGCTTGGGTGGAATCTCCACTCTGTGGGTGATTTAGTGAGAATACACTCTCCACGTACTGTACATGTGTGAGATTGGATTTCGCGAGCTTTCTCTCCGAAGGAAACGTGTATGGAACTACATTGACGTATTTGAGGGGGGGGGGGGGGGGGGCAATTTTTTCCCTTAATTTGTTTCTCAAAATGCCCTTACCTTTTTTGATTTGCCCTCATATTCCTTGAAAATACTCTATTCAGTATCCCGAAAACTGCTAAAATTAACTAAATATATACTCTTACAAAAATACCCTCACCTACAGACTAGTTACCCCGAAAATAGCATTCTCTTGTCCGTGAAAGGTGCTAAATTTCCTGGAGTGGCTAGAGCCCAACTCCTACCCACCGACTCATATGCCAATTCCCAGCCCGGGCGATAAAGCTTTCAGCTTTCACCATACAGCCCAGTCGACCCAATAGCTAAGGCTATTAGACCTAGCTTTTAAATCCCAATTTTTCAGAATTACACGTCATTTCAATACAAGCCTGTACATATTAGAAGATGAGGCACAGACGAAAGGTTACCACCGTTACCGTCACTTTTCAGGACAACCTTGTTTCGGGTAATCCTTCAGAATATTAATGACAGATAAACCGAGTCAAAAAGAAAGTATAATAGAAACAAATGTGAAAAAATAGTTCTAATATAATAGTTCTAATGTTGCATGTTTGTGGACAAGAAGTCGTGCAAAGAGTTTAATGACATATTGTTGTTGTCCACCCAACCGTATACAATTTTGCTACGGATTACTAAATAGCACATGCTACCGAGAATGTCAAATTGAATGGGTGACCGACGATTTTCTTTGTGTTATGTTGTGCTAAAGAGCCTGGGTTATAGAGAAAACACGCTAGTTTTTTGTCTTCTGACATTTTAATAACTGCCAAAGTTAACTGAAAATCAGAGGTTGCGTGCCATTGGTATGCATGAGGCTGGGATACCTAGATGAGCTCGCTGCTGAGTTCGGAGTCACTATGGCCATTATTTGCCGTCTCGTTGGAAGCTATAGAACCACTGGATCTACTGCCGACCGACCGCGTTCAGGTCGACCAAGAGTTACGACCCCTGCACGAGACCGACACATCAGGACGTCTCACTTGCGGGATCGCATCGCTTCCTTCCGGCGACGAGGACAGCAGCAATTACTCCTGGTAGAACTAACAATATAATCATCAGTGCGCACACTGTCCGCAAGAGACTCGCTGAATACGGTATCCGAAGTAGGTGCCCATATCACGGACCAATCCTTACCCAACGTCATCATACCGTCAGAATGGAATGGGTATGTCAGCGTGTTCACTGGACTCAGCAGCGTTGGAGCACAGTCCTTTTTAGTGATGATCACAATTTTGTCTCCGGTGCGCTGATGGTAGGGCAAGAGTGTATCGCTGACGAAGAGTGCGGTTTTCCGATGCTTGCGTGCGGGAATGCGACCGTTTCGGCGGGGGTAGTGTAATTGTTTGAGCAAATATTTCCTTGCACCATCGAACGCAGTTGATCGTCATCGATGGTAATGGATAGCGATATAGGGACGAAATTCTTAACGCTGTTGTTGTCCGGTTGTTCAACGCAATCGTCGGATTGCAGTTATTCCAGCAAGACAATTCCCGATGTCACGTGGCACGTATCTGTCGTGACTTTCTTGAGGCGCAGAGCATCGAACTTCTTACTTACCTGGCTCCCACTTTCGCCAGATTTGTCGCCAATCACACATCTTTGGGATCAATTGGACCGTCGGGTACGACTTCATGATCATCAGACGTTAGTCGATTTACGTAATGTTCTAAGGCAGGAGTGGAACACAATGTCACAGGGTGACATTCAGGGACTTATCAGGTCCATGCGCCGTCGATGTTTTGCCACCCAAGAGGCAAACGGTGGACATACACGCTATTGACTACATATGTGAACTTTTCATTTCACCCCATGTTTGAATTGCGACGTCCTGACGTGACGCTGGCAACAGTATGAACATGAAATTATGTACATTCATACAGCTAGACTCAAAATATGAATTTACAATAATTTGTTTGGGATTAAGTCGATAATACTACAACAATTGCTCCTCAAAGTTTATTATACTTTCTTTTTTGACTCAGTATATAATACTAAGTACTGCCATGCTCATATAGCTCTGTGTACTCATTTCTTGAGGAATATTATGTGATACCGATACAATGCATTTTTGGAAGGGGGCAGAGAGCCCTTTTAAACAAAGTGTTACATCGTCGCATTTTATCACAATGAAGTTTGAACACTAAGTTTGTACATACAGATAAAACACACACACAGACTGCCATCGTTATTACACTATAACATATATGAATCATGGTTCTGAAACAGCCAATACATGAATACCAAAAGAAAATCGAGGACCAAACAACACTGTACGTGTACATAATTTTATGTAAGTCACCACGATAATACACAAACAGTGCATGGCCACTGATCCGTAAAAACTCAGAAGAATAGTCGAGTCAGCAGCCACTTAAGCCGAGCATTGTTCTAATGACAGTTGGACTCTCTTGAGTAGGCCTAATCACTGTCATGAACGAGGGAAACTTGAGAAGACGACTGGGGCGAGCGAAACGAATAATTGCAGCCCAACCAGCTGCATTACCTATTGTTCATCCTAACGCATACAAACTGATCACCAAACAAGCACAACCAAACAATATTTGCACTGCAAATGACGAAGGCAGACAGCCTATTTTGGGGGTACAAATAACTCACAGGCATGGATGGTCGAGATATCGAAAGATACTGAAAATCGAGTCGGGAAGGTAAAGTCGGGCTGTACACGATAAGGGCTCGTTCCAATGAAGGGTTATAAGTTTTGTCTTTGAGACAAAAAGAAAAAAATGAAGAAAATTGGTTGGTAATTTTTAGCTTAACTTGACATAGTCAAGATAAGCTATTACCATCACGCGTGCGGAAGTCTGTTAGTCTGTGAGTATGTTAGTCTGTGAGTCTGTTCATATTTTCCTTTAGCACGGGCTACACCCCACAGTTCTTGTCTGATCGTCACAAAATTTCATATGCAGGTTAGGGGTCATGTCTAGATGAGAACGCCCTCTTTTGGTCGCGATCGGGCAACCGGTATGGCTGCCCGAGCACAAAACCCGAAAACCATTAGCACAGTCTACAGGTCGTATTTATGAAGGGATTTCATTGTAACCTGCTAGGATGCCTCTGGATAATGCCTAGATGAGAACGTCCGCTTTTGGGCATTATCTATCAACCGTGATGGCTGCCGAAGCCCGAAACCCCAAAACTTTTATCACAGTCTGCAGGTCATGTTTAATATAGAGGAATTTCATTGTAACTTGGTAGGATGACTCCTTATGATCTCTAGATGAGAATTTCCCCATTTGGGCGTGATCTGCCAACCGTGACGACTGCCCGAGCCCCAAACCCGAAAACCTTTAGCACAGTCTACAGGTCATATTTATTGAGGAATTTCATTGTAACTTGGTGGGTAGACTTCATACGATGTCTAGATGAGAAATTCACCTTTTGGTCCTGATTAGGCAACTGTGACGGCTACAGGAGCCCGAAGCCCGAAAACCTTTAGCACAGTCTACAGGTCATATTTACGAAGGGATTTCATTGTAACTTGGTAGGATGACTCCAAATAATGTCTAGATGAGAACGTCCCATTTTGATGGCGAACATTCAGCCTTGATGGGTTCCCGAGCCCAAAAACCTTTAGCATAGGCAAAAGGTCATATTTATGGAAGGATTTTATTGTAACCTGTTAGGTTGACTCCATATAATGCCTAGATGATGACATCCCCTTTTGGTTGTGATTGGTCTACAAGTGCCCGAAGCCCGAAAACCTTGAGTACAGTCTACAGGTCATATTTATAAAGGGATTTCAGTGTAACTTCGTAGGATCACTCCAGATGATGCCCAGATGAGATTGTCCCATTTGGTTGCATTCATTCAACCATGATGGCTGCCCGAGCCCGAAGCCCGAAAACCTTTAGCACAGTCTACAGGTCATATTTATGAAGGGATTTCATTGTAACTTGGTAGGTTGACTTCATCTAATGTCTAGATGAGAACGTCCCCTTTTGGACACGATTGGGCAACTGTGACGGCTACAGGGGCCCGAAGCCCGAAAACATTTAGAACAGTCTACAGGTCATAATTATGAAGGTATTTCATTGTAGCTTGGTAGGATGACTCCAAATAATGTCTAGATGAGAACATCCCCTTTTGGTTGTGATCATTCAGCCTTTATGGCTGCCCGAGCCCAAAGACCTTTAGCATATTCTACAGGTCGTTATTTATGGAAGGATTTCATTGTAACTTGTTAGGTTGACTCCATATAAGCCTAGATGATGACATCCCCTTTTGGTCATGATTGGTCAACTGTGATGGCTACAGGTGCCCGAAGCCTGCAAAAACTTGAACACAGTCTACAGGTCATATTTATGAAGGGATTTCCTTGTAACTTCGTAGGATCACTCCAGATGATGCCCAGATGAGAATGTCCCCTTTTGGTTACGATCATTCAACCATTATGGCTGCCCGAGCCCAAAGCCCGAATAGCTTTAGCACAGTCCACAGGTCATATTTATGAAGGGATTTCATTGTAACTTAGTAGGTTTGACTTTATATAACGTCTAGATGAGAACGTCCCCTTTTGGACACGGTTGGGCAACTGTACCACCTACAGGGGCCCGAAGCCCGAAAACCTTTAGAACAGTCTACAGGTCATAATTATGAAAGGATTTCATTGTAGCTTGGTAGGATGACTCCAAATAATGTCTAGATGAGAACGTCCCCTTTTGGTCGCGATCATTCAGCCTTGATGGCTGCCAGAGCCCAAAAACCTTTAGCATAGTCTATAGGTCGTATTTATGGAAGGATTTCATTGTAACTTGTTAGGCTGACTCCATATAATGCCTAGATGATGACATCCTCTTTTGGTCGTGATTGGTTAACTGTGATGGCTACAGGTGCCCGAAGCCCGAAAATCTTGAGCATAGTCTACAAGTCATATTTATGAAGGAATCTCATTGTAACTTCGACTTCGTAGGATCACTCCAGATGATGCCCAGATGAGAATGTCCCTTTTTGGTTGCGATCATTCAACCATGATGGCTGCCCAAGCCCAAAGCCCAAAAACCTTTAGCACAGTCTACAGGTCATATTTATGAAGGGATTTCGTTGTAACTTTGTAGGTTGACTTCATATAATGTCTAGATGAGAACGTCCACTTTGGACGCAGTTGGAAAACTGACGACTCCAGGGGCCCGAAGCCCGAAAACCTTTAGCACAGTCTACATGCCATATTTATGATGGGATTTCAATGTAACTTGATAGGATGACTTGGAATAATTTCACTGTAACTTGGTAACTTTCGTTGATATACGTTAACTGTGAGGGCCACATACATTAACTGTAAGGTCATATTAACCCACCCCTCAGCTCTTTAGTACAAAATACTATTAATGATTGATCCATGTTATTTTTTATCAAAAACATAGCATACAGGGAACAGAAATGAACATATTCCCAATTATCACAATTCTTGTCTTATTTCATAATCCTTTCAAAACATTGAACATTATCCTTTTCATCAAACACAACACACAAGTTAAGCTACAGTGTCATTGACATTTTCATTTTGAATAGCGCTTGCCAGTTTTGGCCGTTACGTTGGGCAAAGGGTTAACACCGCATGAGTGAACGTGTTAATTTTTCGTAGACTTGAAATACTCGAAGATTACCTGCTGTGGTACCTTTCTTGGACTCCCCCCAAAAGTACAAATCAAATAACAACCGTTTTTTGGCTGAAGACACACTTTTAGATTCTGAACTTTTTCATGAATAGTATTTCGTATATCAGCCTCAACCGTTAATGTATTTTATCCTCTTGGAAATTTCATTTCAGGTTGCTGGGTAGATCAATATTTTCATCTTTTAACCTTCTGGGTGTTTATTGAATGATTAAATATTCTTACCTACAATATCACTAAGCTGAGATAAAGACCATTTTTGTGACGGTGAGGTATAGGTCACCAAAATGCGGCATTTTGGAGGTCAGTGGGTTAATATATGTATAAAACACAACTCCGTGTAGCGGAAAACAGCCCAGGGAACAAGTCGCCCTTTTGACTTTCTTGCCCACCAAAAACATAATTTAGTTGCTTTTTCAGTTGTTGCGACGATACGTGCGAACCTGCTGGACTGTCCAAAAGATGACGGAACGCTAGAGCTGTATGATCCAACTAAATCTCAATGCTGTTTTGGTGTTGAAGACAAACAAGAGGGGAAGCGTTGTTGCGTAGGTAAGAATCACTTGCTTTATTTGTTTAAAAATGTGAATAAATAGTTTCCACGTCGGAAACACACTAAGGGGAGGCTCTGTTTTTACCGCTAAATATCACTTGCCTAATTAACAGAAGGCCATATTCCATTGCTGGAGAACCAGTTGATGAAATGGCAGCCTCGAACACATAAACGACTGACAGTTCATAAAATATCCACAGTGCTCTTTGACAAACAACTCAGAAGGCTTGTGCAAATTAGAAATTAAAGAGACCCGATGAAAAACTACCATAATATGTTGAGACAACCACTTTTCCAGTTTTGTTTTTTAAAGTTTTAGTAAGAAAGAGGGCGGGATCGCGGTGGCTCAGTGGTAGACTGTTGGACTTCTTGGCTAGAGGTCCCGAGTTCGACCCCTGCCCGGAACTACCCGCGTTGTGACCTTGGGCAAGGCACTTTATCCCGGTTGCCTACATGGGGGCACGATGACACCATGTACTAAGGCATACTGCACATCGATGGTGCACATGTCTTCAACCGCTGTAACCCTGCTTGAGCGGAGCTTGAACAGAGTTAGAATGTTGAGGAGCTGACAGTTGCTCGTCGATGCTCGGTGGTTCTCTCCGGGTACTCCGGATTCCTCCACCCGTAAAACTGTCACGGTCACGATTAGCTATTGTGCATAAGTATGTGACCTTAAAAACACCAATAAATAAATGAACAAGAAAGAGGGCAAGGTGATACTGATGTGTCAGTGCAAATGCTGAGATCAACTAGCCAAAAGCCAGCTTATTTCACGAGTTTTTTCTTCACCGAGCTGATAATATGCTGAGCTCTGATAGGCCTACTCTAATGTAAAGGGTTCAAAGAGCATTTTCCAACAGCAAGTCACATCACAATATTCCACCTCAATTAAAACCCGTTATCAGAAAGCCGAAACCGCTCAGCATAACTCCCCCAAAGAACCCCAGCTTTTCTTCGCATTTTAATTGTCCTGTACGGATGAGTCACAGGTGAAACGGCAATCCTATCAAACGAAAACATGGGTTCTTAGGTACTGAAAGAACAACAAGTTTTTCTGTTTTGTTTAATCTAAATATTTTGTCAAACGAGTTGAACTGAGGTATAGAATTAGCCACTAAACACACCAGGGTCATTAGCTCTTGAAAGCTAGGCTTTAATAATGAGTCTATATAGCTTCTCCATCACAAAAGGGGAGCAATGACATTCCTCCCCCAGCACACGTACTCGCACACAGTTCAGGAGAAAAAATGCGAGTACAGACCTAGTCCCCTAGCAATGACACATCCAACATACGTACTCACTCACAAACCTAGCTTGTTCTGTGTGTGTGTGTGGGAAGGGGGGGGGGGGGGGTGGGGGGGTTAAGTGATTTCTCCCTTTTATAATAAATACGTATGTTTCATTGCATTAAGCTGATATCCATTTTAACTTTTTATAACTGATGTACGATGACCATAATTAAGCAGCCAGGCAAAAAATGAAAATTGTTAGTTATATACTCAAGCTTTTTTGAAATCTTCTGTTCGTGTTCTATATAAGTAAAGGGTTAATACAATACGCTTATTGTTTGAAATGTTTTTCAGGGTATTTCAATTTAGACCAATTTTGACACCAAAATGTGACATTTTGCATGGCTCTCGACTTCCAATGGGTCTTTGATACTGAGCCCCCGTGGGAATCCTAAAGCGGTCCTGACGCAATTTATTTGTGTATTTAATGGGGGTTAACGACACTTTCGGCAGCCAGAGTCACTTCCTATAGCAGAGTGACCTCTTGTCGGACAGTGTTACGAGCGGAAGAAGCCAGAGTACCCGGGGAGAATCACCGAGCAACGGCGAGCAACTGTCTACCTCCCTAGGTGGAAAACTATCGAACAGTCTGGCTTTAAAATGGCTCTAAAGTTGCACAATCTAATGGTGGGAAGCAACAGGCAGACAGCCAATCTGGCTATGTTGTCTCCCTGCAATATTCAAAAGTGTAGTATGTTGAAATTAGTACCTCGGTACAAACTACAGTGGAGCACACTTAATTGTTAACTGAATAACCCTGTTAATTGAATATAATTTCTCAACACAAAACCATTTACCATACATCCAGTACAAATTTGACCTGTTAATTGAATATAGGTTATAGAGTAAACTCCTCTTAATTGAATACAAAATCTTACAACCTGTCGAGAAATTACTCTGACTCTCCCCAATTTTCTCGTGTTTATAGACCTATTTGTCCCAAGTATACATCCAATATAGGCATTCAGTCTATTATATCTTGTTTGACAGAGCTCATGGAGCTCTGTCAAACAGGATATAATAGAATAAATGATAAGTTCATCTCTAGAATACAGGAAAGTGACACAAACCCTGTTAATTGAATACTCCTGTTAATTGAATAATTTTCATTGGCAAAGTGACTATTCAATTAACAGGGTTCTACTGTATTACTCTCTTGTCAAAACTACTATTGTTATCTACTATGGTGCTTTATATTATTATATGTATTTGTATACTGCTAAATAAAAATCTTATCTATCTATCCCCAGTGTACTGACTCCGCACAAGCATTGCGGTTGAAGGAAAGTGCACCATCGACGTGCAGTACACCTCAGTACATAGCACCCCCCCCCCCCCCCCCCCCACTACCAGCGTGGGCAATCAGGATTAAGTGTCCTGTCAGAGGGCACACCACAGTATTCGCTGGTCAGGATTGAACCGTGAACCTTTCGGTTTGAAGTTCAGTCCTCTAATCACTGAGTCCTCGCGCTCTTGGTCCTGGTGCAATACCCGCGCTCGAAAGGAGACCGCATTTGATAAGCCAAATAATAATAGGCCTAAAGTGACTCCCTCCTCATTCTTAGAAAAACATATCCTTAACCTTTTCTACTTTATACTTGATTTTCTCTCTAAGGGATGTGGAGGGGGAGGGGGTTCTCCGTCGAAATTCCAACTGCTCCCCCAATGGATGGCCACGAATTTCCAATGTCAGGGAAGTCCATTTTACTCATTCCCTTTTAGTAGAAATGTTCCTATACTGGCACCTCAAATTTTCCGACTGATACCTTAGAAACGTTTTTTTCGATCTGAGTCCGAAAGTTTCAAATTACTGAAGTTTTGGATCGGGACTGGGGGATCCTTCTCCACCCACCTCCCACCACCTCCCTGTTTATGTAGAGTGTGCTCTAATCTCATCTATAGCTACCCTAAAACCGGGGACACAGTAGGCGATTTTGTACGCCCGATCCATTTTCGCTTGCGTAATCGTGTAGTGTGTCTGATTGTGCGACGCCGAACTTTGCTAGCGAACACGTACGTCCGACCAATCGGCCGTATTCAACATGCTGAATATTGGCGATCAATTTCGGCCGGATTTTTATCGGTGACGTAGAGATCGGCCAGTGTGCCCACCTCGGCGACAGCAGATCGGATGCGTATATTGACAGCAGCTACTGCTGCAATTTTCTTCCTGTACTTCGACTTGCTGGCCGCCATTTTATGATCACATGACAAGAGTAAAAAGGTGTCACATGACAAGAGGAGACGTCGCTGTCGTACTGTTATCCGGCAAGTGTGTCCACTCAATCGTTGAACTCACTGCCGGACAAAAATCGACGGCGTAAAAAATCTTTGTCGACAGCGATAAAAAATCGCCTCGTGTGTCCCCGGCTTTAGTCATCTGTTTCGATGACATTGGAATATCTTCGCAGTATCGATTTTTTTTATTTCACCGCTTTATTTATTTCGTTACAGCACCAAAAGGGTAAATACTCTTTGCAAAATGCAAATACAGGGCACCCGGAACTTAACACATTTATTTCAACATTTTGTCGTGACCTACATCCATTCTGATCGGGTGTTTGCAAATACAATGTCATGCGATACTCTGTCTATTTTTCTATATCAGTTAATTTAAATAATAAATGATTCACATCTGAGAGATAAACACACTCACTTGTTGATAAAGAATAAAGATCTTGAATTCTTGCTACCGATATTCCGAAAATCAAAGAATAAAAATTCTTGATGAAATCCTGAAGGGTTGGTGTACCAAGATACTTTGGCTCGCCGGGTACTATTGGGAAGAGTACTATTGTCCGATGGGTGGTGTGTTACAAGACCTCCGCTTTCGCATAAAACTGTCAAATGCCGTTGCCATTTTGGCGACAATCGAATCGGACCAGGACTTGAAATTTGCCACACCAATCGACAATGCCGCGTGAAAGCCGTCGCACTCTGCAACGAAATTTACCACGATTTCCGATTGTCCAGGGGCTTAGCTAGGATTTCCTTTTGGAAGGTGGGGGGGGGGCATAAATTTAGTTAAGGGTGCCAGGTCGATATATGCCACAGGCATATCTAAAGGCCGTATGCCTGAGGTGGGTAGTGGTATAGGCCTCCTATTTGTGGCCTACGTTATTCCCATCCCATTGGTGGGCGTTCGGGGGCTCTCCCGAGAAAATTTTGAAAATTCAATGCCCTGAGAGTGAATCTGTGGCCCCCTGGTGCTTTAATTTTCCCATTTTGAGGGGGGGGGGGGGGAGGTGGGGCACTGTTATAATGGACGCATGGTCCCCTCCTTATAGCCCCCATGGCTACGCCACTGCGATTGTCGTGGCAAATTACGACGACAGTTGACTCTGAATCAGGCGCATCACCGGGAATGTATATTAGGAGCGGCATGAATCTTTTGAGGGAGGCGCGGGTGGGGTGGGGGTCCTATCATTTTTATGACGTACGCATGTCACGAAAATAAATTGAAGTCTTGACTCTTGCTTTGGGGAGAGGTATTAATATGATGACCTTCTCACGTTGATGGGGTCGGGAAGGGGGTATATTTTTAGCTGCGACTTGCAGCTCTATAAGTGGCAATGTCGGTCTGTCTGTCGGTCTGTCTGTCGGTCTGTCGGTCGGTCGGTGGGTCTGTCTGTGACCAACGAGTTTCAAAACTCAATAACTTTTGAAATGCTTGATAGAATGACTTTATATTAGGCATGTAAGTGTATCTTATTGATGTCTAGCCACTGTTCAATGCATGTGTTGTTCTAAATATTTTTCTTGGAGTTATGGCCCTTGATGAACTTAGAATTTTGTGACCAACGCGTTTCTAAAAGAATAACTTTCAAACTACTTGGTGGAATGACTTCATATTTGGTATCCAAGTGTATCTCATTCATGTCTAGCCCTTGTCCGATGCAAATGTTGTTCCAAATATTTTTCTTGTTTTTTTTTTCACCATCACCTGTAAATTGCCCCTGAAAATATTTTTTGGACTTGCAGATTGCTCCACCCGTCGCAGCTACGGCGTCGATGTCGCGATTTTTTTAAATTAATTTTTGGGCCTCCCTGGGCGAAAATTTGGGAAAAATATGCCCCAAATGGTGCTACTTTGAGGCTAATCTATAATTCCGTTAGTTGACACCAGTGCAGGTCGTAGATTTCAGGATTTTGATTTTATGCGGGCGGTGGGGGATTGAAGGAACGGCTCATAAGCCCACACCCCACCCCTACCTGACTACGTAACTGGTCTGAATTATAGTCAGTGGAGCTGCATAGGTATACATGAGAACTTTCGGCAAAATTCAATAATCGGACAAACATGGGAAATGTGTTGTCAATTTGAGCCTTCTGGTGGTGTTTGGGGTGAAATCCTGTTGTTTCGCAAACGGGCTTATCAGCTAAACTCGACAAAGTCAAGATAAGCTATTGCCATCACAGGTGCTGAAGTCTGTGAGGTCTGTGGTGTCTGTCAGTCTGTCAGTCTGTTCACATTTTCCTTTAGCACAGGCTACACCCCGTAGTTCTTGTCCGATTGTCACAAAATTTCATATGCAGGGTTGAGGTCATGTCCAGACGAGAACGTCCCCTTTTGGTCGTGATCGGTCAACCGAGGTGGCTGCCCGAGCTCAACCCCCGAAAACCTTTAGCGCAGTCTACAGGTCGTATTTATGAAGACATTTCATTGTAACTTGGTAGGATGACTCTGTATAATGTCAAGATGACAACGTCCCCTTTTGGTCACGATCTGTCAACCTTCATGGCTGCCCATGCACGAAAACCAAAAACTTTTAGCACAGTCTACAAATCGTATTTAATATGGAGGGATTTCATTGTAACTTGGTAGGATGACTCCGTATGATGTCTAGATGAGAACTTACCCATTTGGTCGCGGTCTATCAACCGTGACCGCTGCCCGAGCTGAAAACCTTCAGCACAGTTTTCAGGTCGTATTTATGGAGGGATTTCATTGTAACTTGGTAGGATGACTCCATATAATGTCAAGATGAGAACGCCCACTTTTATTTTCGAATGGATCACCTGTCACAGCAACAGAGGCACGAATTCCGAAAACCTTTAGCACAATTTACAGGTCGTATTTATGAAGGGATTTCATTGTAACATGGTAGGATGACACCAGATAATGTCTAGATGAGAACGTCCCCTTTTGGTCACGATCGTTCGAATGTGATGGCTGCCCGAGCCCAAAACCCGAAAACCTTTAGCACAGATTACAGGTCGTATTTATGAATGGATTTCATTGTAACTTGGTAGGGTGACTCCGTATAATGTCTAGACGAGGACGTCCCCTTTTGGTTGGGATCGGTCAACCGTGATGGCTACACAGGCCCGAAGCCCGAAAACTTTTAGCACAGTCTACAGGCCGTATTTATGAAGGGATTTCATTGTAACTTGATAGGATGACCCGTTTTGGAATAATTTCACTGTAACATGGTAACTTTGGTTAACATACATTAACTGTGAGGGCCACATTAACCAACCCCTCAATTCTTTACTACAGGCTACACTTCTAATTATTTTATTGAAAACATAGCATTCAGGGAACAGAAATTAACATAGCCCCAATTATCACAATTCTTGTCGTATTTCATAATCCTTTCATAAACACTGAACATTATCCTTTTTATCAAACACAACGTACAATCAAGTTAAGCTACAATGTCATTGAAACTTTCATTTTAATACTAGCATTTGAAACTGTCGTAAATACATCGCGTTAATTATTCAATTTATATGGGACGAAACAGCGGAATTTATATTAATTTAACCCATTGGGCCATGATGATTTACAACTAACCTCCACATTTTTATAATTCCTAGCACATCGTCATGTTAAAACTACTAATTTTCTGATGCAAATTACCACAAGTTTATCTGTAAATAAATAGGTCAAAATCTGGTCGTCAGCAAGTTTATCATTGTGTACAAGCAAGGACACTAGGCCAAAAACGGCCACCGCTATTTACAAAAATCACCATTCAATTTTCATTAATTTTTTACGTAAGTCAAATTTCAGCTTATGCCATGGCCAGTCGTCCGTCTGTCCGCCCTGTCCGTCAACAATTCAATACGGCTCGGGCTAGAGGTCGTATTTATGAACCGATCTTTACGAAACTTCTTGGGTACCTTTGTTATGACCGTGGGATGAGAACGAGTGTTTTTGGGTCCGGTCCGAAATTCAAGATGGCCGATGGCAGCCATTTTGTACAAAAGTAGGTGCAATCAGATTTTTGCGTAGAACTTCCATATGAAAGCGCTGATTTGAATAATTTGTTGTGTGAATGTTTAGTACCATGTGATACATCAAATATAATACGGGGTTTTTTCTCGTGCAGAAATTATGCAAATTAGATGAACTTTGATTTTTTTCAGTGCTACTTAAACACAGTAAGTACACATGTCAATACGGCTCGCGCAAGAGTCTGTATTTATGAACCGATCTTCACGAAACATCTTGGGTACCTTTGTTATCACCTTGGGACGAGAACGAGTGTTTCTGGGTGAGGTCCAAAATTCAAGGTGGCTGCCAGTGGCCATTTTGTACCGAAATTAGGTCTAAGCAGTTTTTGTACAGAACTTCTATACGGCTCAGGCTAGAGGCCGTATTTATGAACCAATCTTTACGACACTTCTTGGGTACCTTTGTTATCACCGTGGGATGAGAACGAGTGTTTTAGGGTGTGGTCCGAAATTCAAGTTGGCCACCAGCAGCCATTTTGTACCAAAATTAGTGCAATCAGTTTTTTGTACAGAACTTCTGTATGAAAGTTCTGATTTGAATAAATTTTTGTATGA
This sequence comes from Pictodentalium vernedei, assembly GCA_031216915.1. Lineage (NCBI taxonomy): Eukaryota > Metazoa > Mollusca > Scaphopoda > Dentaliida > Dentaliidae > Pictodentalium > Pictodentalium vernedei. Next base: position 335,128,170 of record CM062292.1, read on the forward strand.
ATGTTTAGTAACATGGAATACATCACATATAGTACGGGTTTTTTTCTCGTGCAGAAATTATGCAAATTAGATGAACTTTGATTTATTCAGTGCTACTTGTTCACAGTAAGTGCACATGTCAATACGGCTCGGGTTGGAGGCTATATTTATGAACCGATCTTCAACAAACTTCTTGGGTACCTTTGTTATCACCTTGGGACGAGAACGAGTATTTCTTGGTGCGGTCCAAAATTCAAGATGGCTGCCTGTGGCCATTTTGCACCGAAATTAGGTCCAATCAGTTTTTTTCTCGTGCAGAAATTATACGGCTCGTATTTATGAATTGATCTTCACGAAACTTCTTGGGTACCTTTGTTATCACCTTGGGACAGGAACGAGTGTGTTTTGGGGTGCCTTTCTTATCACTGTGCCATAAGAACAAATATTTTGGGGTTCAGTCAGACCCACTCTGGGACTCAAAGATTTCTTTTCTAGTTTAGCATCTAACTGTCACCCACCTTTACAATACTTTACCTATACATTTGTTACAGGCTACGGTCAGTATTCATGTACAGACCATTACAATACTTTATATGTACCTTTGTTATCAGGTCATTACCTAGATGTTTGTCTTTGCTGTGTCCCATACTATACATTGACACTTTCATTTTAAATTTTTGTCTCAAAAGCATAGCTTGAGATAAGATAAGATTCATCAAATACACTTGAACAATGGCAGATTGCTATGTACACACAAAATCAACATAAACAGAATCATAAAACACACTAATTCCATATGGCATACATAAATCATATTACAGATAAGACCCTCTTGTGAAGGAAGAGCTGGACCATGTTACAACAGCACTGGATTATCATTAGTCATTGTTACTTTAAATTTGTCCATTGTATCCATGAGAGGGAAGTCAATTTTTTCATCATAAATTGCGCGAAATAATTTTTCTCTCAATGGTGCATAAAGCGGAGATTCCATTACGAAATGCCATTCCGATTCCACCTCCCACATTGTACAAGCTTCGCATATTCTGTGTTCCATCGGACGAGGATGTTGTAAATGCCTTCCACGTTCGATCCATAGTTTATGGTTGCTGATGCGTAATCGCGTGAAATTGTTTCCAGCTTCAGTGGAAGAAGTGTGAATGAGATACAGTTCCATTTGATACTCTACTTTGAATAGCCGATAAGTCCTAAGTTTGTTTTTTCCTATTCTCTTATTATCATGGTGTATATCTTCTTTAAATAATTTAATATGGTCCGATTCAAGGTTGGACTTTAGAAGATTAATTTTACTTTTGGAAATTTCAGTTTCATTTAAATTGTTAAATCCAAGTCCTTTGAGCTTTTCACTTATGGAGTCAGGGAGTTTACATTTCTTAGCTTCCACAAAAGCATCACCCAGAATGGTACCCGGGGAAGTAGTAAGCAATTTACCAGTATAATTAGCGAATCGTAATAAAGCATCTAATGTTATTGAATGCCGACCTAGCTCCGCGCGTACAGCATGATCAGAGGAATGTTTACCTACTTTGAAGATCAGTTGGCAGAACTTGATATGAGCCCTTTCACTCGGTGCAGTATCTCTCTTCCTCATATTCAGCTCCGTCGACCATATTTCACTGCCGTATAATAATTTTGGCTTAATTAGTTTATCAAACAGCTCAGAAAAGACAACCACGGTTGGTGTGCATTTCTTCTTGAACGAGCTGTGTACATTGTACAGAGCCTTGAGACACTTAAGACTTCGTTGAGCTCGTTCCAATGAGGGTCATAAGCTGTTTTTTTAGACAAAAAATTAAAATATTTAGTTATTCAAGAATTTTGTTTGCAAGTGCCGTCTTCCTTTCATGTTAGGTAAACACTAGCGTCGTGGGGAGGGGGTGAGGCGGGGGGCTGCCCCGGGGCCTGGGTCTTCGACGCTGATGGAGGTGGCAAGAGTACGTAGTTGCATTAATGACCAGGTTCCATTGAAATAAAGAAAAACCCTTGTTCCAGTGTGTTGGTTTTCCATACGTTTTTCCTGCATAGTGTTGGTCACGATTATCTTTGGAGAAAAAATGCACCATACACACAGAAATGCAGGTAATAAATTACCCAAATTTTAAGGACAAAATTGAGTAGATATTGTCAAGAAAATGCAGGAGAATGCTTCTCCTGGCACTAATTGAAAAAAAAAATTATAGGGGAGGACCGCCTCCTCCGTTTATCGCTTCGGCGCTCGCAGGTCCTGAAACGGTCGACTACACATTGCTCCGGAGCCCGTCCTCGGCGGCCGTGTAGATAAAGGGTTACTAGGGACTGCAAAGAATTCAACTGACAACTAAAGTTTTACATAAAGTGAATATGAAGCATATCCGCAGAATATGAAGCCTTTGAATTGTGGTATCTGCATTTTAGAATGGACCCTTAATATGGGTTTCCGGCTTCCAATTAGTTTTTTATCGTCATATTCCAGGTCAAATTTGCAAACAATAATATAATTTGACACTGGCAATAACGAAACAAAATGACGAACATAACGGCAGACAGTGCCCCTATTCATGCATTCCAGTCTGTTAACGTCTGAGTGCATGGTATTTTAACAATGGCGATTTTAAATTTATTTGCTGTAAGCCTATTATATTGCATTAATTCTTGACGAACGGAATGGAGGCCTCTGAAAAAAAAATCAGCTTTCAAGTTTTATTATATTTACACTTTTGCTTCCTAAACAATACCTATGAGCCCTCAATGGAACGAGCTTTCGAGCTCGTTTCAGTGAGAGGTCAAAAGCTAGGCCGGTGTTTTTTAGACAAAAGATGACTCCGATTACCAAGTCAACAAGCTCAGGATGGTATTTTGTAAACATGTTGTCAACCGACCGGTAATTATCATAAGATACCCCTGGGTATTCCCCGCTCTTGTGACTCATAAATTTTAAAGCCGAGTGTTGTAAACAAGTTGACAAGCACTGAAAGTAACAATGTACTCGCCCATACATTGACCCGTATATATTGAACACGTGATTAACTCAACAGAAGACAGCAATATCAAAAGATATTTAATGTACAGATGCGTATCAGTGATATGCAGAAAATGTCGAAATTTCGAGGTGAAAAATATAAATTTTGAGATAAAAATGTTGAATTTACGTCCTTTGAAGAAGTACCGGTACATGTACGTCACTAATACGTTTTCGTAGCTCATGACTTCTCATCGTCGAGCTCGTTCTTGTGGTGTGGGGGGGGGGGGGGGGGGGGGGGCGTCTTAAACTATGTTGTCATGGCTCAAAAGGAAAATTTCCTATTATTCATTTCTTCGCAAGTGCAATCGTGGTATCGTGTTATAGGTCAAAGCCGGTGCAAGGATATCAAAATATTCCGATATGATGGGGAGAGAGTGTTCGGAACCGGGTCGTTGACCATCACGAACATGAAACCTCACTCCGTATACTTCTGTAAAACAGTAATAAACGAAAGTAAGTTTTGAAAATAATAACAGTAAAACGAAAGTTTTTCGCTCACATGACCACCCCATTGTCTCATACTTATATGCCCGACTCTCGCGAATCTTCCGTTTTAACAGGTCCAGGTCTCACACCACGTGGTGGAACTCCGAGGAACTGGCAGACAACAAACTCTTTTCAAGGGGTGGGGGTGAGGGTGTCATAGATAAAGAGCTCATTGTGAATGAAGGGAAAAGAAGCTCACGCCAAGTTCAGCCATTGGACATCTGAGTTCAATGGACTCAACACAAGTTACACAACCGCCGCCCCGAGACTCAAGTTTGTTATAACTGAATATTTAGCCTACAATACGTCCGCCGTGGACTGGTCACTTTCCACGCGTGGGCAATATTTCCACGGACGCAATAATATTAGATTCCAAAGACTAATTACAGAAATAATCATCAAAAATTGAATTAATGAAGCACCGGGTACAACCCGGTGCTTCATTAATTAAAATTTTGCTGATGATGATTGTTATTACCTGGTAAACACATGCGTGGACATGACTGTCCACGTGTGGATTACGACCAAACCACGGCGACTGTACTGTAGGTCGACTAAGCTGCGTGAGCCCATGTTGAGATCCGACGGCCAGTAAACTTTGCAATAAATGCCTCGGAGAGCTCAGTCCGGCATGTCCGAAAGACGCCGAGTGAGCCGTAAATGTCCTGCGTCTCGCGTTCAAAGAATTACCTCTAATAATAAATAACAAAATCTAAAAGAAAATGCCATTGAAAACACAGGCACTCGACGTATTATCAGATTTTATCAATTTTAATAAAATATATATTATATTATCAATACTAAAAAAAAATACTTTTTTAGTATTGATAATATAATATATATGTTATTAAAATTGATAAAATCTGATAATGCGTCGAGTGCCTGTGACTGAAAAGGGATAAAGGTTAACCCTGAAAATGGAATTTGATTGAATGGTTGCAAATCATAAAAGTGTATAAAGGTTGTGACGTCTTCTGAACTAATTCACTGTATTCTTCTCAGATGAGAATAGAATAAACGACAGTACTGTCGAGTGATTTCTGTGCAGAAACGTGACAAGATGAGCTATTTTTGATGACCAGATACTGGAACGACAACACCGTTATCCTAAGTCTTGGCGAACTCACTTCCTTGTCTGGAGCAGCCTTGACTTGATAGCCGTGTTGATTGCCAGATGAGTTGATTCCCATGGTTGTAGGAAGTCTTCATTACGTATCCAGGTGTTTCGTTTTAGTCACTTCCTTGTTTGACGCAGCCTTGATTTTTGAGAGAGGAGAATTACGTGATGATAACCACTAGCCTAATGGCTTCTTACGCTCCAAAGTTTTGGGGAACTCTACTGTCAGAATTCTGGAGACTGCAGGATCAAGTCATCTATGGGAGGATGTTGTTGAATTCGGTAGGTGAATTGGTGGTCGATTGTGGCTCTTGTTTGAGTGATAGAATTTTATTGTGGCGTGAGACGTCTGCCCTCACATAATTTTATTGTGGCGTGAGACGTCTGCCCTATCTTTCACACATATGCGGGAGGTATTCTGATCCTCCAGAGGGAGTCTTTGTGGCAGTTTTGTTTTTTAATAACTCTGACTGTTGGTTCTTTGCGTTCACTTGTCTCTTCATGGAAGTTTTGTGTATTCCATTTGCAGACTCTTCATACGATAATTAAAAACACATCACAAAACACAAGCAAAACGTACAGCGAAAGTTCGCACTGGCGTGACTATCTTCTCCCCTCTATATCTTTTCGAGGAAGCGTGCTGATAAAGCTAATGGAAGCAAATAAAAGAATTAAGGCTATACTGGAAACACAGTCTTTCAGGTAATAAGATTTAGTGGGGCGTGAGGGTCGTCTTGAAGTGTCCTGTTCAGAAGGTTGACATTGGATGGAATGGATGAATCGTGGCGTTCGGGTCGAGACAACTCAAAAGGAATAGATGGAAATATATTGTCCGGCTCATCCAATTCATCATCTGAAGCATCTATAGCGTAAGGCCGATACGTGCTTATCTGTCTAAAGACACTATATTGGGGGAACACAAAAGGCGCTGTGAAAGCTTAACATGGCAAGGATCGGAGAGGACCCGGGAGCCAAGAAATGTACGGACACCTCACCATGCGTTGCTAACAGCGACAACTAAATATCGATCACGAGCTCGCTTTTTATCGCGGTCGCCCTTAAGATAGATGAGGTCACCGACGTGAACTTTCCCGTGTGAGGACCCTTTTCAGGATTAAAACAGTTCGCTGTAGGGGTGATTTGTATGCCACCTAGCACATTGCTCAGTGATAAGCTGCGGGTTATTCAAGGGGATATGCTCGTGCGTTTATTGGTCGCGGTGAGTCCACATTTCCCGTGAAGACAAACCACTGCTCCGTGTTCGCGTTTTGAGACGTACGACGGCAATCGACCTGAGTGAGGACAGTGGTGATAACATGTTGCCACAGGGCAATGGTAAGGAGAGTGGAGTCGACATTGGGCATGAGTGCTGATTGGGGCTTACTGCATTTTCAAACCTCCCCAGAGCAGTAACTAATCTAAAGCGGCTACTGGATTTTTTAGCAAGAAAAGTCGGGTCAATATATCCTGCAACAACGCCTACCTCTTCAGGTCGTTTTACTGCACCTAAATGCTCAAGCTCATCAAATGCGGCTTGCTTATCAAGTAAGTTATGCGACCATACTGTGGGAGGTGACCCTTCCGTTGAGGTGGGAGGACAGGACCCATATTCACAACGGATTTGAAAGGACCCATTGCACCATTATAGCTTGTTATTTCAGGACTGAATACAGAATCATATTTTTGTGAACCAACAGGAACGCATCTTTCACGTCCTTTGGCATCATGTCATCAGGGTCCAATATTATATTGGAAGAAAAGTTGGTTAAGGTCTGTGCCCTGGTGGTGTGTTGCTTAGTTGCTTAGTTTGAATATCAGATGCACAAGAAGAAACAGTGGTTGAATTTAAAGTATCTGAAGGATAAGTGTAATGTATCTGAGCAATATGTTGATGTCTGGCAAGCATTTGTGGCTCA